>CM029651.1:54107490-54707490 GCA_017311315.1 Dendrocalamus latiflorus
TAGGTATATGCCCTAGCCAACTTTCTCGGGCAAAAAGAATGAACATCGGACTACATGCTTTTCTTTCAAGGAGAGAGACAACTGTCTTAGCCACTTTATCCAGAGAAGAAGATGAGAACATCCAATTATATGTTTTTATTTTGAGGAGAGAGATATACAACTCCTCTTCATTATCTTTATGCCTTGTTTACAAGTACTTAGCTTCGGATAAACCAGTATACATAATTATATATGAAGTAGTTTAAGCTTATTGATACAAATATGACTTAAGCTCCTTAAAAAGGCTACTATATTATGCCTTGTTTGGGGAATTTTTTTTGCACGAATAATCTATTTTTATTCAAAATTATAGAAATATACCCGCGGGAATTTTTTTTACAAAAATAGGCTCAAGTCGCCCAATGGAAAGGCGACTAGAGTCTATCGCCCAACCAGGCGCCGACAGAGTCCCTATCGCTCTACCCTCGGGCGACTGCATCCAGTCGCCCTCCCATTGGCCGACTTTCACGCAGTCGCCCAATGGTTGGGCAACTGCACTTAGGCCCCCGTGAATGTTTTAAATTTTATCAAATTTGTAGTTTTAAACTGGTAAAAAATCCGCTGGAGTTGTAATAAAAGTTTATGTTCATTGTATGTTGTAGGTGTGTAAAAAATTTTGGAAATCTTTTTTTAGGAACGATTGACTGTAGAACAATTGGTACATACGATGATAAGTGATATTTTGATGTTACTGAGAATTCGTGTCTCTGGGCTAGGATTGGGTTGAGGAGGATCGACAGGCCTAGCGGTCAGATTATCACAGACGGTTCTACATACAAATCGTCTGTAATACTCTCTATCACAAGTTTTATATACCGATGCAATATAAACAACTAGTCTCAAAAGATAGAATAGCAAAGTTTTTATGGCTTATATATACTCATTTGAAAGGTTTCGATGAGATCTACAACTTTTCAGTTGAAGTAAAATCCAAATTCCAAAGGGAAGACCAAGAGAAAAGGCAAAAACAGAAACCAAAAACTTGCGACGTAGGTTTAGGTCTAAAGATGGCCGATTTTTGGAGTCTTGGAGGGCGACTGACGCAAGCTGGTCATTGTTTTGGATCGGGCTCGTCGTTAGTTTTCCAACGAGTACAAGAACGTCGAAAACAGACATAGTATGCAAAAGTTATGCTCATTTTACTGAAGGTGTCTCAAAACTGAATCCTACTCGGACTCAGGTGGGAAATTATGAAATTTTGGAGAATTGAAAGGCGGGAAACATATCACAGACGGTTTTTAATATGAACCATCCGTGATAACTTCATTATCCTAGAGATACGAATTCTTAGTAACATCAAAATATCACATACCATCGTATGTACCGATCGTTCTACGGTCAATCGTTCCTAAAAAAATTTCCCAAAATTTTTTACACACCTACAACATACAATGAACATAAACTTTTATTACAACTCCAGCAGATTTTTTACCAGTTTAAAACTACAAATTTGACAAAATTTAAAACATTCACGGGGCCTGAGTGCAGTCGCCTAACCATTGGGCGACTGCATGAAAGTCGCCCAATGGGAGGGCGACTGAATGCAGTCGCCCGAGGGTAGAGCGACAGGGACTCTGTCGGCCCCTGGTTGGACGATAGGCTCCAGTCGCCCTTCCATTGGGCGACTTGAGCATATTTTTGTAAAAAATTTCCCGCGGGTATATTTCTGTAATTTTGAATAAAAAATGGATTATTCGTAAAAATATTCTTGTTTGGGTACCCCCAGCTTGTGTTGGGTGGGTTAATTAATTAAATGAAACTAAACCTCTGTAAATAAGGTGGTAAATTGCACATATTTTTCGAAAAGTATTGCTTAGCTAAAACCTCTGTAAATAAGGTGGTAAATTGCACATATTTTTCGAAACGTATTGCTTAGCTACTTTTAACTTATAAAGCAACTATTAAAGAAGCTGAAGTGGCTCATTGAGCTAGATATTAGCAACAAATAACATATCAGCGAACAATTAATAATGCCATGACTATTCTCTAAGACATTTATCAACTATCCGCCCTTACATGGTATGCATTGACAAAAAGAGACAACCATGTGAATGTTGCCTAAGAGCAACTCCATCCCATTAGTCATTTCTCCCTCTCTATTTCGTAGGATGAAGAGACTAACTATTATTTTCAGCTCTCTATTTGAGTTAGCATTCCAATGGCCTAGCTATTTGAGAAGCGAGTGAGGAGGCGCTCGCCAAATCTAGCTAGCGGCCGGGAGAAAATAGCGACTCGATAAAAATGAAGAGGAGGATAAAGAACCGGTTGGAGTCCATTTCTTGAGTCATATTAGGTAAATATACAATGAGGAGTACAAGATCAAGACTGCTTGAAAAATACACTGCAAAAACCATAACAGGTCCAGCTATCCATCTTTGTTTGTCAGAAAGTGGTGTTAAAAAGAAAAAAACTTTTTATACATAATTCTCCCACTACGATTTTGCTCATACACTAAGCAAAGCATACGTTAACAGTTTTCTTTCTCAACTTATTAAAAATACAACGTGCAACTAAAACCCGTACATAGCTACTCTTGAAAAATTCTCGTAGAGAGATACATATTATAGTTACATATCAAGGTATTATAACACTAAACAAATTAATGGTTCCAAATTCCAATCATCTTAAGATAAAAAAAGGAAAAAATCATCTGTCCCATCCATAGTAAAATAAAACAAATCGGAGAAGAAGTTTGAAGCTTAGTCTTTCTAGCTTTTTTTTATAGTTCTTAAGCTTTATTTCTTGTTGTTTTATGCTCCTCAGGTTTTGAGGAATTGAACCTAAGAGCTCGTGTATCTGTTGGCTGTGTATATCCTTTGTGGATATAGAGACCGAATTTTATATCCTTTATCTAAAAACTAGTAAAATAAAACCGTTTAGAAGCTTATCCATTAGAAAATGGCCTCCTCCCAAAAGAAAAGGAGAGCCCAAAATTGTGTCCGGAAACCCCCGACCCAAAAGCTTAAAAAATCTTAACGCCACCATCCGCGAGCAGCAGAAGCCGACGCACACAGCAACAGCGCGCACACGCGGCCTCCAAGCGAGCGCAGCCAAAGAAAATGGCCACGGCCCTCTCCCTGAGCGGCGGCGGCGGGTCCCTCCTCCGCAAGTCCCCCGCCGCCTACGCCGCGGCGCGGTGCTGCTCCGCCGTGCCCCGCTCGCGGCGGCGGCCGCCGCCGCGGCGCCTGGCGGCGTCGCGCGCCGACGACTCGTCGCCGGCGCCGTTCGAGATGACGGTGGAGAGCGCGCTGAAGCTGCTCGGCGTCTCGGAGGGCGCGTCCTTCGACGACATCCTGCGCGCCAAGAACGCCGTCCTCGCCTCCTGCAAGGACGACCAGGACACCGTTGCCCAGGTCCCGGAAACTTCTCCTTCACTCCTTATTGTTCCTTTCGCGTCCGCCTTTTATTGGACTCAGGTGAAAGGGCGATTCTTTAAAGGATGCTCGGTAATTCCGATGAGTTGCTAATTTACTACGAGAAGCTGGCTTGATCAATCAGTAATGCAAGAAACGATGTGAATTGTGGCGATGTATCTTACTTTTCAAGTCCAGAAGCAAATTTTGTTTATAATCTACTTCCGTATATAGTGAATTAAGTGACGACTTCGGTAGATCATTAATTCGGACCATCTGGTGGTGGATTGGCTGATCGTTGTCTCCGTGCGGATCGGGTCTGTTAAAATAGTCTAGTTTTGATATGCAGTGCGTTAACTTAAAGAGGTGACGTTGTTTGTATATCCATTGACCATGGTGGAGGTGATCATATCATAATATGTTTTGCCATTTCTTGTGCTAGTCGTCCACTCGTCCTCTTGATAAGTACTCTTTGCTTGCGGCTGTTACTCATGTCCTTGCCCAATTTCTGAACTGTCTATTTCAAGACGGTTTCACGGGCTGCTAAGTTGTTGGCAGCATCTGTTATAGATGTTCTAACATCCAATATCAAACGCATCCCTGATGCCACGTTTGATTCCGTTTCTTGTTTCATTTCAGGTTGAGGCTGCCTATGACATGCTGCTTATGCAGAGCTTATTTCAGCGGAGGGCTGGCAAGGTTGTTGATAGCAGCATCCGCTATGCTGATGTTAAACCTGTAAAAAGTGCAGGAACAGGCACAGTCCCGCAGTGGATGCAGGCAACCATGAAGAATGTGCCTGTGACATTTGAGGCTCCATGTTTGAGCAGCTTGGGCATCCAGTCGTGTGTTTATGGTGCGCTGATGGTTTTCACTTATGCTAGTGGAAGCTCAACATCTTTACCATCAACGTACACTAGCTCTGATGTGCCTGGATTTATCTTAGCAACAGGATTTGGTGCTTCATTGTATTTCCTGAGAAAGAAAAATATGAACTTAGGTAAATTGCTCCACCACTTTTTTACTCAAATGTTATTATATATGATACTTTACGATTAGTACATTTTGAACATATTCTTCTTAGTTTCAGTAAAGCACTGATTTAAATCCTTTTTTATTTCTATAAGAAAAACATAGAAACATTCTTCTAAACTAGTTTTGAATTTGCAGTGTGTACTACAGTACCAGAGATATTGTCAATTACATTATTAACCTTTTTGGTAAAGCTTCTGTTCACCCCAGTGCACTGGCCATTTAACATAAACCAATCTATTGTTGTTATATCTGGAATCTTTATTATTTACTCTCTTTTTTAAGCAATTTAAGTAATCTTGACATGGTAGTTTTCTTAATAATTACTACCCCCACCCACCCACCCACACACACAAAACATGTTGTGCTCAATTGTTCTCAGACAAAAACGGAAAAAATAGAAGAAGCAAGGAATGGAATGTGTAATTAAGATTTTGTTTTAGAATAGAGCAACAGAAACAAGAGGTTTCACTGTTCATACACTGCCATTTAATCCTTGCTGTAACGATGATTAAGCAGAGATTACTATCATCAGGTTATGCTGTCCGAAAAGGTGGATACACATGAGGAGCCAGGTCAAACATGCTGTATCATCCTTTTGCATGGCAATTGTCCTTTAGTGTGTGCCTTCGAATTTTATTGCATATGGACCATTTTTTGGGCTTCAGGTGAAAATAGAAGTTGGTTCAAAGAGATACGGGCTCCAGTGAAAGTAAAAGTTTGTGCAAACTTTAAAGACATACCTAGTGTTTGTCCATCAAAAGCAAATCCAGTTCTTCATTTATTGTTACAAATGAATTAGATTCTACTCTACTTGGGTGTTGTACACACTTCTGAGTAAAGACATAACAAGTCAACACAATTATTTGTTCTTTCAGAGTAGCTCTAGAGATGAGCATGCTTAGAGATCCACAATCCTTTACGATTGTAGGGTTATAATCTGTCATGTGATTGTAAGATGAGCACGCTTAGATATCGACCATCCTTTACCATTGTAGTTGCAGGGTTATAGTCTTGTAGTTGATTGACTTTATCTTGCAGCTATTTAATCTCTTTACCACCTTTGGTCTTGAATTTCTTGCCTACGAAGTTGCTAGTGAGTGAACATGTGGGGATCTGGCTGACATAGTCACATAAGTCCACAAACCTCTTACCTGCTTTTGTGCTTGTTATGACACTGTTTACTTGTGGGAGGAAACCCGGTCCAATATCTTGATTACTGCTGCTCTTGTGCCAACCTTCCTGGTTCGATTTATAATGGCATGAACATTTGTGGTCCTTTGTGCAGGTAAGGCTGCATTAATTACCGTTGGAGGACTTGCAGTTGGTGCTACAGTCGGATCTGCTGTCGAGAATTGGCTGCAGGTTGATGTTGTGCCCTTTCTAGGCATCCACTCACCCGCTGTCGTTGTCAGTGAATTTATTCTAGTCTCCCAATTGTTGGTATCGCTGTTTGTTTGGTAGGATCTGAAAACAATGTCAGCCTGGCTTATAATTAACTTGAATGGATTAGCTCTAAAGAGTCAGGGAAATGCATCGTTTCCACAAAAGATGGGAAGCAGCTGTGTATAGCAAACAATACATCTTCCGTCCTTTATACTTTAAAGGTCACTTGTATCTAGTATTCTTGATCTCAATTTCACTATCCCTTCTTGTTTTCACTTGTATGAAATCTATGGATTGCGTAGTGTGGATTGTGAATTTCACTTTCTGACCTCAAACTACACTAATCCCTTGAAATGTAGCAAAGGCAACAAGTGCTGGTTTCCTGTCTGAAGATCTTTGTCATCTGACCAACTCCTTACAAAATAAACTTTGTATACAGCTGCAGCTCTATCAGTAGGTTGAATCTGAGAATTTACTCTTTTAGTTTATCTGGATTTCAGTCATCCAAGAATGGCTCGAATTTTTTAGGTCAGGTTGGATGGTATTTATAGCATCTACTTCTGTTTGGATTGCTTTGTATCTCCGTGGTAACGGCAAGTTGTGAATGTGGGTGCTTAGCATGATTGATTGAGTATTTATTGGAGATAGCTTCCAACTGCAACTTTAGTTTCCTTACCATTGTTTGTCAGTTTTTTAGAAATCCTGTGGATTCTGCACCATCTGTTGCCATTTCTTTATACCATAACTCCAGTAGAAAGAGTCCGATCAGATGATTTGAGTTCTTTGAAAACCAAGCTTAACTCTTTGCATCATCCTTATCTTGCGGTTGGAATTTGGATGTGAGCTAAGCTTAACCTACTTTCATGGATCACTGTCCCAACTGGGCAATTCCTGATCCAGCTCACCGCATCAATCAAGCGTGCTGCTCCGCTGTTCCCTACTTCCCTCTCTTAGGCTCTTGTGCCGACCTCCCGCGAAGAGAACCTTCAGGGTCATAAAATCTGTGTAACGTCTGTTTCATGTCAGTAAAATGGTGTTGATTGCTGTTTCAGAGAAACCATGAACCTGATCAACCTCGAGGGGTCAAGTCATGCCCCCAGATTTTTAAACCGAAGTTGCTGCTCTGTACCTACCTTGAGAGCAACCTGCTACAGATCATTAAAAGTTTAGATCTTAACAAGTCATCTAAACAAGTCATGCACACAACATTATCTTGATGCCTTCATATCAACACCAAAAAAGGGGGCACGATGGACTATTACGAAAGGATGTTCTGGACAATTTACAACCACCTGTTCTCTCATGGGTGAAGAGAGGGTAATAATAGGAGGAAAAAAAGGATTGCGTTGCTAAGGAATAATCTAATCTTATACCCCGCTATCAGTACACTAATTACCAGGTGAAGTCTAAACAGTTTTACAAGAGCAACACAGCAGGAATACATTACACTTGATCACGGCAGCTGCTTTCATCTCCATCTGCATTGCACTCTGCAGATGTTCATGTTCTTTGCAGTGTAGCTTCTTCAATAGGTGCTGCTTAACATTGTGGGAGCCGAGAAAGGCGCAAGAGAATTTGCAGGAAGGCTGACACCACCCCCTCGGAGTGAAACTAAAGGGCTTTTGCTCCAGCTAGCTTTGCTTATGGCATTCGAATCAAGAAATACAACAATGATGGTTATATCGTCATGGAAATGACGCCTCACACCACGATCAATTTTCTTGAGGTCTGAATATCTCATCTCCCTTTTCTTGGCTGCTACTTGCATCGCAGCTTTAACTAGTCTTCGAGCAATCCCCTGGTGAAAAGAAATTAGATGTTTTTCAGGAAAGGATGGAAATAATCTTATTCCAAAAGTTGGAATAGAGTTTGAGGAAAATAGCAGCCTAGAGATGACATGCAGCTTAAGTTTTGTTTAACGATACCAGGTTGCACTACCCTTGCTGGAAATACTACTTGGAGTTCAAAACAGCACGGCAATTTTGAGTGAATGAGAGGTCAATACTCTCTGCAAGTAAACAAACAGGCATCCACATAAAAGTGCAACACGCAGAAACGTATGGCATAACAATACAACAACGCATAGCTTCTGACACGAATATATGTAAACAAATTATCAGAGGAAAGATGTAACCTGTAAGAGTGGTAGAGCTATTATCAAAATTAATTAACTAGACTTTCTAACCGTTTATGTGTTCTAACACTTAGGGAATAAAACAACTGCAAATTTGACCTGTTCATACTATTGTAACCTTTCAACAATCTAATCTGCCTTCTGTCTAACATATATTTTTGCATTCTTGCACATAAATTTATCACACTGGGAATAGCCCTGGAACTTTAAGTTTCAAAGATGATCAAAGTGATATTACCCTTTTTTTATCCTCTTAAGTAAAAAATGCACATCCATTCACTCCGGTGCAAACAAACGAAGGCCTAATGTAATTCAACATTAGATATGCATGTACCTCCTACACGTTGATCATATATCAATGAAATGGAAGAGTATTTAGCCTTGAAAGAAATAAGGATTTCAATCCATGGAAACTGAAGTGTAGGAGAAGAACACATACATTACGAGGATTACTTCGGACAAGGTCAACTGCTTCTTGATTGCTGAGGTGCTCCCATAACCCATCAGAAGCAAATATAACAAACTGATCATTTGGTTGTATTTGGTGTACAGCAATTGCAGGTTCAGAACTAAGAATAGGCTTCTTCAAGGTTTCCCGAAGCCGAAACTTGCTATGAAGAGGTTCTCTGTTATACTCCGGTCTTTTAAGATATACATCTCCGATAGATCTCGAGATCTGCAGAATATCATCTTACCTCATAAGTTGTATTATTTTGAAGAAAAACAGTAGGAGAGTATCCTACTGTATATATATTAATATAATATAAAAAAGAGGGGATTATTTACATGAAGAGATATAATATAAGTTGTATTGTGCATGCAAAGTAATATGATATGACAAAAATCCCCAACAGGTACTAATTGATGTCGTTAATTAGTTAAGTGGAAAAATATATATTAATGGAAAGGAACATGTGTGCCTGCAGAATGCATCGATTTCTCCTGTATATAGTGCCATGCTTCCCTTTTACAGAAAGCATAAACATTAAGCTAATATGGCCATACGGGAGGAGGACAAGAGGTATCAGTCATCATGATAAGATTTTATACTGCCCACCAAGTCATATCTTACCATTCACTTGTTTTTTAAATATAGAAAATGCATGTTATATTATGATGGCATAACTATAATGAGTGCAGATAACTTTTGCTCTGAGAATTAGGACTTACCTAATACCTAACTTACAAGAAATAATGCAAATACAAAAGTAATTATCCATGCCCCACAATGAGAAGAGTGGAATTATGATGGCAGCAATAGATGATGTCAAAAGTGTTACAAACTAGCAGCTTGATCTTCTGTGTATCACAGTTCAGAATTTTGGCTACCTGGATGAGACCCTTCACACGCCAAACGTTGTGCTTTAGAACCACAATATGTGGATCATCAGGATGTGATGACTGCAGCTCTTGCCTAACTTCTTCATAGCACACATTGTGCTCTGATGATAACTGCATGGCCAGAACCTCACCAGTTGCCTTGACAAGCCTTCCAAGAACTGCGCGTGAGTCACCAAGGTTCGCAACATAGAGAGTCCGAGAGCAAATTACACCGACTAGGCAACAAGAGCCTACTGCTGCAATCTGAGGCTTCAAAGGCCATTCCTTGCTGACTAGAGAAAGGAAGCCTTCCTCGGTTGCTTGGAAAGCTTTCCTGATCACATCTGCTGACATGCACTTGTGCTCAGTTGCAAATCCTGAAAAGGAAACAGTTCATCATACACTGACACAGATAGACAAGGCTAATAAGTAACACAACAAAGTCATGAAGACATCATCAGAAGAAACAAATACAACACTTTTTTTTAGAAAAAAACCCTAGCTCACTGCCAATCACCGTGTGATATCCGATGCAAGTGTACAAATCAGATCTACTGAACCAATTATCATTTTTTTTGTTTTGTTTTGCAAGCAATGAATACCAAAGCACATCCTTTTTTTATGAGAAAACAATTAGCGTCACCATCATCGCAGTCACACTCGTACTCACACAAATGCCACACAAGATCAAAATAACACAGAAAAAAGTTGGCATTTGATCATTGCATCGTTCATCAGTGCCTCCAAAACTTGAAGAAAAAAAGGGAATAATCAGCAGTATCTTTCACATATGCAGAGCCCTTACTCCTGAGATGGTGGAACATGTGGTCATTGATGAACCGGGACGTCTCCGGACCGCCATGCCCATCATAGACGCCAACGAAGGTGCCTTGCGGGCCGAGCTCGGCCATGGAGAGCGGGCCGGACTCCACCTGGCTCTGGTCCTCCAGCAGGTTATTGGCCTGCACCACCGCCATGGAGAACTCCCCGGTGGCTAGCTGGCCGGCGTCCTTGTACCATAGCAGCCCGTCCTGCCGGCCGGCCACGTCCGAGCCCTTGCCCCGGTGCGCCGCGCGAGACCGCGGGCCCCAGCAGGACCTGAAGTAGTCCATCACCGCGGCCAGCATCCCTCATCTCACCCTCTCCTCCACGCAGTTTCCTGACGGCATCCCGAGACCCAGCTCTGTTTTATCTCCGCCGCCTTGCTCAACTTATTTCTCCTCTCTGCAATTAAAGCCAGACAGAATCACCATGAGTTAGATCAATTTATGCACAAGAACTGGATCGCAGGTAAGGATCAAGAATTTGCACCCATCCCATTATCGCAGTGCAGAGTACTAAGATCAAGAAAGAACAATTGAAGTTACTGATCGGATTACGGCCAAGAAGACATGTACGTGTTTGCTTTCTTTGCAGTTTGGCAATGGTGGATGAGGAAGGATAAGAAAATGGCTCCACCTTTTCTCTAAGAACTCCCTGTCGAGTTCGTGCTCGGATTCTTGGAATCTACAGGGCAAGTGCCTCAGATCTGGATAGCTATATACTCAGGCACACGAACAGCAAGGATTAGTTGGACTGGTGGCTGCTCTCCTGGATCAAAGAGAATCAAGCAAGGAACTTGAGTTACAGCTCTCTCAGTAGCTCTGCCCAATCTTGAAGACTTGAAGAAACAGCTCAGAGGTCTCTCCTCTCTCATGCAGAGAGCTACACACCCAGGTGAGCACAAGCACAAATCCAAGGAGACAAAAATGCCATTAAAAGAAGCAGCAAGAGAGCTCAGGGCCAGCAAGGCAGGGCTCAGAGATGGGCTCTACCAATCCTAATTGTTGTGCGATTGGTGGTGGAGTATGGCTTTGCTCCCTTGATTCAATTTCCCCCCTACACACTCACCTTGCAAGAAAAAGCACCTTTTATAATGGTCTTCTTAGTTTACCAAAAAAAATTGTCTTCTTTTTTATATTTATTTGCATTGACATATCGCTACTGTTTTTTTTCCTTCTGTTGTTGTTTGTCTTCCTTGAACATTAGGACTTGGGAGACTCACTTGATGCTGTGAAATTGAGTAAAATCGAGCTTTGGTTAACCACAATACTCCATTTTAGACGGCAAATGAATGGGATAAAAAGAGGCCAAACAACGTGACATCACTGACGAGCGAGTGTTCATTGTAGCGTTCTGATTCTGAACCAGGACGAGCTTTGGATGGGTCGGACCAGGTTGTGCGGTCCCTACCTCCTTCCCTTCGATGCTAGAAAAAAAAAGGCTAAAAACAAGCAAAAATCATTTGCAAGCAGAGTAGTATGCGTCTTTTAGTTGAGAAAAAAAAGGCTAAAAACAAGCAAAAATCATTTGCAAGCAGAGCAGTATGCGTCTTTTAGTTGAGAAAAAAAGGCTAAAAACAAGCAAAAATCATTTGCAAGCAGAGTATTCTACATCACACGGACTTATGATTTGCTGCGATTTGAGAGCCAGTCCTAACCTGCTTGATCGGTAAATGATTTGCTGAGATTTGAGAGCCAGTCCTAACCTTGATCGGTAACTACTTACTGGTTTCATACGATGCTACAATCTTTATAATTACAATATCTGCATGGGATATTCTAAAAAAATTGCTTTCAGGTGTGTACTTGCGTTATATAGAACGTTTTGGAGAGAGATTCAGCAACATGGTCCTCGAATTTCTGCAGTGTAGCAGTCGGAAAACGAGTCTTAAGTATCTAAAAAGGCAGTGACAAAGATATAGTACGTACGCTTGGTTAATCCAACAGAGATGGTCAAGGCGAAGCGGCTGATAGAGGAACGGGACAAAGCTCAGCGATTATTCCAGTTCTTTGGCAAATTTGGAAAGAGAGGGACAGGAGGATTTTTCCAGCACCAAACAAATGAGGCTGTTGGTGGGACGATGGCAATTATCAAAGGAGCAGATCGCGCATGGATAAGCGGCGCGACCAAGCTTGCAACATATCTGCCGGATGGGGATGAGTTCAATGCAATCTAGTTACCCTGCTTGTTTCAGCTTCTGGCTTATTTTTTACTATTTATAAATTTCATCTTTTTCTGATTTTTTGCTGGTTCTTTATGCTGTATTTGTTTGTGTTATCCGAGATGAGCTAATATTTTTGTCTATTTTTTTTTAATTTTTTTAAATTTAATTACGTCAAATAAACCATTTTCAGCTACAGTAAAATTTCGGACAGCTACAGTGCATTTTCAGCCATAAGCCACAGTTTTTCAGCCCACACAACAGTAGTTTGCCTGTAGTACAAGGCAATTATGTATTAAAACAATCTCTATATTTCAGTTTACTTATCCTTCTTTAATGCAATAATGGCAGATCTCCTGCTGTTTCCTCAAAAAAAAAATCCAACGGAGATGGGCCGGCAGTCAGATGAAGTAACAAGAAATGCTAGTAGCATCAGTAGGCATTCTTTGTTTTCCTGGGAGTGCCCATGGTGAGGTCTGGGATGTGATGTCTGGCATGATTCTGTTTATTTCCAACTATGTCTTTTTTAAGATGGAATGATGATGTTTGGAGAGAATTCTAGAAGACGGACGTTATTATTTCTGAAAACAACAGGCGCATCGCAAAAACACAAAAAGATGAGCTCGAGTGCATGACGTTTTAGCCATAAAAACCGTGTATGCGTCAAAGTGCATAATAGCTACGAGTAGTAGCATGCACGATTACCAGTTACTCACTCTGTTTTTTACTTAACATTTTTGCTTTTTACTATCTCTAAAATATGAGTTTGGTCGCTATTTTTTTTATAATTTTACGCTAAGATATACTAATAAAATTATAATATTATAAAAATATTTTTAACGACAAATCTAACGGTCCAAAATGAGCGTGATACTCTACTGCACGCGAAAAATTGGTCAGGGACCGGAAGAACGCTCACCGAATCCGGTCCACACAAGTGAACCGCATGTGACCGAGAGTTGGCGGTAGGCTGCTGACCAATCGAGCCCGATCGATCTCGCGCTGCTCCTCCGCGAGCCGTCGCGCTAGCTAGGCACGTAGCTAGTAGATCCCAGCAAGCGGAGTGCGTGGGTGCCGGTCGCGTGGGGGTCAAATGGGAAACGCGATGTGATGGCACGGCGGGCGAGGGCGACCGGATTAGGTCGTGACAGTGCGACGTGGTCCACCCCACGTCCCCACCCCACCCACTCACGGGAGGAACACCAGCGACGCTCGCCGAGGACTCGAGGGTTCCTGCGTGCGGGGAGGAGCAGCTGGCCGTGCCTATCGTGGCCTCGCCGCCCGGGCCCAGCGGCGCGGCAAATGGGCGGACGGTTGGGCTACCTAATCGCCCAACTATGCGCGTGTCGGCCGGGCCGCCCGGGTGCTGGCGCCGGGCCGCGCCGCGCCGCGGTGGTGACTGGCTGGTTTGCCCTTTCTTCCTCCGTTTCCGCGCTCGGCGCGCACTGGATTTGGAGGCAGCGCGCTGCCAATCGCCGCTCGCCAGGCTCCGCGCCGCATCATTGCATGGCCTATGAGCAAGTATTAGAGCAAGTACAACAATGGTCTTATAGCCAAGCTAGTCAGCATTTTTGCTGATGTGGAGGAGAGAAGAGAGGAGAGAGAGGAGAGCTTGGCTTTCATGCAAGCAACAAGCTGCACACGGGAGCCTATGCAGTGGTGGGTCCAGATAATAAATGTATGTGAGGAGGAGTAGGAAAGAGAATGTGAGACATGGTACCACATAATAATAAAAAAATCTTTTGTAGACAAATAGAAGACAGATTATTGTATAACTTGGCTCTTATAACTTGGCTTATAGCCAAACACTTGGCTCTATTATTGGACTTGCTCTTATAAGAGGCTGTAAGCTGGCTGTATGCTGAGGTAGAGGAGAGAGAGGAGGAGAGAGAAGAGAGGTGGGCTGTAAGCTTACAGCCAGCTGAAGCACAAGAACCAAGAAATTTTGTGAGAGGAAGGGGTAGGTCATACAACCTTCAGCTGGCTGTAACTACTATATGAGTAGGCTGATAAGTGAGCTGTAAGTATTCATACAGCCAGCTGAAGGCTGTATTATAAGACTTGCTCTATCGGCGGCGCTACTCGCTCGCTGGTGGACTGTGCGTTGCCCACTGGTTAACTCACGATTTCTCCTCGAGAAAATTCCCTATATACCACTAGGAGCTGTTCTTTGTATGCCACTGAATTTTTATTTTTGTTTTTTTCATGCTATTTCTGTCACCTCTATTAGTTGGACTCGCCGTTAAACCTGAAAACTCCCCATTTTACCCTTATTTTCTTCCTTCTCCACTCTCAACCATCTCTCTCTTGTATCTTCTCCCCTGACCGGCCACCTCCTTCTCTTGATCATTGCAATACAGGTCCAAATCAGTAGCAATTTGAGGCGTTTTCATTAGGACTTTGAGGAGACATCGTCGATGGCCTTGCCATGCTCTTGCTTCTCGTGCTCGAACGTCGCCTTGAGCTTTGGCTTGCTCCTCAAGTTGAAATGCAGAGCGACTGCTTCTTGGGGGCCACCACGATGTGCAGCTCGATCACCTCCGTTCTCCCCAGGTCGTCGTCAACATGCTCCCCGGCACTGCATCACGCTACCGCCATGCTTTTGCATCGTTGCTTGGATCTCATCAATAGGAGAGAGAGAGGGGAGGCGAGGGGAGAAGAGGAGGGGCGACACTGCTGTCTTTTTTTTGTTGGGATGGATGAGACGACAACAAGAGGCAGAGAGTGAAACGAGGAAGGGGGAAGAAGGGGAAAAGAGTCATTTCACTTGCCATATGATAGGAGCCTAGGCGGTCATGGAAATAAGGTTGTCAGGATAGTAATACTGATGGAATTGTACGGTCCTATGATCTCGTGTACATGACACGGATCGGTGTAGTTTAGAATTTCATATAATTGTAATCCTGAAGGTAGGATCACATAGAATTGGATAGGATCGTGCTCAGGATCGGGTAGGATCATGATCCTGACAAACTATGTTAGCATATAAAATTTAATATTACCTATTACTAATTTAAGTTGCACTAGTTTAATTTACTTTGTTTTTGTTGTTTACATGTTGTTTTAATATAAAAAAAAGTGTTATCTTTGACATATTGAACTTTTATATTATTAGTTTGTTAAAATAATTAAATAAGTTTCAAAAATCAACCTTAATTCCATATAACATGAATAAGTATACTCGAATTAAAAAATTAAATTAAAATCCAAAATTCTACCATAAACTTGCATATTTAGAAATTTAATTTAATTTTTATATAAAACATATATGCTTTTAAAAATTCGATAAAATCGTGATTCTACGATCGGATCCTATTAAACGAAAAACGATCCTATCTGGGATCACGATTCTGATAACCTTGAACAAAAATGGCATGAAAGGAAATAAAAAGAAACTTGGTAGCATATAGAAGCAAACTTTTCTAATAGGACATCAGAGATGAAACGACTCTCAATGTCATACTGATAATTTTCTCTTTCTCGTACTATACAGCGTTGCTTGATCCATGTACAACGTAGTATACTACTCACTAGTGTACTAGTCTGAACTTCATTTAGAAAGATTTTCTTTCAGTAAAAAGTGATATGCCCATCGCAAGCGAGACACCAATGGTAACTTCTTCAAGCTTCACTCGTCTAGTTTTTTTGTAGGTGTCATGTGTGTGAGTACGTACATGTGATGGTGTGTATGTGTTGGTGTCTCTGTATTGTATTTGGTGTGTTAAAAAAAAAGAAAGAGGTGTGCAATGTGCTGCGCTGATTGCATGTTTTCTTCCACAAATCGATCGACCGCAGCATGCCCGCACAGGCGCAAACCGATCGCATGCATCTGCGCACACTAGTACTGATGCGAGCACACTTGATTGGCAATAAGATGTGACACTTGGCGTATCAATTACCAACCACCAATCGATGTGTCCGTGTATTTGTATTTTCAGAGCATCTCCAATAGTGACTTATGAGCTAGCTCTAAGCATATTATTTCATATTTTAATAGAAGAGAGAGAAAAGATATCTCTTGATCAAGAGCTAGTCTTATACGCATATTCCAAGATTATGTGAGAGTGTGATGTGATGCTATTTATGTTATGAGCTATGTGCTAAAAGTTAGTACTATTGAAGAAGTTGTCTTAGAGCTAGTAACTAGCTTATACTGTTGGAGATGCCCTCACCGTGCTGTGTTTGCCAGTTTGGAAGAGCGAGCAGCGATCCATCGATCGACGCGACGCAAGGCTGGTCGTTGCAGAGAAAAGAGCACGCAGGCGCAGCTCAATAATTGGATCGAAAGTCCTGCAGAAAACTACCGCTCCATCCGTCGTCCATGGCTCCATGCTACTGGGCCCCGGCCCCTCCTGTAGTTACTGGTAGTAATAGCCATCTTTGTCGTCATTGGGTCTGTTCTTTTCGGCTATAATTTATGATTTTTGGCTGAAATTTTTTAATTTTAGTTGTTTATGGTACAGATTACGGAGAGACATATACTCACTTACGATTTTGGCTGGTACATATGTTAGACTTTTAACGTGTAGATTGTTTAACTTGTAGACTTCGTCTTGAGAAAATACTCCGTTTGAAAGTTAGGTAATGTAGCAAAAGTCAAAAGCCGTCACCTTTTGACTTAAAGAACATGCCCCTCGTCAACAGCTTCTAAAAATACGGTGATGTTTTACATTGTTATTTATTGTCTATTTTTATCGTGTGTTAATTTTATAATAACTCCTAAAATCACGGTGCAGTCTTACGTTGCTGTTATTATGAATTGGGGGTAATTGTAAGAGCAAACTACGCGTGCGTCGTCTTGTTCATGTGGTAGACGGAGAAGTGATGGAGTTTTTGAGTCGCTCGTCCAATTGATATGGGCTACGTGGTGACAACCTGACAAGTCAACCCGTAGGTTCGTTCAATTCTCCTTTTCCTCGAGATATTTATTGCTACTTTGCACGGAAGCGAAGAAAATTTCTTGGTCATATACTCACGAACCGGTCTTCTTCAGTGGGTTTTCTCAAATAAGTAGTGGGGAACAAAACAATTATAAAGGTACATGAAGAAAAATCTCAGGTCTGGTGGACTTTTTGCACCGGGAGACTGAAGAGCACCTGCGCTAGCTTCTAGTACAATCTCAGCTGTTTTATCTATATTAAATAAGTAAAATTCTATATAAAAAAGAAGAGGTGAAAAGAGATAATACATTGTCTCTTATGTAAGAGATGGCTTAAGGTCGTAAACCAATACAAATAGTGAGATGTGTGAGATAGAAAGCTATGATAAAAAATAATATAAAATAATTAAAAAATGATTTACTGTTGAATATATTATCTCTAATTCTGTCTTTAAGTATGATATTTTTAAAGATTAATCTTAAAAAATAGACTATTGTACGTGTCTGGTTGACTTGGTGAGTTGGTTCTAATCAAACATGAAATCAGAAAGCCGTGAGTAGTGAGCAACGGAGCATTAGCTGGTGAGTTGGTTCTAATCAAACATGAAATCAGAAAGCCGTGAGTAGTGAGCAACGGAGCATTAGCTGGTGAGTTGGTTCTAATCAAACATATATGAAATCAGAAAGCCGTGAGAAGTGAGCAACGGAGCATTAGCTCGGAGTTGATTCTGATGCATTCCCGTCTAAGGGCCTGTTTGGTTGGTGCCTAAGTTTGCCATATCTAAACTTAGGCAATATGTGGCTGCCACAGAAAGTGTGGCTAACAAAATCGAAGCCACACTTGTGGCAAAGTTTGGCAAGAAACTGAGTCTATGACGTGTGGGGCCGGGTGCTAAGAAAGTGTGACATGCTACAGTTACGTCAGTGAACCAAACAGCTACCTAAAAACTGTGGCACGTCTAACTTGTGGCTAGACAACTTTTGATCATGAACCAAACAGGCCCTAAATCTACGCTACACACCGTTGACAGCGGCGAAAGCACTGCTCCGAGCATTTTTTTTTTCTACGCATGAATAAACCGACACCATGCACCGCCCTACAAAATTGACCTTCTACTATACAAGCGGTACGAACGAGGTGCATGGCTCTCCTATGGTTAATTTCCACATGTTTTCCATAAGGCCAGCGCAACTGTCGAGTCCCACCAAGTAATGGCACACATATAATTGCAGGACAGAAGAGTAAACCCATATTCTCCGGTGGCGAGGCCATGTGCTTTAGGTCAGCTCCAAACAATAATGGTCGTTGGTCTTTTTAGAACACGTTAGCTTTTAACGCTGCTCTTTTCTTCTTTATATTATCCGTAAGATATAACGACGTATTTGTATTTTTTTATTTTTAAATTAAATATCTTAGAAAATATTAATAATTGTTGTAGTATTATTTTATCCAAAAGTCATGATACTTTGAAACATGGTCTTAACCTTTGTCTTTGGCTCTTTGTGAAGACGGTTGGTTAACGCTGCCATCACAACAATCAAATTCTGCTAGCCAACTAGTGAGCACTGCATTTGAAGAAAAGTAAAATTTGTACGGATAAGTTTTTTACAGGTCATGTTATTTGTACTCTGTTCTCTAATATGATGATCGGCCGCCTGACCAGTTGGCCTAATGTAAGACTAATGGCCACTGATCTTCACCGGCACTCACCTGGTGAGTAATGCTCTAGCTCGCCACCATGAGATAGTAGTACTGTCTCACGGATTTTGTCGCTCCAACTGGGAGAGCACTGACCTGTAGCTACAGAACCAGATGGTACGAACTGTTCCAGTGCCGAGCATATGCGCAGCCATAGAGACACGTGGGCCGGATCCATAGAGCTCCATGCGAGTGCACGGGACACCAGATTCATTTCATTTTTCATGTAAGTTTAGGTGTGAACCTTGAACCTTTCAGCCTAAGAGCAAGTTTAATAAGGCTGACTGTGCTAGCTATAAGGGAATCCATGTCAGCATAATCCTATGTGGAGGTAAGAGAAAAGGAGAGAGAGCCAAGCCGACTCCCATGCAAGAGTCAGGCTATAGCACAGGAAAAGAGGCGTTATCCATGCATGTACCAATAGGACTAACTGTTATACCCATGCATGTATTAAATGATCACACTATTAAATGATTGAGAGCTCTTGTGAAGACAACTTATAGCCAGCTTATTGTATAAGTTGACTGCATCATTATCTTTTGATGACATGGAAATGTATTGGAGGTAGCAGCTATCTATACTATCAAACTTGCTCTAAACAGAATGACAATCAATTAATAAATTATGCGCATCATGGTATAGAGTAAAAGTTTAAGAACGACGCGGCTACAATCATACCTGCCAGGAAGCAAGACAAGAACAAGAAAACCTAGAAGGGGGAATAGTCATAGAGAAGGAAAATTTTTCTTGATGTTGTTCGCGCCCCATAGCTTGTGGAATCCATAATCCACCGTTTGTAACCAAATCGAGATCGTAAAAAGGATTAAGATCGAGTCAACGAAAACACGATGCCCGGGAAGATCTGGGGAAAGGTTGTACCCGCTTGTCGCCGCCGGGGTGGTGGTGGGAGGAGGACCCTAGCCCGACGCCACCACGAATGGCATCGAGGATTGGACTTGGCCTACTGCAGCTGGGGCAGGGTGATGGCCGCTAGGGTTATGTAGTCCAGTGGCTAGGGAGGCGAGCGAGACGAGTAGGGACCATAGAATATAGCCACATCCGCTTCTCAGGGGCACTCAACAGTCCCCTTTCCTCGGGTTCTGACTCAGTTTAGGGCTTCCCGTCATCCACGATTGCAGTTGATTCTTGTAAATGGAAGGGGAATCGCATGAACCGTGTCAGTCCAACTCACGATTATGAGCTCTCTCTGCGAGGGGAGGAGCAACGGCGGAAGGGAGGTGGCGACAGCGCAGATTAGGGGGAAGGAGCGGTGGCGACAGCGCAGATTAGGGGGAAGGAGCGGTGGCGACGACACTGCGTGGAGGGAGGACGATGGAAGGGAGGATTAGGGTGGGGTGTTGAGGTGCGTGGATAAGTTTTTTTCCCCTCTTTTTTGGTGGGAGGACCAGAGATGTGCCCTTTTTTTTGGTGGGCAGAACCACTTGGAAGTTTTCGAGTTTTGTGATCGTGTGTCGTGGGGAGGGGGGAGATCGTGAGTTGTAGGGGAGAGAAGTGGCAGATGAACTACCGCCACCAACTCTCTCTTTTAAGTAGTAGAGATATATAATACTACGTATGTTAATTGCAACACGAGTCAATCAGGCTGTGATGCCAAAAGGATGTGATCAACTTATGATTTGATAGCAATCAAAATCAAGTTTGTAGCATTTTTGTGGGTTATGATTTTTTTAGTATGACTTATTAGTCTAATAAATAATAATTACTGAAAGAAATCAATGCTAAAATTCGGCTAAAAAGCCGAAAAACAGGACCACTATTATGAATTCGGCGCCACCTGGGAATCTTCTCCGATCCATTGGCCTCTTTTCTCCTGGCAGAAGAGTGTAGTCACTAGTCACCGTCGATATGGTTTGCAGCCTTCCAGACTGGAGACGATGCCGAGAAAGCCTCTTCCCCAGCTGCTTGCTGCCTCCTGGCACGAACATGGTACGCGTGGTGTGCTACCTCCAGCTTGCAAATACAGTAGGACAACGACAATACGACAACATGACATAGACATAGCCCTTTTCCTGTGCTTGTACACCAACTGGGATGGGAGGAGTGCCGCTAGCTAGCTCCAGTTGGATATGTTCTTTTGTGTTACGATATATATATATATATATATATATATATATATATATATATATATATATATATATATATATATATATATATATATATATATATATATATATACACACACACACACACACACACACACCTTTTAGTCCCGGGTGTAATTACACCCACCTCTAATATACCATCTAAATAAATTTGAAATACTCCTTTATCACTTTAGATATACTCATATACTAATTATAAGATATTCTAATGTTTGGTGGTTTTTACCTGTGTCTTATGAGATTGCAGCGGATAACAGAGACATCGACGTAGACGACACACATGATTTTAGTCTTGAGAAGCCGTTTAGAGAATCAACTAAGGGCCTGTTTGGGAGAGCTCCACCACTGAAAACGTGGATCTAGAGCAGCAGCTCCACCGTGGATCTGGGATCCCACCATGGAGTGTTTGGCTTGTACAGCAGCTACAGATCCACGAAATTGAGGTTTTGGTCGAATGGTCATTTTTGGTGGGATGGGGTGTGTAACCAGTGGCATTAGTGGGTAATTACCACCCAACTCCACGGTGGAGCACCCCTTGAGGAGCTCCATGAAATCCATGGATCTGGCCCTCAGATCCAGGATTTTGGTGGATCCAGATTTCGCGGAGCTGGAACGTTTGGGTAAAATTTCATGGAGTGGAGCTGTTTTTCGTGGATCTGGAGCTGGTGGAACTCTCCCAAACAGGCCCTAAGCCACTCATGTTGGATTCGACTTTCATAGAATCCAAAAGCACACAAAAACATGGCCTATATTATATTTGTTGTGGCATTGCATGGGAAATCACGCGCGCCTAATTAGCTCGTCTGATATTGATAAATTAATTTGCCAATCGAGTGATCGATCACAAGCATCGATATATTTCTGATCAAATTAACGATGACAGTTTACGGCCGCATGCAACCAAAACCGGCCGAATCCCATGGGTCGCCGCCCCAGCTGCTGGAACAACAGCCAACAACCGTGTGCTCCAGCCGTGGTCCCGATCGGTCCAGCGGTCAGTGCTCATTCAATTTGTTGTCAACAGGCAGGCAGAGAACAGCAAAACGTGACACAGCGACGGTTGTTGCGACCGCCTTGTATTTTGGCGTCCACTGATCTCGTCGCCTGCCAGTACGCGACGAGGAAAATCAGCGAGGCCCGTGGGCGCCAGCATCATACATAGGTGTCGCTTGGTTGGAATAAAGTGGTTTATGACTCAAATTACATTGTTTAAAATTAATTATAACTGGTGATGATTTATTTGATATAACTAGACTTAAAAAAATTTAAAAAGAAAAAACATATTAATCCATCAAACATAGAGTTGAATGTTTTAGTTTTCTTACTAACTAATTTCTCGGAATAATCCATGGTCGATAGTTCATACATTTTGAGATCTTTCAATCCATTGATCGAGATAAGCGATGGAATCATTAAAACCTTTCAAATATTCTTATTTAGATAGATACACTACCTAACTCTTCCTGATAAACCTAACTAACGCAAACGAATATGGAAAAAAAAAGATCTGGCAAAACAGCTAAAAAGACAAAAAAAATTTAAAAATAGTAAAAATAATAAACTAGAAGTTAAAAGTTTAGGTCAAAATAAATACGGCCATACACGTCAAAGCAGCTTCAGTCGACGGATGGGCAAGGTATGACAAGCCATGCCCTAGGGTCCTTTGTTTTCTTACTGGGTGTACTGCATTAGCTTTGCCTGCTAAGAGCAGGTCCAACAGGTAATGTAAATATCATTCCAATGCTATTTTAGATTATTTAAGGGCTAATTAGCCCTCCAACAGGTACTGTACATGTCTCGCTATTTTGCCTCGCTCGCTATTCCTTTGGTTCCGTAGTGTATTCCTGGCATACCAGGGGCGGATCTAGCGGTGGGGCCCGGGGGGGGGGGCTCGAGCCCCCCCTACCGCTACCGGACCCTTGGAGCCCCTCTAAATTTTTAGCCATGGATGTATAATGTAGAAGGGGCTGAGGTCGAGCTGAAGGTACTTCAGCCCCTCCAAAAAAATTTCCTAGATCCGCCACTGTGGCGTACGGACTTCGCTCGCCAGTTGCCTCCCTCGCGCGCTCTCCCGGCGAAATCGCCCTCCTCCCGCGTTCCTTCCCGCGCGCCAATTCACCTCCCGCTCGAGTTCTGTGTTGGACTGCTTTAATACTGCTCACCTGGAGAATGAGAAGACTCAATCTTTGAGCTGAACGTATAAAACACTACAAGATGGCAGAGATTTGGTGGCAGTATAAAACACTACAAGCTGAACGTATAAAACATGACACAATTGTTGTAAAGGCTTTTGTTGAACTTCTAAGTTATGTATTGTATGCAGTAGGATATGCCATTGAAGTCAACTTTTCTTTTGTATTAGCTTGTGTATTCAAGGCTGCTTCTATCATACTATATGTCATCCTATAGCACGATGAGGGCAAAAACATGTGCCGGCAAGTAATGCATGGCACATATTATTAGCTGCGAAAAGATTAACTATGTGCCACTAAAAAGTATCATGGCATAAATCATGTGCCGGCAATCCTTGAATACAGGGCATATATATGTGCCTTGAATTGTCATAGCGGCATATAGCATGTGCCGGCAATACTTGAATACAGGGCACATATATGTACAATGCACAAATCTTAATGGTAGAGGCAAGAAATAAATTATTAGAACAAATCTTCCTTTGCACATATGTACAATGCACGGACTGTCCATGGAGCAGGACTAGCACGGCTGCATGGTGCGGTAGCATGTGGAGTGAGAGAGGAGATTGATTGCCTGCCAGTAGGCCTGGACGAAAAACTCGAAGCTCGTTAGCTCGCTCGGCTTGTGGCTGACTCGGCTCGGCTCAGCTCAGCTCGTTAGGATAACGAGCCGAGCCGAGCCAAGATTTTAGCTCGTTAGCTATAACAAGCCAACTCGAGCCAGCTCGTGAGCCGCTCACGAGCCAAACGAGCCATGCTTCTAGGAATTTAGCCCGCAAGAATGGATGAATATATGATGGAGACATGGACCTAATTTGTACTCTATTGCATGTGTTAATGTGTATGCATATGCTGCTTGCTGTTAGCATGTATGATGGATGAATATGTGCTGTATGACTCACTGGAATGTAAGGCAGTCTTCATTTTACATTTTTTGGCCCTGGCTCACGAGCCAAACGAGCTAGCTCGAGCTTATTATCGAGCCGAGCCGAGCTAGCTTTTTAGCTCGTTAGTTATAACGAGCCAGCTCGTTATCCTACCGAGCCAGACCGAGCCGAGCCGAGCTGAGCCGAGCCAGCTCGATATCCAGGCCTACCTGCCAGATGGAAGAGTACGTGACGAGGAGTCGAGGACGTGTTACCGGACAGCGAGGCTTCTCCGGACTGCGCTGCTGCGATGGACAGGATGGGATCGCCCTGCTGCGGCGATGGACAGGACGGGATCACCCTCGACGCCTACCGCGAGGATGCGGTGTCGACAGGACGGAGGCGAGGACGCGGCCTCGACAGGACGGGATCGCAGCGCTGCGGCGATGGACAGACCCGATCGCCCTCGACGCCTGCCGCGAGGACGCTGCAGCAAACAAGATCGCCGACCTTGCAGTGATCGCGATCGCCCCAGGACAGCGCCCGTGCGTGTGGTCGCGACTCGCGAGTCCAGGAGTGACGATATGCTGGCCGACCTCAACTGCCCAGATGCAACGGCCCAGGCCCGATTTGAAATTGTGATAATCCAAAATAGAAAGGCTGCTGTAGAGGGGGGTGTATAGGAAGTATAGATCAGCCTTTTGACTCTCTAAATATGAAGTTTAGCCTACCTATTATGGATTATCTCTTGGAGATGCTAAAGTGCTACTCGTTGGTAGCATATACAGACAAATCGGTAACGCACAAGTTGCCTCTAGTATACAAAAATGGACCGAGCGTATGCACGTATGTCGGTTATGTCATATTTCTATTGCATCAACAAAATAAGGTTTTAGACTTATTTATGTATCCTAAGATTTACGCCAACCATTTATCATTTATGGGCTATGAGCTAGGTACATTCGTCAGCGTTTTTTTTTTAAAAAAAGAGAGGCAATTGGCTAGGATAGTTATCTTAAAAGTCATAACCAGCATATCACATGTTCAAATCTCACGAAATCGTTAAAAAAAATCCGGACAAATAATATAGGGCCTGTTCTTTATCTCACAAGCTGACGGTTTTTGGCTCTTGCTACAGTACCTAACTTTCAAACGGAGTATTTTCTCAAGACGAGGTCTACAAGTTAAACGATCTACACGTTAAAAGCCCAACATCTGTACCAGCCAAAATCGCAAATGAGTATCAGACTCTCTGTAATCTGTACCGTAAACAGCCAAAATTCAAAAATTTCAGCCAAAAGCCATAAGCCGCAGCCGAAAAAAACAGGCCCATAGCCAACCCACGGTCAGTAGAAGTCAAGCTCTTTGTTCTTTAACCATTAACCAGAGAACTGAGGTGACACACTGTTGGACTGTGCAACAGTCGACGCTTACAGGTGCGCGTACATTTGCTGGCTTGTGTGCCGTTGTACCGCTTCATGCACCTTCCGGCACATTTGCCGCCTCGTTACCTTGTTCCACGACCAGAAAAAATGGCATGCTTCGTACCGTTTCCACATATCAAACCAGCAGGCAGGCAATGCTCACATTTCTCAGCTCTCACACGCACGCGTTCGTACCGGCCATTTGACCGTTGTACGCCGCAGGCGGGCGTTGATCGAATAGCGACGTGCGTAAGTGCGTGCTTATCATCCGTTCATGTGTTTCGTGACTCGATCGGTGATGAATAGCCAGAGGGGTTGATGATGGATCACCGAGGTCGACTAAGATCCGTTCTAAACAGTGGCTTCTGACATTTTGGTGTTTTGAAGATAAAAGTTGTTTGAAACACGTCGATTTTTTACGCAGATTTGTTTACATTTTTTTCTTTGTATGGCCTGTGAAGATATAATAATGTTTCTTTTTTATTTTTTAATTGAATATCTTAGAAAAACCTAACAACGGCCACAATATTATTTTAGCTAAAAATATAATTAAAAAATTAAAAATAACAACACTTTATAATAGAGCATAAGGATAACAAGACTGCCATACATGCACACAGGAGTGTAGACTTCGATTAATCCATAGAAGGTTGGCAACTATGGGCCTGATTTTTAACAGATTCTAAAAGCGGTTTTTGACTTTTGCTATAATATATAATTTTTAAACGAAATATTTTCTCAAGACGAGATCTACAAGTTAATTGTAGTACACGTTAAAATCCCAATATCTATATCAACTAAAATCGCAAGCGAGTATCTCTCTGTATAATCTCTGTCGCAAATAATTAAAATTCAAAAAAATCCAGCTAAAAGCCATAAATCGTAGCCATATCAAACAGACCCTACAGCTAGCACTAGTACAGACTTATATACTACTAGCTGCTTGTTTATTCTAGTTTTAGCGGCGTAGATGAGCTAAGTCAGTGGCTGATTTTTGTTGCTAATCCGAACGCCACTTGCATGTTGATACGTCAAATGTGCATTTGCACCGTGTGTTCTAAAAAAATCGTGCACTGCTTTGGCAACTAGATAAGGGCAAAAAGGAAAACAATGTGTTGGTGACAAGTTGAAGCTAAACTCATATGAAAACAATGGCTTAAAAAAAACTCATATGAAAACAAAGCTCCCGTTTCCATTGCATAGGTTTTCATCATTCAACCAGTGACGATCTGGTTTTAAGAATGAAACATCGTATTTCCTACAACAGTTTAAGAGTTCAGTATCAGATGAAAAAAGTATTATACGTACTTATGAGTACTTAAAAAAGATTAGCTTGATTAAAATATGACATGTCGGCTAAACTACAATAGCTTTACGGGTGTCTAACCCCAAAATTTAATTTACATTAGAAGAATGGATGAAATCCCATATAAATACTTGAGTGCAGTAATAACCCTAACATGTTAGTTGATGCATTGTTCCTTCTTCATGTGTTTGTTCTGATGAAAATAAGCAAGTTTGAGTACACTAGGTATTCAGTAAACCAAATGGAAAAGCTATTTAACTATCATGCAAAGGTGTTCAGCTGGATAGAGTCACGAGTTATAATATGATAAGAATATATGTAATCTCGCTGGTAAAGAATCTTGCACTTAAAATGGTAAAATATTATTTATTTAGGAAGGGGTTTTGTTATCCGAAATTTCCACATCAAAATCATCTTAATTTTATTTATGCCTTGTTATATAAATCACCCATGAAACATAATTCCACTGATCGGGAGTACAACGTATTCGAATACCATTTATTATACCATGTACTACAATGAGTGTTTGCTTGGTTTAGAAAGAGGAGAAACATAGAAGTGATATCCACATCCTCCATTTATTTTACAATAATTAGCTAAATACTCATACTTTGCTATGGATAAAAAGAGCACTATATTACCCTCACCACGTTGAGTCGATGTCATCGTAATCGAACTGTTGGCCCACGCCCTTGGTTCCGCCATATGCCTACCAGAGCTATTTTTTTCTTGTTAGAGAATTTTTAGATATGTAGAATTTGTATGTTGTTAGATTGTTTTTTATTTTTGTTAGAGATTTTTTAGAGAGATGAAAAGGGAGTTGGGAGTAACGTATCGCCATCATCACCACCACTGGCACTACCTTCTTTTTAAGTAGTAATGATAAAAATAAAGATATATAAATATTGGAACATATATATGTATATATTACTTGGTGGGCAAAAACTGCTATTCACTAATCTTTATGGTGGCGAACGGGCCTCTAGCCTAGCGGTCAGAGTGCTCTAGTAGCACCTCTCAAGTCCTGGGTTCGACTCCCACTGGGAGCGAATTTCAGGCTGGAGGAAAAAAATCCCCTCGCTTGCCTCATAAGCCAAAGCACAGGTCTAAAGGCTGGCCCAGATCGTTGGTCGCGCCAGGTTGTTGGTCGAGGGATCACCCTGGATTGGTCGTTCTCACATGGGCTGATGCCGCTGTGTCAGGGTGGGGCAAGGGTTCGGGGATTTCTCGATCTGCGTGAGAAGATCTTCTTCTTAATATAAGCCCGGGGGGCTTCTTACCCCCCGCAGGTCGAGTTTTTTTAATCTTTATGGTGCATTCATCGTGTACTTAAGCTAAAAAAATCGTGAAAAATTCCGAAATTTTTTTGGATATACTTTATAGTTTACTCCACATATATATAAAATTTTAAGTTTAAATTCATTCTATGTTAAGAGTACCAAAAAAGAGAAAATTCTGACAAATTTGAACTTTTAACATTTGTTAGATTTTTCTCTTCTTTGGTACTCTTAATATGGAATGAATTTGAACTTGAAATTTTATATATAGGTAGAGCAAGTTTAGAAATACATGTTGTAATGTTTTTGAAATTTTTTATAACTTTCTAGTTTAAGTGTATGATAAGTACATATCAGTTTTTGCCTACTTTGATGTATTGCCGCCGCTATGGGCCAAAGGAAAAAATGGATCGAGAAGGCTTCCGGCATAGATTCCAAGATCTCAACGAACTCCATCGATTTCATGGACATGGATTGCAATAGGCCTTGAAATACGATCTCCAAATTCTCTAGTATATATGTATATGTACCAGCGACAGTAGCCACGTCTGCTGCAAGTGCCAGCTTCCTCGAGCAAGCCATCCCCCAGTGTCTTCCAAAAACGGCAGTCATATTCTCTCTTCCCCTTCACGTCCACTCCTACTAAGCTTCCAACATTTGCTCTTTGTTTTATCTTAGATGAGTACTTACACAAACAAGAGAGAGTTTAGTTATGTAGATGGCCTCATGCCGCATTTGACTACTACTTGCAGTCTGTAGAGTAATTACCTGCGGCAGGTGCATCGTCGCATGTATCAATCAATCAATCAATCATCCAAGTATCGTTCGACTTGGACCGACGAGCCTAATTTACTGCTCCGGCCACGGCGGCCAGCCGTCGTTGGCGACTGCGAATCTGGCCAAGTGAGCCAACGAGAGGTCGGCCCCACTGGTACCGACCAATCATCAATGGACGCGCCACAGGGGAGATGGCAAGAAGTGGCCAGCTCGCCAAAATTTAGGTGGTGATCGGTTCGGCTGAAAAGCTCCTGGCTTATGGCTGAAAATACTGTAGCTGGCTGGAAAAAAGCACTGTAGCTGACAGAGGCTTATTTAGCATAATTAAATTTAAAAAATATAAAAAATATGTTAGCCCATTACGTATAATACAAACAAATACGGGAAAAAAAAGAACCAGCAAAAAAGCTCAACAAAAAGCCAAAAGTTCAGAAAAAAGACGAAACTTATTAATAGTGAAAAATAAGCCAGAAGTCAGAAGCCAGAAGCCGAAGCCGAGTTGATCAACGCACGGGCATCTAACTAGTGTTTGTAGAAAATTAAAACATAGGTGTACTTTTGTATTTTTAATAAAAATTAGATTTTTTTTTAAAAAAAATTGACATTTCTCATGTCTTAGCCCTGAAAAAAAGTGGCCCATGGATATTTTTTTAGTTGATGGGCCGAAATGGGACACTGGAATAGGAGGTTGCAGTGCAGGCCTGCGCAATTGCACAAAAGCGACTTCTTTCACGGGCGAATCGACAAAGTTGCCATCGGCCTAACATAAATTCAGAACAGATGAGCCATCCTCCGAACCATAGGTTTTGATAAGTATGCCCTGAAACGACGGCCCAGCAGAAGAAATGGCGGTCCAAAACCTTCCTTTTTCTCCGGTCCTAGATTTGCAACTTATGGCTGACTTTTCCGAACCAGTACAGTCAGAGAAAGGAAAGGACACCGCTTGAGGTCGCAGTTAAGATCGGTTCTTTTCGGTTTTTTAATCGTCTTTTATTTTAACTTTGATTTTTATTGGTTAATATTATTTATCATATCTATTAGATGCAGTCAAAGTTTATCGATCATAACCTACAAAAAAGGCTAAAATTAGAACATAGAAGAAGCGAAACAAGCTTTACTCCCCTGTGTTTCCTATGCAATCTGAAGGGAAGCACCAGATGTCTTTTCAAGAACCAATAATGCAGGAATCCTTTCATAAGAAATATAATATTTGTAAACTTAGCTGTACGTTACTACGAATTAACAAAATAATTATATTACATATTTATAAAGATTATTATTTGATTGAATTGAACCAAATAGATATAACACCCTCTTGCAATTGACGCAGAAAGCATCTCACAAGTCAACTCACACCTGATGTCGCCAAGCTGGACATACCAGCAATCAGTGGCGGAGGACGGGAAAAAAATGAGGTGGGGCGGATCTATACCTGCGCGCCGGTCGCCGGTGGCTGCCGCCCGCCCGCCGCCGGCTACGCTCAGGCCGGTGGCTGCCCCTTCCTCTCCTGCTGGTCCGGCTCCCGAGTGGCCTGGGTTTGTGGCACTTGAACCCCGATTAAAATAGCTCTTCAAATCTAAACACGTAAAAATAAATAGACAAATAAATTGACCTATGAATTTGCAATATGTAAATTGACAAATGGAAACTGCATATCAATTATCAAATATCAATGACACTCCTAATATATGTCTCACCTCTCTGTGATTTTCCTTTTTCCCTTCTATCCATTGCTCAAGCCTCAAATCAAAATTCACAAATCACAAATTTATTTTAGCCTAATACCAAAATTCACAAATCACAAATCTATTCACATCACAAATCCATTCACATTTCACAAATATCTGCCTCTGGCCCTCTGCGCCTGCGCCTCTGCGGCTCTGCCGACTGCGGGCCGCCCGCCTCCCGCCGCCCGCCTCCCGCCTCCCGCCACCCGCCTCCCAAGTGGCCTGGCCGAGTCCCGCCCGCCCGCCCGCCGACGCTGGTCGCCCGCCTCCCGACTGCCGAGTGGCGGCCGAGTCCCGCCCGCGGCCCGCCCGCCTGCCGGCGCCGGTCCCCGCCTCCGGCCTCCCGAGTCCCGCCCGCCCCGCCGCCCGCCTCCCGAGACCCGAGTGGCCTGGCCGAGTCCCGCCCGCCGGCCGGCCGCCTCCCGCCGCCCGCCCGCCCGCCCGCCGCTCCCCCAGGCCCCAGTTCCTCCGTCGCCGCCCGCCGCGCTCTCAGAGTCTCAGGGGGAAAAATTTTGAGGACTGAGGAGAGAGACTAGGGTTTGGGATTATGTTATTGGGCTATTGTATAGAGGGGTATATGGGGGTCCATTGCAAAAAAAAATTTGAGGTATGGCTTGGGCCATAGCTAGCCATATCGGGCCCTCCGCCCCTGCCAGCAATGCAAGATCTGAAGAGTATTTAACTGCAAAAAATTATATCAATCACAAACAGACAGCATCAACACATGTTTTCAAGAACCGCTGACCACAACACAGCATGACACAACTTCTGCCGGATTGCACACGTTTCCGATTGTCACTGGGATGACAAGATCAGATCGGTGGCACTGGCGAGCCGCCAGCCGGTCTACTCCATGACCGCCACCATACCCTAGCACTCCTACAGCACCATCTCATCCAGACCCCCCTTGATCATGGCCAGGAAGAACAGCCAGAACCCCGTCCTAGCCACGAACATCAGGGTTAGTGGCATGACGATTGCCCCCGGTGGGCACCACCATTCCGCATGCTGCACCCACCTGTCGTGGTGCACGCCCCTATGTAGGAGGAAGGACGCAGTCACCTCGCCGCTCGGGGGCCACCACATGATGTCGTAGAAGATCACTTTGTGCATGAGCCTAGAGACAAGGAATGCCGCCAGGACGCCAGCCGCATTGCCGAGGCGCACGTGCACCGGGTAATACACCGACAGCCGAAGAACAGCAGACACCATGAGACCATGAGGTTCCACTGCCAGCCCCAGAATTCCCGTAGCGACGACGCCAGGTACGGCCGATCCACCTGCGACTCCATCTCTATCCCTAGCATGCCATGAATCATGGCGTGCACGGTGGTGAGGAGGAGCTCCAGGGAGAAGTAGATGTGCAGGGTGTACAGGACGAGGAGCTGTTACCGGTTCATCGCGTTCTTGAACTGGTACACGTAGATGATGAGGGGGGATGATGGCGCTAGATACGAGGATCTTTGTGAGGGAGCGAAGTGGAGAGAAAGGAAGAGTAGGCAAGGGTGGGAAGGGAGGGGGTAAGGCCCACATCACGGTGTTTTATATGAGGGGGAGGAAGTTTTCTCTATTGTTGGTTTGAAGCCAAGTGACGAGTTAAGCGTTTAATCTACCAAACATTACTAGGTTAGAGAGGACTAACTTAATTAAAATGCTTTAACTCTCTTAATTGAGGATTAAGTTATCCTACCTAATCTAGCTAGATAGTAATTTAAATTAACAAAATTTGTTGCAAAACATAAATTTTAGGTTAAACTAACCTAGTTAAATTAAGATTAGCTAACCTGATTATTTTAGCACCAAACCCAACGTAGCACAAGAAACATTGGAGAGAAGCTTTGGGTGCGGTCTTTTAGACTGCAGCTGATGGCTTTTGATCCTAATATGAGTGCTTGTGCGAACGAATCGAATATCGATAAACCTCTTTAAAAAACTATCCTAATAAGTTGCTTTAAAATAATAAAGAAAAAAATTATCATATATATTTGTTCAAAGGAAGTTATCTGTCATTAGACGTGAATTTGACCTCGAGGTTCAGCCCTTGACTTTGTCTTAACTTGATTTCTGCTTAGACTTTAATTTCCTTGCTCATTTCGTTTCAATATTGATATGCTATTTTAAAATAAAAGAGGAACTCCATCTCTGTTGTTTAATTTATGCCTTATGTGCAACGCGTTCCTATTAAGATGGATCTACTATTTTCAGTCATTTTTCTTGTTTTTCTGTTATTATCAGTGAAATAATAATTTAGTGCAGTGTTTTCTCTGCCTATGTTCTGAAAACTTCAGATAATGAACTGTTGCTTTAGTTTAACAGTTGTCGGTGTTAATCAGGTAACACCAGGGATTAAGACAAGCCTTGCGCCAGTTTCTGGAGTTATGAAGAAGTACTTGGACAAGAGGTAACCCGTCCTTAAACTAAAAAATCTTTCTTTGTTTTGGCAGCCTTAGTGATTCTTTCTTCATTTTCCTTTGCAGTCGTTTGCAGAAATATCTTGACCAGCTTGGCTTCAATATTGTTGGCAATGGTTGTACAACATGCATAGGAAATTCCAGAGAACTTGATGAATCTGTATCTGCTGCAATTTGTGAAAATGGTGAATTTGATATCATTGGATAAGAAAGGGGGTATAAAGTTGTGAAATAGTGCGCATTACTTATTTTTCCTTCTCTCAGATATCGTTGCTGCTGCTTTGTTGTCCGGGAACAGGAATTTCGAAGGCCGTGTACTTTTTTTTTTTTGAAACTGGGGATTTCATTACTCTTCTGCTGAAAGATCAGCAGCAACAATTACACCAACATTACTAGGAACTGTTGCAGTAATTTGTTCCTCCCCTTCATCACATTCAAGACCCAATTTAGCTAAAGCATGAGCAGCTCTATTACAATCTCTACCCTTGAACACACACTCAAAATGTATAAAGCTAGAAGACACCAAATCCGTCAACTCGTCCACCAGCCCACCTTCATGCATTGCCGAGAAATCATCTGACTTAAGAGCTTGTTGAACCAGAAGAGCATCAGTCTCCAGAATCAATCTTCCAATACCCAGCGATAGAGCCGCCTGGACTCCCTTCTTACAAGATATTAATTCAGCTTGGTAGGCGCTCAGCAAGTGAGCAATCTTCCCTCTACCAGTCATAACAACATCTCCATCACTGTCGCGGATTAGAAACCCCCAACTACCTGACAAGGATTCCATTTTAAAGGATGCATCACAGTTCAGTTTGAGAACTCCCTCTGGTGGTTTGTTCCATCGGTCCTTTTGCTTCTGCTTCTTTTGTCGATCGCCGCTCTGCGTCCTGATCACTTCAGCTGCATATATACTGACTCTGCAAGCTACGACTTCAGCACTTTTTCTCCTCCCCTCTGCTCTACTCGAGTTTCTCTCAGACCACAGAAACCACAACAGGATCACCATCGTTACCCTGTGTTCCTCCTTTGCTTGCATGATGAAGGCCACCACCTCCCAGGCTGACGGTAAGTTAGCCAAAGCCATTCGCTCCTTCTCCAGCAGAAGAGATCGCCACACCTGCTTCACTAGTTTGCATTTGAAGAACAGATGGCCTCCGTCCTCTTCTTCCCTTTCACACAATGGACACTTTGTATCAATCTTCATCCCACGTCGAACCAGATTACATTTCAGCGGGTGACTGTTATGACTGAGGCGCCATAGGAAATGTTTGATTTTATTTGGGCACTTCACCTTCCAAATCTTGTCCCAAACCGACTCAGAGGTCAATTCACTTCCTCCCTGTTCACCCCTTCGATTCTTACTCCTGAGAATGTCGTCCCTACACACCTTGTAAGCACTCCTAACACTGAACCTTCCTCTTTTGTCAAAGTGCCACGCTAACCAGTTCTCCCTCCCTTCTCGCACCGGCAGCGCCAAAATTATATTAGCATCTCCTTCCCAGAAGGTGTCTTTAATCAGTTCTTCATCCCAAGATCCCGTGATTGGATTGATCAGCTCATCAACACTTGTAAGCAGACTACCACCCCTAGGGGTAATTGGTTTCCTGGAAAAGGGCCTTGGTATCCATGGATCGGACCAGATTTTCAGATTTCTTCCGTCCCCCACTCTCCAGATCATGCCTTTCTTCATCACCTCAATGCCCCGCAGCACACTCCGCCAAGTGTATGACATGCCCGGTTTTGGTTTAGCCTCCAATACTGATGAATCCACAAAGTATTTTGCTTTCATGACTTGGGCACATAGGGAATCTGGATTTTGCCATAGCCGCCAGCCTTGTTTTGCCAGCATTGCTAGATTGAAAGCATGAATGTCTCTGAATCCCAAGCCCCCTTCTCCTTTCGGTTTCATCAACATATCTCTACTCAACCAATGAATCTTGTGCTTGCCTTCCTGCTGATTCCACCAGTACCGGCACACCATAGAGCTTATGTGATCACAAAAGGATTTTGTAAGATCGAAGCAGCCCATTACGAATGTTGGAATTGCTTGTGCTACTGCTTTTATTAGAATTTCTTTCCCCGCCCAGGATAAGAACTTCTCCTTCCATCCTTGTATTTTGGTCCAGATCCGATCTTTCAGATAGGCAAAGGCTCCATTTTTTGATCTTCCCACATGCACCGGTAGACCCAGGTACTTTTCATTCATCGTTTCTCTAGTAACCTGCAGACGGTCGCATACTTTGCTTTTTTGGTGCCCCGCCGTGTTTCTGCTGAAAAGAACCGCTGACTTGGCTTTATTAATTATCTGCCCTGAGCAACTCTCATACTGATCGAGGATATCCTGTAGCTGCTGAGCATCCCCTTCGGTCGCTCGAATCATAATCAGCGAGTCGTCGGCAAACAGCAGGTGTGATATACTCGGAGCAGCCTGACAGACTTTTACCCCCGCAATCTTTCCCTCCCTCTCCGCCTTCTGTAGCAAAGCTGAAAAACCTTCCGCACAGAGTAGGAACAAGTAGGGAGACAAGGGGTCTCCCTGCCTTAGTCCCCTTTCAGGTTTAAACCTTTCTGTCAGGTCCCCATTAACTTTGATTCTATAGGAGACAGTTGTGGTGCATTTCATGATCAGATCGATCCACTGTTCCGCAAAACCCAATCTTCTCATCATGTCTTCCAAGAATTTCCACTCAACTCTGTCATAGGCTTTGCTCATATCTAATTTCAGCGCCGCATAACCCAAATCTCCTTCCCTTCTGTTCATCAGGAAGTGAGTAATTTCATAAGCAATTAGAATGTTGTCCGATATCAATCTTCCCGGGACGAAAGCACTTTGGTTTGGGGTGATTATCTCAGGCAGTATATCTCGGAGTCTTCTAGACAGCACTTTGGAGACTACCTTATACACCACATTGCATAAGCTTATAGGTCGGAGTTCAGTTACTCTCTCCGGTTTCTCAGTCTTCGGAATTAAGGCTATTACCGTATCATTCCATCCCTCAGGTAGTTCATCTCCATTGAGCACCTTCAGCACCTCAGTTGTTAACTTCCCTCCCACAATGTCCCAGAATTTCTTGAAGAAAACCGCCGGCATACCATCTGGGCCAGGAGCTTTCAGGTCACCAATAGAGTCCAAGGCACACTTTACTTCCTCCGCCGAGAACTCTGCAGATAAGCGGTTGTTCATTTGAGTGGTGACGCGGGACTGGACAGCGTCCAGAACTTGCTGTGTGCGTCCCTCGTCAGCACTTGCACCAGCCCTGAAAAGCTGCACAAAGTGATTAGTGATAAGAGCCTTTTTCTCCACTTCATCCACTACCCATCCCCCATCCTCTTTCTTCAAATTCCCTATTCTATTTCTCCTTCTCCGCTCCGAGCAAGTGTTATGGAAGTAACTGGTGTTTCGGTCCCCGAACTGCATCCAATTAACATGCGCCCGCTGTTTCCAGTAGACGTCAATTTGCTCCTCTAACCTGTCTACCTTGAAGCTCCATACGGCCTCCTTTCCGACTGAACCATCACTAATAGGTTCTCTTCTCCACTTTTCCAGCTCCTTCTTGGCGTTCTTCAGACGTTTCGCCAAATCCCCTAGCGAAGAGATACTCCATTCTTTCAAACTCCTGGCCACCCCTTGCAGATTCTGACTTAGCCGAGCCGAAGGATATTCCTCCGCCTCCCAGGCTTCCTCAACCACTCTCCTACAATCCTCCTCTTGCAACCAATTCGCTTCAAACTTGAATGCCCTCGGATCCCGAGTCACCCTCCTAGCTGGGAGGCCATGCGAGTTTATGATCACGGGTCTGTGATCAGAATGATATGGGTCACCATTTTTGACGTACACCATTGGGAATTTCCCCCTCCATTCAGAGTTTGCCACTGCTCTATCCAGGCGCTCTCTGATGTGATTACACCCCTTGGTCTGCTTGTTCCGCCAAGTGAAGACGTCCCCAGCAAACCCTAGATCATGAAGCTCGCAAATCTCAAGAGCATCCTTGAACCTATCCAGACAAATCTGGGCCCTCGGTTGTCCGCCTTCCTTCTCATGCTGGTATAGAATCTCATTGAAATCCCCCGCACACAACCATGGCCTGGAAGGAGAGTGCTGTGACTGTAGCTCGGACATCATCTCCCACGTTTTGTATTTCAGCTCGGAACGGGCTTCTCCATACACTCCTGTAAATCGCCAACTCCCACCACCAGTCTCCAAGACCTCCATATCAATATGATTTTTGGATTTACTCCTCAGAACCATATTGATTCCTCTCCTCTACAACACTGCAATTCCCCCCCCTTTGCCTTCACAGTCCACCACCTCCATGAAAGCCAGATCCAGCTTCCTCCTAATAGTCGTCATCCTCTTCTCATCAAGTTTTGTTTCTGACAAGAAAAGGATATCAGCCTCCTCAGACTTCTGACAACTCAGAAGTCCGCGAACTGCCGGTGCGTTTCCCAAGCCCCGGCAGTTCCAAGCTAGAGCCTTCATTGGTCTATGCAGGACCGGTCCGCCGGCCCCGCCTTCACACTGTCTGAATGAGCAACCTCGAAGGATTCTTGTTCTGACTTCCCCATCTTCAGACATCGTGGGTCGTCAATCTCCATTTCATCCATCTCCCACCGGCCCCTCTTCCTTCCATCTTGCGCCAGCTTTTCAGTATCATTCAGTCCACCCTTAGGTGCCCGATGTGCACGTTTAAAAGACCGGCGCCTACCAACACTCTTGTGCCCCAGAAATTTGTCCATGGAGCCTTCTCCCAGATTGGTGTGTGTGACACTGTTTTTGAGCTGCCCCGGCTTCTCTGCTAAGCCCCCCAGAACTGCCTCCTTCTCACTCTCCCCCTGCTCCAGACCCCCTCCTCCACTACCTGACCCCTTCCCATCCTCCTGAGAAATACCATCTGGGAACAACAACTTCTTTATCTGACCAGATAAAACTGGCAGAGCTGGCTCTTTCATCGGGCTGGTCACTTCCTGATCCTCCTCCAGATTATCTTTCTGTCTTTGGGTTTCATCCCCGGACTTCCTCCAGCTAGGGGCATCACTTCCCCGCCAGCTCCCACTCCCCCGGTTCCCCCAAGTATCTCCACTTCCCATTCCACCCACGTTTGTTCTCCTGAAATTAGAGGATTCCCCCATCTTCCTTTTCTCTGGAATGAAACGAATCGCTTTACTGAACTGCTGGGTCTCACCTTTTTTCAGCTTAATTTCACAATTACGATCAGTGTGTCCAATTAGGCCACATGTATAGCAGAAATCCGGCAAGAATTCATAGCTCAGCGGACACCATAACGTTTTCTCCTCTTCTCCATCTCCCAAGTCCAGAGTCACTCCCCTCCTCAACGGTTTTCGAATGTCCAATTTGATCTTGATCCTCAAGAACTGCCCAATAGCCATGTCATCATCATCAGAATCCACCCTCATGACTTCCCCTATCAACTCCCCAATCTCCTCGCCGGCTGCCTTTGTCATGAGCCCCAGGGGCATCTTCATTACTCTCACCCAGATCGGGATGGAAGTGAACTCGATCTCATCTAATGTCTTGGCCCCGTCGAACTCAGCTAGGACGACCAGATCTTTACCGAACATCCAAGGTCCCTCTTCCATTGCTCTTCTCTTCCCCGACCCCTGGAGAAAGGTAAACAGGAAACGATTTTCACCCAAATCTTTGCACTCGATCCCCTTAATTGGACACCAGATTCTGCCCAGCGCTGTCTCTAGAGCTTCTGCTCTCACAAGTTTGTCCGTCAAAACTTTCCCCACCGCCTGGGGATCCCTTCGAGTACTAGGGCCCCCCAAAATACCCCCGATTTTGATTCCCTTTTTCTCCGACTCCGAGAGCTTCAACTTCTCCATCAACCCGACCATCCTATTCGCCCGAATGTCCATGGAAACCGGATCGCGAGGAAAAACAGGAACCCTAGATTGTGACGGCGACGGAAGCTGCCAAAAAATAGAGGACCTGGACCCCAGAACAGAGACTTACGAGGCCGTCGAGAGATCCTGCAGCAAGATCACAACAGGGGCAGGAACACGGGGCGAAACCCTAGTCGCCGCCACCACCAAACTCGAGTCGCCCGGGGCGCCGAGACGCGACTTAGGCCGTGTACTATTAACCAGAGCAAATTATCTTGCTTCTCCTCCATTGGTTGTGGCTTATGCCCTCGCTGGCACGGTAAGAGAACAGACACTTTTTTTAAGCTACCAACCTATGCATATAATTTCAAACTAAACAGTGGAACTACTGGATCTATGCCTTACACTCCAGAAGCTAATCAAGAACGCCATTGGTTATACCTTGCTACTACTTTGATGCATCAGTGTGATTCATTATCGTGGGGAGGCCCTTGAATTACTAACTCAACTAGTTCAAACTTCTGCGCATTTATTCTTGCGATTTTCTTTGCTAAACTGTTGAATATCCCGCAGGTTAATATTGATTTTGAGAAAGAACCAATTGGCATCTCGAATGATGGGAAAGAGGCTTACTTCAGGGACATTTGGCCTTCCACTGAAGAGATTGCTGAGGTGCACTGCAAGTCTGCATCTTTGATTGCATTTCCTTCTCATAACAATCTTCGCTTGTGCTTTGAAAACATATTAGATTTGGGATGTGCTTCATACTCGTCCTATTAATTATGTTAGGTTGTTAAGTCAAGCGTGCTCCCTGACATGTTTAAGAGCACATATGAGGCAATCACCAAAGGAAATCCTATGTGGAATGAGCTGCTGGTATCATTAAGAACACTCTACCCATGGGAGCGATCATCTACGTACATCCATGAGCCTCCTTATTTCAAGGATACGACAATATCCCCTCCTGGCCCACGGCCTGTGAAGGATGCGTATTGTCTTCTGAACTTTGGTGACAGTATCACAACTGATCACATCTCCCCTGTCGGAAGCATCCACCCAGAAAGCCCAGCTGCCAAGTATCTAACAGAAAGTCATTCACTTGCACACTCCGCTTTGACACTGAGGTATGAACGTTCTTTCCTGAGCATTCCAGGCTAATGTTGATTATCCACATTGGTTGCTGACCTTGTATTTGGTGATTTCTGTTCAGGTGGAGCTTGCGTACTATGACAATGGTGGCATTTTACCATATCTCAGCAGAAAGATCCCCGAACAGTAGATTGTATCCTCGAGATGATTGCGATGAGGCGAATGGTAATTGTTGTAAACGGTTTGTTTAGCACATCCCATTTTTGAAGAATAACTCTTCAAATGACATCTGAGATACTGGCAGAGAACTCAGAAATTTTGAGCACTACACCAGAAATGCAGCGCTAGAGGATCGTCTCCCGGTTTTCATTGTAAGGTACGCTGTTAATAATATTCCGACTGTTGCAATTGATGAGTATGCATTTTGCTACATCATTTTGCTTGTTGTAACCAACACTTGTATTATCCTGAAATTGTCAATATTGATGCAGTTCAAAATTGTTAGCTTATTGCTTCTCCGAAAGGTGTGGTCAAAACATATGGAGCAGTAATGAAAGAATGAATTTTTTGTCTGGCCTGTATCCGACACAATTGCTAGTACAACTTGAAACAACGTAGGGTTGCTATTGTAATGAAATGAAACTCTTGCATGGAACTGAAACCGTCATACTCTGCTGTTCCGGTGGACCGTGATGTTGGAGTAGGGCTTGCTCTGAGTGGCTTATAAGCCAGATCTTATGGTTTATTTTATATTATAGCTATTGTTGATTTATCCTACATAATTAAATATATAAAAAAGTTATACCAGCACGGATAATACAAATTAATAAGAGAAAAAAAGAAAATACAAAAAAACCTTAAAAAGCTAAAAAGCCAGAAAAAACGAAGAATCATAAGTCATAAGCTGAAACCATTTGGATAGCATAGCAACGGTCCGGTTCAAGGCCAAAACTTCCCCTTATCTCGATTTTTGCGCTGATAATTTTGATTTTGAACTTGTGCCAAAAGAAAACTGACTAGAAACCGCCAATCGCTCCTGGTTAAATCAGGTTTCCAGGCTTTGATGGGCCTGTTTTTTGTTATCTTTGCTATTTAATAAGGCCCCGTTTGGCAGAGCTCTAGCTCTAGGAAATCTAGCTCTAGGAAATCCTGGATCTAGAGTTGCAGGCATGTTAAGTGCATTTACATGACTCATTTCATTTATATTATATATTAAATAAAAATATTTAAATCATTTTAATTTAGTCAACAAACTACAGATCCAGTATAGATCTCGGAGCTAGAGCTGTGCCAAACGGGGCCTAAGTTTGAGTTGGTAGGTGGTGCATTCTCCTTTCTCCCTTCTTAACCGTCCGATCTGAATACTGAAATATTGACCATCTATCTAACATCTCTCTCCCTCTCTCTCTCTCTCATATCTAACTACCCCTCATCTCCACTTCCACCAACAGTTACCATCTCCCACCCCCTCTTCTACCTGGGCTCTTCTACGGATTTTAAAATTTTATCATACTATATGTTCTAAAACTAACGAGTGGTAAAATTTGTTGGAACGTGCATAAAAATATATTCTAATTTTTTAAATCCGTAGCAACGTACGGGTATTAAGCTAGTAGCTTATAACTTTTTGCTATGGCTTATTAATCTAATAAATAATGATTATTATAATAAACTAATAAATAATGATTATTAAAAGAAATTGAAGCCAATAGCCGATTGAAACGCGAAAATGAACGGGGCTATATCTATTGATTATATCAACTTAGCTGCTTTAATATTTAGTTGCGACTCTAACCATTATTGGAGCAACTAAACCCGTTACCAATTTCAGCAGACTACTAATTGTTTTTCCACTCTTTTTATCCGTATAAGGTTAGTGTCTACGCACCATTACCGATATTCTTCGACAAATCTTTCTTTTCCCAGTGTTCCCTTCGACTACACACGAAGAGCGATCGGAAATCTGTAGCCGGCGTTAGGGCATCCACAATGTCAGATGTGCTAAGTTTTCACATCACTATTATATCACCGGGAAATTAAAATTATTATTTTTATTCTCTCTCCAAAACAAACCACACTCTTTTCTTCCAAACTCACTCACCGATGCAAGCCAAAATCCCCTGATACCTTTCTCCTGCAGCGTGTGGAACGGGCGTGAATGTCGTAGCAGATCCAAGAGCAGGAAATTCAAATGATTTTGCAAAACAATTTAGCTTAGTGTTGTAGAGTTAAAACTTGTGTATAAATAGGCATTCCGTCTCTATTGGTCTTAGTATTTTTGCAATTCCATTTCGGGACTGATACCAATTGTATTTGTAACATACACGTGTTGAGATTATTCGTCAAGAAAAAGTACATGCAACATCTTGAACTTTGTTTGAAATTTTGTCTAACATGTCGAACTATGAAATTGGATATTTGACTCTTTGAACTTTGCAATCCAGTTCAAATAACAGCTTGATTCAGTTTCAGATGGTGATATTGCCTGTGTGGTGTAATTAGTGGACGATTTTACCATATAAAATGACACGCTAGTCAAGTTTAGATGAATAAAAGGTGATGCCTATGACCTCTCTTCTAAATCAAAATAGAGAGGGAGGGAACTTACACGGGGCGGTGGCTATGGAAGCATGGCTAGGAGCTCGATGGGGATGGAAGCCTTTATGGGCCTGTTCTTTTCGGTTGCGGTTTTTGGCTGAAATTTTTGAATTTTGGCTGTTTACGGTACAGATTACGGAGAGAGATACTCACTTGCGATTTTGGCTGGTACAGATGTTGGACTTTTAATGTATAAATCATTTAACTTGTAGACCCCGTCTTGAGAAAATACTCCGTTTGAAAGTTAGGTACTGTAGCAAAAATCAAAAGCCCCCAGCTTTTGACTTAAAGAACAGCCCTATATATCATTGATCCAACTTAGCTAGTGTGTTATCCTACGTAGCAAAATCGTCTACTTATCGCACAATTGAGTAAGGGTGTTACTTAAATTGAATTGCAAAGTTTAGGAGGTCAAATCATAGTTTAGTGTACTAGATGAACTTTCAAGCAAAATTTGTGTTATATGGATAGTTTTTTGCTTATGGTTTGACTTTTTACAGTAACTAACTTTTAAACAAAGTTTTTTAAGTTAAAGTCTATAAGTTGATTGTAGTAAACACTGTCCCGACTTTATCTATATCGGCCAAAATCGCACGCAGGTATCTCTCTCCGTACAGGCAAAATTCAAATTTTGTTTTAAAAACATAAGCCACAGTGTAGCTCATATAAACCACGCGCTGTTAAATTAAAATCACAATATATAAAACTTACATGCATAGACATCTGAGTGCATGTACAATAGTTTGTCTCTTAAGATTGTCTCTACGACTTTCATCTCATCTAAAAAATAGCACTAGAGACAACTTCTTCAACAATAAATTATTACTCTAACTATTTTATATTATTTTTATCATAATTTCTTACCTCATAATCTTTAACTATTTGCATTGGTTTATAAGTTCAAGTTATCTCTTGTATAAGGGATATCATATTATCACTTCTCACACTCTCGTTTTGTATATAAAATTTTACTAATTTAATATGAATAAGACATAGCTGATATGATGCTATTGCCTATTCGAGATACCCCTCACGCGCAAGAGGCGCCGAATAGAGAGCAAACTGGGCGTTGTTTCACCGCCGACTTGGGCTCGGCACCCAGGGCGGCGATGGGGCAGGAGGAAGAGGATATCGACCACTACGAGGTGCTCTGCCTCCCGTCCGGCGAGGAAGGCGCGGCGCTGTCTCACGAGCAGATAGAGAAAGCCTACCGAACCCAATCACGGCTTCGCCATCCCGACAAACGACCCGACGACCCCAACGCCACCGCCGACTTCCAGCGCCTCGCAAGCTCCTATAACCTCCTCCGAGATGAATCCCTCCGCCGGCAGTTCGACGCGCGCCTCCGCGCCCGCCGCGAGGCCGCCGCCCGCTCCGCCGCCGCAGGGGTCAAGCGACGGAAGGCCGTGTCCGACCTAGAGGAGCGCGAGCGCGCCGCCGCCGCCGGCCCGGCCGTCGACCCCGCCGAGGCCGCCAGGCGCGAGGACAGGCGGAAGGCAGCCGACGTCAAGCGCGAGCTCGAGGAGTTCTTCGCCGCCAAGCAGTCCGCCGCCTCAGGCGCCGCTTCCACTTCGGTAAGGGTTTGGGCCTCTTTCTCGATCTGATGCCTCACTGTTCTGTGAAATCTATTCAATTGGGTCGTTTCTTCGGGTAGGATACATAGCGCTGTGTCATGCTATTCTGGCCGCAATTACAATTGGGGTCATGAATGTTGGGGGGTTTTGTAAACTATGTGATATTCTTTAGCTTTCACTTTTTTAGAGGTAAAAGACATTATGATGCACCTTAAAATTAGCATACTTCTAGGTTATTGCTGAAAAGTGATCATTAACCAGAGGAGATAATGTCTGTAATTATCCTAAAATGAAGATGGAACATTCTTCAACTGACTGCTTGTAGCATCGCGTATATATATGGCTGCATTTGTAGGTTAGCATACAAAACAAAACCAGCAAAAGCATCCCATCATCTAATCTTGTTATGTCTAGATTGTTTAGCACCAAGCATCTTTGTTTCCCACACCATAGCTTTGTCTATTACTGAACAAAAATAGGCATTTTGTAGATATCTCATTTCTTAAATTTTAAGATTATGCAAGAGATTGGTCGATTCATGCGTTGTTAGTAATTAATGGTTACCTTTTCTGCTGGTAGTGATCACAACTTTACTGTTATTCTTTCTAGGCGCAAGGAGATAAGAAGGGTGGAACTCCACAAGACGCGAAAACAGACAAGGGTAAGATCTTGAAGGTTTCATGGGAAGGGGGTGCGGATTACTATACTGCAGCAAAGCTGCAGGAGATCTTTAAGCAATTTGGCAAAGTTGAAGACATTGTAATCAAGACAAGGAAATCAAGGAGTAGGGGTTCAGCAATTGTAGTCATGACCTCCAAAGAGGCAGCAGTAAGTCCTGTTTCTCTACTCTTAGTCTTGGAGAGTTTTTCAAAGTTGACATGCATCTGCCGAAGATTGAAATCTCAGTTTCCATCTCAGTGTTTCGTCCAATTTGTTATTTGTCAAGCAGTTGGGGGCAATTAATAGATCTTAAACTATCACAGGAAAGTGAGTTATTGTTTTAATTCACTGCAAGATAGGAGTTTGTAAGCAATTTTTACAAGGTGCACTTGTCTGTGTTTTATTGTGCATAGCTTGTTGGTTGCTTTCTTTCTTTCTTTATGGTTCAATATTGATGTCATCTGATTCATTTGCATATCATCTTTGGGATCTTTACCAAGCTGTATTTCCTGTCTTGAAACTGTATATAGTGTTCCATTTCATGATGCCTCTAACCAATACTTGTTGCTCTTTTGACAGCAATCGGCACTAGAAAACCATTCTGTGTACCATGTTTCTTCAGTTCCGTTGACTGTTGCTCCTGTTCAAGAATCTGGCGGTTTACCAGCAGGGTCCACTCAAACACCTGAGCCGAGGGCAAGCAACATTGATGGAACTGGATTCAGTGATTTGGAAACGTCGGTATTCCGAAAACTTCAAGAGGTAACTAACAGTCATATATGACTTCCAGGTTTCAACACTTGTGTTTTTGTTGAGAAGGATTCAGTTTGCTTTAGGTTTACATTTTTTACTGTCAGTTTAATTCATATTTACATGTTGTTGCTTTAGATTGTTATTTATCTTCTTTTACATGGTAGTTTTGCATTTATGTTGTGTGATATGACGTGTAACATAGAATGTGTCGAATCGATGAAACTAATGGATGGCCTGTTTATTTTGCAGGCGCAGAAAAGGAAGCAACGTGGATAATTGGTGCTTCTCGAAACATGAGCTATTAACTTTACAGAGGACATTTCCTGTCACACACTGGAGGATAACTCGGACAATTCAGTTGCAAAATCTGAACATGTTTGTAGTTTCTGTTACTCATGAATTTGTGATGCACATGGTGGACCTATTTTTTATGCAATTACTACCATGCATGTCTGTACTTTTGAATTGTTTGTATTCTTAATGGTACAAAGAGTATTTGTTATCTAAGATGCCGCAACCATTTTTGGTCAGGAAGTGAAAAGAAAGCAAAATCTCTCCCCTAATCGTGCTCGCATTTTGCTCTGCACGCTTCTTGTCACAGTTGGTGCGGTAGGCTCACGGTGCAGTGAACGCAGCATTTAGCTTCGATGCCTGAAGTGTTTCCAGTGTTTGATGGTGGAATGCAGTTCGCAATCTACAGCTCAAAACTGTTGAAGATGATTCTGATACAGCTGGGCACCTAGAGCACGGATGTGATTTCAGAATTCAGATGATGATGGAGCAGCAGTGGTGGTGATTAGTTGGGCTTAAAAGCTCATGGCTGAAAAAACACTGTAGCTGGCTGAAAAAACACTGTAACTGACAGATGCTTATTTAGCATAATTAAATTTAAAAAATTTAAAAATATAAAAAATATGTTAGCCCAATATGTATAATACAAACGAATACGAGAAAAAAAACCGGCAAAAAAGTTCAACAAAAAGTCAAAAATTAAAAAAAAACGAAATTTATAAATAGTGAAAAATAAGCCAGAAGCTCAAACCGAACCAATCCGGGCACGGTTGCGCCATTTGAACAGTGCAAATCCCGGACACGTGTTAGTTGTTACCTCCCTCTTCTCCCTTCCCTGATTGGATGGATAACCTCTCTCGAGTCTGGAGCGAAAAAACTCTTCTCTGAAGCCCGAAATATCCCGCTTCACCTCCCTCCACCTCCGCTCCCACCCATGGCCACGCCGCTCGTCCTCCCCTCCCGCCCCTCCCACGCCACCACCGCCACCGCCTACGCCTCCCAGCGCCTCACTGCCGCCACCTCCAAGGGGCCCCCGCCCCGCCTCCGGCCCAAGCACGGCGGAGACCCCAGCACCAAGTCCCTCGTCGTCTCCCACGCCGCCGCCGGCCGCATGGACGAGGCCCTCGAGGCTTTCGCGGCGGTCAGGAGCCCCGATGCGTTCCTCCACAACGTCATGATCCGCGGCTTCGCCGACGCGGGCCTCCCAGGCGACGCGGTCGCTGCCTACCGCGCCATGCTTGCGGCCGGCGCGCGCCCCGACCGCTTCACCTTCCCCGTCGTCATCAAGTGCTGCGCGCGCCTGGGCGGCCTCGGCGAGGGACGCGCGACACACGCGGCGGCGATCAAGCTCGGCCTGGAGCCCGACGTGTACACCGGCAACTCGCTCATCGCGTTCTACGCCAAGCTCGGCCTCGTCGGGGACGCCGAGAGGGTGTTCGACGGAATGCCGGTGAGGGACATCGTCACGTGGAACTCGATGGTGGACGGGTATGTGTCGAACGGGCTGGGGGCACTGGCACTGGCGTGCTTCAGGGAGATGCACGAGGAGCTAGAAGTGCAGCATGACAGTGTGGGAATCATAGCCGCTCTCGCTGCTTGCTGCTTGGAATCAGCATCGATGCAAGGACGGGAGATCCATGGCTATGTGATCAGGCACGGGCTGGAGCAAGATGTCAAGGTGGGGACTTCTCTTCTTGACATGTGCTGCAAATGTGGCGGCGTTGCTTCTGCCGAGAGCGTGTTTGCAGCGATGCCATTGAGAACTGTGGTGACATGGAATTGTATGATAGGCGGGTACGCACTGAATGAACGGCCCGAGGAGGCATTTGATTGCTTCATGCAAATGAAGGCAGAGGGCCACCAGGTGGAAGTGGTCACCGCTATCAATTTGCTGGCTGCCTGTGGTCAAACTGAAAGCTCACTGTTTGGAAGGAGTGTTCATGGTTATGTAATTCGGAGGCAATTCCTTCCTCACGTGGTGCTTGAGACTGCTCTTCTGGAGATGTACGGCAAAGTTGGCAAAGTGGAATCATCTGAAAAGATATTTGGTCAGATGATGGTCAAAACTCTGGTATCATGGAATAATATGATTGCTGCCTACATATACAAGGAGATGTATAGGGAAGCCATCGCATTGTTCCTGGAGTTACTGAATGAACCTCTTTATCCCGATTATTTCACCATGTCAACAGTAGTGCCGGCATTTGTGTTGCTGGGGTCACTGAGGCAATGCAGGCAAATGCACAGCTACATTACCAGGTTAGGTTATGGAGACAACACTCTCCTTATGAATGCAGTTATGCATATGTATGCAAGGTGTGGTGATGTTGTGGCCTCAAGGGTGATCTTCGACAAAATGGCAGGCAAGGATGTCATATCTTGGAACACAATGATTATGGGATATGCGATTCATGGCCAAGGAAAGACTGCATTGGAAATGTTCTCTGAGATGAAATGTAATGGTCTGCAGCCAAATGAGAGCACCTTTGTCTCCGTGTTGACTGCTTGCAGTGTCTCAGGCTTGGCGGATGAAGGGTGGATGCAGTTCAATTCAATGCAACATGAGTATGGTATGATCCCACAGATTGAGCACTACGGCTGCATGACTGATCTTCTGGGCCGGGCAGGTGATCTTAGAGAGGTGCTGCAATTTATTGAAGACATGCCAATAGCTCCAACATCCAGGATTTGGGGCTCCCTACTGACTGCAAGCAGAAATAGGAATGATATAGATGTAGCAGAATATGCAGCAGAGAGGATATTCCAACTGGAACATGACAACACGGGATGCTATGTTGTCCTTTCTTCAATGTATGCTGATGCTGGGAAATGGGAGGATGTGGAGAGGGTAAGATCTCTGATGAAAGAGAAGGGGTTGCGAAGGACTTATGCAAGAAGCCTTGTCGAGCTTCATGGCATGGCCTGCAGTTTTGTCAACGGGGACATGTCTCACTGTCAGAGAAAGACGATTCATGAAGTGTCTGGTATTCTGTCAAGAAAGATAGGAGAAACAGATGACCCAAGGAATCAGTCTGATCCAGCCTCTCTTGCATCAAGGAGAGCAACAATGCCCAACAAGCATAGTGTAAGGCTGGCTGTTGTCTTTGGTCTGATATCATCTGAGGTTGGAACTCCCATTCTTGTCAAGAAGAATGTGCGTATATGCAACCACTGCCATCATGCGCTTAAGTCAATATCAAAATATACAGGACGGAGGATTGTTGTTGGTGACACAAAGATCTATCACGAATTCTCAGATGGCTCTTGTTGCTGTGGTGACTACTGGTGAATGGTTATGGTTGATGGGCTGATGGCAATGCTAGAATGTTTTTCTCGAAAACGCAGGAGAATTGCGCTTCATTCATTAAGGAGAAAAAGTTACAAAAGGGCTTGGAGCCGCTTGCTGACAGAGAATCAAACTAAAGTATTACTAAAGAAGAACGACTAAGAGCTACTGGGCAGCAAAGGCTGGAAACGGGAACAATCCCAGTCACTGCCGACCAAGAAGGTCGCTCAGTCTGGATTTCACAACGGACGACCAAGCGTGGAACTTGCGACGGACAAACTGCCTGGTACTAAAACAGCCTTGATCATGCTGCAGCCTATTTCTTTTCTTCCAAATCATCCAGACCACTAGAATTATTAGGCTATCTAGTCTTTTCGCTTTGAGCTCGGAGCCAAATCCCGGGTGGCGAGAAAATTGATACTATGCCATTCCTTTGGAGTGGCTTCGATAAAATGTCACCCTCTAGGTGGCAATTGTTAAAATGCCACATAATACATTATTAGCTCTATGATTTGCCCTTTTAGGGGTTTTAGCCATTTCTTTTTCGTTTCTTTTTTTTTCCACCGAAATTGCATGAGAAATGACCACTTTACCCTCCACACCAATACTCTCTCCTTGGAGGGCTAGTTCTGATCTTCAGATCGGCCTCGACACCCTGCCGCAGGCGCCCACGGTACTTGAGATTGGTGCCTCCGATGTTTGATGACAGGTTCTTGAAATCCAACGGAGAGGTCGGGCTCCAGACTGAATCAGGGTCCACTGCATTTAGACCTTTGCTGCTTAGCCTCACAAAGAGGCCAGGGACCCTGAAGAATCCAGTGCTCCTCTGTGCAGGGTTCTGATCATTGGATTCCTCCATGTCTTGCCCTTGAGTAGTAGCTGTTGTCTTGTTCCCAGGCACTGAAGATGAGAGCAATCTGTCCCTGAAATGGCCGGATAATTTGTTTTGTTGAGTATCAGATCAGTCAACGGATGATGAAAGCAAAGAAAAAGTGAGGAAAATTCAGCTTTTGCTTTTTACTCATCAAGTCAAAGGAGCAAATAAAAGAAAAGGGTGATGATCTATGCATCAAAAGTGCAGAAACAATCAAAAATGAAAAAAGCAAGTAGTTAAAAACAAAGGTGGTTTTGCTAGATCTATGCGGCAGAGGTCCAGGGAACAAGAAAAGATTGCTTGTTCCAATCACAAGCACCTCATCATTGTAAAGTGCAAACTTCTCCCTTAGCCTCGAGTCGCAGAGTTGGTGTGCATTACAGAGGGTGTCGAGGCCGATCTGAAGATCAGAACTAGCCCTCTCTAACTAGCCCTCCAAGGAGAGAGGATTGGTGTGGAGGGTAAAGTGATCATTTCCCATGTAATTTCGGTAGAAAAAAATAAGAAATGAAAAAGAAATGGCTAAAACCCTAAAAGGGCAAAACATAGAGCTAATCATGTATTAGGTGGCATTATAACAATTACCACCTAGAGAATGGTATTTTATCGAAGCCATTCCAAATGAGTGATATAGTATCAATTTTCTCGTCATCGCAGTTGCTCGAAGAACAAGGGATGCCTTACTGCTGGTTATGGAGATTACACATTGGATTGAAACAAGCATCGCCTTCTGCAATTGACAATGACATGATGTACAAAGTCAATTTTTTTCAAATGAAAATTTTGAATTCCAGGTAACTCAGTGTACCACGGATCATCATACACGGATCAAATGCAAAATAAAAAAATTCTTGGCAAGACAAAATTAGGCATGTCGAGGAAGAACTGCTTCGTAAGTTACTCATTTTCTTCACAATACATAAACCATAGTGCATGTTCCACTTACAACAAAATTAGCCAATGTAAGCAGCAGAAAGCAAAAATATCGGACGCATTGAGCATTGAGTTGGGGGCATCTGGCCACTGCATCTATGCTCCGCCGCGGCGCTTCGCCTCCTCGGCCTCGACCATGCGGCGGGACGCCTCGGCGAGGCGGTCGAGCGACTGCTGCACGGCGTCGCGCCCGCCGATGAGGAGCCGCGCCACCACCTCTGGGTCGCGCTCGCCGCGGGCCTCCTCGAACTCGCGCCGCGCGTTGGCGCGCAGCACCTCGCGCCAGGGCACGCCGCGCTCGTCGGGCCACGCGAACAGCCGCGTCGCCCGGAGGATGTCCCGGTAAAGTGCCAGCGCCTCCCGCCGCGAGCTCGTCAGCCGCCGGCGAGCCTCGGCCTCCGCCGCGTCGTCGTCGAGGAGCACCGCGGAGGTGGGGGGCTTCTTGGCGAGGTGGCGGTCAAGGAGCTCGTCGATGGTGTCGGGGCCCTCGTGGATGGATCGGAGCGGCGGCCGCCTCGAGACGGCGAGGGCGCGGAGGAGGGAGGAGGTGCGGTCGCGTGCGGCGACGGCCATGGTTGCCTGTTGCGACTTGCGATGTGCTTGTGTTTGATGGAGGCCTGGTTCGGTGGGTTCGTTGTGAATTGTGACTCGGTTGGGTTGGGTTGGGCTGGGCTGGGCTCCAAAAGGGGCTGTAACTTGGAATTTGGATCGGAGGGGGGCAATCCCTTGACTTACCAAATGGCCTTGTTTCCTTTTCTTCTTTTGAGCAAGAGAGATATTTATGCAAATATCTCATAGTTATAAATATAATCTCTAGAGCACCACAGAGAGGAAGAAATCATTTTGGACGTATAAAATGGGCTTAAGTTGAGATTTAGCATCGGCTATATTTTATATCAATCTTTTTCTTGAGTTTTAAGCTTTGAACACCACTTATGAGCCTCTTGAAGTTCTTGAATCCATGACAAAGGCCCTTGTTTCGTAGTCACCCGGTAACTCCAGGCCTGTTTTTTTGGCTGCGATTTGTAACTTTTAGACTGTTTGTACGAGAGATTACAGAGTAAAAGAAACTCACATGCAGTTTTTGCTGATATAAATGAGTCAATAAAGTATATATTATAATTAACTAGTAGATTTTATCTTGAAAAATATTTTATTTAAAAGTTAGTTACTATAGAAAAATTAAAAAATAGCTTTTAAAAACTGAAAAGAATATATCCTCTGTCTACAGTCTGTTGCCAATCCAAAGCTTGATGGAGCAAATCAAAACGCCTCGTTTCACACCATTGAACAGCAAAGTCCACCTGTTCAAAGTTATTGCAACCAACGCCAAGATGACGACAACACACGATTACAGTCACCACTAATTGCGGCAGAACACTTGACACAAACCTGCGACACACCATGACAGTACAACTGGAACGCAAAATCAAAGCATCACCGTAGCCTTTTCTGCTTTCAGTACGCGGGGGTGGCCGCAGAAGTCGCCGTGACGGCCTTGATCTTGATCCGGTACCTGGGGCGGCGAGGGATAACCTGGCTGGGCCCCATCCCGAGCTGGCCGGTGCCCTGCATGAGCGGCGGCCCGTCGTCGTAGACGTAGCCGAGCAGGCGGGCGCAGGCGTCGCAGCTGATGCGCGTGCGCTTGCGCTGGATGCCCCAGTAGTTGACGGTCTCGAAGAAGGGGCGGATCCTGTCCTCCTCCGCGAACCGCAGCCGCGACTCGTCCACCCACGAGAAGGACAGCGTGCCCTTGTTGCCCGCCGGGTACAGGTGCGCCGCCGACAGGTTCAGGTCCGCGCCGCACGACGAGCAACGGTAGGTGGTCGAAGCCATCGCGCGGGCCGGCGTGGGAAAACTCAGGTGGGTTTTTGCGTGGTTGGAGCGGTTTTTTGTTCGGCTTGGGGAATTCGGGGTGGTTTCTAGGGAGGACGGCGCGGCAGCTGCTTTGGATTCGGCGGTGCGGCTGCCGCGTTGGACTGGCGTTTCCTTTGGCGAATCTTCTATTTGGGTGCTTGGTCACAGGTCAACCAGGACGACGTGACGTGCCTAGTGCTGCGTCATGGTCTGCAGCTGAAATTACAGCCGTAGGCGTACAAAATCTGTCCAGCCCAGCTCACTGCCTACGCAAAAGAGATAGGTTAGAGCAACTCCAGCAGGGTCCCTACTTGAACCCTCAAATCTTATATTTAAGGGTTTGAGGTAAAAATAGAGGTCCAGCAGGGCCCCTACTAGAGCCCTCAAATTTGAGGAGCCCCTCAAATCACCCTCCCACCCCTCATTCCTAGGGGCTCCCCCCACCCCTCATTTTCCTGTTTTTTCCTGCACCGTGAAACTTCTCCCGCTCTCAGCCAAAATTCCCCGCCGCCCGCTCTCCCCGCCCGCCGAATCCCCTCCCGCCCGTCGAATCCCCGCCTCCGCCGCTCGCTCGCCCCCCGCCTCGCCCGAACCCCCCGCCTCCGCTGCTCGCTCGCCCCCCGCCCGTCGTCGTACTTGGCTCTCCGCCGCCTCCGCTCTCTGCCGCCTCCGCTCTCCGGACGTCTTCGCCGCCTCCGGGCCCGATCCGGCTAGATCCGGCCGCCGCGCCTCAGATCCGACCTCCTCTGCGCCAGATCCGGCCGCCTCCCCGCCAGATCCGGCCGTCTCCGCCCCGGGACGCTGCCTCCCCCGCCTGGATCCGTGCCGGCCTCGCCCCGCCCGGATCTGGCCGCGCCGTCGCCCGAGCGCCTCCCGGCCGCCCGCCTCCCCGAGCGCGCCGCCTGCCTCCCTCCCGAGCGCGCCGCCCGCCTCTTTCCTCCCGCGCCCCGCCCCGCGCCGCCACCGTCCTCCTCGGCCTCGCCGTCGTCGGAGGAGGCGAGGAGGCGGACGAGGAGGGAGAGAATAAGGAGTGGGTTCCATGTGTCAGTTGTAGTGGAATGGATTTGAGGGCTGAAATTTGAGGGGTGCTGTTGGAGTAGATGCAACAAAACAGGGCCCTCAAAAGTAGGGGGGAGCCCTCAAATGAAAAGTAGGGGCCCTGTTTTGAGGGCTACTGCTGGAGTTGCTCTTAGACTTAGTAATATTGCTGATACTGCAGTAATCAAAACGCGGGCTTAGAATTCGATGGACAGTTTTCGGTATATGTTGTTTACTGGCCTCTTCCGTACTAATACTATAATAAAGATCAATTTATTTTGATACAATATTAGTAGACTATTGCACAGGCGACTGAAATTTTTTTATCTTTCAGTCACCTAAAGTTGCACTTTGAATCACCTGAAGTTGCACATGTTTTTTTGGAGGGGGGCTGCAATTGATCTGAAATTGCACTCTGAATCACCTAAAGTTGCAGCTGTTTTTTTAGGGGGGTTGCAATTTTAGTTCATTGAGAGTGCAATTTCAGGTGACTGAAACATAAAAAAATTTCAGTCGCCTGTGCAATAGCAAAACTGATATCATATTTACCTCACAGGTATTTCGAGCATGGACAGCCAACATTGCAGCAAGCTGCAAAGAGCCGCCAAGCCAGCAACAGTCAAGAATTTCAGTACAATCTCGCTGTCTACTTGCTTCAGATCAACGTGGTACAAACAGTACGTCAAAACAGTCACCAGTACATATATCACGATATATGCATCGCGTGCAAGCTCAATTCGGAAACCGAGAAACTCCTGAATCTTCTTTCAACTCATATGTTCATCTGTACAAAACAAAAATACATGTTGCTTATTTTGGGGGGGAAAAGAGAGCGGTTAATTATGTCGATTTGTATCGAACAGTCACCTATTCATGTTCACCTGAAGCGCCATGAACATGAATCCAGCTGCTCGGCGCTTCAGATCCGAACATGAACATTAATGTATTCATGAACGGGCACCTGAGATATGTGAAGCTCCCAGTACATCCGGCGGCTCGGTGCTCACGCACACAGCACACGCATGGGAGGCGGTCGGGGGTTGCCGTCAGGGGCGGATCTACAGTGATTCAAGGGTATTCAGCTGAATACCCAAATTTTTGGGGAAAAATCATTATATATGAGGTATAATACATATATATACACTTAGTTAGGCCAAATTTACTATTTTCATACTCAATCAGCCCAAGTGTCTATACATTTTAACTGGCCCATTCCCCACCCCTGGCTGGCCCATTTGCGGAATATCCCGCACCCGCAAGCCCATTTGTGGAAGAAAAAATTGATCATATACCCTCCATTTAGATGGAAATTGAGGATTTATCCTCTTGGCCCACGTGTCATTGACTTATGATAACCCCACATGTCATTGAGATGTGGAGGGTAAATCCTCAATTTCCCAACTAAAGGGAGGGTATATGATCCAATCTCCCTTTGCGGAAAGGGTATTCATCTCTCTTCAGTCTTCGTGATTCCTTCACTGCACTGGACTCCCTCTCCTCCATGAAAACCCTAGACTAGAGGCGGCGTCACGGCGATGATTGTGGCGGCGGGCTGGCGACGGAGAATCCTGGGATTTCTTGGTTCTTGATTTGTGGGAAAGATTGTGTTTTTGTCTTTGCCATCTTGTTTTCTTGGGCACTGAAACTTGGTTTCTTCTTGATGGGGTTAGGCGGACCCAGCGGCTCGGTGGATTGGATTCTGAAAGGAGGATCTTTTCTTGGATTTGGATTGGTTTGTTGGGCTTCTGTTCCTGAGGAGGTAATCAGGAGCAAGAACTAAATACACATTCCTTTGGTTTTATGTGGATGTCAAGGTTTGGTAGTTATTGGCATGTGTCCCTTTGTGCGGTTTTGGTAAATTTGTTAGGTAGATGGTGCTGTTCTTGGCTACCCTGCCTGCGTTATTTGCTTTATTGATCTAAAGCCTGTAATGATCGCGATGTGGCTGCCGCGGCAAATTGAATGTGGTGTTAAAAATTCCATGTTTTTCTCTTTTGAAAAAAAATAGCAGCTTCAGTTTTTGATGGCGAGAAAACAGTATCTCTTCAAGCCAATGCAGTGTAAGTGGATTGGTGAGCAAGTCGATTGCTTAGTCTAAAAATTTTTGTTGTGAGCATGCTCTTGTTTTTATGCAGGTGAGGTGACATAACAGGGAAGGTTCTTATTTTTCTGAAGTGCTTGATCAAGTTACTTTGGTGGTTATGTTTGAAGCATCATTTTCAGGTTATGGAGATTAAACCTTTGTTTAGTTATCGAGTAGGTCATGTATATATGTGAGTGAGAACTATATTAAAAGATGGAATCTGTAAGGGAGGGCTATGTATATCTTCAATGAATAAATGGACTAGATCTTTCTCTAATCTCTATAAGTGAGCTAGTAGATTGATTGTTCTAAATTATCGAGTATAGGGATATAGGGATGTCATTTTGAACGAACGTTATATGCCGGTCACTCCAATGCTCCAGCCCTTTTTAGAACATAGGAACTCCAAGAAAACCCTGTAGAAAATCTAACATTTAATGAGAGATAATGGAGAAATTGCTCTAAAAATCCTATGATTTAAACAGAGCCTTTTTTGTTTTCTTGAAATTTCCTTCCCCTGTGATTATAGGTTCAATGTTTGGCCTGTTGTCATCTTCTTTTATGTGCAGCATGCTGCATCTGAATTAATGTTGTTTCAAGTTAAAAAAAACTATGAGCAAATGGGTTTTCAGAGTTATTTAGATTTTAGAAATGCCATGTACATCTTCAATGAGCAAATGGACCAGATCTCTCTAATCTCTATAAGTGAGCTAGTAGATTGATTGTTCTAAATTAATTGAGTATAGAGATGCCATTTTGAATGGCTGTTATATGTCTTTCTTGTCAAAGTTAGTCTAATTTGATCTTTAATATATATTTGATTTTGTAGATTTTTGAGCTTTAAAAAATGAAGAAAATCTACAGATCTAAAATATTTATAGGAGAGAGCTGGAAAGACGCAGAAGGTAACAATTGTACTTTAATTTTTGCTATTGTGGACCTTTATATTTTTTGGTGAACAATATTTTTATAATTTCAAATACCCATTCTGAAATTCCTGGATCCGCCACTGGTTGCCGTGTCGGGAAGTTGATAAACAACATAGTATTAGACAGAAGAGGCCAGTAAACAACATATACCGAAAACTGCCCATCGAATTCTAAGCCCGCGTTTTGATTACTGCAGTATCAGGGCTCCTCTTCTTCAGGCCTATTAGACCCTGCTCGTTTAGGCTGAAAAGTTACGGCTTATGGCTGAATTACACTGTAATGGCTGAAATTTTACTGTAGCTGAAGGTAGCTTATTTAGCGTAATTAAATTTAAAAAAATTTAAAAATAGAAAAAATATGTTACCTTATTACGGACAACGCGAACGAATACAGGAAAAAAGAACCGACAAAAAACTCAAAAAAAACCAAAAGTGTAAAAAAGACAAAATTTATGAATAATGAAAAATAAACCAGAAGTCAGAAGCTGAAGCTGAAATAAACGGGTCTTACATGCTGTAAGACAGTAGCCGAATTTTTTTGTATTTTAGCCCATTTTTTGAAAAATATTCACATTTAGACCCCTGATAGTTTTAATTCCGTTTTTGGACCCAGAGCTCGGCGCCGTGGGTCACGGCGCCGAGGTAACACGTCTCGGCGCCGTGGACCACGGCGCCGAGCTGCGAGCCCCGCGCCAGCGTAGCGGCCGGCGTGGTGCCGACGTGGCAGGCAGCTCGGCGCCGTGACTCGTGGCGCCGAGCTCGGCGCCGTGACTCGTGGCGCCAAGCTCGGCGCCGTGTACCACGGCGCCGAGGTGCCTACCACGTGTACCACGGCGCCGAGGGTTTGCACCGATCAGTCTTTTTTTCGCAAAATGAAATAAGTTGTATTTTTTAGTTGGATTATTTAATGATAGTAATATTATGTAATATAGTTAGTTATTTATTTATAGAGAGCAAAAAATACGACGTATGTTTTGAAATATGTATTGCAGGTGAAACATGTAGGAAAATTCGTGTAGATTTTTTAAAAAATATTATGGTACATTGGTAATGGTTTTTGAAAAATAAAATTCTGCAGGCCGTGACGAACGAGTTTTGTGTTAAGTTCTGGGGCCGTGAGATGCTGCGGACAAGACAGAGGGGAGGCGACATGTGGCATACAAGCAACTCTCATCTTCCTTTTGTTCAGTTGTTACTACACACTTGGGGAAATAATTACTAGGATGATTCTGGGTCAATCCCATCCCCTCTGTTTGTGGATTGACGAACGAGTTATGTGTGAAGTAACGATTAGTGTATTTGTGATTTTTGTACAATGCTGACCGTGAAAAATATGTTGAACTGGCAATAACATTTTTCGATCATGTTATGTTGTTTTATTGGAAGAAATTTTTTGAATTATTTTTTTTATGACAAATGTGATAGGAACAATTGGATGAAAGGAGGGGAAGTGATAATAAGACACGTGGGAATCATTGCATGCGAAAAGCCGAGATAATAATGGCGCGTACAATTTTATTACATGCTAGCATGATATCCTACTAATCGACCCAACTGCTCGTACGACCTCTCGTGTGGACCGGGTCTATTACATCTTGTCTACTGGGTGTAGCGTGGTTGTTTCCCCTTTCTGTCCCGCCCTGAAGATGGCTCCGCTGCATCCTTCTTCCTGTCACTCTTGGTCTTGAGAGCCGCCTCACGAGCTTGAAGCTCTTCCTCCTGACACTTGATGGCTGCTTCACGCAGACTTAACTTCTCCTTCCTCCTTTGCAGCTCATCCTCCTTGCCCTGCAGACGGATTTGGTCCACCCTCGCGCGGCGCTCTTGCTCAAGCCGCATCTGTCGTTCCACCTCGCGAGCCTGAGTCATCTTGACCAAGTATTGTCCTTTGTTTTCTACCTCCACTGCCCGGTTATCTGGCCATGCCGGCGACACCCGATCCACCCATTCGATGAACCTGCAAGCCTATGTGTGTCGTGGTAGATGTCATGGATCAAGTTGAAAAACGGTAACGAGAAACAAATGATTTAGTTGTGGTCGTTACCACGAAGTCGTCATCCAGGTCTGGACACTTGAAGAACCTACGGCCGTATTTGGCTCGTTGTAGTCGATCCGTCCAGACTCCCAACATCGTCCTAAAGCCGCAATGGCACTTCGGGCGCTCATGCCACTCCGGCACTCCAAATGGGTCGGACTTCCAGGAATACATTGTTGTGTGGTAGTATTGTGATGTCTTGAGGAGGATATGTGGTATGGAAGACATATGAGGCCGTCATATAGGCAGGTTATCGGTGCAGTTTTCATAGTCCATGGAGAGGATCTTTTCGCTTTTCCTGGATTGCAGTGTAGCAATAAATGGCCCTATGTAGGCTTTTCAGAGACTATAGTCTCGTAATAAATTCATAGTTCGTAGCCTTTTCAAAGACCTACACCCCTATATGTGTACAGGCCTACAGGCCTACTCCTGTATAGGCTAAAGACCTACACCCTTATATGTGTACAGGCCTACAGGCCTACTCCTGTAAAGGCTAAAGACCTACGCCCCTATATGTGTACAGGCCTACTCCTGTAAAGGCTAAAGACCTACGCCCCTATATGGGTACAGGCCTACTCCTGTAAAGGCTAAAAGACCTACGCCCTATATGTGTACAGGCTAAAGGCCTACTCCGTCACTGCGCAAAGCTGACATATGCTGCCCCGTTTTGTCATGTCACTGAGCAAAAGCCTCTTTTTTTGGTGGTCACTGCATTAAGCTGCCCCGTTTTGCTATAAGTAGCACGGTTGGGGTCCCATGACATTGTGAATCGAAGAAAGTAGTACTCTCTCTTTCGTGGTGAAACATACCATGTCTGAAGCCGAGGGGCCAGTGGGATTTGGGTCACCGAAGGATGACATTCCCTTAGAAACCAGGGATATGTTCGGTCCGCAGTACCGATTGATACCAAGCCGTCGTGCTCAACCACCGTGGCCGAAATGCAGACACAATGAGTACGCGGTTGTCCAGATCTTGAATTCCCCGAACGATGGCGGGCGACGTTTCTTCCGATGCTCGCGCTCCGGGGTACAAATTAGTAATGTTTCATTTTTTATTGCTTATGGACCCTCGAAGTTTACCGTACTTTTTTGTGCAGATGGCCAAATGCGACTTCTCCCGCTGGATCGACCCTCCTCATGAACGGTATGTTGATCGTTATGTGGATACATTATGGGCTCGAATATGGGACTTGGAGTACCGAATAGAGAATCTCACTGAGGAGAACAACGACCTCCGTGAACAGATGCAACGCGAGAGGGGCAACGAGGAGGTCGTGAATATAGGAAGCTCTTATGATCCCACATGTTGCTGCGCGAACCCGAGCTGCATATGTGCATGCCACTACCACGACGGCCAGCCACGACCGAGGCGTCCCCCTCAGCAATTCTCCATGTGGGTGCCACGAGGCTCGTTTGGCATTTAGGTAACGAGGATTATGGCATTCAGCAATTCTCCATGTTGATGTGTTGATGCTGTGGCGGTACGACTGTTGTGTTAAATTAAATTGTTAGGTGTACTATTTGTGATTATTGTTATCCTCAAGTTGTAGTGCTGGAGGTTCTGCTCGTGTGTGTTGGTGCTGTTGGTAATGTTTTATGCTATGTTGTCGTCAAGCTATTTTGGTAATGTTTTATGTACGGTTGTGTTTTATTTTAGTTGTTTTGTTCGTTGGTGTGTTGGTTGGTTGGTTGTATGCCATCGTAATTAAAAAACTTATAGCAACCCTTTTATACTGCAAACCATCTGTGAACATCAAACCATCAAGCACTTGAAAACCTCACAAAAAATACAAAAGCACTTGAAAAACCTCACAAAAATTACAAAAGCACAATGAATATAACATAAACACATATATACAACAACTAGCTCATTACAAACACATCTCAATCCAACCACTTACCAAGTGCCTCCTAGCTCATTACAAAATATATACAACGACTGTTAAGCCCAACCACAAGCCTACATATAAGTATCACTGCCTCCTAGCCTTACCCTTACCCTTACCAAGGGCGTCGGTGCCAGGAGTGTAACGGCTAGGCTCGCGGCGGCGTCTGCGTCGTACGGGCTGTGTAGGCTGAGTCGAAGGAGCGTCTACGAGCTGAGACGGGCCTATCTCATCGTAAGTCTGCTCCACCTCGTCGTCGTCCTCGTCCTCGCCGCCCTGGGACGGGAAAGTGTCGCTCCTTGTGGGGGACGAGCTCTGTCCCGTGAACGACCCTCGCCGCGTCGGCTCTGCAAGTCGTGTCGAAGGCACGTCTACGTCCCTCGCCGCGCCTGTGCTGCAACCACAACGACCAGCCGCACGACGTAGCCGACCTGCGAGCCTCTGGCATCCAACATTTTGTTAACCAACAAGACACGAAGATATTAGGTACTAATTTTGTGAGTGGCTTTGTCGAAGCTTACCTCTAGGAAGGTACGCATCCTGACGTCGTCGCCGACTATCCTGGACATACGCTCTATGTCCTGTACGGACTGCTGCAGGGTTTTGCCCTGCAAACAAGCAAAAGAATGGATAATTTGCTGCATGTAGGGGTATTTAGGTCTATTGAAAAATAATCAATGGGATTGAACATTACCACACGGTCCAGGACTGGTGCTATCTCCACCTGCGTCCCCAGGCGAGTCGACTGGTTGTAGGGCGTGTCATCGTCGTCGGAGGACGCAATGTCGGCGTAGTCATCTTGAGTCCATTGGCCCTTAAGCTTGGACCGCGTCGCACAAACCCTCCATTCACATGTCTCCTTCTCGCACACAACTGTGTACCTCCGCTCCACATAAGAATGTCTCACCTTGAATGGCCTTTTACGGATCACTGAATACTCCTGCAGCCACATTTTCAATGCAGACAAGTCCTCAAACACCATGCCCTTCTCAATTGTCATGCTTGACCCGGCCTCAGGAGCATCTAGCAACTCGTCATCCCTTCCTTCTGCATAAGCCCCATGAGAATGCCTAAGATCGCTGAATTCATGAACTAATGGATCCCGGCCAGGGCAATAACGCCTGATCAGCTCAATATCACTTTCGGTCAGCTCTCCAAAAGGGCGGTCATCATCAGAATCAACGGCCCTTGCGATCTCGTAAGGCTCCAGATCATCCACAATTTGAACATCCACACTGTTGGAGTCCCTGCAGACTTCTTCAACGTTGCCAGATGGAGCAACGGGAGGAACACCCACATTATCAGGAACGTTGTCTCCTGCATCATAAGCACAAAAACGATGGATTGAGACCACAAAGGGCAATGACGAGAAAAGGCTAAAGTGTTGCTCGACACTTACTGGGATGATTCTGGGTCAATCCCATCTCCTGAGGGGCCGCCACGACATCATCAGTCCGACATTCAACTCGAATTGGTTGAGAAATCTGAACCTCGTTCGGGGCAGATAGAGCATCGGGCACCTCAGGCACTTCTTCCACATCCACCGCAAGATCCGGTAACGGAGGGTCAAAGGGTGCCTGATCACCTAGTTCTGGTGAATAACCGTGAGGGGTGGGATCAATGGACACCTTCCGCACAACAATGTCCAAACATTTTAACTCATTCCTCATAACCAATTTGACATAGTTGTCCCACTCATCCTCACAACCAATTAAGATCAACCGCCTGAGAATTGTGTCTTTCGAACCGAAGTGAAGTAACCCCTCAACTGTGATGCTCTCCTCGTTTGCATGACAATGTAGTTTCTCCCGAGCCCTAGCAACCAACTCACTAAACGACGGCCGATCACTGAATATCAGAGGCACCCTTTGCATTTCAACAAATCGAACATTTCTATAATCATCACTTGTCACACTGCCTCCATGATATAGGGTGACAAGGTTGTCCATCTAGTTCATACAGATAACGGAACTTAATACCTTTAAGCGAAATTGGATACTGACTGACTACCTAAGTACCTAAATTAACTAACTACTACAGTATAATTGATGCTAGTTAACTAACTGAATTGCATAGTCAATATTACCTGTCCGACGATGGTAGTGGACAAAGCGGGCAATCCAAGAATGTATCGTCACACAGTAATTCCTTCCCTCTTGCCTACAATCAATAAGTACGAGCTCATAAATCAGCATATGAATATCTTTCAATGAAACTGATTGATGAAGGCATTATTGGTGGAGGCATTATTGTAAATACATACTCAGTGGTTTATCATTACTACTACTATTGCTTGTCCTTAAACAAGCCAAAGCAATTATAGATTGCAATCTATCACACTTAATTTCATGAAAGCCAACTGCATGTCGAGCAGCATGAAGCTCAATCTATCACACTTATCACCACATTGCTTTGTACCAAAATAAACATCAATTCATTCAAATTTATAATCCATTTCAACAACTTTAATAAAATCAGCGCCTGCTCGTGGCCATGCATCTACATCTACTTTCACAAAATCAACTTTAATAAATTCGTTCAAACAGACATCTACAGCATGAGCAGCTATACCAGTGGCGGGCGGGGAGGCGGCGGGGCCGGGTAGGCGCTGGCGGCCGGGGAGGCGGCGGGGCCGGGCAGGCGCTGGCGGCCCGGGGAGGCGGGGGGGCCGGGCAGGCGGTGGCGGCCGGGGGAGGCGCTGGCGGCCGGGGGAGGCGGTGGCGGCCGGGGAGTCGCGCGGCCGGGCAAGCGCTGGCGGCCCGGGGAGGCGGGGGGCCGGGGAGGCGCTGGCGGCCGGGGAGTCGCGCGGGCGGCCGCGGCGGGCGGGGAGGGGAGGCGACGGCGCGGAGGCGAGCGAGAGACGAAACGAACGAAAGACAGCCGTGACCCGCGCCGTGTCCCAGGAAAAGGCCGCGAGCTCGGCGCCAAGATCCACGGCGCCGAGCTCGGCGCCACAATACACGGCGCCGAGGTTCTGCCACGTCCGCGCCACGCAGGACGCCACGCTGGAGCGGGCCTGCGACCTCGGCGCCGTGGACCACGGCGCCGAGACGTGTTAGCTCGGCGCCGTGACCCACGGCGCCGAGCTCAGGGTCCAAAAAGGGAATTAAAACTACCAGGGGTCTAAATGTGGATATTTTTCAAAAAAAGGGCTTAAATAGAAAAATTTCGGGACAGTAGCAACTATTGCCGCCGTTGCTGCGTTTTCTGCGTCATGTAAGGCCCAGTGCAGTGATTCATCGAACTTGGCAACTGACACCGCTTGACAACTGCTACCATCAGTGCAATTCTTAACGATTCCAGATTCCCATGTCTCAAGGAGAGCAGGCAAGTACTCTAGTCCTGTACTGTTCAAGCGATCATTCAGGTTTCTCAGTAAGGAGAGGTTTATCCTATGGGTTCATACACATTTTGGTTCATCAAACTTTCACCACAAGCCCATTTTTATCCCTCTTTTAACTTTCAAAAGGGGCGCCCTCAACTCTCATATATAGTTTCAGAAGAGGATACCTTGCCGATCCGTATATATATCCACGTAGATTCAGTCTGCAATTCAGGGTGACAGCTGCGAGGGAGTAGTTCCCTTCAGATCCGCACTCTGTCACAGCAGAAAATGCTTCTATTTTCTTCTTCGACAGGGCACCCTGTTTAGAGCACATGTTCTGCTGTGCCGTGACACAAACACCAATCTGTAATACTATAAAAGAGGATAGAAGGACCCAAAAGAAAACCCTAGCCGTTCTCTTTTTTTCTAGCGCCGACGCATCTCGCTGCACTCCAGCTGCCACGCGCCGGCGTCGCCGTGCTCCAGCGCGTGCTTGCCATGCGCGTGTCCATGCGTCGCCCGGCTGCCCACGGCACGATGTGCTAGCACTCGCCTGCACCAGCTCACATGACGCGTCTGCGTGTTTGCACGGCGGCGCCAGCGGCGCGCTAGCAAGCCGCTGACATGCATGGCTGGACGCCGTGACTGCTGAGCTGCTGCATGCCGTGACTACCACATGAGCAGTACTGTTTGGTGTTTGCGGCAAGAACGTAAGAGAGAAGAAGAGGCTACTGCGACAAAGGAGGAGAGCCTTTTTTTCTTTCTTAGGTAACCCGATGTTTTCTCTGGTCCGGCGTTGTGATTTGATTAGATCAAGGGTTTTGTGGTTAATCTCCCCGGTAATCGTGAATAATTTGAAGTCAGGATTTTTTGTTTGCTGTTCTAGTTTTGCACGGTGTAGATTAAACTATTGTAAGATGATATTAGAGATCTCGGATGGAGTTAGTGTGGTTATAAAAGTTGTAGATAATTTTTGTTAGCTTTCTATAGAGTACGTAACCACATCAATTGAGTAGCCCTGCTCGTTTCGGCTTCGGTTTCTGGCTTCCGGCTTATTTTTCACTATTCCTAAATTTTGTTTTTTCTGATTTTTCTGGATTTTTTGAGCTTTTTTACCGGTTCTTTTTTCTGTATTCGTTTGCATTACATGTGCTAGGCTAACCCTTTTTCTATTTTAAAATTTTTTAAATTTAATTATACCAAATAAGCCACCATCAGTTACAGTGTAATTTCAACCAGCTACAATGAAATTCAACCATAAACCATAATAATTCAGCCCAACCAAGCACCACCTAAGAGTTAAGATTTCTGTAAACCTGTTGTCTGGAGAGTTGACATCATTTGGTAGTATCTTGTTAAAATATAGACAAAATTATTAAATGGACTAATTAGGGTTTTTTTCTTTATAAGAAAATTGCAGATAATTGTCAAAGGATTTCAGAGAGTCCAAGAACATGAATTTTGGTTTAGTAGAACAGAAATTATGATTTGGGAAGAATGTTGTTTAGAAACCAGTTGCTGCTGGGCGCAGTTGTGAGAAACTATTAAATTAGTTTGTTAGATGGCGGAATTGAATTTTGAGCATAACTAGAAACTTAAACTGAAACGGGCGAGATCCAAATCAAATGATGATACTACGGAGTTTGTGACGGCGATGAGTCACACAAGCAGCGACCGTTTGGGATCGGACCGCCGTAACGAAACGAGCAGAGCAGAGCAGATCGAGCTGAGTTGCCACCGACACAGCCCTCGTACGCAACGCTACAAGAAGCCATCGCTCGTCACCAGCAGCGCGAACACCGCACCACAGTAACAAAACGAACTCACCGACTAGAAATGCTCGGGCTCGGGCGGAGACGACACGCGTGCGAAGTTCTAATCACTGGGTCATCCGCAATCGGGTGGGTTCACTTGTCAGCGACTCCTCGGTGTGATTTTCCAAGCTTTATGTTCGTACCCCTAGCAGCTCGTACTGTAGCTTACAGACAAACAGGAGATACGCACCTACCCTGCCATTCAGGTCCTCGCTAATAAACAGACAGTGCCCCAAAGCTAATTCTATCGTATCCAGTTGTAAGCATCTGGTCACAGAAACGGCATCTGCTCACGTGTTTATATTAGTTTTTAAAAAACTTTTTTTTATAGTAAATAATTTTTATAATTTCTAACTTTCAAACGGAGTGCCTTTTAAAGTAAAGTATACTAATCGATTGTAGCACACACTGCAACGACTTTATTTATATCGGTTAAAATTCCACACGAGTATATTTCTACAAATCTCTCTATAAGTTGTTACTATTCATAAGGCAAAGCCAAAAATCAAAACCGAAAGGCTACATAAAAGACAAGTTGTGTGACAGCTATCTGAATTGCACTGATCGTGATACTTAATTCAAGGCCAGGCAAAGGCAGCAAGGCAGGCAGGCACTAAAGAAAGGAAGGGTGTAGTAGCCAGGCAAGATCCAGAATAGCAGCCGGCTCATCGTCTTGGACCATTTCGCTCGCTCGCTCGCAGCAGGAAGCAGTGCTACACATCTGAGGGAACTATTTAGCGCGCAAATCCTCCAAATCGCGGAGATCATTGAATAGGTGATACTCCATCGTGAAGCCACACACACAAGATACTCCCTCCCTCTCAACACAACAGGTGACGGCAGGCAGGCAAATGGCCTTGTGATTCACCACCATGGGCAGATCACGATCCAGTAATAATTATCCTGCTTAACTTGGGTTTTTTTATGGCTTCTGATTTTTTTAATTATAGTTGATTTATTTTACAATGTAGATGTTGGTAACTTTTTAGCATAATTAAATTTAAAAAATTTAAATTAGAAAAAACAGATTAACTCATCACAGACAATACAAAGGAATACGGAAAAAACCAAAAAAAACTAGAAAAAAGATAAAATAGTGAACAAGAAATCAAAATGCATAAACTGAAGCCGAAACGAGCGAGGTTGAGTTCCTCTTTTGGCAATTCAATGCACGAAACTGCCTCTCTTTTACCATTCAATTCAATGGACCCACCGCCTGCTTAGCTTCTCTGCTGCTAATTTGCCCTAATTCTTTTTTGATGGATCAATGTCATGAAATGGATTTAAGAGGGAAATCACTTGCCACCAGATAAAACATGAATGGTCCAGTCTCTGCACAAAATTTGTCTGGTGAGCACCATCCAATCCAACCTATCACCTGCAATCCTTCTCCATGTTAAAGACCCTGAATTTTCACGGGCAACAATTTATTTTCTATAGGAACTAGGGAAAGTCCAGCATTCCTTCGATTTCGCAGACCTAATAGTAACATACAGCATTCTTTAGCTATTTGTACTACTCTTAGCTATTTTCCCACAATGTACAACTGGGGAGGTAATCCTACTTGGTACAGATAGCACACATGGTTGGCTGCACTAAGATCCAGATCACCTCCTAATGTTAGAAAGTACTATTCGAATCCATAATCTGGTCTTTTTTTTCTTCAGTTTTTTACTTTTTACTTTTCTACAGTAACTAGCTTTTTATGTTAAATGGAGTCTTTTTTTTAAAACGATGTATTCAAAAAGATTATAGTAGACAATATAACAACTTCTTTTGTATTAGCTAAAAAAATATCGGTCGTCCTATAGAAGACCCTTTACCTATTGCATTTGTACGGAGAGAATCTAATTCCAAATTTTGATTTTTGCTGTCATACTGGTTCCACGAAATCAAAATTGAAAATGGCCATCTCCTGTGGATGCCAACATGCCACCACACTGCACAAGTTGTCCCAGCTCTGACAGCGATCCATCCTGCACGCCGCTGACAGGGGAGGGCCCACCTGCCACTGGCATGCTCCAACGGATATTTTCGCCTCTGCCCAGCCAGACTAGTGGCGCGCGCACGACTGGCCACGCCCACGTAGAAAAGCCAGTGCCAGGCAGGTGTCAGCTTTACGGCTCCCAAACTGCCAGAAAATAACAGGTGCGACCAGAGATCGTATATAGTTGTAACAATATAGTTGGTACAATTTCAGCAAATTTCAGAAAAATATTTAAAAAGTTTTATATTTAAATGAGTTTGCGTATTTGGTGAAGATTCATCTGCTCCAATTAGTTTCAATGCGCTCACTTGGTTACAATGATACTACTACGCGCGTTGAGGGTTGCTCGACACCGTCCGTTGCCGATGCACCCTATTCTCAAGCTCTAGTCCTGACTACCGCCGCCGCCATGGAGTCAGCCGACGTCACCTGCAGCCGAATCTGTGCTTAGACTCTGCATCGAGCCTCTCTCTCTTTCCCGACTCCGGCCGAGCTCCGTGTCGCCATCGCTCACCGCCAAATCCATGCTCGAGTTCTGCGTCAAGCCTCTATCTCTCTTCCCAGGCTCAATCGAGCTCTGCACCATGTTGTCGTCGGATCCGACTAGCTCACCATGCATCACACCTTGCCCACCTCGTCACCATCTTAAGATATCGACGCTCAAAATCCACGACCACTGCGCAGTCGCGCTTGCTTGCCACTACAGCAGCTTGCCCCACCCACTCTACTAGCAGCAGCGCTTTGCTGCCTTGGTCAGCTTTCGCCGCCGCCTCTCGTTCATAGCAAGCGCTCCCTGCGGTCGCCATTGACACCTCCTTTTACAGTCGCCGTACTACCGCACAGGAGTGCTCCCCCATGGCAGCCACAGTTGTGTGGAGCAGATGAATCGGGAAGGAGTTATAGCAAATGGATAAGGCTAAAGCAATATAACGGTTTATAATGCACAACAGCGCTCTAATCATATGGTTTGATCCTGTTCCGGTCGATAGGTTTGGGCGGTATACGGTAGAATAGTTATTCTAAGAAAAAAATAAGAAAAGGGCAAGGCGAAGGCGAGCCAGCGAACATGGTGCGCATCGGCCTCCGTGACGCGCTCACATGCCCGCCCAGCTTGTCCCCATCACCGGGACCCAAACCAACTTCTTCAATTCTTTTTTTACCAATCGATCGGCCTAGCCCCGTTAAAAAATTTCAGATCCGATCTCGGGGCCCCACCGGCCAAAGGCACCAGGCCAGGCAATGGCTTCATTTTCCACGCTACTTTGCAGCTTGGAGTCGGAGCATGGCCCTACTAGCACTTGTACGTGTTGGTAAAGCCCCTCCAACCTTTGGACCTTTCTGGGTCGTGGCCTGGTAAAATGAGGTAGATGAGGGTGTCTGTCGTTTCTTAACCTTTTTCACCGTGCCCGGCCACAAGACGAGCACTAGACAACGGAGATGGAGCCTCCTGCTGCAAATCTCACCTGACGAAGCGGAGGGCAGTAATTACAGAATAGAAAATCGATTCCCCAAAACGATTTCCAATTTGCAACAAGAGATTCCAATCTTTTTTTTGTTGTTCCAGACAAAACATGGCTGATAGATAGATCGATCCACCGATCGATCAAGCGTAAACGAATTTAAATCCAACCTCCTCTCACCGATCCAAAATCCCTAACCCGAAAAAAATGAGATTAAAAGCTACGAACAAGAAAGAGTAACAAGAAGCATCGTTGTCCCTATTCTTCTCCTCTAAAAGATCAAATTTAACTTGATTTAAGCGCACTCTTCAACTTCTCCAAGTAGTTGTGCTCTTCTTACCTCTGGTCTGCGAAATTATTTCTTCCCCTTCCGGTGGCGGTGGGTGAGTAAGTGAAGGCGTCGTCGTCGTCTTACTCTATTTGTTCTCCGCGGCTTGGTCGGCGGCGGGCTTGCGGAGGAGCACCATGTGCATGGGCGTGAAGATGCCGGTCTCGCCGCCGCGTGTGAGGTGCTGCGCGGTCTCGTAGAGCATCTCGTGCACCTCGGCCACGCCCTTGGGGGCTATCCGGAGCATGGTGAGCACGCGGACGACGAGGGAGTTGCGCCAGTAGGCGATGCGCCCCATCTTGAGCCGCGTCCACCACGGGAGCGCGGGCGGGAGGGCGAGGTCGCTCTCCTTGAGCACCTCGAAGCCCACTTCCCTGGCGATGGACGCGATCTCGTCCTGGCGGCGCAGGCCCGGGAGCGCGTCGCCGCGCTCGATGCCGTGGATGGTCTCAACGTGCTCCGGGTCGTCGGCGCGGTAGAGGGAGGTGGTGACCCACTCGTAGGAGACGTAGAGGCCGCCGGGCTTGAGCACGCGGAAGACCTCGCCGTAGACGTCCTGCAGCCTGGGCGCGTGGCAGGTGGCCTCGATGGAGTATGCGCCGTCGAAGGAAGCGTCGGCGAAGGGCATGGAGAGGAAGTTGCCGCAGACGACCTCGCAGCGCGAGTCGAGGCCGGCCTTGCGGTTGTGCGAGCGGGCGCGGTTGACCTGGTACTCGTTGATGGTGATGCCGACGACGTTCGAGCCCGAGTGGGCGGCGATGGCGCGCATGGGCCCGCCGACGCCGCATCCGACGTCGAGGAGGCGGTGGCCCGGCTTGGCGGCGAGGAGGTCGGAGACGCGCTCCTCGTGGACGCGCGTGGCGTCGCGGTGGGAGCGGCCGGAGAGGGAGGGGGAGAAGTGGAAGGACTGGCCCCAGCCCCACTCGTAGATGTCGGTGACGAGGTTGTAGAAGGTGTCGACGAAGGCGGGCACCCTCTCGGCGGAGGCCTCGGTGGTGGCCGTCTCCTTGGGGCGGCGGAAGAAGGACCAGTACTGCGTGTACTTGTCCTTCACCTTGTCGCTCGTGATGGATCCCATCTTGAGATCCACCGCCCGCTTGCCCTTCACCTCCGCCGCGCCCATCACCCACACGAACCAGTACACCAGCCCCATCCCCACCACCACCGCCGTCCACGCCACCGTCGCCGCCTCCATCCCCCCCGCAAACACCATCGCCCGTCTGTTCAACTCAGCTATTGACAAGCGGTGAGGCGGCGGCGAAGGAAACGAACAGGAGGGGGGATTTGGGTGGGGTTCCGGATATAGGGAAGGAGAGAGCTCGCACCGTTGAGCTGGGCCGGGATCTGATCAGACGGGCCCGGGCACGGTTCGGCTTTGGTTGGAGACTTGGAGCGCTGCGCCGGCCGCTGGCGTTTCAGCGGAAGCGGGCTGGTTTTCGGCCTCGATACCATGTAAAATATCTATCTACAGTTAAAAAAAAATATCTATCTACACCCGAGACAGGTGTTCTCGGGTCCCACGTATTATTCTCACAGACATTGTATTTTTTTAATTCCATAACCTTTGCAATAATACTAACAAAATAATTCCTGATTTTTTTTTGGGAGCGTATGCGCTTGCGCCTGCGGCGTGCGCGCGTGGTGGGCTCCACCGTCCAGCCAGATTGTTGTTGGCACGAGGCGGGGGGCACGAGGTGGGGCGCGCTGGCACGGACGGGCGGTGGATGCGTACTACTGCCATGTGTGTGGTGATGTGTTTTTTGGTGCTGTATGTATTTCTCTCTCTCCTGAACGTATGCTGGCAGCTAGCAGAATCTGTGGCTGGTATTTCTTTCTCCTGCTTCAGAATATTTTTTAAAAGGAAAGATGTACAGAGTGCTCCTGCTGTCCTGCATAGTAAAGTGACTCGTTGGAGCTAGCTTTGTTCATTGGGGAGTGGGTGATAGGAAATAGATATAAATTATCTGTATTATTCGATTATCGTATTTAATAGAATATAAGTATAGTATATTTTTTTCATTCAATTAACAATTTCTCTTTTATTTATATTCGTATTCGAATTCACATAAAAAACATAGATGCGAATATAGTATAGACTTTTACCATCTGAAATGTTATTTTATCCGGACTATTCGTATTCGACGAATAATTATGCATATTTTATTACAATATGATTAAGTAGTTGGACAAATTTTTTAATTGAATGCCAATTCATGTTTCTTTAGGTGAAGTAAATGAGTTAGAATGATTAAGTGTGATTGTACGAGGATAAAATGTTATTAATATCTTTATAATACATAAGTTATAAAAATATCCGAATCCGACCGAATTAAATAGATATTCAATTTGAATTCGTATTTATTACAATATTCTATCCGTATTCAAGAATATTCGTTCTACTCTCATGATCATTGCACCTATCATATTCATGCTAATTAATGCGAGACGCTGATGAAATAAGGCCATGTAATGCCGGAGTTTCGTCAAAATTTCGTATAAAAATAAGCGTCCACTCTCACTAGTTCTAGTAAGGTTGCCTACAAAAATCACTCCTTTCTTTTTCTTACTTGACTTTTTTATTTTTTTATTTTTAAGATATACAATTTTAACCAACACTTTTTATAACTTTATAATAAGCTATACTAATAAAATTATAATATTATAAAAGTATTTCTAACGATATAATTTTTATATTTCTAATCAAAATAGTTTTAAACTAATTGGTAAATCAACTTTAAAAACTTTGACAACACGAATCCTAGAGCATCTATATAAATAAAAACAATTGATGATATTAGAAGCACCTCTTTCGTTTTAAGGGCAAGAAAATCCTACATTATTCCTAAAAATTCTTACATTAATTAAAAAAAGACAAGCATCTTCACCACTTTTTGGGTGGAGCCAGATTATAATGGTATAGATTGATCATATATGTATATATATATTAATTCTAGATAGTAGAATCGTATATCAAATATAACTGTATCATAATATTTAGCCACGTAATTATACAGCTAGATCCAGTAGTAAAGTAAAAAAATAACGGATGGAGTATTACCGAAAACCCGCTTTCGAACGGAGCCTAAGACTACTCGCTGGTTTTGTAATCATACCCCTATTAAACCCGGGGGATTCCCCGCCAAGCGAGCGCCCCACGTCACCGTTTCCCCGCCCCGCGCGCGCGCTCCGGCCGGCGCGTGGCGGGAGAAATTTCGGTACGGCCGGGGGAGGCGATCCCCTCCTATTTTTCGAAATTACGTAAAGGTCCTTTTTCCTCGCGAAAAGGCCCCTGAATTTTTCAAAAAAAACCCTGCGCATATTAATTTTTCGTAGATGACGATCCGCAGTTTCTAAAATTACGTACAGGCCCTCGGTTCTTTCGAAACAACCCCTGATTTTTCCGAAAAAACCCTCTGGTCTCCTCTTATTGCGAAAAGCCCCTCGCTTTTTAAAAAAAACCCTACTGAATTTTTCAAAAAAGACCCTGTGCAAATTTATTTTCCGTTGATAACGCTCCGCATTTTCCAAAATTACGTACATGCCATCGGTTCTTTCGAAACAGCCTCTGATTTTTACGAAAAAATCATCTGATCTCCTTTTATTGCGAAAATCCCCTCGCTTTTTTGAAAAAAAAACCCTGCGCTTTCCTTTAGCTACGAATTTTCGCCTCTTTTACTTCGGTACACACGGTGACTGGCGCGGCGGCCCAGGGGATTCCCCGCCCAGCGAGCGCCCCACGTCACCGTTTCCCCGCCCGCGCGCGCGCTCCGGCCGGCGCGTGGCGGGAGAAATTTCGGTACGGCCGGGGGAGGCGATTCCCTCCTATTTTTTCGAAATTACGTAAAGGTCCTTTTTCCTTGCAAAAAGGCCCCTGAATTTTTCAAAAAAACCCCTGCGCATATTAATTTTTCGTAGATGACGATCCGCAGTTTCTAAAATTACATACAGGCCCTCGGTTCTTTCGAAACAACCCCTGATTTTTCCGGAAAAAACCCTCTGGTCTCCTCTTATTGCGAAAAGCCTCTCGCTTTTTTAAAAAAACCCTACTAAATTTTTCAAAAAAGACCCTGTGCAAATTTATTTTCCGTTGATAACGCTCCGCATTTTCCAAAATTACGTACATGCCATCGGTTCTTTCGAAACAGCCTCTGATTTTTACGAAAAGATCATCTGATCTCCTTTTATTGCGAAAATCCCCTCGCTTTTTTGAAAAAACCCTGCGCTTTCCTTTAGCTACGAATTTTCGTCTCTTTTACTTCGGTACACACGGTGACTGGCGCGGCGTGCCGCCGCGCCTATGAGGCTAGTACATGTAACAAGCTGATGTATGACGTGTTTGTAATACAACACCAGTAAAAGTTTTTCATTTGGTGATCCGTCAAATATTTCTGTGAAAAATCAAGCGGAACCGTGCCTTCGATACAGGGATATAAACAGAGCAAATATTTTTTATCCGACCGACTGACCGAAGTCTCACGGAGTGAAGTGAATATGAAATAAGTGATAGGTCTAGGGGTCCCGATCTTTCGATGAGAATGGTAGATTCGATTGGGGAAGGAGGTGACGTTGACGACCCGACTACAACCATCCAAGGACGTTGCGCCTTAGCGATCGATACACCAACTCCAGAGATTGTTCGTGACCTTGTCGGCGCACGATCAACCTAACCACGAGGGTTCTCGTTCCTGCAAGCAATCGAAGAACAAGCAAGAACAAGATGAACAGCAACTCAATTGCAAATAACGATGTAAGATTCAATCTGAAACAGGAAAACGGTGGGGTTCCGAAGACAAGTATTCGGGCGGTCTAGCCGACACGCGCGAGTACAAAGCAAAGCAGCAAAAGCTAACTTAGTCTAAACAAAACCCAAACCCTAGAAGAGGGTGCGGCTGCCTATTTAAGGGTCACGGAAGGTGGATGGTCGGCCAAAACACAAGGAAGCCGAATAGGACTCGAATTACAAGGCCCAAGGCCCACTTTGACTCGGACTGGAAAAGCGACGTGAATTGTTTTGCAGTTTCTGGTCGACTCGGATGGAGTTTGGAGGTGAGGCCGGATCCATCTGAAAGTAGACTTCAAGAGCTTTCCAACGAGTACTCACGGGCCCCGAGAAACCTTCTGGATCAAAAGTTACGGCCGTTTGAAGTAGGCGCTGTCAACAAGGCTGAATCCGAGTCAAACTCGTGAACAGGACTTGGTTTGCGCTTGACGGTTCCACTTCTATACTTGAGCTCATGTGGTTTTTCCCCATGGTTCCTAAGGACAATTAAATCATCACAGGAATTAAGTAGTATTCCATTCTTTGAAACATTTGTATGCAAACTTAGGAACGCATTCACCTGATGGTTAAGTTGACGTGCTCGCGTTCTAGTCATTGGTCCTTGTATCATAGTTTCAGTTTGATATGGAGTCGGCATGGTTATATGCATGGAAAGGATGTCCTCATCAATAAGTAAATGAGTATACAGTACTATCTGTGTCTGAACCGGCTCTGAGGAAAAAATATAGAATATAATACGGAATGAATGATATCAGTCCGTATATATCTGTATGTCAAGTGATATGAGAAAGTTTGTTGTGATTTCACTTAGTAACAAGATAACATATATGCGAATTGCCATATCTAAATAGGCGGAGAATACTAAGTGCACTTCTTTCGACATCTCAATGATTAGTCTCTTCATGTTCATTTCGATTGCACCCTATTGTGTAGGGGCATATAAGAAGCAGATAATTTCCGTCCGATTGACCATCCGAAAGTTTATGAAACAAATACGGAATATAGAAATGGGTATTTGGTATTAGATTTTTTTATTTGCATTGTCCGTAACGATATAACGGTTTTTTATTTTTAATGTTTTTCTCATTTTTCTCTAAAAAAAGTGACAACTACTGCAGTATAATTTTGACCAAAAAATCACAGTCAAAAATTTAAGTCAAAAATTAGGTTGAGCACCATCTATAAATCGATATCCCTACTTAACTGAAGTGAAACTAAAAAACTGAAAACTACGGTCTTCCGAATGGCCTGTCTAATTCAAGGAGTAGCATGCGACTCGTATACTCATACTGCATCAAAATATCAGCCATACTATGGCACGACTCCAACACAGTAAGGATGCAAGTGGACGTGGACTGTTCGCAACCCCACAAAGCCCGCCCCACGAAATTCAGCAAGTGGGCTCCCGCATGCCAATTGAACTAATTATGTGGCCCTTGTGGGTTGCCCGCATAGCCCACTAGCAAATCCTGTCCCGCATAGCCCACTACTTCCTCCCCTTTGCCCTCATCCCGTCGTGGTGGTCTCGTCGTAGCGGTAGTCTCACCGGACGGCCCTCGCAGTCACATCGATCTCTGGTGTCGAGCCGACGTCCGCCGATTACGCCACTTGCCCACGTCTCAAACACTGCAAACCTAATTTGCTGGTGACGCAAGGGGTTTTACATGTTAATTTGTGATACATTGGGGAATTCTCTTATCAAATAGAGGTTCGTCATTCTCTTGGTGCAATGGAATTTACCATGTTTGGTTTCTTGGCGTTCATATGATTTTCCATGCTGGATGTTTCATTAATTCTTAGCTGATTTGGTACATGTCAACCTGGAAGCAGAGCTGTTCTAATTGCATGCTTCCAGTGGAGCTGTACTTGAACTCACCATCCCCTGGCTTGTAGAGCAGTGGGAAAAATACTCACTTAACTGCATCTTATTACTTGATCAGTAGCTGTTAATTTGCCTTAAAATTCCTTCGGGAATTCATGCTTGATGCATCCTGATTTTTATTCAAGTCAGAGATAAGTTCCTAGTCCGATTTTGTCATCAAAGATTTCAGATAGGGATGGCATAAGCAAAACCATGGCAGTTCTTTTCATGCGTGTCTTACGTGCGTGGACCGTTCTTTGGTCCTCCTCAGCCTTTCTGGGCAATGGCATGCATCAATTAACCTCCATTTTGTACAGATCTTTTAGGCGGCCCATGTCCAAGATCTTATAGCCGTGACTACAACACCCGGCATCCTTGCTTCTCTTTGAATTGCCTGCACTTTACTTCAATCATAGTAGTAGCACGTTTAGACGATCAAAACATGCTAGTGCTAGTAACACACATAAGCAAGTTATCTATAAGAAAACGACATGCTCAAACCAAAAGATAATATTAAGTTTCATGCACCAATCAGTTCACCCAAAAGCTTAAGCTGATGAGGAAAGATGAGCAATTCACTTATACTTCAACACTCCCCCTCACGTGTAGGCTCTCTTAGGCCTAATACGTGGAATAGAAGTGGATTGCAATTAATTGTTTTTAATTGCTTCAGCCAGGTCTTGAACTTGAGACCTCTTGGCTCTGATACCATATTAAGTTTCATGCACCAATCAGTTCACCCAAAAGCTTAAGCTGATGAGGAAAGATGAGCAATTCACTTATACTTCAACAGATAAATTGAACTAGCCCATGTAGATGGCATGCCTTTGCGTTCTCATGCCAGGTTGTCTACAAGAGAAGTTCCATGCATGATAGTAGTAGAATGGAGGGACTTGAACTGAGTTCCTCACAGCCACAGCACATAGAGGAGAGCTCACCTCGCCAGCAAATCAACTTGCAGCAAGGTGACCAGACTGGCAAAGCAACTGATCTTCCCAGCAAAGCTCCATGCATGCTGGCAGTGCGGCATTACTCTTGTTCGATTAAACATTGAAGGTGAGGTGGTGATGAGGTGGGCGGGGGGTTGGAGGAGTGAATGAGGGAATCTTTGTCTGACGATATAGAGGCCAGGGCAGGGCACCGTGCATCTGATCTATCCATGCTAGTAATTGCGATGCGTGTAAATGCAGGGCAGGCCCCGACCAAAGTGACCATGCCCCATATTCTCTACCTGCTGTCTCTCTTGATGCCTTTCCCTGCCATCTCATTTACGCTCATATCATCACTTCCATAGTTACTCCTTTGCAAGTCCCAACTACCCATGGGAGCTTTACCCTTTTGATTTATGGTGCGCTGTACCGGCTCCGGCTAGTAGTAATCGGTGCTCCTTTACTCTGCCACTGGTTATCTACTTATCTTAGTCTTGTCGCAAGTCCCAATTCCTAGCTAATGTTATCCTTCACCATGACCAGCTGGAGTAGTATCCTTCACAAAGCCTTCCTACTCTACTGCCGAAAATTGTCGTTTCGGACCCATCCAGCCCTAACTACTAACGTACTCTACTTTCTGAAGGATAGTTGGAAGGAGAATGGAGTATGTTGGCACGGTATTTTTCCGACAAATTATGATCGGTACTCCAGCATTTGATTTCTGTCTTGTCTCTACAACTATGAGCGGTTCCCTGAGCATAAGAACGTTAGAGGAACCAGGACATCATGATGAACTACAGTACTACTACTACTACTTCTCTTTCTCTCTCTTACTTTTTCTTTAAATTTGATTTCGAATTGAATGAAATACAACAAGAGGCAGAGGCAGAGGCAGAGGAGCTGGAGCATTTACACATTTTGTAGTAGAAGTTGGAAGCTGCACCGCAGTACTGCGTAGTTAATAAACAAAGAGATCGATCGGGGTATGTCACAGAGACATGATGACCACTTGAATTAATACATTTTATGTGTACCCGAGATCTTCTGAAAATAAAAAGGAAGAACTAGAGTAAATCGCTTGAAAATACACCTACACTACGCGTACCTGAAGTGAGTCGTAGTATTACAGTACTTCAGATTTTCTATATATGTACTGATGTACATATCTCACCTAACAAAGGATTGAGTCATGGGCTTTGACCAGTTTGCATGAACGCGTAAGTAAACGTAGACATATGAACGCAATTAGTATCTAGCTTAGCTTCGATGGAAGACAAAAGGGGGTGTACATACATGTAAAAACATTGGCGCACGTTTTTCACTTTTCAGAATACTTCAGTGTTAGCATTCATTCAAACTGCATTCATCTGGAACTCAAAACTGACTTTTCCGACGGAGCATCTTCAGGATACTTAACAGTAGCTACAACCTCCTGCAGGAAGTACTACTGTTTTATGATTCCATTGGACAGAGCAGAAGCAGTAAAATTTTGGTGACACCATTTCTCCGAGTTCATTTCCGAGTTCATATATATGATTAAATCATGTGTGATTATGACAAATATGGATATGCAGATATACCTGAACCATTCTTTTGATATAATGTAGCGGTGGTAGGGGCAGTAGTATCTGTCTACCTTTTACAAAGCATCAGTATTCCACTTTTAAGGTAGTTAAGCGATTGGCTGGTATACATTCCTCTTCTATGACAATTGACAAGAGATTAAGACATATTGATGCAGTTACATACTTTACATTAACAGCATATATGTTACTACGTTCATTCTCCAGGAGTCCTCTTTACCCGGACGTACTTAATTTCCTGTTTCTTGCATTACAACATGCTACATCTCATGGTATTTTTTGGAGCAGCAAGGTAGGGTACATGCTTTAATTTCAGGGGTCCACTCCGCTCCAAATATCTTCAGCTTCTGACTTTTTTTTTGTTTTCGGCTTATTTAAGCCAAAAGTTACTTGGAACGCATTGCCTTCTAATTTTGACTTATTTCGGCATATTTTGGTTTTTTAGCTTTTCTTTTTTCTTACTATTCTTTTGCATTATCTGTGGTGATATAATCTTTTTTTCTTCAATTTATCCTCATTTTTTATCAGAAAAAGCTAACAGCCGCTACAATGTAACTTCAACCAAAACCCAAAAACCACAGCCAAGAGCTTAGCTAAAATCTAGTTGAAGCACCACCTAAATATATGCCTAATTTAAATGCCTAAAAGCTCATATGCGTGGTCCAGTATTATCTAGATGATCCGTGGCGAATTACGTACCAACCATGCCCTGAAACCACAGCCAGTATTGGGGCTGTTTGGTTGCCTGCATGTGCTCATGCAGCTGCATGAGCGTGGCCAGGCTGAGGAGGGAAGCTCCTCAACCACGTTTCTCCTCAGCCTGGCTCCAGTTGATTTTTTGCATCTACTCATGCAGGCTCTCTCCTCCATGCAGGCAACCAAACACCATCTCCCTGTATGAGCTGGTGCGAGCCACCCTCATGCAGGCAACCAAACAGACCCATTGCGTACGTATCAGTTAAGCTGCATGCACAAGTTGCGCACACCAGGCAAGGATGGATGGTAAGGTCAAGCTCTCTACTGATCTAGCATAGATGTTATACGGTGCATGCCCCAGCTAAGCAGTGCACCGGGAAGAGACTTGATACATGCATGCTATGTTCGTATAGTATGTATGGCTCATACCTGCAAGAATGCAAAGTTCAGACGCGCGTGCCGGCGCCATGGCAGGGTAGGGAGATGGTGCAACCGCGCGCGTAAACATGAAAGAGCACTAAGATATTGGCACGGCTCAATCAGAAACACCGGTGAGCTAGCTTGCTAGCATCATGCATGCATCGCTCCAATGGCGTCTGAGTGAGCCGAGCCAACATCGTAGTTACCATTTCATTCCCTTGGATTCCCTCTCAGCTGGCACAAGGAGGTAGAGCGAGGAAGAACACCACGTAGATGACTAGACGGATGGCCATGCATGGATCTCTGGCCTCAACGGAACGCATGAACCGAGAGAGGGGTGGAGAAGAAAGCAACTATGCTAGCTAGAGCTCTAGAGCTTGTGTGAAGGGATGGGCTTGGAGAGTGGACCGGAGAGGCCTCCAACTTATGCACCTCTTTGGCCCCACGTCAAACGGTTTCGACTGTTTTTCTCTTGTTTTGGGTTTGCTGTCTGTGGCTTTTGATTTTTACTATAATAATTAGTTTTTAAACAATATATCTTTTTACGATATAGTTTATAAATTTATTATAGTAGACACTGTATTGACTTCAGGTATACCGATCAACATAAGTCACAGCATAAAAGAACCACCAGAAGCTTCTAAAGTCATTTGAAACACATCGACTTTTTAATTTTTTAATTTTTCCCTTATTTCTTTGTATTGTCAAAAGATATAGCAGCGTTTTTTAATTTTTTTATTTCTTCTTATTTTTTAACTTAAAAAACTTACCGTCGCTATAATACAAATATGATCAACAGTAAGCCAAAAGCTATGGCTTCTCAACCGTTGGCAGCATCAATGAGTAAGACAGGCTGCAGCATTAATGGAAACCCGGCCGGTCGCCCTCCTCCCTCCCCCTCCCCCTCTCATATACGGAGGATGAGCGCATAGGTGCATATGTAGGTGCAATGACATATTGACATAAATGAGATTCCCCAGCTTACCTTATAATGTATTTGTATGCAATGGGGCGAGCAACATGAATCATGTGTGTACCTCAATGGCCGGAGAGACGGGAGAGAAATACTACTCCCATAGTCCTGCAAGTCCACCGTCCACACATTCCAAGAACACACTAAATCTAATAAACAATTAATATTATTAATTATATATATATCTTTATAAATGATATACTATAACTACTCATCTATTTTTTAGTATTAAATGAAGTGAATATGGTGAAAATATTATAATAACTATATATTTAATATCTGTAGATTTATATCATGGGAAACCTCAGCAGTTTGGCGGATAATTCTGGGTGGAATGACCTTTTTACCAGCGCAGGCAGCCATAACCGCTGATGGGGGAAGGGAGAAAGAAGGGGGAGGCATGTGGAAGGGAACATGCAGCCATGTGGGGAATAAATGCATGTAGCAGGAGTATGCTACGGACGCGATGCGATCGGGACGTGCTCGCGTTTAATCTCTTCAGTTTTCATCGGTTTCCGGTCAGGGTTGGAGGCCGGCCGGAGACGGAAAGGGTCGGGATGAGCGCCATGTTTGGATACGCTTAAAATCCGATTCTGGGTAGAATTAAGCGAGAATTCCATCCAAACGCTTTGATTATTTTTCGATTCTTTCAACCGCCGCGGTGGGAAAGATCGGCATTTGCACTGGGAGTCCAAAATCCTGTACCGCGAGCCCGAGGGGTCGTTTCTTCCACCGCGACGATTCTTCAGACTGCAGATTCTTCAGACCGCGACTTATCAGAAAATCCTGATCAGATTAAAATTGATTCTCAGATAAGCGTATCCAAACAGGGCCGAGGATGATTTCACGCTTTGATTGATCTGCTGGATGCATACAGCATTTATCAACGTAGTAGTGCTACGGGACATGCGCGACGCAAACTGAGGTGGGCCGTGTTTTTCTGGGCTAGCCCGAAGCATGGTCGGCCCAGTACAGTCTAAGCACGGCTCGGCCCGATACGTGGTGGGCTGTGCCGGCATGACACGAACGGTGGGCCGGGTTGGGCCTGAAAAAACGGCCCATTGGATGGCACGGCACAGGGAGCACGGCGGGCTAGAAACTATTTAAAATTGACTTCTTAACTATAGTAAACTGCACTCATGATTCTCCTTGAGCTTTTCTATTTGACTAGTTGGGCAGCCCTATGCTAGATTGTCGAGCGATGAGCTAGATGTCCACGTACGCCACAGTCTAATTTGCACCAATATATGCATACCATTGGACTAGATGACCAAGTTCGGAGGTGGAATGGCATAAGACAATAGAATCGAATTTTAAGTAGGTTTTTAATAAGGCGGGTACAAGAGAAAGGAAGATAGCGGCCACCGCTACCATTGTCGCCGTCGCTTTTGTCATGTATAGTTACTTTGGGCTGGCACGACGGGCTTTGGGCCGTGTTTGGGTCTGACCGAAGACGAGGCGGGCTAGCATGGCACTGCACGACAGGATGACTGGGCCGAGCCGGCACGATATAAAGCGGCTCGAAGCACGATGGGTTTGGACCCACCTCTACATGTACTATCACGATTCACAAAGAGCGTTTCGAAAAGAAGGCGAGATAGAGAGAGGAGCAGTACGGATTGTGAAAGGCGAGCTACTACTACCGGCTAGCCAGGGAGTGTTTGTAGAGTTATTGTAATTCCTTTTTGTTTTAGACGGCATCTTAAAATCTATGTTATCAAAAATTTTAAATTTAATCACTAATTAATTTAAACTATTTAAATCTACTATATAAAAATTATATCATTGATTTATCGTTAAAATATTTTTATAATATTATAATTTTATTATATATCTGAATGTAAAGTTACAAAAAAAGTAGCAGTTAAAGTCAGTATATTAGAGATGGAAAAATAAAAAAGTTAAATAAAAAAGAATGGAGGTAGTAATACTCCTAAGCAAGATAAATTATAGTATTTACAGTGAGAGTGCAGAGAATTAGGTTATACCATCATGAAAGAAGCAATGAATTAGCCATATCAGTGGTGCTTATTTCTTTTCTTTGGAGAGTGATTAAGTGCCCATCTCGGGACAGATATGGAGTTAGAGCAAGGCTAATAATACAGCCTTCAGCTGGCTATATGGACACTTACAGCCTACTTATCAGCCCATTTATATAGTAGTTTACAGCCAGCTGAAGGCTGTATGACCCACTCCTTTCTCTCACAAAGTTTCTTGGTTCTTGTGCTTCAGCTGGCTGTAAACTTACAGCCCACCTCTCTTCTCTCTCCTCCACCTCAGCATACAACCTACTAACAGCCTCTTATTATACTTGCTCTTAGTATGGACCTTGGAACAGGACAATTACTGATGTAACCATGATGCTGAGGTGCCGGGGAACACAAAATAAAAATTACTACCCATTCCACTACTACTTCCTGCAGCATTGATGCAAAATCTTCTTCCGCGCGGGTATCATCAGGCCATTTGTTCTCGATATCTTATTAGTCATTTCAACCATGTTAGTTTTCCTTTTATTTCTTCTGATATATTTTCCTATTCGATCGATCGCTGCAACAATGAGGCTGGCTTTATGGCTGTATCCAGTACAAACGAATGCTGTGTACTGCCTTTTGCTCTTTTTGAAGGCCTGCGGAGTGTACTGCTGCTTTACATGAAAACGAAACAAAGTAATTAATTACAACACGTACTTTGCTTTTCACGGGACGCCGTTTCGCAGTAGCTTTTAAAAACTATTTTTTATAGTAAATAATTTTTATAGTTCCTAGTTTTTAAATAAGTGTTTTTTTAATATAGAGACTACTTGACGATCATAATATACACTATAGTAACTTTATTTATATCGACTAAAATCATATGCGAATATTTTTTATAAGTTTATCTATAAGTTATTACTATTTATAAGGTGAAACTAAAATCCAATATGAACATAGAGTTATCAGAAAACCAACAGGCACTATGCACAATTAAGAAGCGTGGCCTGTGCACATACACACGCTGTACAGCTATACACCACACCATGTACTTCTCCATTCGTAGCCTTCACCAACTGTATATACATACATGAAATGGTATAGAGTCGATGCAGCAGCAACAGAAGCCTAGTAGTAGTTCAAACCAAACACTTCGGCTCTCACAAACCAAAAGCTGTACATTAGTTTTTCACCGAGTTTTTTTTTCCTTTTTTATTATTTATAAAGATATAATATTATTTTTAATTTTTATGTTTCTGTATTTTTAATTAAATATCTTAAAAAATCTAACATTCACTACAGTATCATTTAAACTAAAATCTACAGCATTTTAAAACAGTACTCCTGCCTAAATGCGAGAGGCTCGGGAATCTTGTCCTGGCACACCGGCTCCGTTGGACTGCGTAAAATGCGTCGTCGCCGGACGGATGGCCATGCCATTGCTATTCCCAGACCATACCCCGGTTTTTCCTGCAACGGATCAGCATTCATTGGCCTTTCGCCTTGCTTGCACCATCCAACATGCAAGGGAAAGGAGACCGCTGGGTTCAAAGGGGCTCTAGGCTTTTATCGTTTTAAGGCGTAGTATATAAATTAATTATAATAGATATTATATCAACTTCAACTGTATCAACTAAAATCACATACGACTGTTTTCTTCTTCGTAATCTCTTTCGCAAACAGTCAGAATTTAAAAATCAAAAATTAAAAGCCATAAGTTACATCCAAAAAAAAACTCACCCCAAACTCGGTCAAGCCGCGGTCAACTAGCTTGTTATTAGTGCGGGGGCGTGCGGCGCTGATTGTGTGATCACAATAGTATGAGGGCATCTGTAGTGTATGAAAATAGAGGGTCTTAAGCCACCTTAAGGTCAACCTTATACATTACAGGGGTGACCTTAAGCAGGCTATAAGCAAAAAAGAATTAAGGCTGGTCCTTAAGCTAAAGACCTGGCCACAAGCATTAAAATACAATTTTTCTTTATCTGCCAAGTGGGACCGTCTTAAGGCCTCTTGAGTTATATACACTATGGAGTCAGGGTTAAGGTTTAGATGGGACCCACCTTAAGGCCCCTTGGGTTATATACACTACATATGCCCTGAGTGAAATTTGACGGCCCCGTTCTAAAACACCTTTAGCCTTTTGGCTTTTAAAATTTGTTTTTTGTTTTTTCTTTATTTCTTTGTATTGTTTTAAAAGATTTAGCGATGTTTTCTAATTTTTTAACTTATAAGAAGTTAACTGCTGTTGCAGTAAAAAAATCTACACAAAAAAGAAAAAGCTAGGGTTTTCAGCTATTTGAAGCATGCACGGTGGGCATTGAGAAACGTCAGCTGCGGCCGAAAAGTTCTTCAACCCTGTTCTGTATAAGCTTACTTTCACACCAGTAAGTTGTACAACTGCGTACATCTCTCTCTCTCTCCCCCTGTACATGAGAGTTCGGTCTTGCCGTGATGAGGCCCGCAAATCTGCGGCCCGCTCGGCCCAACCTCACCACGCAAGCACAAACCGTGCACGTCCCGACGGAAGCCTACGGCCGAGGAGGCTCTTGGCTCCGATCTCCGCGGCGTCGCGCCCCACCCTTTCTCGCGCGACGGAACTACGGCACTGGCTCAGCCGGCCGCTTCGACGCCTCTTCCACCGTGCCGCTGCCTCGTCTATCCCTGATTCAACAGCCATAGATGACCGCGAATGATCTCCAACTGTGTGATGGGCAGAATCTCACCTGTAACAATAATAATCTCCAACTGTGTAACGAAGTGAGGAATTATCGATCAAAAGTGACACTCCTCCCAGTTCCCAACGCCGTGAAATGAAACCACACACACTCTCTCTCTCTGATAGAACTCTGTTACCTTGCTAAAGAACAACGCAATTTGTTTTTCTAGCCCAGATTGTCCGACCTGGTAATTATATATGACAATCGACGAACTCTTGTGGTCTGGGCTCGAAGCGCGCCTAGTTGGTGCAGCCATATATTGATAAATATCATCCGGATATTTTCTTTCTAACTATCATCTAGATTTGTGACCGTTGGATTAGGATCCAACGGTTACGAATTCTCTCCGCCTCCTCAAAAAAAAATCTCCCCCTCCAAAAAAGAGGCCATTGGATCTCTAATCCAACGGTCCAAAATATGGATGATTGTTAAGAAGAAAACATCCAGGTGATACCTATACACACACCCCTTTTTTGTATATTGGATACAGAGAGTTACAATATCCAGCCTCTGCATGCTTGTTAAAGCAGATAGCCTCGGTTCAACCAGAGTGATAGTAACTAACAAAGAAGTAAAAAGATAGACAACAACAAAGTTTTGCAACTAGAGAGCTAGCAAAAAGGAAACTACATCAAGCATGCAAAAATGTTGATCTTCTTAGAGCCAATCACACCATTTTCAATCAACCTAGGTCAATGTCAAAGCTGGATTGTCGAACATCGTCATCCTCATAACATAGCATCTCCACTGTATTGGCCCACCCAGCGCTCGCCATGTGAAAGATTGCTGAAGTCACCCTCATCATCTTGTCCACTCCTGTCCCCAGCGTTTCGCGCCTGTTCTGTCTATGAAAAAGAGAACAAAGACGAGCCAATGGCACAATGTAAAGACAAGATGATTATGGTGTTTTGGTCAAATCCTGTCTAAACAAGTAGAATTTCTTGTTTTTCAGACATTCCAGAACAAGGCTGCAGCATCGAGCCACACAACATTACTTCTTGCCTGCCAAAACAATTCAAACAATCACTCAACATATGATCGCCAAATTTTCTTATGCTGAAAGCCAATATCAGAGTTAATCAGACGAGCATACATAGAATGGACAGTATACACCCCAGTTTTGTTAGGTTTCCAAATCATATAGTCATTATCATAAAAAAAGTGTGACATTAGAACATCTTAATATCAGATGATTCCAAGCAGTCAAATTATTACCAATCAAGGTTCTTCTAAAAGAAACATTCTCTAAGCCTTGATCAAAAGCATAAGCAACTGTCACATTCTTATTTCTGACAACGCTGTAAAGAGAGGAGTACTACTTAGCAAAAGATACGTTATCCAGCCAAGGATCCTCCCAAAACCTGATTTGGTCACCATTTCCAATTTTTAAAGAACAGTACAACAATAATTTGTCCTTGTTTTTTAGCAGGCCTCTCCAAAATTGAGAGTTGCCAGGCTTAATCTCAACATTAAAACGAGTCTTAGAATTTGTTGCCAAATGCTATCTCCATTGAACAGACGAAGGACCCATTTCCCCCAACAAGCTGAGATTCATTTTCTCAAGATCTAAGATTCCCAACCCACCCTGATCCTTAGAAAGGCAAACCGTTTTCCAGTTTACAAGATGATATTTCTTATTCCCCTCGTCCTCTTGCCACAAGAATCTAGACCTACAGAAATATTTTTTTTTCAAGACCCCCTTTAGGCGCCGTGAAAAAGGAAAACTTGTACAAGGTAAGGCTAGTTAGATTAGAATTAATCAAAATTACTCTTCCCCCACCGATAATCATTTTCCTTTCCAACATCCCAATTTCTTTTCATATCTTTCTTCCACTTTTAACTGATCAGAATATTTGAGCTGTTTGTAATGTATGGGAATCTCCAAATATTTGAAAGGCATGTGACCAATAGCACATCAAAATAACTGTGTATATTGATCCTGACAATCAATAGCCTTGCCGAAAATAAACAGCTCACTTTTGTGAAAGTTGATTTTCAAACCAGAGAGAAGTTTAAAGGCAACTAGCAACAGTTTCAAATTTCTTGCTTGATCAAGATCATGCTTGAAAAAGAAGATAGTATCATTTGCGTATTGGAGTATAGAAGGACCTCCTTCAACAAGATGAGGGACTACCCCTTCAATTTTTCCTTAATTTTTAGCTCTGTGTATAAGAACACTCAAAATATCAGCTACTAAGTTAAATGAGAGTAGGGAGAGAGGGTCCCCTTGCCTTAGGCCTTTGAAAGTTCTAAAAGGGGGGCTAATGGTGTCATTTACTTTGATACCAACACCACCCCCTTGAACTTAGTTTGGAGATCCACTCACACCATTTAGGTGGAAAAACCTTTCACCCTCAAAACTTGTTGCAAGAAAGTCCAACTCACTTTGTCATAGGCTTTTTCAAAATCAATTTTGAAAGCCACACCATCAAGTTTTTTCTTATGCATTTCATGCAAAACTATTATTCCATCCAAAACATATCCCTCAGGTAAAAAAGCAGATTGGGAGGGACCAATAACACTATCTGCCATAGGAGTGAATCCATTAGTAGTTGCTTTACCAAAAATTTTAAACAAAACATCTAAGAGAAAGATTGGTCTATACTGCTGGATTTTAGAAGCATCCGGTTTCTTTAGGAGGAGGGTGATAATTCCATAGTAATTCCATAGTTAAGTCTTTCAAGGGGCAAGGTCCCATTGTGAAAATCTACAAACATTTTCATTAAATCTTCTTTGATTACTTCCCAAAAACTTTGTAAAACTCACCAGGGAAACCATCATGCCCTGGAGCTTTATTATCTTCCATTTGAAAAATGGCATGTTTGACCTCTTTTTCAGTACAGGGCTGTACCAGAGCATCGTTGTCTTGCGAAGAAATCTTCAAGATATCATGGGGAAAAAAATGCTCGTCCAGTTGAACAACATTACAAACATCAGGGCCAAACAATGATCTACAGTAAGAGGTGATGTATTTCTGGAGATCATCATCTACTGCTATAATACCTTCATCCTGACTTAATTTCGTGGCGGCCTCACAACATTTGGACCGTGCGGCCAAGGATATTTACTCCCGGGCATATGGGTGGCGATCTAGTCTACGGATTAATAGTCATTAGATTTTGATTGATTTTGTTTGATTTAGCTATGTGTCTCCGAGCGAGGCAGAGGCTGGAAGTTTTTATTCTAAGGCTGTGTATCATCTTGATGTACTGTTCTTGGTTTATTAATAAAGACTTCCGTAATCAAAAAAAAATCCTGACTTAATTGGAGGATTTTTTTTTGTTTTCTATGTCTACGGTTTGCCTTTAAATGATAGTATTTACCGTTACTGTCTCCCTCCAAGATATCTTTTTTCTTTAGATCTCTGCCACCATTTTATTTCTTCTTCCCTTAGCAATTGGGCAAGTATAATTCCAGATTTAGTTTTAATACATCTTTGTTCTGAGGACAAATGTCCAGTTTCAGCCAGTTTATCCAAATCATCAATTATTTTCAAGAGCTCATTCTTTTCCTTCTTATATTTTCCATTCAAGTTTTTTGGCACAGCCTCTCAAAACTGTCTTGAAGCTCTAATTTTATTCGACCAAATATCTATGGAAGTTGTACCATAAACAGGTCTATCCTAAATTTTAGCAACCAGGTCATAAAACCTTCACGGGTTAGCCAACATAATTCAAATCTGAAGAGAGGAATCCTCTCTTGGATTTTCAATTCATCCACAGTATCTAAAAAAGGGGGTCATGGTCAGATAAAGGTCTTTCCATAGCATGAACGTGTACTTTTGGGAAGTGCAATTCTCAGTCGGTACTTAGCAAGACCCTATCCAATTTCTCACAGTCATAGGTAGGATTTTCTAAATTGTTTGCCCAGGCAAAGAATCTATGTAACATCTCATTTTTGGGAGTTCAAAGTGCTTGAGTAAAAAATTGAAATGTGAATTCAAACAAAAGTTTAAACTCAATTTCAAACTGAGTTTTCAAAATTTCAAAACCCAAACCCTTACTTGGGCTTGGCCCAGCCTATTTCTAGGCCCACCAGGCACATCTAGGCTCTGGTGCTATAAGTTGTACTTAATGGTAAGTTGGTAACTATACTAGCTATAAGTTGTACTTAAATGTCATAATTAATTTTATTGAAGTACTAGGGCATTAAATTGCCTTCTCATCATTTGTCAATCATGAAACTAGTTTTAGGCGGCCATTGGAGTGAAATGGCTAGTATGTTGAGATAACTTAGTTTTATGCTTCAAATTCTTAATACTTGCTTTACATATCTGGGGATGGTAAGAGAGTTGGTGCGGATGTAACATAAGAAATTATAGTTTGTGGTAACACCGCTCAGATAACTCTAAAGACTAAATTCTATGATGATATCTCAATACAAAATAGTACAGCCATAAGTTTATAATAGGTACGACCTCACTAACTAATTTGTATCCACTAGTGCGGGTTGCATCATTAGAGTGACCCATGAGGCCATGAGTCGTGTTGCTAATTTTAAACTGCACTAAACACGAGTTGTGTCGCAGAATTTAAACCGTCGTGTGGCACAAGAGGGAGTCTTAGTGTAGTGGACGTAATCTCATTAAGATGAAATCTTAGCGGGTATAACTTACACTAGATAATGTATTGTAAAGGTCTTATGATGATCTTCTTGATTCACATATCGAATAAAATATGTGAAATATAATAAGTTAATTATCTCTTATGATAAAGTGTACAATCTCTGCAAAATATAAATTGTTTAAACAACTATACCTACAGTTAAGGGCGGGCAAGAGAACTTACTTGAGTTAGTATCTATTTTAAAAACTTTGTGGACGGGATAAAAACTTATCAGGTGAATATAACCCTAAATTTGGTTTGGCCTGCGTGGATGTAACCTAGTGATGATAATGGGTGGATGTAACTATATTATCAAAAACTAGCATATGGTGGATAGAACCATATAACAAGTGGATGGAATTTGTACCGTTATAAATATTATACATTTTTACTCTCTTTAATGAAAATATGGTTTAGTTAAAATGTTAAGTCATAGGAATTTCTAATTATTGTAGTTTTTAAAATAATTCCTTTAGCAAATAAAAGAATATGAGTCTACCTTTGTTGAACCTTGCATGTATAATATTACATTTGGTGTGCTGGCTCGTGGAGTACGATTATTTGTACTTACCCTTGCTCACTAAATCCCTTAGAACATACAGATCAAAGCCGCTATGCGTACTACGACACCCTAGGAGTTGATGAGATGGAGGAGATTATGATAGTCTCTAGAGCCTAGATTCTTACCTTAGTCAGTCGCTTGCCTGTGGCGAGATGTGCTATCCCCTTTTGTTATCATTTCCGCTTTCGATTTATGTAATGTAAGTATTTGGCCCAATCGGCCTCTATTATAAACTTGACCCAATGTGATTTATTTAAACTCTGATCTATAATATTAATATATGGTACGGTTTACATTGTGTATAAAATGATTCAGTGATGTATCTATGAGCACTATCTACTGATTTAGAGAATAGTACAGCGGTTTCACAGAGAATTCTAGATTAGCTAAATCCGGGTCCGACAACCTACCATTGAGGGGAATCTCTCTTAATTGAAGGCTTCCAATGACTGCATTAAAAAGGGAAAGCCCATCTCATATCAAATTTATCATTGTTCTTTTCTTCCTTCCTTCTAACAATATTAAAATCAGCCCATCAAAATGGGAAGTGATTCTTTGGAGCAAGCTTGAATTAATTCAGCGAGAAATTTCTCTTTAAATTGGGGCTGGGCAGCTCCATAAATAACAGGAAGAATCAGGTGGTGATCGGTTCGGCTGAAAAGCTCATGGCTTATGGCTGAAAACACTGTAGCTGTCTGAAAAAAGCACTGTAGCTGACAGATGCTTATTTACCATAATTAAATTTTTAAAAATTTAAAAATATAAAAAATATGTTAGCCCATTACGTATAATACAAACAAATACGGGAAAAAAGAACCGGCAAAAAAGCTCAACAAAAAGCCAAAAGTTCAGAAAAAGACGAAACTTATGAATAGTGAAAAATAAGCCAGAAGCCAGAAGCCGAAGCCGAGTTGATCAGGGCCTCAATTGGAAACCATCAGTTCTATTACTGACGTGGAATTTGACATAGATATCACCTTCGTCAGTACTACTAACGTCTAAATTCCTGTTATTAACTCCAACTAAAATACCCCAGACCTACCTCTAGGAACAGACCAATGCCAAATAAAAATTCTAGTGCTCATCAGCCGATCAGCGGCAGCTAGCGCGGGGCCATGTGCGTTCGCGCATGGCAAACCGAGAGAGCCGATGCGGCGCGATGGAGCCATGGAGGTGGGCAAGCAGGGGCTCGGCGGATTAGGAGGCGCCTCCCTCATCGGGGGCTTCCTCGTCGCCTCCGGCGTGGAGGCCACGGCCATGAGGATTTAGGTGAGCGAGATGCCGCTGCTTTTAGTTGCATTTGAATGATTTGCTCCAAATTTTCCGGCCAATTTCTCTAATTTTCTAGCTCCAATTCGATTCTCGTCTGAAATTTTGATGCATAATGCAATGGTCACTCGTTTTGACGAATCGATAATGAATCCTAGTTGCTCAGATCATAGAGTTAGCACTTGCTTATCTTCTTCCCCAAACATACTACTCACGGGGGATTTTTATTTCACTGGTGTTTTTATGTTACGAAAATTTACAGGTGTTTTTCGTTTACGAGTGAAAAAAAAAATCCAGAACTCCCAAGCATGCCCTAACTTCACCGAATTTACCGGCCGTGGAGTAGAGCCCAGAGCCAAAAAAAAAAAAAACGCGGGCGTGGGCCCCGTGGTCCGAAACGAAGCTTCCGCGAAGCAGCAACGGTTCTGCCCTCTCCTCACCCTCAAAAACTGCCCTCTCTCTCCGACCCCACCACCCCCGTGCATCTCCCCAGTCCCCACCACCACCATGTCTCCGCCTCCCCCGCCCGATCCGATCGAGCACCCCTCCCCGCCGGCGATGGACTCCGTGCTCCCCGACGCCGTCGTTGCCACCATCCTCTCCCGCCTCGACGTCCGCTCCCTCCTCGCCGCGGCCGCCGCCTGCAGCCGCCTCCGCTCCTGCGCCTCCCACGCCCTCTCCTTCCTCCCCTCTTTCTTCCTCCTCGTCCGTACCCGAACGCTTCACTCTCGCGTCGCATCACCACCATGGCTTAGGATTTTTAACGGGCTTTCGTTTCGTTTCTGTCTGTGATTGAAGGAGGTGGCGCTGACGCACGACCTGCTCCGCCCGCTGCTGCCGCCCAACCCGAGCCTGCGGAGCCTACGCCTCGACTGCGCGAGGCTCCAGGACGCCGCAATCAGCTGCCTCGCCCGCCCCGGCCTGCACGAGCTGCTGCTCCTCAACTGCGAGAACATCAGCGGCCGCCTGCTCCGCGAGCTCGGTGCCACCTGCCGTGATCTCAGGTACTGTTGCGCTTACCCCCACTGCTCGGTTACCTCTGCATGGTGACGTCAATGCGCTTGCACCTGTACGCGTAACACATGCGGCCCTCAGCTTCAGCTTCTAGCTTCTCACTCTTATTTCACTGTTACTTAATTATATTTTTCTTGATTTTTTAGATTTTTTTCGTATTTCTTTGTATGTCCATAACTAACACATTTTTATTTTCTAAATTTAATTATGTCAAATAAGTTATTTAAAAATAAATTAGCTACAAGGAAAATAAACTGAGCGCCCCAGGCCACTCGGTATGGTAAATTACGGTTTAATCCGTGTGATGCGTGAGTCTTGCTTACGAAAACTGAAATGTACTAGTGTAGTATTAACGTTACTGTTTGCTTGCATTGCATCCGTTCCTTTTTTTGTTCTGTTGCGCGATACGATATTAAGAGGTATATCTTTTCTTTCACTTGGATGTAGGGTGCTTTCTCTGAACTCCCTTGCTGAGCGTAGGGGCCTCCCGATAAGCTTCTATGATCTGGAGGAATTGCTTAGTGGCTGCTCTCAGTTGGAGGTAGGTCAGGATTGGTTTGATCTCAGTCACGTTTTCCATTAATTGAAGACACTGTACAAGTCCAGTCTGAGCATTTAGTAGCAAATTAGTTAATTACTATAACTAAGGGATGCTGTCTCGTGTTTGTTTACTACTAGTACTTTCCATTATATGATCTTTGTTCCTATTGTAGATCGGTCTTTTTCTGAACTTTTGGCTTTTTGTTGAGTTTTTTTGCCGGTTCTTTTTTTCCGGTATGTGTTTGTATTATACGTAATGAGTTAACATATTTTTTAAATTTTTTAACTTTTTTAAATTTAATTATGCTAAATAAACCTATATCAGTTACAGTGTTTTTTAGCCAGCTACAGTGTTTTCAGCCATAAGCCACCAAAAAAAGCCCAACTGATCACCACTAAGTCAAAGCTGAAGCCTTGGGAGTTTGCGCCATGAACCATAGCTATAGCCATCCCATAATGATTAGGGGCTTAGGGCAATTACTAATGAACAGTTGTCTGATTTAACTTCTAATCTGAAATTTGAATACCTTCACTGGCCCGGAATTAATCTGACAACTTTTGTACTTTATTTTCAGTCTCTCAGATTGGCACTTGATTTCTCAATGTTTGATGACCCCAATTTTAGCCATGTATGGTCATCTGCTTCTGAAGGCCTATCCTCTCTTGAAATCGGTTATATTCCAATGACTATGTTACTTGAGCTTTTGACTGCGGCTATGGAATGGCAGCAATGCAAGAATCATGTCAAGGCACCAGTTTTCTTTCCTAGCCTCCAAAAGTTATGCCTCTCCGTTGATTTCATCACCGACCATTTGATTGGCTCCATATCAACTGCACTTCCATCATTGACACATCTAGACCTGCAGGATGCACCCATTGTAGAACCTACATCATCATCAGATCTCACGAATGCTGGTCTTCAGCAGATCAATCCGAATGGTAAGCTGAAGCATATTTCTCTCATGAGAAGTCAGGAGTTCTTATTCACCTCTTTTCGGCGAGTAAATGATCTGGGAATCTTGCTAATGGCCGAAAAGTGCTCAAATCTTGAGAGTGTCTGTCTTGGTGGTTTCTCCCGTGTGACAGACACTGGTTTCAGGGCTATCATCCACTCCTGTTCTGGCCTTCATAAGCTTAGGGTGTCCCATGGAAGCCAGCTCACTGATCTTGTTTTCCATGACATTATTGCCACATCCCTTTGCCTAACACATGTGAGTCTGAGGTGGTGTAATCTCCTAACTGATGTTGGGATTGAGAGGCTGTCATTCAACAAGGATCTCAATGTATTGGATCTTAGGGACTGCAGGAGCCTGGGTGATGAAGCTGTAAGAGCTCTGAGTTGTCTTTCCAAGCTGCAGATATTATTGTTGGATGGAACTGATATCAGTGATCAAGCATTGAAGTATCTGGGCCTTGGAACATACCCGCTAGCTTCCTTATCTCTGAGGGGTTGCCGAAAGCTAACAAATGATTGCATACCTTCGTTGTTTGCTGGTTCTGTTAAACAAAGCTTACAGGTGTTGGATCTTTCAAGAATCCCAGGTATCACAGATGACGGTATCATGTTGATAGCAAGGAGCCGAACTCCTCTAATTGAGCTCCGCATGCGAGAGAATCCGAAAATAGGGGATACTGCTGTGATGGCTCTTGCATCCATGCAAGTCGATGGTGGAACTTATGGAAGCAGCTTGCAGCTGCTGGATCTTTACGACTGTGGTGGTATTACACCATTGGCAATCCGGTGGTTTAAGAAACCTTACTTCCCAAGATTGCGATGGCTAGGAGTAACAGGCGGCTTGAACAGGGTTATGGTGGATGCCCTGGCTCGAAGCCGCCCTTTCTTACACATGGCATGCAGTGGTGAAGAATTGGGGACTATATACTGGGACACATCCTCTGATTGGTATCGGCATGGTGACGGCGATCTTGATGAGCTTGAGCCGTGGCTTTTAGATGGTGAGCCAGTATCTGACGCTGAAACCATCACGGAAGAATAATGCAGCGACCTGGTAATCTGTTGCCATGTGCCCATGTGCCATGTTTGCTTGCTCCAAAATGATTACTAGTCATGTGTTGATCTCGTTTTGTGCCACCAATTAAGATATTTTCTTGCTGTTACCTTTCCTCATGTGGCCATTCCGTGTGCGTATGGCAACTTTGTTGTTACATCACGCCATGTATGTTGTATTCAGATTCTGAACGTTGTATATGATGTGGTTCCTGCATATTTCTATCGCCAGGTCTCTGTCCTGCGGATTTTCTCAGCTTTCAATTATTTCTTGACCTTGCCTCATGAGAGACGTTTTTGGTCGTTGAAATAGTAAAATCTAGGGCCTCTGCTTTTATCAGGTGAATATATCGACTCGTACATATAAGCTTATCTTCCACTGGTTATCCTCCAAATGAGCACTTTTTTATGCTATGCTTATGGTGATACCGGTGAAATAAATCCATCATACGTATAGTAGAAACTCCATCATACGTATAGTAGAAGCTACTTGCACTTCGTTGTGGCTTATGTAATGGACAGTTGGACATTCAGCCACTGCCACTTTGTAAAACGGCGACTTCCACCCTTCTCACGTAACCTCTGCTCTTTGTGGATGCGATGTGTGATCGACACAATCGTGCTTAAATAAAGTGTCCGGTGTTAGCATGTGTCCATTTTTAGTGTAACTCGCCAATGCTGTTGCCTAAAAGTTTTTTCCCTGTTATTAGCGGGTTTTACCACAGTAGTAGCACTCGACAAAAAGGATAAGGATTAAGGGATTTTTTTTTTTGCAAATTTTGATGGTAAAAAGACCAAAATTGTGTTATTCCCAACTTGCAGTAGAGAAGGCCTACCGTGACCATCCGTCAGAACAGAGAATGCAAAACAAAAGATGTCGGTCAATCAGAATATCTATATCCAAACTATTCAATTCGTATTAGATATATTAAAACTTAAATAATATAAATTATTCTTTGTTATTTATTTTACTCGATATTCATATTTATACTATTTAATCCGTTAACACTAACTATATGGCTAGTGGGCAGGCAGCATCTGACTCTTCTTCGACCAGCGAGTGGCTGCTACCTAGTCCTTCGTATCCATCTGCTCTTCCGTTAGGCCTCCGCTGGGGAGGCGATGCGACGCCTGTGGCAGCAATAATATTGTAATATTATAGATAGTTTTTTATTATTATTCTGTTATAATACTATGATAGATTTATTATTTGATGAAACAGTGTTTCAACGAATAATAACTTGTTGATTAGTGTTATTATCTCTTGATAATAACATAGGTCACCACAGGTGGTATCAAAGTAATGGTTCGAGAGCCACACATATAACTAGAGACTAATCTTGACTTAAGTAGGATCTTTTTCTTGCTATATGGCATTAAGTAATCTCTGATATTTCTTGTCATTATGTCATTTATTGCCTAGCTAAAACTTAATTTCAACACACTACTATTTCCTTTTTCGCAAAAAAATAAGTCAGATCACAATATCTGATCACAACCCTCTCTTTTGTAGGATGGTTTGCATTAGGATGTCACTATCTCGGGTTTGTGGTCAGCATGTACTCCTACTATGGCAAATGAAGCAAGAATTAGCAGCACCCTGTCTCGAGTTCTTTGAGTAGACAACAGAGGATGGTCCCTCGGCATGCATTGGGGTAGTTATCACAGGGATTCCACGCATTGGCCTAACACACTTCAGATTATTCCCTGCCTATGTAGGAGGTCACTAAAGAAGCCATGCTTGTACTAAGGTAACACTTTGGAGAGTATCTACGTAGTACTGGATACCGTGATGTGCTTGCTTTTGCCCCTAGAGCTGTGGGCAACAGTATACATCGGGCTCTAGCATCACTAGCCCCACTTTGGGAGCAGTACTGACATCACCCATAACCCATAACATCACCTCCAACATGGTGACGGTTGCTTACACGATGTTATACCACACCACAAGGGAGGCACTTGAACGGGCAGAGGATAACACTAACTTTTGCAGACAAAGCTACTAGACTAGTGGCTAGTGAGCATGACCAAGCCCTACTTCAGGATGCACTTTACCTACTACTATCAAGGGGTCCTCTAAATCCTATGTCAGACTCCAATCCTACACCGCAGGGAAATGAGCCAGGGAGAGTTCCAGTAAACCCACCTCCAATATTGCACATCCACCATACCCAGCTCCACCACCCTACTCATTGCCACCACCCACAATTGAACCATACCCTCCATATTACCCCCACCACATGGAGATGTCGGAGGTACAACAACACCCCTACCCCAGTATCCATAGCCTCCTCACTACACTCTTCCCCCATGAAGGCATGCTGAATTCTGCAACCCTCTCATGAGTGTGCGTCCAAGGCCATCCCAGGATGCAGTTGTCACCAACACCATCTTACAGTCACAGAGGATTGGTTTGGGAGGTACCGATGTTGCTATTGGAGGCCCCAGTGGCAGCGGGATAGGTCAAGGTAGCAGAGAAGGAGATGCGACAGGGGATGGCAGCGATGACGACAATGATGCCAACGATAGTAATAATGGGTTAGCATGAGGCACTATTATATTTCAGCCTTAGTAGGGCTGATTTCCATAAGGTAATGGTATTAGCTAGCAAGCAATGCAATAATATTTATGAACTCATGACTATGTTGTATAAGGTGTAACAATAGTATGTATGTCAATGGTATGAACTCGCTATAATGTAATGTACGACGATGTATGTTGCGCTATTAATGTATCTATTGGGGGAATGGCCCCAACCTTGGCCCAGTCAGTCTATTGCACCAAGAGGCCCAATAATCATGTGACTACGTGGTTGGTCTAAGAGGGCTATCACAAGGAAAAAGATGTGATTGCCCCTACAATAGTAGATCCAGATAGGGGTGTTTATGTAAGCAACCTTCTCATGGCTATAAGTATGTGCCTCAGGGTGCCATGAGAGGGGAGAGACTCATTTTTTCATAGATAAGGTTGTGTAATACAAACACTTCTATACCTTATTTCCACAGTTTCTAAGGCTTTGGGCAGTCCCTTTGTGGCCTCTCCGTAGCCCTATTATTCATTGTTTTGTCTGTAACCACAATAGTTGGCATTGTTTGTGTGGACCAACGTAGAAGCTGTGAGCCAAAGAAAGAGCGTTCGGATGCAATAGTACCAAAGAAGGCGACGATGTTGACCCCTAAGCAAAAGAGGAGCTCTGCCATCGAGACCACTGCCGTGAGAGCAAGGGAGCCAGTCCATGAAGGTCCCCACCCCTATGGCAATGACACATTGGCACAATAGCGTCTAGACCCATGACAAGTAACGAGGGTGTCTCTTTAGTAGTTGCGCCAACAACGGAGTAGGAAGTGTCGCAAACAGAGGACCTGACCACGGTGGCCAATCGAAACATTAGAGTTCGTACTGCCCAAGCAGTGGCCTCTGCTAGTATCGACACCATTGTCGTCACCACGTAGGGAGCGGAGGGCATCTTCCCTCAACGTCGAGCATGAGTGGAGGCGCCCTTGAGGTGATCTTTGGGATGCTACAGCGAGAGTTGATGGACCTGCAAAAAGCCATGTGCGAGATGCAAGAGAGTTGGAGTCAGCTGATGCCCGTTGTGGTAGTAGCGGAGGCAGTTGCAGAAGGGACAAAGAGTCGCGAGGCCAACGCTGGAGCCCACGGTCCCTCTCAGCAAGTGGACCCTGAGTCCCCTTTACACAGTGCTGCAGCTGAGCGCTTGGTCGAAAGACTTCAATATGCCCATGGTAGACCCGTACAAAGGCGACATGGACCCTCGTGAGTTCCTACGCGTCTATGAGATAGTCATCAAGGCAGCGGGGGAGATGACTCGACGAAAGCGAAGGGTTGCCACTCGCTCTTCAGGGAGTCATGCTCTCCTGGTTTTTACTATCTCCTTTGGCTCGGTGTATGCGTGGGAGCAAAGTGTAGTGAGGAAAATATGGATACTGGGGTATGGGTGCTATGGATCTTTGACATCTCCATAGGGTGGGGGATAATATGGAGGGTATGGTTCAGTTGTGGATGGTGGTATTGAGTAGGGTGGTTGAGCCGGGTATGGTGGAGGTGCATTCATTGGTGGTGGGTTTGATGGGTTCACTGGAACTCTCCTTGGCTCATTTCCTTGTGATGTAGGATTGAAGTCTGATATGGGATTGAGAGGACCCCCGGTAGTAGTAGTTGGATTGTATCCTGAAGTAAGGCTCGGTCGTGCTCACTAGTCTGGTAACACTGTTTCCAAAAGTTTGTGTTAACCTCTGCCCACTCAAGTGCCTCCCTCATGGCGTGGTATAGCACCGTGTCTGCAATCATCACCATGTTAGAGGTGAAATTACGAGCTATAAGTGATGTCAGTCCCACTCCCAAGGTAAGGCTAGTGCTACTAAGACCAAATATGTAGTGCTATCCATAGCTCCTGGGGGCAAAAGCAGGCACATCACGATATCTGGTATTGCGTAGGTAGTCTCTAAAGTGTGACCTTCTTACATGCATGGCTTCTTTAGCGACCTCCTGCATAGGTAGGGAATCATCTAAGTGTGTCAAGCCATTGAGTGTTCCCAGTAGTACCCCATATTCAATGGGATCCCTGTGATAACTGATAACTACCCCAATATGTGTTGGGGAACCGTCCTTCACTGTCTCCTCAAAGAACTCCGGATAGGTTGCTCCTAGTTCTTGCATCATCTGCTAGAGTAGGAGTACATGTTGACCACGAACCCGAGATGGTGGATCCTAATGTGGGCCATCCTACAAAAGAGAGGGTTGTAATTAGATATGGCGGTCAGATTTAAATCTTTACGAGAAAGGAGACAGTAGTGTGCCGAAATTAAGTTTTTGCTAGGCAATAAATAACATAACGATGAGAAATATTAGAGATTACTTAATACCATATAGCAAGAAAAAGATCCTACGTAAGTCTAAGATCAGCCTCTAGTTATTTGCGTGGCTATCGAACCATTGTTCTGATACCACATGTGGCGACCCATGTTATTATGGGTAATAACACTAGTCAATGGATTATTATTCATTAAAACATTGTTTCATCAAATAATAAGCCTATCAAAGTGTTCCAACAGAATAATAATTAGAGATTATCCATAATATTACAATAACATTACCACATAGGGCTAAAGTCTTTAGTAAGGCCATAAAGGCCTGGATATCACATTATTAACGAAACAATTCTAGTCCAACTAATAATTATACAAGTGCTAGAAAATATACAACATCATTATACCCTGAGTGTCGTGCTTGAGCTGCTATAACTCTCTACTCATCCCATGTCTTGTAAGACATCCACCTCATACGTGTCGTACTCAGGATCACCCACTCAGTATAAAACTCCTATGGATAGGCATCCTCCACACCGAGTGGAATCGCGGGTTGGCTAACCTCTAAATGAGGGGAGTAATAGCAAGAGTGAGTAGAGAGTACTCAGCAAGCATTAATAGCAAAAATGAACTTTTATGATCATGAACAACATCTCAATGAATTCATTCTCACCTCATATCATTTCAAAAATAAATATTTTTATGTTGGTAAAAATTTCATATTTTAGTTTAGAAATCTACTAAACACTTGTATAACCAGATAGGACCTCCATTTAGTTTTGTAGCCTCCAGTTCAGGAGATAGGCATGAATTCACGGTTTATATAGCACTACATAGGTTTGTACCACTTTACTCATAATCACTTCGATTTTTGCAGCGAATGGTTATTCGCATTTCCTTATATGTGATATCCAAATCAGAGCACAAAACTTTTCACTCTATCTTCGTATATTATACCTCATCCTGGCTAGTCATAGCCGTTGGCTCAGGGTGATTTCTTACCGTCACTCGACACCTACCTGGCTATGAGCTAGTCATTGGTCGGACTAGACTCATCTTCACTCAATACTCCACATCACTAAATATATGCGTCGAGCTTATCCTTTATGGCCCTTAGTTCAATTGAGACCTCACCCAGTTTCATCCCTAGATAAATCTACATACCCATTGTGGAGTGCATAATAGCTTCGATAAAGTTACTGATCCAGCCCGTCTTAGATGGAACATTGGTCGATATGACCGATATGATCCATTACACAAGTGAAAGTTTGTAAGTCCTTAGATTTTACCCCTATGCAGAGGGACCCAACCCTTTCCCTTATCACCTTCCCAAGGCACACTCTGCCCACCGATTACTTATACTATAGGTCAACTGCTCTATCAGTTGAGCTTGCCATTCCTCTTTCATCTCTTTCACATATCATTCATTCAGGTTAAACAGAATCTCATTTGATGCAAGGGTGATAATACTTTAGTAAGTAAACAATTTGTTTTAACTGAAAATAATCTGATCAACATACTTAGAAGTGTCCTTGCCTGTGAGTTGGTCGTAAGTCTCAGTCTCACGTGCACTTGGGTGAGACCCTTCCTCCAGTCCTGGTTCATTTCTAACATTTAATGTATATGCTACAGTTTAATTTACAGACATAAAATATATACTATGTTGATGCATTATCGTGGCAATTTTCCTAGGTCAATTTAACCGATTCTAAATTTACAATTAAATGCTATCTTATACCCACCGTTCGTTGCTAGTTTACTAACATTAAATTATTCTAGTTTAGTGTCTCCAATTAGTTACTAGTTGATTTTCACAAGTCAAATACTATCTAGTTGATTACGTATGCAATTATACATGAATCAGAGTACTCATATATGTGCGTGCATGTCTACTCACTGCCAGATGATTGGGCTTGACCTATTTACCCCCTATGCCTCCTTCTCTCTCACTCACTCCCCTTATCCTCTTTCTATGTCTCAGTTTCTCCTCTCCCTCGTCTAGTTGAAGTCACCTTGCCGCCAGTCGTGTCCGCCTCCTTTACCAACTCCCGGTTGGTAGGTTGCTGGCTCCTTGGCGTAGTGCTACCGTCCTCTTCTTGCCAGACCCTCACTTACTCTCTCTCTCTCTCTCTCTCTCTCTCGTGCACGCACCTCCACTGTGTGTCTGCCTTACCATCGCCCTCTACTACTCCGGTCTAGGTCGGCCTTTGCCGGCCTAGGGGTCACCGCCTTGGCTCTCCACCGGCCAGATCTGGGCCCTGACACCGTGGATCTACTACGATAGCTAGGATCTGACGCTTCTCCCTTAACTCTCGTCCCCCTTTTGATTTTTTAGTTTTGTCTTTTACATTTGATTTACTCTCTGACTTGAAGTTTATTTTCGTCATTGGTTGAGATTGATGTGGTGGAGATGGGGGATCTGGTCTGGCTTGTCGTGATGGTGCTTGGGGTCTCCTCACACACCGAGGAGTGTGGGGTGGCCGTCGGGTGCATGCGGTGATCGATGGTGAGCATACCAACACTATGGCCTGCCTCTCCTTTGGTATACTCTACTCCCCCTATCTCTCTCTCTCTTCCACTGCTCTAGCCTACATGTGTGGATTGTATGCTCTAGAGTGATGCATGTGAATGTGAGGTTGCCTGTGCGTGTGGTCTCGTGATGGTGATGGCAAGGATTGAAATGGGATGCGGGGATACAATGGTTGGATAATGTCGGGCTCAATTTGGGGTAGAACCGAGATTCAGTTCTTCTCAGTTGGCTTGCGAGTACCTCAGTTTCTCTCCTCCTGCCACCCTCCTCTGGTTCAGATGCTATGCTTCACCCCATTCCCTCTCCCTCTTGATAACGGGTTGAAGATTTGGGGGAGAAGAAGCTGGATCTGGCAGTGATGTTGTTGGCTTTGGTTAGTACTGTGGCTGGGGTGTGAATGCTGGACTCTCTCTCTCCTTCTGTAGTCTCTCGCTCGGTCTTATCCCCTTTCACCTGTGCCGAGTGAGCTGTGCTGGGACATTTTTACTACCATAATGTGGGGTGACTCTGGTACTTTAGTAAAATCATGTTTACTAGGTTGGCTGGCAGTGTGAAAAGGAATTCGGGGATGATTTAGGTTTGTTTCTAATGCCGAAAGATAAAACCCTACGACTGTGAGAGGTGCTGACTGACTCCGAACGGCCTGGTATCTCGATGAGCGAATCACCTTTTTTATTATTCTACCAAGAGTTATGATGGCAATTTTGCTTTTGTTTATTTAGTTTCTTCGGTCTTTTTTGGTTTCCCATACTGGTTGTCTTTCAATTAATAAATGCTGGTTACTCTAGCTTGTACCCAATTGAAGGTTCTAAAGTATCTGGTTGTAATTATGTGTATTGTGCTAACTGTACGTATGGACAGGACTGTATGGCATTAGTGAAAATGACGTATTCGTGAATTGTATGAATCTGTAATGTATGAGTTTAGCTATATAATCCTGAGAAATATTATTTGTAATTGCATCCTCTTTACTTAATTGTCTATTTGCTTCGATCAAGGTGTTGTACATTTTAAATATTGAAATGGCCCTACAATGTCTTCGTTAATTATGTGGTTAATTTCATGTTTAAATCTTGGGGTTAGCAACTAAGGCTTGTTTAAGAACATGGGGTGTTTCACCGTTGAACAATGGATAGAGGCTGAAGGCAGGAGCTTTAACCCACCGAGTTTGGCAACTGCATTCCAGCTCGCATTTGCACCATTTATGGGTATGGCCACTGACATGGCAGTGGTTGAGCAGAATGAAGCAAAACTCGCTAAGGTGCTTGACGTGTATGAGAGAGCCACTATTTTGCAGACGATGAGTTCTCCCTAGCGGACCTTGTGCACATACCCAACACTCATCTCCTTGTGAGCAAGACCAACAAAGCGGGATTGATCACCGAGGGAAAGAATCTGGTGAGGTGGTGGGATGAGGTATCAGCTCGTCCTGCATGGAAGAAGGTTGTTGAGTTGCACAGTGCACCACGGCCCTCTTGAGGCTCCCTTCTTTTTTCTTTGAACAGCTTCTGATGACAATGTTTCGCATTCTGTTTTCTTTTGTCATCACGTACTGTTAATTGTGTGAAAGACTCGGCCATGTTCGTACTTTTTCATGTTATTCTCTCACAGGCAGTGTTGGGGTTGACGTATACTATTCAAAGATAACATGTTTCAATCGCCGTTTGCAGCATTTGGCTATCTAGAAACAACACTACTGAGATAAAATACCATTTAGAACTATGATGAGGGTTCACAAGGAAATGTAGTCCTGGCAAATTTAAGGCAGTACCAATTGCTCAGAAGTACCAATTATCGCCTGTTTTAATGAACTTTCCCTCTTCTTTGTTGTGCCACTACGTACCATTATCAGTAACCTGATGTAGAAACTTCAGCACAGGAGTTGATCTTGTCATTTTAGATGCTTTACTCCTGAGTCCTGACAAATCAATTATATTCTTCTAACAACTGCAGCACTTGGATTGAAACCAAAGCACATGCAGGCATGTCCTTTGTTCTATCTTAATGCTTAGGCACACGCTGAGATGTCCTTTATTTTATCTTCCACCGATCAGCAGTTAGATTATATCTGACTCCATACTAGGGACATTGCTTTTTGTCAAAAATCTTATTCTTATACCCTGACAGAAGTCACAAGATCTTCCTTACTGCTGGCACTTGATGCCAATCTTCTTACTTATCCTGTCTGAATTATCATAATCAATGATCCCAAACCTTCTATCCAACTTCACAAGCTCCTCTTTTTTTTCATCCAAGTGATGAAAGACTGAACAGAAAATAATAGTAATATTTTGCAGGGCTTGTTTGCTACTAGACAATATGATTGCTGCAGGCAAGAATCCAGAGCTTCTCTTTTCCCGTTACACTTTCCCTTTTCCATTTCTATTGTGCTAGGTAGCAACTGGCAAGGCAAGCATAGAATTTCACTTTTTGTTTCTTTAAATAGCTGCCAATGAAACCTGTTGTTGTCATCCCTCATCACCATTTCACAGCTTGAGCAGGAGATCAGGAAGACTAAAAGAGAGGATGGCAGCAGGCATGCAAGTGTTTGGCCAGCCAGCATCAACCGATGTTGCCAGGGTTCTGACATGCCTCTTTGAGAAGAATTTGGAATTTGAGCTTGTCCGCATTGATACATTCAAGAGGGAGCACAAGCTTCCTGAGTTCATTAAGCTGCGGGTATGGTACTTCAACCATTTCTATTTAATTTCAGGTCTCCCAAATAATTTCAGAACTGTACTAATTTTCCATGTATTCTTTGCAGGATCCGAATGGGCAGGTGACGTTCAAGCATGGTGACAAAACTCTTGTCGGTAAGGAGAACACACAGTGACCACTTTACATTTTAAGTTTTACTTTCTTGAGGATTGACAGGCAATGTGAACCTTCTGTGCAGATTCAAGGGCTATATGCCGGTACGTCTGTACCCAGTTTCCAAATGAGGGAAACAAGACCCTTTATGGAACTGGCTCCCTGGAACGGGCATCAATAGAACAATGGCTTCAAGCAGAAGCTCAAAACTTTAGCCCTCCCAGCTCTGCCCTCGTCTTTCATCTGGCATTTGCTCCTCATCTGAACATTCCTGAAGACAAATCAGTTATTGCAGAAAATGAGAAGCAACTTCAGCAAGTCCTCAATGTTTATGAGGAAGTACTCTCAAAGAATGAGTACCTGGCTGGCGATGAATTCACCTTGGCTGACCTTTCTCACCTTCCAAACTCACAGTACATTGTGAATACTGAGAGAGGAAAGAAGCTCTTCACTTCCAGGAAGAATGTGGCGAGGTGGTACGACAAAATCTCAAAGCGCAGGTCGTGGGAGCAGGTAGTCAAGATGCAGATGGAGCATCCTGGCGCATTCGAGTAATGGCTCCATTGTTGATCGATCTGGCTTCTACTGTCCTGTGATCTTTTGTCATCGTTGTTACTTGCGTTGTTGTCAAAATCCCTCATCTACATTGATGTGTGACCAAAATAATGAAGCCTTCTTGTGGTGTCTGCTGTACCCCTTTGCTTTAAAATGCTTTTGTCTTGATGTATTATTTACTGAATAAAATTGTTCATCCAGCTGCCAGTTTTGTTTGTCTGTATTTCCCATCTAGCATTTGGTCATCAGAAAGAAAACTTGATCTTTAATCACTAGTATTATTCACTGAAATTATTTCGGTTAGTTTTAGTTTGCAAAGGCTGGCGTATTTACATGTTGCATTAACTCACATTCTGGCTGCATACTTCGTGTGTTACTGAATACTGATGATGTTGATAAATGTGACACCCAAGGGTACTCCAACGCTTTTGAATTCCATTTCTTTGACAGATCAAATTCCCCCTAAAGCCCGTGATATTAAGCGTCTTGTACACTTTAAAAAAGAAGATATTTTTTAGGTGAATAAAAAAGATATTAAGGGTCTTGCATTTGATAGAATGCCACAACATCAAGATCTGAGGACTTTTCGACGGATTCAAAGTACAAAAAGAATTTGAATTTGAATGTACAGTTCCTAAAACTGCAGAGAGCAGAGTGACTTAACTCTTGAAATGCCAATCCAAGGTACACGAAGGCCCTTGGTGCGAATGCCCTGACGAAGTTTGTGGAATGCTGACGCCTCCAAATTTGTGTACTCTGGATGATTTTCCAGAGCTAGCAGCTGACAAAGAGAGAGAGAAGAATTGATTAGAAACTTAGAATTCTCAAACTACTGACTAGCCGCTGTAAATTGATGGACGTTTGCGTTTGCGTCGGGGTCGCCGCGCCGGGGCGTCATGTTGTGGTGTCCACTGAAACAAAACCGAATTTCAAAATAAATTCAAATTTGCTCTTGAGTTTGATTTCATTTGGTTCTTCCCCCTTTTCTCCTTAAATCACCATCGTCCAAACCTCTCCCTCCCGCCTCTGCTTCTGCCCTTCTTCCTCTATGCACAGTACAGCGAGTAGACACTGTTCATCAACCGAAAATATCACCGCCGCAAAAATCTCGGTCAAGCACCGCCTTCTTGATTCAAAGGTCATACCTCCTCGATGGTAGCGTCTCTGACACCCCATTAGTGTCCCCTACTAGCCGTTGAGGCAGCCAAAGCCTGGAAAGCCACCGTCATCGGTTTTTCTCTCTACCGACCTCTTCTACCACAATCTTGAGTCGTCTCGATCCATTTCCCCGCTGCCACGCCTCTGCCACTCACCCTTGGTCGTAGGCCTCGCCAGCCCCATCCCTGACACCCTTTATTTACCCCTTGATTCACGACAAAGCTTCTGAGCCAAACTTAGTTGCCGCCTCTGCTCTCTCCTGTCTCACGATCGACAACCCCGCGCCGCAAATTCGAGCACCTTGGAACCCACCTCTGCCAACAAGAGCCACCATACACCCCCCTCAATCATGCCGTGAACCTTACCTGGACCAGCATCGTAGTCGTCTCACATCCCACCGCCTCGCCGACCTCCCTGCTCTCTTTGCTCTCATCCTCTCACAGCCAACCTGACACGTCTCTGACCACTTTTGACCACCGTAATGCCGCACATGAGGCAGCCTGTACCTTCCCTCTGCCAGTCGTGCCGTGCCCTCCCGCACCTTCCTGACCTCTGCTTCGCGCTGCAAACCGCCTTAGCCTTGCCCCTGTGCCGAACCACCATTCTCGTCCTAATTAAACCCCCGAACCCCTCCATTCGAAAGCAACGGTACCCGAGGTGAGTTACCCACCCTCAATTGCTTCGACGACCACCACACCGCTGGTGATCACCGGAATACCCCGAAGTAAGCCAATTTCCAATTCCTATTATTGAGTCGATCACCGGAATACGCCGAAGTAAGTCAATTTCCAATTCCAAGTGGTACTTCCACACTTATACTTGCGGTATTTCCGCCAATGGAACTACCGTACTTATACCTACGATTAGGGGTGAAAACGAGTCGAATTCGGTCGGATATTGCTTATTCCATATCCTATCCCATATTTTTTCTCGGATTCGGAGTCGAATACGAATAGTGCCGGATACGAATACGAATCCGGATAGTATCGGTCACAGATACGGAACGAATATGGAGCGGATGCGAATACGATAACGAATATCTCGTTGGATATTACATAGGAGTCTCTGGATATTACGTAGGACATATTCTCTTTCCTCACCTTCTTTTTTCTCCACATAGAAATTTGTTGACGTAGTATAGCTAAGAGATAGCTAAAGTGATGATACTATTGGAGATGTCTTAGACATAAGGAATTCAAGATCTACAAAACCAAACTGATGTTTCGACCCTAACTACATTGCAAATCTATCATGCGTGCCAAAATTAGAAGCCCTCAGATCAGGTGAGTAATTCGGTTGAGCGCTTCGTGTTTGTATGTTGTTTTAGTTGGTATTTTCAATTTTGATAAGGTCAGCTCTATAATTCTGAAACCAGATAGACACTCAAGCAGTATATAAGCGCAATGGTGGATCAAAATCACATATTTAAATAATATCTTAAAAGAAAGGCAAACATGGATCCGGTGGACTCCACCGCTCCACGGCTCTAGCTCATCGTCCGACAATCTGGCATAGGGCTGCCCAACTAGTCAAATAGAAAAGCTCAACCAGAGTTTTAAGTGCAGTTTACTATAGTTAAGAAATCAATTTAAATAGTTCTCAAACATTTAGTAACTAATTGGAATACACGCACCAATAATAGACTATCTCTATTTACAAAATGGTTAATTGTAACATATATGGGGGTGGTTATCTCATCAAATGCTCAAGGCAGTTGGTGAAGGCAGCTATGTTAGAATTAGAATCACATGTAGTAGTAATTTGCTTACATAAAATAAAATCACAACGGGGTGAGCTATGTTGTAAAAATTATAAATATATGTTAGAATATGTTGATTTGATTGATCTTCTTCTCCAGCAGTCCAACCCTAATATTTCATTGGATTAAGATCCAACCATCCACATCTTTCTCCTCATCTCATATATATATACATTGCACATTTACATCTCCAAAATCTAATGCAATCTTCAAATTTGGCATTCTAATGACTGCTCTATATAGATGTACATGTCACAATGGATATGTAGGATCTTTTCGCGATGAAATCAGAATTTCTGAGGGCTAGAACAGAAGAAATAAAAATAAACAAAAACCTGAAAGACTAAATCGTAAAATATCAAAAAAAACCCTAACCCCCAAATCCTTCGCCGCCCCGCCGCCCGATTCATTTTTCCCCGCCGCCCGATCCATTTTCCCCCGCCGCCCCCTCCTCCTCTGCCTCCCCCCGCTGCCCCACTCCTCCCCCGGTCGCCCCCTTCTCCTACGCCGCCCCTCCTCCCCCGGCCGCCCCCTCCTCCTCCGCCGCCCCCTCCTTCCCCGGCCGCCCCCGCCTTCCCCCGTCGCCCCCTCCTCCTCCGCCGCCCCCCTCCTTCCCCGGTCGTCCCCTTCTCCCCCGGCACCCCCTCCTTCCCCCGCCACCCCACTCTCCCCCGGTCACCCCCTCCTCCTCCGCCACCCCCTCCTTCCCCAGCCGCCCCCTCCTTCCCCAGCTGCCCCCTCCTCCGCCGCCGCCCCCCTTCCCCGGTCGCCCCCTTCGCCCCCGACACCCTCTCCTCCCCCCTCCGCCCTCCTTCCCCCGCCGCCCCCTCCTCCCCTGGCTCCGAGCGACGGCGACGGCGACCTCGACTACTCCGAGAGCGAGCCACCAGCGGCGGATGGTTGGGCGGCGACTGGAGCGCCGGCGACGAGTTCGTCATCACGCGGGATGCTGCCCTCGGCTCCGGCTACACTGCTCCTCTTCCTGCGGCGGTGCGGCCGTCGTCCACTCGTCCGAGCTCCGGTGACCGGTGTGCCTCCTTCCCCTCTACTCTCTCTCTCTCTGGTCTCTGCTCTGTGATGGTTGATATGTTGTCGGGATTGGGGAATCTGGGGTTGGCCGGCCGTGGCCCGTGGCCGTGAGAGATGTCGATGTGGGGGGGTACTGGGGGAGGCGAGGTAGAGCCGTAGAGGCTGAGGCGGCCGGCTGCTGGCGCCGGTGTGCCTCCCGTGCCCGCGCGTGCTCCCCGTGCTCGTCGGAGTTGGAGCGAGGACGGTGGAGAAGTGATGGGCTTGGCGCTGCTTGCAGTTGGGCCGGATATCCGAAAAATATATCCAGGTATTATCCGAAAAAATCCCGGATAGTATCCGTATCCGACGGATAGTTCTTTTCCGAATCCGAATCCGTATCCGAAAACAACTATCCGAATCCGACTCCGAATCCGATAATTATCCGATATAACTATCCGAATTCGATCCGACTCGGATTCGGCGGTCGGTCGGTCGGGAAATATCCGATCTGTTTTCACCCCTACCTACGATACTTCCGATTTTCCTAACATTTCCAAAAAATAGTCCAAATCAAATATAATTTTTGCAAAACCATTTCACCACTTCACGAAACTTGCAATGGTTCATCACAACAGTATCCTAGACCTTCTCACATCGCCCTTCAATCTCCCCCTTAATGAATAAAGAGCTCATACTAACTCATGTTTCAATAAAGAACTAGCATAGCTCAATCTAAACCTCAATCTAAGTTCAAGACTCAACTTAGCTAATTTAATATGGCATGAATCATAATAGGAAGCAAGACATGATTTAGATTAAGTTTTTCACATTTAAATGAGCTATAATGGCAAAAGCTAGGCTACATATGAAAGAGCATGATAAATATAGCAGGCTTAGCATAAGATATGGCAAGATATAAAGCAATTTATCATGTCACACTAGGATAATAATCAAGGCTCCATGTATTTATATTACAATGTGTATTGCTGAAATTAAATATGTTGCAATAAAAATCCTAGCTCCTTCTCAACAATTGAGTCAATTTTAAAAATAATTTGGTTCAAGTTGAGTTATGTCATCATTAAGTTCTAGAGAATCTTAAATAAACTCACCCTGAACCAAGACAATAAGCAAGAGGGAAGATGCTTGGACAGAACGAAAAAATGACAATCCTTAAAGCATAGACAACAGAGCGTAGACAAGATAGAAGAATTATTATGGCTCAGACTTGCTCTTATCTACCCCAAATGACTCTAGGACTATTAGCTTGTCATCTAAAACACAAGAGAGTAAACATGTTTTCTGTCTACTCAAGGGGGTCCAACCCTCGCTAGACCTAAAAGAAGTGAGTGGGTGAACTCAACCTAGTGAGAAGAGAAGCAACTAATAAGCAGCATACTAGGATTACAAGATGAGAGAAAGAAGTCTAAACACTCAAGAATGAAAACCACTCTAGTCTATGCTAGAAAGACTAACCCAAATGCACCCAATAAACAAAGTGCAACAGAATGAAAAAGAACCATATGAACAATATAATATAGAAAGTACATGATGCTCCCCTCAGATTAAGCCATAAGGACATATCACCTCAAGCTCTCCCCGCAAGTCATGAATATCAAGCCATCTAAAGGCTTGGTGAAAATGTCAGCCAACTGGTGGTCACTCTCCACAAACTGAAGCACTATGTCACCCTTCTCCACATGATCTCTAAGAAAATGATATCTGATATCTATGTGATTGATCCTGGGGTGTTGCACTGGGTTCTTGGTGATGTTAACAGCAAAAGTGTTATAACAGAAGAGAAGAATACTATCTATGGCTAACCCAAAGTCTCGCAAGGTCGAAACCATCCAAAGCACCATGCTATAGCAACTAGTGGCTGCAACATACTCGGCCTCTGCTGTGGACTGTGCAACACTGGACTGCTTCGTAGAAAACCAAGAAACAAGAGAAGTACCAATCAATTGGCAACTACCAGAGGTGCTCTTCCTATCTATCCGATAGCCAGCAAAGTCTGCATCGGAGTAGACTCTAAGGGAAAGATATGAAGTAGAAGAGTGCCAGATACTATAGTCTAGAGTAGCTCAAAATTACCTGAAGATGCGCTTCACTGCCTGACGGTGAGAGACACGAGGAGAAGCCTGAAATCGAGCGCATAGACACACGATGAAATGTATGTTCGGCCTCAAAGTAGTGAGGTACAAGAGGGAGCCAATCATGCAACGGTACTCTTTTTGATCTACAGGCTCACCATCCTCATTAGGTTCAAGTGTAGTCGAGGTCACCATTGGAGTTGACACCAGTTTGCCATCACTCATGTCGAAGCATCTCAGGAGGTCTCGAGTGTACTTGCCTTGATGCAAGAAGGCACTCTCCCGAGTCTGCTTGATCTGGAAGCCGAGGAAGAAGCTCAACTCGCCCATCATGCTTATATCAAACTCTGTGCTCATGACATCAGAAAACTGGGAAACAAGAGCATAAGCAGAGCCACCAAAGATAATGTCATCCACATAAATCTAGACGAGTAGAAGGTCATGGCCATGCCTGCGAATGAACAAGATCTTGTCTACCTTACCCATCTCAAACCTATGACTCAAGAGATAGAACTTAAGTCTCTTATATCAAGCTCTAGGGGCTTACTTAAGTCCATACAGGACTTTAGAAAGCTTAAAGACATGGTTGGATATTTGAAGTTCTTGAAACTTGGTGGCTGTCTAACATAGACTTTTTCCTCAATATATCCATTGAGGAAGGCACTCTTGACATCCATCTGATACAGCTTGAAGCTTTTAGACGCTGCGAATGCAAGCAAAATCCTGATGGCCTCTAGCCTAGCTACAAGGGTGAAAGGTCTCCTCAAAATATAAACCCTCAACCTGGGAGAAACCCTGAGCTACTAGTCTTGCCTTGTTTCGAATGGCTACCCTATCCTCACTCTGCTTATTCTTGAAAACCCACTTGGTTCATATGACATTATGACCACTAAGGGGCTCAACAAGTGACCATACATTGTTCCTCTCAAAATTCTCTAACTCCTCATGCATGGAATAGATCCAAGACTCATCAGAAGTGCATGACAGATATCCTTGGGCTCGAAAGAGGCGATGAATTGTAGACAGAAATGAGATAAGCTAGACTTTAAGCGCGTGACACGCTCAAGAAGATCCCTTATGATCTGCTTCAGAGAATGACGACGCTGAATGTGTCGGGGAGGTCCTGGATGAGAAGAAGTGGTCTCTACCTCATGAGCTTAGGAGGTAGGAGCAGAGCCACAAGCTCCAAAAGAATCAGAAGGTGAGGGTTGATCTCTCTAAGGTGCAGTGGTAGAATCAGGCACCTTAAGCGAAGATGGGACTGGATTAGGTAAAGAACCTTCATCTCCATCATCCTTATCATCTACAAAAATGGTCTCGGACTGCACAGCTGGACCTGATATGTTCGGCCTAGTACCAGGGCTGGCCTCATCAAAAGTCACCTCACGGGTCTCTATAGTCCTACTAGTATTGCAGTTCCAGACTCTATAACCCCGCGAAAAAGTCAAGTAACACAAAAAGATACCATCAGAAGAACAAGACTCAAACTTATCTAGGTTCCCAGACTTCAGAATAAAACACTTGCAACCGAAAACACGATAATAAGAGACACTGGGCTTTCGCCCATACTTCAACTCATAAGAAGTGCGATGCAAGTGTGACCTAAGAAAAACTCTGTTCGAAACATGGCACGTGGTGGCTATAGCCTCAGCCCAAAACTTCCTAGGTGTAGCATACTCATCAAGCATCGTCTTTGCCATCTTGACCAATGTACGGTTCTTCCTTTCCGCAATGCCATTTTGCTAAGGGATGTGTGAAGAAGAAAATTAATGCTCTACACCTGTCTCATTACAGAAGCTCTCAAAGTAGGAGTTCTTGAAGTTCGTGCCATTGTTACTATGGATCGCTCGTAAGGCACCAGGGAGCTCAACAGAGAATCTACCGAACAAACCCCAAAAATGACTAAAAGTCTCATCCTTCGAGGCTAAGAAAAACATCCAAGTGAACCTCGAGAAGTCATCAACCACAACAATAACGCACCACTTCCCACCGGCTGACTGCACTCTAGCTGGACAAATAGTGTCCATATGAAGAAACTATCCTGGTGCATCAGTCATAGTCACAGTGACTGGGGATGAGAAGCAGCAACCATCTTGCCATGCCGGCAAGGAGCACAAACTAAGTCTTTGACCATCTTGAGCTTAGGCAGACCACGAACGAGATCATGGCCGCTCACTCGGGTCAAATGATCAAAGGCAATGTGACCAAGTCTTCTATGCTAGAAGGAGAGATTATGGGACTCAGAAGCAACTAAGCATTGGAAAGAATCACCAAAAGACTCACTAAAATAAGCACGAAAGATCCTCCCAAGCCTAGAAATCCCACAAACCAAACTTCCCAAAAATTAAGGATTTTACAAGCATTTTTCTTAAAGCTTACCTCAAAATCATTATTGGTAAGCTGAGAAATAGAAAGTAAATTATAACATAGCTTACTCACTAAGGCAACATCCTTAGGAATAAAAGAATCATTGATGCGCACAGTACCTTTAGCGATGACTCGACCCGACAAAGCGTCTCCAAAGGTGATCATCTCATTACCTGGAGCTTGGACTAGGTAAGACAACCAACGGGAGTCTCCGGTCATGTGGTGAGAACGGCTGGAGTCCACAAGCCACACATATCCCTTCCTAGCCTGGCGAACCTGAGTCAGTGAGAAGACAAGATCGGTGGCTCAGTACTAGGGTAACTAAGAGCATATCTGGAAACTGTAACAGCCCAATTGTTTATTCCAATTTTTGAGTGAAAAAAATTATTAAATTAAATTAATTTGGTTTCAAATAAAAATAAGTGTTTTGGTGCCTAAATTTTAAATTTTGAATTGCCCTGATTTTCTGTTTTTAAAAAAGGTTGGATTTGAAAAGTAATTTGAATAAAAACATAAAAATATTATTAACAAGATGATATTTTGATTTTATATAAAAATCCTAATTCAAATTAATTATTTGGATTTATTTGGCTTTTATTTGGATTTTCTGAGTTTTTTTGGAGTTTTAAAATCTATTTTGAAATTAAAAAGTATTTCAAGTATAAAAAATATAATACCAACTTAAGTTGGAAATATTTTATCTAAGTCCAAAACATCTCAAGCAATTTCTATGAATTTTTTTTGGAATTTTTGGAATTTATTTGGTATTTTTCAGAGCCTTTTTGAATTTCCTCGGCTTTTCTGAAAATCCAAAATAAAAAATTTAAATTTAAATCTTCCCACCCCTCCCTCTGGCCGACGTGTGGATGGCCAGGATGCGCCCACGTTGCTGCCCGGCATCCGGCCTTCCCTCTCCCTCCGGTCGACGCGTGGATGGCTCGATCTTGCCCACGTCGCCTCGGCCCTTCTCACCTGTTCGCCACCACTTATTTCTCCCACCCGTCCGATCTTTATCCACCAGTCTCCACTGCCCGTGCCTCCCCTATCCCCTCTCTCTCTGCCGCTGGGGCCCACCCGTCAGCTTCTTCTTCCCTGCCGCCTTCTTCTTCTTCCCGCCGCAATCGCCTTTGCCCTTCCCGGCCGCCACTCCCTCCCATACGTGCGCTACCCACTTCGTCCTTTGTGCGCCGCACTCTCTGCGTTGACTCCTTCCCCCCACATCTGTGCCAACCCCTCGTGCCTGCCACCCGCAATCGCCGCCACTACCCATGATCTGGCGACAAATTTCCGTCGGCTGCCCCTCCCCTACCCTATTTAAACCCTCCTCGAGCCTCCTCTCCTCACACCACCCAAACCCCTCCCTTAATCATCTCTCTCTCATGCCCAAGTGCTCCATCGCTGTGCGCTCTCCGCTTGCGAGCCCGGTTCTCTGCCGGCAAGCAATTCCAGGCAACCGAGGCTCTACCGAGCCTTGAAGACGACACCATCATCTTCCCCGTGCACTCGCGGTCCTCACCCAACCCTCCTCTGTCTCAAAGCGCTGCCAGAGAGCTCTCACCGCCAACACCCGAGCCGCTGCCTCCATCCTCGCCGCCGGCCCACTTTCGGCCATTTCCAGTAAAATCTGCGCCCACCCCCGAGTTCCCCTCACTCTCCTCTCTCTGTTGCGCCCCTCGCCGGCCGCCGTCGCGCTGCAGTTTGCCGGCGACCATAGGCCTCCGTGCGCCTCACCGGTCGGCGACGCCACCTCAGTGCGAAGCCGATGTGGCTGCCGCGTGGCACCCCGCGGCCTGCCACCTCGGCGTAAGGCAGCACCGTCAGTAGCCACCTCGGGGCCCGAGCCAAGTCAACACTGTGGACTGCGTGGCAGCCACGTGTCACCAGCTGGCTTGCCACAACAGCAAAACAGGCCTAGTCACTTGCCACCTGAATGCCACACAATCATCCCTGCCACCTCAGCCTCCCTCGGGTCCATAGACCAGGGCCCACCTGTCAGTCTCTGGTCCCAAAAAAATCAATCAGGGTTGACGTCATGCTGATGTCATAAACCCAAATTTTCAGTAGAAATAATTTGGCCGAAAATAAAATTCCATGTTAACGTCATAAATCCCTTTTTCAGTAGAAAAATCATTCCAAAAAATCAGCCTTTTTGTTTTTCTCTGATTTTAAACTTCCGAGAGCATGTTCACCTTTGTCCTAACTCCGATTGAGCCTATTCAAATTCCTAAATTCATCAAAAATTCCAATCTATCCAATTATGCCCTCAATTTAAATATTTTAAGTTTATTTTAATTTGTTTTGAATTTATTTGAGTTTGGTGGGTTATTTTCACGTGTAGACTACGACTATTCGGAAGAATTCTTCGACGATGATTTGCACCCATCTGAAGAGCAAGGCAAGTCACACACCTTGATCATGTTGACCCCAGTTTGCAAATAAAATTATCTTGGTTTAAAATTATATTTCATGCATATGTTTATTTAAGTATTTCAATTCCAGTTTTAAACTTAGTCAATTCCCAATTGTTATTGACACCTTTGACCTTGTGTAACATTATACCTTGTCACCCTAGAATCAAACTCTAGTTAGTACACTAGTCTTGGTTAGAGAGTTTTATATCAAATGCTTAGACATGCTTAGACATAATATTTATTTTGGGATATTTTTTCATATAAAATGATAAGTTTTTTAAATGTATTCTTGACTTCGGTAAGTCAAGAAGGATTATAAAATATTTTGAAATAAAATATAAAATTTGGTCTAGACTTAGGCTAATGGTTAGGTGGTGGGTGTAGGCATGCACTGTTGTTCAGAGACACAGTGTTGATTGTCAGGCACAAGGGGTATATAATTTGAGTCTAAGTCAAATTAAGGACCGGTCTATAAGCTACTATTGCAAAGCCATATCGTACTACCATAAAACTGGTATGAAATAGTCCTAACTGATTAATTTGCGGGTTCCAACCTGAGTCATGCCGTTGGTTGAAAGTGAGCGTGGCATAGGCCACGAGAAGTCTCACTCGGCTCAAGAGGGGGTCCCGGTCTGGTGGATTCCTTATTAGGGTGAAACCTTAGTGTTGGGTTGGCCAGGTTGAAAGCTTTGCATTGCACACCTAAGGCAGTGCGTTAATCCGGTGGCAATATGGGACGATCATGTCTTATGGCTAAAGCTATACAATCTCTGCAGAGTATATAATCTATCCTTGATAGCCGTACCCATGGTCATGGGCAAGATGAGTGAAAGTTTTTCATGGATTAGACTTTGTTTTCAAAATGGTTTATGAAAACCTTATGGATGGATGTAATTCATGAGAGATTGATAGCGTGTGAATGGATGGAATCGATTGAATCCATACGAGATCTTTTAGAAAAGATGGTCCGGGTGGGATGCCCGTGGTTAGGTTAGTGTTTAGTCGGAGCCTGCACTAACGGTATTAATTTCATTTACAGCTACTTTTTTTACTTATTGTATTAAATTCAGTAATTTCAATCTATTTGATATATTTCTTTAAATGCTATTTTATGCTCAAATAACATATGTGCCTTTCTTTGTTGCCTTTATCATTATGTTGTATATTCCGTGTGACTTGCGGAGTTCAAGTTTGTACTCACCTTGCTATCTCATCTTAGAGGAGGACGACTTTCACTACAATGATGACCTAGAAGAGTAGGCCGCATCTTATAGTCGTCTGCCTGTGGGCACGCTGTCAGGCTTAGCTATTTATTAGATTGTTTCCGCTGTATTTCCTTTATTTGTGTTATCAATGATCTTAATGTAAGACTTGACCATAAGGCCGTACTCTTTTATTTAATACAGTTGGTCATTTGTACTTGATGTATCTTTGTTTTACCGTGTGCACTAACTGTTCTTGGACTAGTGCGATTTACACAGAGGGTTTCAGAGTTGTTGTATGAAGGGCATATCTCATCAGAGTCACTGTAGAGATCATCATCGCTGATGCCATTCTCATCAGCCATGAAGCACATCCTAGTGAAGTCGTTGCCGTCCTTGGTGTCCTTGTGCGGATCATCCTCGCCGTCGTCTTCGCTCCAACCCTCCATGTCGCTGAAATCAAAGTTGTTGAAGGCGGTGAGGACGTAGTGGAAGAGTTTCTTGGCATTGCCAAGGTTCCAGTACTTCTTCTCCTTGTCTTGATCACGAGTTGAGGGCTTCTTGTTGCGGTTCTTGCTGATGTAGTCATTCTTACTCATACTGTCATAGTCGTTCTTGCCCTTCTTTAGCTTAGGGCAGTTCGTTTGAATGTGGTTAGGGCCACCACACTCGAAGCAAATCACTGGACCTCCTCTCTTCCTCTCTCTAACCCTCTTGTATGCGTGTGAGAATTTTCTGGCCAAGAAGGCTAGATCACTCTCTAGAAACTGCTCAAAGTGGTCATCGCTCATCTTGCACAAAGCAGCCAAAGAGAAGCCCGAAGCATTATTAGACGATGCTCAAGAGGCAGAAGAGGGATTGGTGACCAAAGCCATCGACTGTGACTTTGTCTTGCGAGAGACGATGTCGATCTCATGAGTCTTGAGGCATGAGTGCAACGTGTCAAAAGTCAAGATTGACAAATCAGTCGTGTCCTTGGTGGTGGTCACTTTCATCTTCCAAACCCTGAGGTCTAAGGCAGAAAGCATCTAGTGAGCATTATCCGAGTCTGAGTATGTGAGACCAACAGCTTGAATGTTGCTTAAAATTTTGTGAAATCTATCAAAGCACTCATCCAGGGACTCATTAGCAAGCATCTCGAATTTTTTGTATTCTCGCTTGTACTGGTCCTATTGGACAGTCTTGATCTAGGTGGTGCCCTCATGGTATGCATTGAGGGTCACCCAAACGTCATATGCCGACGTGAGATGAAAGATGCGATCAAACTCACTCTGGCTAAGACCTTGGATGATAATGTTCCCTGCCTTAACATTTGCCTCCACATCTGGCATATTTATCGCTGTGATGTGCTCATCGATAGGAACAACAAACCGAGTCTTAACTTTTCTCTAGATCGCATAACCTTGAGCCTGAATGTAAGACTTCATCCTACTCTTCCAAAAGGGATAGTCGACCCCATCGCAGAGAGACGGCTTGGTGGAATACTTGTTTACTGCCATGGCTCTAAACATCGGTTAAGATCTATGAAAAATTAAAAGACCGAAGATGACAACAGAGGGGAAGTGAATGGTGCCTCCTAATTTCCCCCAAGTATTCAACACTCCTCTCCAATAGCTAAAAAGCTATGAAGATTAGAATGTGAAACCACAAACAAACAAGTAAAAGAAGCTATTGAAATTTTTGAAAGGAAACAACAAAATCGGAAGTACCGCTGATTGCAATGCGGTACTACCGATTTTTGAATACCATTGTTTTCATTGCGGTACTACCATTTCCTGGATAAATAGAGATTTCAGCACGAGTTCAAACACACGAATCGAGAGAACTTTTGACTCGTAGATCTAAATGATATGAAATTTCATAGGGATTAATCAGTGAATACAACCTGCTCTTGGAATGATGATGACCAAGAAGAGTCTAGATGTATTTCTACACATCACAGCAAGCTAGAACACCAAAGAATCCCAACCAAAAACCCTCGGAATAAGAGATGGACCAAAGAGGCAAAAATCAAGCAAAGATCACAAGAATTATCATGAATCTTGCTATTAAGGTGCCTAGATAGGTGGAGATGTATTCCCAAGAATTATCTCCATCTCTTACACTTTCTTGGCACAGTAAGATCACAAGAAGAAAAGAAGAGGGATCAAAACCAACCAAAAGTTAAACAAATCAATCAAAAACAAGGATTCAAGAGTTGCACAAAGATTGATGTATTGCTTACTTGAGAAGATATGTTTACAATCACTCTACCTTGGAGAACAAAGAGCACACAAGGCACTCACTCTCAAACCCTAACCCTAGAGGTGAGAGCACATGAGATGGGTTGGATGGTTAACCACATGTTTCCATCCCAACCCCTTTTTATAGGTGGACAACCAGCCACCTACACCTTTTAATGAATCCTATCCGCTATTACAATGGGAAAAATCCGTTAACCCCCCACACACGGGTTTTACTCTCACAAGTTCACATATGCACGCTTTTCAAAGTGCATAAGTTCATATCCGCTAAATCATTAACCTTGATCTACCTTAATCAAATCAGTTCCACCTTGACCTAAACTACTCTCCAACGCATCACCTATGTGCCGCGGTTTTGATTCAGGATAGTTTCTGGTATTTTGGTCAAACTACCAAAATACCCTTCGTTGACATGGTCTTCATCTCACATTGCAAGCAATTGTCATTCTTGCCACGTGTAGGTGCACCACTAGCTTATCATGCGATGTCAAGTCTTTTCCATCCTGGTTCCACCAAACCACGACTGACTTGACCCGTGCAAGCTATATGGTACCATCCCGCACTTCAAACCCGCGTTCAACATTTCCTGCCTTTCTCGTGCCATGCTCGAGCTCACCGTCTCACTCGGCGTCCTCGACCGTTCTGAGCGTCAACTCCTCCATGAGCCTAACCCCGATTCTCGTCATTGATCATGGTTGACTCTAAATGACTCTGCACATTAGTCAAGACATGCATCATACAATCTTAATCCATTGACCTAGGTCATCCTAACTCAATCCATGACTCAATTCCCCAAACCCCTATTTTCTGGGAAGATCGGAAGTAACGCGCGTAACACGCCGGTACTTCCGCAATGTGGAACTATCGCCTTCCAAAACGGTACTTCCGCACGCTGAAAATCTCACCTAGAGCTCTCTGGAAAAAATGTACCGCAACTCAACCCGGTACTTCCGCAAAGCGCTACTTCCGCACTTATACGTGTAGTATTTCCGCCAAATGGAACTACCGCACTTATAACTGTGGTACTTTCAATTTTCCTAACATTTCCAGAAGACAGCTCAAATTAAATGCTATCTTCGCAAAACCATTTCACCACTCCACAAAACTTGCAATGATTTATTATAACAGTGTACTGAACCTTCTCACATGGTCCTTCAACAAGTGATGATGATTTCAATTGCTCAGAAGTACCAATTATCACCTGGTTTAATGAACTTTCCCTCTTCTTTGTTGTGCCCCTTCATACCGTTATCAGTAACCTGATGTAGAAAACTTCAGCACAGGATTTGATCTTGTCATTTTAGATGCATTACTCCTGAGTCCTGACAAATCAATTATATTCTTCTAACAACTGAAATACTTGGATTGAAACCTAAGCACATGCAGGCATGCCCTTCGTTCTATCTTAAAGCTTAGGCACACGCTGAGATGCCCTTTATTTTATCTTCCACCGGATCAGCAGTTGGATTATATCCGACTCCATACTAGGGACATTGCTTTTTGTCAAAAATCTTATTCTTATACCCTGACAGAAGTCACAAGATCTTCCTTACTGCTGGTACTTGATGCCAATCTTCTGACTTATCATGTATGAATTCTCATAATCAATGATCCCAAACCTTCTGTCCAACTTCACAAGCTCCTCTTTTTTTTCATCCAAGTGATGAAAGATTGAACAGAAAATAATAGTAATATTTTGCAGGGCTTGTTTGCTACTAGACAATATGATTGCTGCAGGCAAGAATCCAGATCTTCTCTTTTCCCTTTACACTTTCCCTTTTCCATTTCTATTGTGCTAGGTAGCAACTGGCAAGGCAAGCATAGAATTTCACTTTTTGTTTCTTTAAATAGCTGCCAATGAAACCTGTTGTTGTCATCCCTCATCACCATTTCACAGCTTGAGCAGGAGATCAAGAAGACTAAAAGAGAGGATGGCAGCAGGCTTGCAAGTGTTTGGCCAGCCAGCATCAACCGATGTTGCCAGGGTTTTGACATGCCTCTTTGAGAAGAATTTGGAATTTGAGCTTGTCCGCATCGATACATTCAAGAGGGAGCACAAGCTTCCTGAGTTCATTAAGCTGCGGGTATGGTACTTCAACCATTTCTATTTAATTTCAGGTCTCCCAAATAATTTCAGAACTGTACTAATTTTCCATGTATTCCTTGCAGGATCCGAATGGGCAGGTGACGTTCAAGCATGGTGACAAAACTCTTGTCGGTAAGGAGAACACACAGTGACCACTTTACATTTTAGGTTTTACTTTCTTGAGGATTGAAAGGCAATGTGAACCTTCTGTGCAGATTCAAGGGCTATATGCCGGTACGTCTGTACCCAGTTTCCAAATGAGGGAAACAAGACCCTTTATGGAACTGGCTCCCTGGAACGGGCATCAATAGAACAATGGCTTCAAGCAGAAGCTCAAAACTTTAGCCCTCCCAGCTCTGCCCTCGTCTTTCATCTGGCATTTGCTCCTCATCTGAACATTCCTGAAGACAAATCAGTTATTGCAGAAAATGAGAAGCAACTTCAGCAAGTCCTCAATGTTTATGAGGAAGTACTCTCAAAGAATGAGTACCTGGCTGGCGATGAATTCACCTTGGCTGACCTTTCTCACCTTCCAAACTCACAGTACATTGTGAATACTGAGAGAGGAAAGAAGCTCTTCACTTCCAGGAAGAATGTGGCGAGGTGGTATGACAAAATCTCAAAGCGTAGGTCGTGGGAGCAGGTAGTCAAGATGCAGATGGAGCATCCTGGCGCATTCGAGTAATGGCTCCATTGTTGATCGATCTGGCTTCTACTGTCCTGTGATCTTTTGTCATCGTTGTTACTTGCGTTGTTGTTAAAATCCCTCATCTACATTCATGTGTGACCAAAATAATGAAGCCTTCTTGTGATGTCTGCTGTACCCCTTTGCTTTAAAATGCTTTTGTCTTCATGTATTATTTACTGAATAAAATTGTTCATCCAACTGCCAGTTTTGTTTGTCTGTATTTCCCATCTACCATTTGGTCATCAGAAAGAAAAATTGATCTTTAATCACTTGTATTATACACTGAAATTATTTCGGTTAGTTTTAGTTTTGCAAAGGCTGGCGTATTTGCATGTTACATTAACTAACATTCTGGCTGCATACTTCGTGTGTTACTGAATACTGATGATGTTGATAAATGTGACACCCAAGGGCACTCCAACGCTTTTGAATTCCATTTCTTTGACAGATCAAATTCCCCCTAAAGCCCGTGATATTAAGCGCCTTGTACATATTAAAAAAGAAGATAATTTTTTAGGTGAATAAAAAAGGTATTAAGGGGAAGAAATTAAAGGTCTTGCATTTGATAGAATGCCACAACATCAAGATTTGAGGACTTTTTGACGGATTCAAAGTACAAGAAGGATTTGAATTTGAATGTACAGTTCCTCAAACTGCAGAGAGTAGAGTGACTTAACTCTTGAAATGCCAATCCAAGGTACACGAAGGCCCTTGGTGCGAATGCCCTGACGAAGTTTGTGGAATGCTGACGCCTCCAAATTTGTGTACTCTGGATGATTTTCCAGAGCTGGCAGCTGACAAAGAGAGAGAAGAATTGATTAGAAACTTAGAATTCTCAAACTACTGGCTAGCCGCTGTAAATGGATGGACGGTTGAGTTTGCGCCGGGGTTGCCGCGCCGGGGCGTCATGTTGGGGTGTCCACCGCGTGCGCCTGGCCGTCTCCATCTGCTGGTGCGGTGCCGCGCGCCCTTCTCGCTTCGTCTATCGGATCGGCTGGTGCGGTGCAGCCATGGCCAGTTGTGGTCCAAGGAGGGGCGGAGCAGGCCAAACGATATTTTTTTTTTCAAAAAATGGCAATCACATAAAAATATAACATAACAATATAAAAAATTTATAGTTATATTAATTTAGATTTGGCTCTATGCCTACCAAGAAAATCATAAATATTAATAATTTAATCAAAAGCGAACTTTGCTCTCTTATAAGAAGAGCTAAATTAATATTTTATAAGATAATTACTAAAATACCTAATAGCTAGTCAAGGGAAACACAAATATTAGAAAAGGTCATGCCCCCCCCCCCCAAGTCTCCGAGGTCCAAGAATAACAACGGCCATTGCTGGACCACTTCTGCCACACCATAGAATAGCTCAAACTTAACCCTTGTTCATTCCTCTTTTCTTGGGGCATACTGTGACTCCCAACTCTAGCAGATCCATCTGTATCTTTGCACCGATCACCTTACCTATTGGAACGCAAAGGAGGAAGTTTGATATAAATTTCTTGGACAGATCAAATCAGTCCTTCTATATTTAGTGCCTGTTTAATAGAGTTCTAGATTTTCATTTTTTTAGTTTTTGTTCTAGATTTTCTAATAATCTACTTCTCAAAGAATCTGTAGCTACTTCTAGAAAGTGTTTGACTAAGGGCATCTGCAGTGTATATAACCCAAGGGACCTTAAGGTGGGTCCCATCTAAACCTTAAGGCTGACTCCATAGTGTATATAACCCAAGGGGGCCTTAAGACGGTCCCACTTGGCAGATAAAGAAAAATTTTATTTTAATGCTTGTAGCCAGGTCTTTAGCTTGAGGAACAGCCTTAAGTCTTTTTTGCTTATAGCCTGCTTAAGGTCACCCCTGTAATGTATAAGGTTGACCTTAAGGTAGCTTAAGACCCTCTATTTTCATATACTACAGATGCCCTAAAAGGTTAACTTCAAAAACATAAGAGCGGGCATTAAAAGCAAACCGTAGTTTTAATACTTCATTTTGTTTGTGTCCTATTCCTTTGTATTTGTACCCAATTGATAAAAAAAAATTTGTCCAAATTTTGTAAAAGATGTCTACATGTACAGCAAGTCCGTCCTTGTAGTGAATAAAGACCATAGTTTGTAGCTTATGTTTTGAATTACTGTCTAAAGAAAATTTGTTCTAACAAGATCTTGGACGGCATTATCACATCATGCACTGCCTTGCATGTTTTCATCAACATTTGTTCCAATAGGATGACATGGCAATGCATCGGCTCATGCACTGGCCTGCATATTCACATGACATGCCCATGCAAAGATCACAACCATTCAAAAAAATTAGCATTGAACTTTGAATTTTTTTAAAAATAATCCATATTTTATTCAAAATAATAGAAATATACCCACGTGTACATTTTTTTTACAGAATGGGCTCTAGTCGCTGAACCGTCGGGCGACTGGAACGTATTGCCCAACAGACGCGTGACATGCAAGCAATCCACTGGCCGTTAGATGAAATAATTGCAGTCGCCAAAACACCGGACAACTGCCTCCAGTCGCCCATCAGTTAGGCGACTACAGTTCCAATCGTCGAAGGGTTGGATGACTGGAGACCATATAAAAGCACCGCGCGGCCAAGCGGGCGATCAACCGTGTGGTGAATGAACATAGAACAGAGGGGAAAGAAGAGGAGAGGAGAGGAGACTTTTTGGGTTGATTCCTTCGGTGATCTTGTTTACTGAGACATATGGGAACGTGCTCAAAGTCACCTTGGCTATCTTCTACCCATGAGCAAGATTTGATCATCGATTTGTTTTTTAGTTCTCAGTTGGTGTGCGCTGCTTTAAATTGCAAATATGTGTCAATTTTGTCATGAATTTTTCGATCCAGGAATGGAATAGCTTCCTGAGATCTTAAGAAACATCCGTACAAAGTTTTACGGCTTTCCGTTCAGTCGATCGAAAGTTTTGTGGATTTGGGATCTTGTAGTCGGCCTGAAACCCTTGTTCATAGGGGAGAAATGATAGTACTGCAGGCTGTGTAGCGGTAGTACCGCAACTCCTATTCTCCGACCACTATGATTTTTTTATCATTCATTGGTTGTAGACCTCACTGGTCAACGTTTGGTTTGGTTCATCCTCTTTGGTTTCGATCACTCATTGGTCGTAGACCACTCTTGTCATATTCCGAACTGTTACGACTACTTAGGTCATTGATTACACGATTGATTTTCCAACCGTAGCTCATGATCATTGACCACGTTGGTTTCGACCACTCTCTGGTTATTAATCACTCGAGTCGTAACTCGACCACGTTGGTTTTTTACCGTTTTCTGATCGTCGACCACACGAGTCGTTTTCAGACCACTCTGTCTTCCGACCGGTTGCGGTAAACCGCAGAAACAACAACGATAGTACTGCACCTGTAGATTTTGCATAGTGACTCAGCTCTGAGTTTCTCGAGATTTTGATTAGGGTTCCTATCTAAATCTTCATAATTTTGTTGCTATCGGAGCAAAAGATAAATAAATATTTAAAAGGAAAAATTTTAAAATATTATTTACCGCTCTGTTGTCATCATCCATCCTGCACCCCAATCGTACGTCACGAGGCCATCTTTACTGCCAAGCCCCCATACGTTGATGCCAACTAGCAGAAATTGGCGCGGCGCCACGCCGCGCCAGCCACCATGTACCGAAGTAAAAGAGGCGAGAATTCGTGAGGAGTTTTTTAAAAAAAACCGAGAGCACATGTGTATTTTCGAAAAAGTCAAAGGTCTTTTTCGTAAAAAAGCGAGGGCATGTACGTAACTAAATGAGGGCCTGTACGTAATTTAGAAAACACGGGTGTTTTCGTAAAAAACGTTTTAAAAAACCTACCAGGGATCTTTTCGCGAGGAAAAAGGACCTTTACGTAATTTCTGGAAAACACAGGAAACTGCCTCCTCTGACCGTACCGTTTTTTGGCGGCCACGCGCCGGGCGCAGCGCGCACGCGGGCGACGTGGCCGCCCTCCCCTCGCGGCAATCCCCCGGGGAATAAGAAGGGGATTATTTGCCAACCGTAACAACCCCTTGCTCATCCTAGACAAACAATTGCGACCGTACAAGGATCACAGCCCCTTCTTTGCAATATTCAATTCAGTCTCTACAGTGCCTTTCGTATTGGTTACCCCATTGTTGAAGGATCACACCGGAGACACATGGAGGCATCGTTTTTGCGCCCTCTTTTCCTTGCTGGAGACACATATGGTTGCTCCAAGCGAGAATCCTGGGTGGCTTTCTTTATCTTTGAGCTTTCTCTTTTCCCTGCCGTCCTGTAATCGTCATCAGCAAGGCAAGAATATAGTTCCTATAAATACCGGTCGACGAATCCTCCTCCTCCATCAGCCACTCACTCACCTGCAGATCGAACACATTGGTTACTGCGGAAGAAATTACCGAGAACAAATACTTTTGAGCAATGGCGGCAGGATTGCAGGTGTTCGGGCAGCCGGCGTCCACCGACGTCGCGAGGGTCCTGACCTGCCTCTTCGAGAAGAACCTTGAGTTCGAGCTCGTCCGCATCGACACGTTCAAGAAGGAGCACAAGCTCCCCGAGTTCATCAAGCTACGCGTATGTCATTTCGATCCATTCAGTTATCTTGGGTTCTTGGAAGTGAACTAGGTAGAAAATTACGTTGGTTTCACTCGTGCCTTGTGCCTCTGCAGGATCCGACTGGGCAGGTGACTTTCAAGCATGGTGGCAAAACTATTGTTGGTAAAGAGCACCATTCTTTCTTCTTCTTTTTTGAGAACTATAAGAACACAATTCTAAACCAGCACAATTGTCTTAATTCGAATAGAAATGGACGGCATTGTGAATAGACTGTCAACATTTACTCAATTAATAACTCTTAAATGGATCACTCAATTAATAGGCAATGTGGTTCTTCTCTTGTGCCAGATTCAAGGGCTATATGCCGGTACCTGTGCACGCAGTTCCCAGAAGACGGCAACCGGACGATCTACGACACGGGTTCGCTCGAGCGGGCATCGATAGAACAGTGGCTCCAGGCTGAAGCTCAGAGCTTCGATGCTCCTAGCTCTGAATTAGTCTTTCACCTCGCATTTGCGCCCCAGCTGAAGATGAAACCTGACGAGGCCCGCATCGCGGAGAACATGAAGAAGCTCCAGCAGATGCTCAGCGTCTATGATGACATACTGTCCAAGAACAAGTTCCTGGCTGGTGACGACTTCACCCTGGCCGACCTGTCTCACCTCCCCAACTCCCATTACATCGTCAGTAGTTCACCGGTGGGCAAGAAGCTGTTCACTTCCAAGAAGCATGTGGCGAGGTGGTACGATGCCATCTCGAGCCGTCAGTCGTGGAAGCAGGTGGTGAAGATGCAGAGCGAGCACCCTGGAGCGTTCGAGTGATCGATCGGCCTGATCGGTTGTGCGGCGAGCTCTTCGTCGACGGCTTCGTCGGGCTTCATACCGTGTTGTTGTCAAGGTCCCTCGTCTACGTACGTAGTCGTGTCTTCCTTTTCCAGCGCCATGTCTTTCCGGGAGTTGTTTTGGTCAGCTATTTTCCATTCAATAAAGAAATTTGGCTTGTGAAAGATCAATTTGGAAATAGCACCGCAAGCTTCGCATGGTTTACTGTACTGTTGATTGGTCTAATGTCCACATGCTTAATTTCTTATGCAGTATGTCTTGTAAGATGGTGTCAATGGTTTGTCGGTTAAAAAAAGGAAAGTGTCAATGATGAAAATAACCACTGGCACTCTGGCAGTAACATCAACTGAAACTCCACCTTCCAATCAACATTTGGCTCACAGGGAGTAAGCATGTAGAAGGCTGAAAGGCCGAAAATGCAAATGCTCAGAGAAATGAACAACATTTAGGCATCGTTCTTTTGTGAAGCGGTCTATGGCTTGTAGTTACCATCTATTATCTAGATGTCAGAGCAAAGAAGTTCTTGTTACTATCTTTATTTTGTGTAGAAGGTTGAAATGCCAAAAAATACAGATGTTGAGAGAAATTAATAACATTTAAGTCTTGTTCTTTTATGACGTAATTTATAACTTTTAGTTATAAACTATTAGTTTAATAAATAATAATTGCGAAAGGAATTAAATAAAAAACAAGCCGGAAAGAACAGGCTTATTCTGGACCTGTTCAAAGCCGTCATTTATTCATATGTACCGTTGCATGTTCTCAGAACTTTTTTATTATTTAATCTCTTTTTAGTAAATATTTTATTGGTTTTACTATTACACAGGCGACTAAAATTTTTTTATCTCTCAGTCACCTGAAGTTGCACTCTTAATCAACTGAAGTTGCAGCCCTCCTCCAAAAAATCACCTGCAACTTCAGGTGATTCAGAGTGCAATTTCAGACGATTGAGAGATAAAAAAAATTTCAATCGCTTGTGCAATAATCACTCCCATATTTTATTCATAATTTTTTGACTTTATTTTTGGTTTGACAAATGGCTGCTGCTACGCTATAAATTTTGGCGTGGCTAGATGTGCCACGTAGCACCGAGTACAGGGTGGAAGGATTGCGTGTCACGCCGGTTATTCTGGCGCGGCAGTTGCCACGCCAAAGTAGACTGGAGTCTGCATGCCATGCATGAGAGGAGTCTAGAAAAAAAATATACGTAACATTTGAATAGACAAGACATAGCATAATTAGGCTTTTCATCTCTTTCCCTCTCAACAAACAAGCATGTAGCACTCACTGCAAAATAAATTAGGGTCAAACATATACATAAGCTTATTACGATTTGATCCAGCATGATGTCAAATCAATACGATTTAATGAATACAGTTACTTAGCATGAGCATGGCTGTCCCCACACCCTGTCTCTCACGCACTGACCCAGAAGTACTGGCGCACGGCAAGTACTGAGAAACAACGTGACGTGCCGGGCAGCTGGTGTATTGCTCCTGCCACGTCGGCCTCTTTGGCGTGAGTTTTTAGGGGATTTAAAGCTGTTAACGTTGATATCTAGTTTTTGTCGTCCGGTGGATGACGGTAGAGAGATGATATATAGGTATCTGCCGCAACATGAGTAGACAACAAGCGTCTGCCATCCGCTTAAGAGATAACAGGTGATTAGATCGGCTTAATTACTATCTAAATTCATAATTTTATATTATATTTAAATTTTTAAATATAGAAAATGAGGTCAAAAATTACGAAATTTTATGCACAGACTTTGACATAACGTACTTCATTGTGTAATTTTTTTTACAATTTATCCCCTCTAAATATTGCTCAAAAATTTTACGATTTTGATATTTGTAGCAGTTGTTACATATAGCAAATAAGCTCCAAAAATTATAAAATTTTATATGGAGCCTTTCAACATAGTCGACCTAATTGTGTATTTTTTTAGAATTTTATGTACTCCGAATGTGCTATGTTAATTCATGATAATTTAATCATAACTAGTGATATGCAGCCCCACAACATCCCTCCTCGCATATCGTGGTGGAGCTTCCCGAGATATCATGGTACATTGTGTAATTTATTTGCAATTTTTGAGGCATTTGTTACCTTTAAAAATTCTTAGAACGACGTATAATTAACCAGATAATTAAATAGTTACGCGTCGTTCCAAGAATGTTTAGAGATAGCAAATTGTCGTAAAAAAATTACAAATTTTTTTATGGAGCTTCCTTTTATAATGTGCTATGTTGTGTAATTTTTTGCACCACTTTGCTACCTCTAAAAATTATTTAAGCAGTGCATAATTAAATAGGTAATTAAGAACTAATGGCTGAGGGCTAATGGCTTGCTGCCTGACCACTGTGCGGCAGGTTTGGTGCCATACAATGGCCAGACGGAAGGCCATTAGCCCTCGACATTAGTGATTAATCATCTGTTTAATTACACATCGCTTAAATAATTTTTAGAGGTAGCGTAATAGTGCAAACAATTGCATAAAAATTACACAATATAGTACACTGCATCAAAAAGCTACAAAAAATTCGTAATTTTTCACAACCATTTTCTACCTCTAAAAATTCTTAGAGCGGCGCATAATTGCTTAATTGCTTGGTTAATTATACATCGTTTTAGGAATTTTTAGAGGTAGCAAATAGCCTCAAAAAATTGCACAACATACTACGATGCCTTGGGAAGCTCCACCAAAAATGTCGTAATTTTTTGAGCTCATTTGTTATGTTTACAAATTCAAAAAAAAATAATGTAAAATTATGAATTTAGGCAGGTAATTAAGTCGGCTTAATCACCTGCCGTTTTGTGGGCAGACGACAGGCCACCTGCTATCTGCTGCTAGACGGTAGGCGCCTGTCGTCTGCTTACCGAACGATAGACACCACGTGTCAACTGTTGAGCGCTGTCGTCCGATTACTAGACGACAGAAATGCTATTTTTTAATACCGCTTGGCTACGTCGAAAAAGTGCTATATATGTGGCAAAAGCTCCTTTCACGTGCCGACTGCCACGCCAAATCAATCGGCGTGACAGCGTGTGACAGCATGACACGCAATCCTTTCACTGTGTACATGGGTGGCACATCTAGCCATGCCAAAAGTCAAGGTGTGGCTGTAGCTATTTGTCACGCCACAAGCTGTACGTAGGGCTGTAAACGAGCCGAGCTCGAGCGAGCTTGGCCTTCCAGGTTCGAGTTCGGTAGAAGCTCGAGCTGAGCTCGAGTTGGGGTCCGAGCCTGGACCTGAGCTCAAGCTCAGCTCGGCCTAAGCTCGAGTAGGCTCGAGCTCGGCTCGCTGAAGCTCGATAACAATTAAAATAATCTATTATGCACTATTTTTCAATAATAAAAAAAATTTAAGTTCGAGCTTGGCTCTAATAAGCTCGATAACAGTCAAAATAATTCAAATACACACTAATTTTCAATAATAAGACAAGCTCGAGCTCGAGTAAGCTCGGTAAGAATTAATATGTATTACTATTTAAGTTTGAATCGGGGCTCGCGAACTATTCGAGCTCGGCTCGGTGAAGTTCGCGAGCTCGAGATCAAGCTCGAGTTCGGCTCGTTTAAAGTTCGAACCGAGCTCGAATCGAGCCTAGAACGAGCCGAACTCAAGTAGCTCACGAGCTTCGAGCTTTTTTACAGCCCTAGCTGTACGGGAGGACAACATGAATTAGAAATAAAGTTAAAGAGAAGTTAGTAATAAAATAATTTTAAAAGGACTACATAATAACAAAGTTTCTGGTCTTATTATAGACTGAAAGAAAAGTTTGTGGGGGAAAAACCTCTGCATATGTAACTGATGTATCTAGCCATGTGAGGTATTTGAACCTACAAATTTGCTTTGGACTTACTAAAAATCCGTCACACGATTACTTTTGTACATATCATTCAAATTTAGGATCTTACGATCTTTTTAAAAATTCGTGCTCCAGCGAACCTGTTATCCTCCTCTGTGAGGCCATCATCTCCCGCTGCTACCAGGCTAAGGTTTAGTGTTCACCAGAGCATTCAAACTTAGAGGAGACGAGCGGCAATAGAGCGAGGGGTCATGGGAGGGCCTTGTCAGTGACGCCGGCAAGGCGGCAACGCTGGGTGCCTAGGTGGCGTTGTGTCTGATGACGGCAGGGTGGGAGGAAAATGGGAGCAGTTTATTAGAGATTAGGGCTGGGAGGTGATGCTTTAATAGGAAGTTGTAGGGAGACGGATGGTCTTTGGATCTCAATCCAATGCCTAAGAAATCTGATTGATTTTAACGAAAAATCAGTTAGATTAATCTGAATGCTTGACAGTTCTACATGAATTCGTGGAAAACTAGGTGAATGTAGCTGCTGGGCAGGTGTGATTATCTTTGAGCTGTCATTGAGTCCGTTACATTGTAACTTGTGGACAACGAGAAATAATGGCAGGAAGTTGTATCACGATTCATGGATCTATTGTATCTCATGTTTTAGGGGAAAAACAGAGAAAAGAAAAGGCAATCTTTTATTAAAGACTTAACGATCGCAGCTCAATGTAAGATCAGAGACTGAGAGGGATGTTCTGTGCCTTGTTGAACCCATTTTCTTTTGCCTCCTGCTTACTTAACTGGGATTGTTTTTGTGACATGTGATGATTTTGATCTGATCTGCTTATGGTGGTATTTTCATTTACCTGATACTTCCTCATATCAAGGCTTGTTTCACAAGTTAGCGCTTACGTTAAGACCACTGGCAGTACTTTGTACTAGATATAAAGAATAGCACTCTTTTAGGTGCCCCAATTCACCGTGAGTCGTCCACTATTTTTATCCAATGATTCAAATTAGTTATAATTTAATTATACTACTCTTGGTAATATGAACAGTAAAATCTCTGAGATAAGTAAATTTGTAAAGGAAAGGCGATGGCAACGGGTGCTACGAGGTGGTGTTAGTGGCGCGCATACAACCGGCGTACAAGGTACGACACACTCCTACGAGAAGGGATGGGTTAAGACCATGTTCAATGAAAAGTCGATAATGCTGTTATAAAAAATATATTTAGAGCGAAAAGTTTAAAATGCTCTTAAATTACTGATAGCCTGATCTAATTTCTACTATGATTCCTTACTTACTGGTAAAAGGAGCCGTAAAAATTCTCATTTGAACTAGTCACCTGCTCATACGTTGCAACGAAATTTATTAGATATATAGAGAATCATGCTATGGAAGAGGGCTATTCTGATCAGTTGAAAATTGGAGAGTGGTGAGAAGTTAAGAATGAGACGATTGAAAGAGAAGAAACGTATAACCACCAACTCATTCTTTTATAATAAATAGTGATATAGTTGTCACTTCCCTTGGTAAGCAACTAGGGAGCAAATCAAGGCTGAAACCAGCATCTCTTTTCCGGGCCTTTTCTTTTCTGTATTTCTTTTCCTCTCTTAAATATTCAGATCTTGATCAATGGTCACTCTTGTTAAAGTAGACAAATTGTGCTGTTCTCTGGTGAACATCCTCACCTGATTGCTCGTGGGTGTTATCATGCCAAGACACACAAGACAATCTTGGAGCAGACATAAAGCCTCGTCTTTTCCTTTGGTATCCAGCACTTTGCGCTTTGTCTCTTTTCCCTTTGATTTTTAGCTGTAGATATACCCCCCGGGAAGCAAAGCATTTTGTGCTCCCCACTTTGGCATGTATATAAGCGCGCCCGAGCTATCCAAGCGGGGGCACACACACTTGCATATTACCTTCCGATTTTAATAGTTCCCCTTCACACTCCACAGTAGAGCACTTAGCCACGCACTGAAATGCCGGCGAGCGTGAAGGTTTTCGGGTCACCGACCTCGGCCGAGGTTGCCCGTGTGCTCATGTGCCTCTTCGAGAAGGACGTCGAGTTCCAGCTCGTCCGTGTCGACGCGTACCGCGGCCGCAACCGCATGCCCCAGTACCTCAAGCTTCAGGTATGCCACGCTGTTCGACACGGAGATGTCGTAATATCAGTATACACCGATAGTGTGGTGCACGTCGATGTTAACTTGTCTGATACCTCTGAAAAAATGGCGTAGCCGCGCGGGGAGGCGCTCACCTTCGAAGACGATAACCTCACCCTCTCCGGTAAGCATGCATGAAAATTTGCAAAACAATAGTAATCAGCACTGCACTGTGCCACTGTGAGAGCTAGCTAGATCTTGAAGAATGATTGTATACCGTGCATGCATGCAGAGTCGAGGGGGATCCTTCGCCACATCTCGCACAAGTACGCGAAGCAGGGCGACCCGGACCTGATCGGCACGGGCGCGCTGGAGCGCGCGTCCATCGAGCAGTGGCTGCAGACGGAGGCGCAGAGCTTCGACGTGCCCAGCGCCGAGATGGTCTACAGCCTGGCCTTCCTGCCGCCCTCCATGCCGCAGCAGAACGACAACGGCAACGGCAATGGCATGGACTTCTCCGTGGTCAACGCGTCAACCAAGCGCGTGCCGGCCGTGGCGGAGGTGAGCCCGCGGAAGGAGGAGGAGATGCGGAAGCTGTTCGAGAAGAGCAAGGTGGAGCTGGAGAAGCTGCTCGACATCTACGAGCAGCGGCTGGAAGAGGCGGCGTACTTGGCCGGCGACAAGTTCACCATCGCCGACCTATCGCACCTTCCCAACGCCGACCGCCTCGCCTCCGACCCGCGATCCCGCCGCATGTTTGAGAAGCGCAAGAACGTGTCCCGGTGGTGGAACGACATCTCCAAGCGCGAGACGTGGGAGTACGTCAAGAGCCTGCAGCGCCCGCCGTCCGCCGGCGCGAACTCCCAGAACCAGTAGCACCCGCAGTCCGCCGAGGAGCACGGCAAGAACAACCGGCGCCAGCGCTAGTCGTCCGGCGAGGCAGCGCCGTACTGACGGCCAGGGAGAACTTTGCAAGAAGGGGTCGATCGATATGTTTTCTCTGCTGTTTGTTGTGTCTTCGCCATAAGCGTCCTCGCGAGCGTGTCGAGTTTGTCGCAGATTGTTTTGTGGGTCTGCAAGTCCATTTGCCTTCTGCTGGATAATGCCCCGGTATTTGTTTTGGTCGGTACTGTCTTTTCCTATCGTCGTGTAATAAAATGTTAGCCCCTTCTTTTAATGGAATTGAAGTTTTGATTGTGTCCAAGAATTCAATTTTTATTTCTCTCTATGAAAAACAATTCGTATTTGTTTCTCTCTATTCAAATCTCCATATAGTTGCGAATCAACAACGCACACGGGACAAACATAGTAAAGCACAAAGGGCTTTGTTCCAAGCACAATGCAACAATTACAGATTCTACAGGCAAAGAGACAAAAGAAAAAAAAAGGAACAGAAGGCGAATTACATATATATAAACCCAGGCAAAGTGCATCATAACAAAAACCCTTGGCAAATGTCTTACACAACAACACATGCCAAACCAGGAGCGGAGCCAAGATTGAAGTACGAGGGGCCACGAAGGGCATGGATATAAGAGTATCCACAGTGTATATAACTCAAGAGGTCTTAAGGTGGGTCCTATCTAAATCTTAAGGCCGACTCTATAGTATATATAACTTAAAGGGCCTTAAGACGGTCCCACTCGGCAGATAAAGAAAAATTGTATTTTAATGCTTGTGGTCAGGTCTTTAGCTTGAGGACCAGCCTTAAACCTTTTTTGCTTATAGCCTGCTTAAGGTCACTCCTGTAATATATAAGGTTGACCTTAAGGTGACTTAAGACCCTCTATTTTCATACACTACAGATGCCCTAATACGGTGTTATTAGATTACACGCGCTATTAAATGTTTCATAACTTCAAATCAATCATCATACAAGAGGAGCAACAATTTTGATTGATGATTTTTTATCAAAAATAGACGGTAGAATACATTGATGTTAGTTTTTTAAAAATTACGATATAAGAATACAAATCAAGATCAGCTAAATGTTGCATTGTGGGCTCACGGTGTCTTAACTCTCAAGAAGACGGAGTGCCTATGCGGCTATGCATGTTCTTGTTACTAGTTGGTCTCTCTCTGCTAGCTGCGAGTTGGGCCTCACCTTCTTAGCAGTTTTTACAAGCGATTTCGTAAGAGGGGCTATACACTCATAATACATGCAGATTATCGAGATACTTAGTAGATAATAGAGAAAAAAGTTGGGTGTTGACAAATATTACCCAGATGTTTTTTTCTAATTATTATTTAGATTTATGATTGTTGGATTAGAGATTCAACAGCTACGAATTCTCCCCCTCTAAAAACAATTCCCCCCTCCAAAAACAATAGGTTGTTAGATCCCTAATACAATGATCATAAATCTAAATAATATTTAGAAAGAAAATATTCATATAATGCGTAGACACACCCAAAAAATTTCCTTAGGAGACCAGGCTCGCCACTCTACCAGCCCCCCCTCTCCGCCCCTGTGCCAAACATCGTAAGCATGATTCATGCAGGCCCTCCTCCCAGACCCAGATTTCGAGAATCATTTCAAGTGACTTTGATCTGCCCCTGTTTGGGCTTGGTGAGCATCTGCCTGGCGCGCACGCGCACCTGCAGCCAGTGGCGGACCCAGGATTAAATTTTAGGGGGGGCTAGCGGGACATAATATATAAAAGATAAACATACTAAATATAAAGCGAACTATATTTTGTAATCCAAAATCACACATAATTAGAATAGGAACATAGTAAAAATACAAAATACAATAAAAATTATATCTTGGTAATGGATAATGTGCCTTCCAATGCCCTGAAAATTGTAATGGATCAAACTTTGTGTCCTCCTTTCTCTAAATCGGATTGCCCAGTTGCCATGACAACTGTCGGCAGTCGGCTGCTGCCAGCAATCCACTGAAACGGCAACACCGAGGAATAAAAACGCACTCAGACACAGTCTCCACTCGGCCTGCAGCCCAGATCCACTTCCACTCCACTCGCGTCTCGCCTTCTCTGCCTCGGCGCCACTCCCTCCGCCCTCCGTGAGATCTAGCGCCTTCTTCTTCTTGCGGTCTCGCCGCCGGCCGACCTCTTCCTCCGCACTCCGGCCGACCGGTATGGATCTGGCGCCCTCTCTCTCTCACGGTCTCGCCGCCCTCTCGGCCTCTCCCTCCGCCCTCCGGCCGACCGCCGACCAGTCTGGATCTGGCGCCCTCTCTGCTCGGCGTGACGGAGACGAGGTGGGAGCCGTCGGGGAGGAGCGGGCCGACCGCTGGGGACTGGGAGAGCGGCGGATCTGGCGCTAGGCGGCTGCCGGCCGGTCGACTGCTCCTGGCCTCCTGCTTGGCTGCTCCAACGCCGCCCGACGCCCATTGCCCCGTGCCCCCGTCCGCGCCGCCAACCGCAAGGACTGAGAAGCCGAAAGGGGATGAAATTGCTTTGCTGTTATTGTGGACTGTGGTGTCCGAATTTGGATCTGGATTCTGGGTCGATTTTGCAATGCATTTTTTGGTGGGCTTTACCGATTTTGCAATGATGTTTTTGGCCCAAATCGACACTTTGTTGTAAACTTGTAATGTCGTATACTTGTATTGGCCCAAATCTTTTTGCCTTGGTTGTAATGTCCAGAGAGAGGCCGCAGCAGCATGGCGCCGGCGGTGGGCGGCGGCTGCTGCCTGCTGGCCTCTGGCGGCGTGGCGCCGGTAGGGGGGCTACAGGGGGTACCCACGGTCCGGCCGGAGGTAGGGTGGGCGCCAGCCCCCCTTGACCCACCGGTCGGTCCGCCACTGCCTTCAGCTATAGTAAAATTTCAGCTGCTACAGTGCAATTTCAGACATAAGTCACAGCTTTTTAACCTAACTGAGCAGGGCCATATAGTCTGGATATATGGCGCGGAATGCAAACCAAACTAGCTCAGGAAAGCACATAAGATTCGTCAATATTTTTTGTTATTGGTTTTGTTGTTACGTATATCTTAATGGAATTTTCTATTACAGGCGATCACTAATCCAATATAAGTTGAAGTAGCATAGCCAGCGTAACTTTTGCACCACTGATGCATCGGGCTGCTGATTGTAGACGTGAGAATTGTAAGTAAGTGTTTTTCCTTTTGACAAATATTTGATAGTATCTTGTTTCTTGACAATTTTTTCACCCAGCTCTGATTTTTTTTGCTCGGCCTGCCTATTTATTCAAATCGGGTAACCCTTTATGGGACCTTTCAGTCACTTAGCATTCTTCTGTAGTTATGAAATTGTTGTTTGTTTCAGGATATCAGACATGAACTTGGCATGTTAAGATTGACAACAACTGCATATTTTTTACCGTTATAGGATCCACTGAAGACTTATTTTTAAGTATGAACAACATAAGTGCTCATAAGAGCAGGCGTAACTGTGTTTGCTAGGTACAGGCATGTAACGAAAGACTACGGAATAATTGCAAGGAAAACGTCTGATAGTGTTATCGTAGAAACATTACTAGGAGATGTTGCAAAAAAAAAACGAATTTTCTGCTAGAGAACTTCATCTGAGATTAAAGTCCTTTTATTTACACATGACACTCAACAATGATACAATAATTATTAAGTTGGCATTTTCACATGTCCAGATCCATTACTGTAGTATTTCGTTGTTATGGCGCACCAATGTTGCTTGTTTCACTCAATATGGGACAGCTGTTTTGATGAAGTACAAGCTGCCATATACACGAACAGTACAAGACACAAAAGGTTTTAATCTGAATGTTCAAAAGGAGTAAATGACACGATACGATGTCATGGTAATGGATATTGTAAAGAGAGGACAACAAAAGAAAGAAGAATACCTTTTGTAGACATTAGATCTGTTCTTAGATCCAAATACATTTTACAAATTTTTAGTTACATACATAAGCTTAAAACGATTTGGATGTCAAGAACATTCACTTGCGCAAACTTCGTATAGGTAAACACATTTTCATGCTTAATGATAAGATGAAATGCTCATGATGACTCTCCAGTCTTCACACATATTTACTCGTTAGCGCATTCTAATAAAAATGCAATATTTTTTATCCGTAGCCTACGGACATTTAGCTAATAAAGTAGTAAAACATTATGCAGTGGTGTTCCTAGAGACAGGTACGCTCTGCCTCTGGCAACAGCGTAAATTGCTGGTAAGTATACAGCGGGCTACCCGGGAACGAATGTTGAACCAGTTCAGCGATAACTGTTTGCCTTTTTATATTGTATCCCATCCACGGTTACATTCGTTCCGATATTTTTGATGGGTTATGCATAAACAAACATCTTTACCTAAGTACAGTAGATCGCTGCAAAATATAACGTGTACCATTCCTACCAAGTTTATACAAAAAGATCTTCACATTATTACAGCACTTTAAGGAAACAAGAGATATATCTGTCAAAAAAGAAAGAAAGATATAACTGGGGAACTGTAGGAGCCTTGGGTGACTCGTCTGCATCTTCTTACAAGGGTGCCTGAGCAAACAGGGGAGCACTCATGCATCATCAAATATTCAGTGTTGTGCTCTGGGAAGAACAAACGTCAAAAGTGTCATTCCCAGTCTTGCCACACTTCATCTTTTACGTCACGACACTTCCTGCAAAATAAGACGTGTTCACATAGGGCTGCAACCTTAAATTGTCCATGCATCAAGCATTTCTTTATGGGGAAATGTAGGTATATGTGTGGATTGGGGCTAAACTGCCAAATCATGAGTTCTAGAAATACAGGTATATGTCGTAGTAGTAAAATTACATGTTAAAATGTATAAGCGAAGATGAAGTGCAAACTCATTACTGACAGATGGAAAACTCACCATTGACCTTATCATCTGTAAAACCAATGACAACATGCTCAAAATAATCTCTCCTTGCATCTGCATTCAATCATAAAATGGTAACATAAGGTTAAAAATAACATCATAGCTAAACGCAAACTAGAAAACACAGCTCATAAAAATCTATGCACATACTTTGAGAATGATAGGTTTTATTTTTCCACAGCTCATAAAAATCTATGCACATACTTACCATGCTTCATAGTTAAAGAAGGATCTTCTCTCTGTATAACCAACAACCTTTGCAGGATTTCCTACTGCCATACTTTTAAGCATAAGGAAAAAAGCAGTGTCAAATCAAGGATCAACAAAGCACATAACATAATATACATGGTGCAAGGCTGGTCATGATGGAAACGATGACTTCAACATACAGCAAGAAGGAGGCAAATATTGGGCCTGTTCTTTTGGGCTTTTGAAATCGGCTTTTGGCTTCTGCTACAGTACTTAACTTTTAAACGGAGTATTTTCTTAAGACGGGGTCTACAAGTTAAACGATTTACACGTTAAAAACCCAACATCTGTACTAGCCAAAATCGCAAGTGAGTATCTGTCTCTCCTTAATCTGTACCGTAAACAGCCAAAATTCAAAAATTTCAGCCAAAAGCCAGAAGCCGCAGTCGAAAAGAACAGGCCCATTAACAAATTAAATATTCCACTAACAATATGCAGATTAATGTGATCATTAGGATGTGTAAAGGCATGCTAGCTCACCTTGGTCTAAGTTTCAGTAGATGCACTTAAAAGAAAAATACAGATCTTGAATTTAACACACCACTAAAGAACTTTATAACTAATAAAATACTACCTCTGTTCTTTTTTACTTGACGTTTTTTACTTTTTACGGTCTGTAGGATGCGACTTTGGTTGTTACTTTTTATACCTTTATATTAAAACATACTAATAAAATTATAATATTATGAAAGTATTTTTATTACAAACCTAATTATATAGTTTTTATATAGTTAATATATATAGTTTTAAACATATTGATGGTCAAACTTTAGAATATTTGACGATACAGATTCTAGGACGTCAAGTAAAAAAGAATGGAGTATTAAAGAACCTTTTCTGGTCCTACCAGGGTATATGTTTAGATTGAAAATGGAACAAAGTGAAGAGCATGATTCTCACCCACATTTTGATTGGAATGTTCTCTTCAGTAAAGATGAACATAATTAAGCCTCACTAAGTCAAACGACCGGAAGGGAAACATGATATTGATACCATGGAAAAAAAGTCAAAAACAATATCCTAAAGCACCCTCCATTAAATCCCAAATACTTATAATTTACACTCTGGAAATCAGCCAGTATTATTTGATAAAAGAAAGTTCGTAGCCTAATTATTTTATAGGTTTTAAACCACCCAGAAAGTATAAAAATTAATTTTATACATTGTAAGGAGTGTGTAAGGTGTAGCATCCTGTAGCTCAATTAGTAAGAAAATGAAATATCATACACTGAATAACACTATTCACATCATGCATTCTTGTTGTTGTTTGCCCTCTTTCCAAGGAAATCTCATTGCAGCAATGAAAAGTTCATATCTGGAAATGTTCATTACTAACTACATTTGACACTGCAGCATAACTATTTAAAAATATAAAATAATACAGTCTAACTTCTAACCTGTGGGGAGGTACATCCTTTAAAACAAGGGAACCAGCGGCAATCATGGCACCTTCGCCTACATTTATGTTGCCGAGGATAGTAGCACCAGCTCCAAGAAGAGCTCCCTGACCAATCTTGGGATGCCTATCTCCATTTTCCTTGCCAGTACCTCCCAGTGTAACACCCTGTAGCAAAGGTCTGACTTATTGAGAGCTGAAGTTGGTGAACTTCAGTTCTTGCTATGGAACAGGTTAAATTGTGGAATTAAAATTTTATTGAGAAGTATTGCTTTATTTTAAAAATTAGAAATAACAAGAACTGAGCTATGCAGGGCACCTGCATTAATGAAACCCAATTTCCAACAACAGCAGTTTCACCAATGACTAGACCTGTTCCATGATCCAACAATATTCCCTCCCCAATTTTGGCAGCTGCAGATTTGTTAATAAAGAATGTTACAAAAGAACAAAATGCCAAAAGACACAAAAGCATGACAAAAGAAACCACTAATGATCAGGATTTAACTGTTAAAAAAACTAAAAAGAGAGAAGCACCTGTTGCAACCCCCCAACACCCTTGAATAGCGTTAATGGCTAATGATGACCTGAAACTTTACTAAGATGATAATACCTTATTTTCTTTTGATGATTTTCTAATATTCTTTGACTACATTTAACTTTCACTCAAAATTTAGTCTGATCAATCTAGGCTGGGTTCTTTTTGGCTTTGGCTTATCACTTCCTATTACAGTAACTAGCTTTTAAACGGTGAGTCTTTTTAAGGCGGGGTATATAGGTAGATTGTAATAGACACTGTACTGAGTTCAACTACACCGGCTAAAATCGCATGTAACTATTTCCCTCTGTGTACTGTTTCTCGTGAACAGCCCGAATTCAAAAACTATAAACCAAAAACCAAAGCCACAACCCAAAAGAATCATATGTAGGTTTTGTAATAGCTATGTAATAATTTTTGGAGAATGATAATCCCATGTCCTAAATATCAACTAAACATGAGATTGTATATTTAAGAAGTTAATACTTCTAAATTTATAAATGAAATGCCTACAGCCTCATATATACAAAAGAGATTCAGCAAAAAAATCTAAACAATTGTTTGGTGTGACTATGAATGTCCCAGAAAGACATAACAATGGTACAAATTGAGATGTCTATTAGGGTAACATGACGTACACCTTTCCAAACAATTAGCCCATATAGCTAGAAAAAGCAACAAACAGTAGTTCCACAAAGGTGATTAGACAAGCTTTAGCATCATACAACACTCAAGAGTGTTTTAAACATTGGAAGGAAAGTGAGAGTTGGTTTTGAACAGATAATATGATACAACAATGATATACCTGGGTGTATATCCACTGCAAAAACCTAAAAGGAATATGATAGGAAATGTTACTCAAACAGAAAGATATAGTAAACAAAAAAAATCTGCTTCTTAAGAAATCATTGTTCACCTCACTAATACGGCTTTGCAGTGCCACCGCCAGAACTTTACGCCCTTGATTCCATAATACATGAGCTATCCTATAGGATTGCAAGGAATGGTAACCCTGAAACAATTAAAAAGCAATATGAGTGTCTTAAGAAATAAAAGTCATATATGTCTGCAACAATATTAGATGATGTAACAATGACCAAAATGTTAGAAGCAAAATGGGCAAGGTTATAAGGAGGGGTACCACCAAAATGGGGAAAAGCTATACTACTCGCGAAAGGAATAGCCAAGTCCTCACTGACCACAAGGCCACATGGTATGAATCTAGCAAATACATACCTTTAAGTATAAGAACGCCCAGCTATATTGTGCACAGGCAGGATCTTTGTCTTTAAAGGCCTGAATTGGAACAACAGTTCCATAGTTGTCAAAAGATCATTAATGGCCTAATGGGATGATACAGAATAAATTAACATGCAAAAAACAAGCATGGCACCTCAGCAGAACAATAGTGGACTCACCTGAGCATCAAGGTGAATGGAACGGCATATATCTTTGTTGTTCATCATAACGTCATGAAAAATGTCAATTAGCTGAGTTGCAAGCAATGTTGGATCTTCGAGCCTATTTGCAAGGACGAAGCTCAATGCCCGCTCCAGACAGTCATGGGATAATACACTGGCGTACAAGAAGCTACTTAAAATAGGCTCCTTCTCTGCCTGTCCATTGTGAATACTGCACAGTCAGTCATCAGGTAAAACTAAAAATGACAGTAAAATGATGCTAAATATGACAATAAAATAAGAGGGGAACACCTAATATTAGAACAGCATAAGAGTCAACAATCAAAACTAAATCTTTCTCAGAATTAAGCAAGCTGCAAGCATAAAGCTCAGATGCATGTAGCTCATGTTTAAGGCTGATTCGCATGCAAATGGAATTTGTTCTTATTGATTGACCTTATTTGAAGCAAAATTAAGCTTTCCTACATATTCACAGGCATAAAATGCCCCAGATCCTGCATCTTATTGGTCTTCACACAACTTTAAGCCACAAACAGATTTCAGCATAATCAAATGTAAGTTGCTGCAAATTTTTCCCTTTGTTTAGAGTTGCAATTGATGACACTTTGCCTCCCTGAATTACTTGGCTAAACTGACTAGCAACTATTGCACATTAACTAATTCAGGAGATCAAATACACTAAAAAAGTAGCATTTTTTGCACCTAAACTAAAAACAAAATATCAAGACCAACGAATGGTGGTCATGTGAGCGACAGGAGCAAAAGTCTCATCATAGTCACGGCCATGCTCCTGCTGAAAACCACGCGCTACAAGACAAGCCTTTTAACGCTCAAAAGAACCATCAGAGCGAGTCTTAACCTTATAGACCCACTTGCACGTGATAGGAGTAACACGCGCAGGAAGAGGAACAAGATTCCACGTGCCAGTACGCTCAAGGGCAGCGATCTCCTCCACCATCGCATGCTGCCACTCCTGATGAGCAACAGCATCACGATAAGAAGTCGGTTCGGCAAGAGCAGCGGCAGCAAAACCAAAACGCTCAGGAGGCCGAATAGACTGACGATCGCGAAGAGCATAACGAGGAGTGGCCGAAGGGGATGACCCGTCAGAAGGGGAGGGCATATCAGAAGGATCCTCAACTCGCGGGTGACGAGTATAATAGAAAGGATAAGAAGGAACAAGATCAGGAGCAACCTCAGGAGAGGATGTCGGTGGTGAAGAAGGGGCGGACTGAGAAGGAGGCACCGGAGAAACCAAAGACTGTGGTGGAGTGGTGACTATAGAACTGGAAGGAAAAGTCAGAAATGAAAGCGGCTTAACAACAGATGCTGAAGTGGAAGGAGAAGGACGAGGATAGAAGGGACGAGACTCATCAAAAGTAACATCCCAAGAATTCCGCATCCGTCGGCCAACGGGATCCCAACAACGATATCCCTTGTGCTCAGCACTGTAGCCCAGAAAAACACACTCAGCTGACTGAGCGGTCAGTTTGGTGCGCTCACGAGGTGCAAGAAGAACATAGCACACACACCCAAAGAGGCGAAGTCTGGAATAATCAGGAGTCTGGCCACAGAGACGCTCAACTGGAATCCCACCCTGCAGACCAGAGGAGGGTTGAATGTTGATCAAGAAAATAGCAGTAGAAACAGCCTCAACCCAAAAATGTGGTGAAACAGCAGAAGCGATCATGAGAGCACGAGCTGTCTCAAGAAGATAACGATGCTTGTGCTCAGCCACACCATTCTGAGCATGAGCACCTGGACAAGAAAACTGAGAGAGAGTGCCCTGCTCAGCAAGAAAGCCACGAAGGACTCCCGACAAGTATTCTCCAGCGGAATCAGCACGAAAAACACGAATAGGAGAGTCAAACTGAGTGCGAATCATGGTGGCAAAGGTCTTGTAAATAGATAAAACCTCACTACGAGATGACATAAAATATATCCATGTATGGCGAGAAAAATCATCAATAAAAATGATATAATATCTATGACCTCCTTTCGAAACAAAATGAGCTAGTAACCATACATCAGAATGAACAAGGTCAAAAGGACGCTGAGACACTGACTCACTAGAAGGATAAGAGAGTTGCAGTTGTTTGCCAAGCTTACAACCCTGACAATGTAGAGAAGCATCACCAGACACAGACCCTAAAAGACCTCGACGAAGTAAAGAAGCCATGCGGGAACCACAAAGATGTCGTTCTTGTTCGTTTGGTCTGGGCTGGTGCGATTGCAGATGTGCAGACCGTACGCCTGCGACTTTGCAGCGAGCCTATTGGGTATGCGGGCCTTCTGGGAGATCGATGGACACACAGGTGCTTCAGGGCTGAATGGGATGGTCGGGCGATCTCGGAAGCACAGTATCCCACAGAGGATCCATCATCATCTGATTTACGTGCTTGCTATGGAAGCTGACGCTAACGTAAAGTAATTAGAGGCTTCTTTGGATTAGAAAAAAGGGTTTTGATGTTTTCTTTTAAATAATCATCTAAATTTTTGATCTTTATGTATACAAAGATTTGTACGCCGTCACCTCCACCTTCTTCTCCGATAACCCCATCTTCCTCCCTCTGACGACCGCTTCTTTCTCCTCTCCGACGACCCATTCTTTCTCCTCTCCGGCGATCCATTCTTCCTCCTCGCCGGCGATTGCTTCTTACTCCTCTCCGGCAACCCGAGGGGAGAATCCCACCCCTGCATTTTGCTGACAGCATTGTCTCTTCTGGATGCCTGTAATTAACATAATAATACATCAGAATACCAATATCTTGAGTATTGTTTCATAATTATATATCATGTATCTTGCACCTATGTCTTTACTACATTATAAAGGTCTAGTTTAAAGTACTAAACCATCCTCCTTTCTTTTTTGCCTAATCAAGCATGAGAGCCTTTTCATGTTCCCTTCAATGTATAGGCCAGTACTTGGTCCACTACTTTATGATGGATATACATATACTCCCCGAACATTCCTATATCAACCCATTTCCGAATTTTGAAAAAAAAATCATTTACTAAACAAATTATATCACATGATAGCTGTTAACAAGTTCTCATCAATTATTTCCTTGACAATGCCTATGTGGGCACATGTGTTGTGTGTGTAACTAGTTAAGGTGCTATCTGGGTACTGAAACACACATGTAACAACATTAGTGTCCCTGGGCTTCAATGTACTGTCTTGTTATTGACCAGATTGTTTTTCCTACATTAAAAGTGGCATTAACTACTAGAGTTTCCAGTAGTTGGTGCATACATTAGCAGCTGACATTCTCAATACTGTAATTTATTTGAAACTATTCTGAATATTTTGTTCTCTAACATGCTTCTATTGTGTAGTATCTGCAGAATCTCATCCTTAAAAGTTAGATGACACGAAAACTAGCATGATCTTGCGTATTTGCATTGCTAAATATGTACAGTTGCTAGCAGTATGATTTATATTGTAAAATCTTAATTGCTAGCTACTTATCTGGTTTGAAACTTTCAGGCTGGTCAAGAACTTGGGGAGAGGAGCACTTCGGTAATGGGTATGTGCCATCATGATGTTCTGGTCTTGCATGTATTCTTTAACTGGTACTTGGCATTAGGATCTGAATTGAAACCATATATACTTTTCAACATCACCTGCAATGATTATTCTCTTAGATATTAATACTACTGGTACTGTCATTATAAGTGGATTACTAGCAAACCACATATTTGTCTCATATTTCAGGAAAGTCCATAAATACGGAAAGAGCACAACCGGTGAGAGCTGGGATTTAGTAGTCGACGAGGAGACATACTATGAGTAAGATTTTGTTTTGTTCTATTCTTTCTGCCATCTCCAGAACAATTTCAGATAGATCATTAATGATTTGATCAAGGGCTGAAATAATCTCATCGGTCTGTGCATTGTCTATAAGGGCCGAGCCACATTATGGATGGGCTGATGTCGTTGGAGATTCCACACAGTTGTTATCGACACAACCTGTTCAAAGGCCACCTGGAGTGTTCCCAACTATTGACTTCAGCTCCTCACCTCCGCACACAGATGATCCACCTACCATGCCGCCTTCGGCTCTGGAATGAGTTACATTGCCGGTACAAAAGAAAATTTCTGTCTAGGCTCCAATTTTGCCTGTAAGGGAACATTCTTTGTGGAAAGGGGATCAACCGTAATCTTGTGTTCATTGGTTCATTCATTCTTTCTTTTGTTTTCCTTCCATGGCCTAGAGTTTTATTGGTAGGAAATGTTGTTTGACGAGTTAGGCGAAATAATCAATGGCTCGCGATTATACTGCCCTGTGCCTGTTCATGTGTTCTTGCATAAAGCACCATCAAGAGAAACCCGCGGTAGAAGGTTGATATGTATGTAGGAACATTTTAGTTACCGTATTATTATGTTGACATGGTGGTGGTTATCCAAACAAGAAAGGACAAAGATCCCTATGATATGCACGCGTTTGAGCTTTAGCTTGTGATATGGACGCCACTGATATCTGGCGTACAGACGACGACATCGCGGCGTTGCCGTTTTCCTCAGCGTCCAGCCAAGTCTGTCTTGGTCGACCTTATAATAGGCGGTGGGCTTTTTGAGTTGCGGTTTATGGCTGTAATTTATGGATTTTGATTATAGCGTGAGTGTTCGTCGAATAAATCGAAAATTGATAAGTTATTTTAAAAAAACTATTCTGATAAGTTGTTTTGAAATAATGGTGGAGAAACTGTTTTGTTTATTTATTCGAAAATTTTAAAATAAGCCGAAAAGAATAACCCAATCCCTTGCCGGCAGACGATGACAAGCTTTGTGCTCAAACTCGGCCGCCATCCTCCTCGCCGCCAACTTCGCCTGCGCGTGCCCGCCATCTGCTACGCCGTCCCCAATGCCACCACCTACTTCGAACTCTCCCGCTTCAACACTGCCCTCCAAGACATCGGCGTCAACAACCTCCCGGCCACCACCCGGCCCAAAACCGCCATCCCCGCCAAGAAGACCGTCCGCATCCCGTTCCGCTGCCGCTGCACCGGCAACAACATCGGTCAGTCGGACCACCAGCCCGTCTACACCGTCCAGCCTTAGGACGGGCTGGACGCCATCGCGCGCAACGTGTTCTACGCCTTCGTGACCTACCAGGAGATCGCCACCGCAAACAACATCACCAACGTCAACCTGATAGACGTCGGGCAGAAGCTGTGGATTTCGCTGCCCTGCAGCTGTGAACAGGTGGACTGCTCCGACGTGATGCACTTTGCCTACAGCGTCGCCGGCGGGAATACCACCTCGGGGATCGCCGCCACGTACGGGGTGCTGGAGTCCACGCTACGGAAGATCAATGGGATCAGCGACCCCGAGAGCCTCCTCAAGGGGCAGATTCTTGATGTCCCTCAGCCTGGTAAGTCCGTTCCTCTTAATGTTACTTGCTCATATCTTTCAATTAACACACGCAAATGGTTCTTGCAATCTTGTGAGTTGTGAACTCAATACTTACATTTTTTGATGAAGCTTTTTAGTAGATTAGTACCAAATAATGCAAGTCATGCTTAGGATGAGAGAAACTAATGAATTAATTATAGACAACTGCATGCATGGGTGGGGAAACTGAAAGATTAGTTCTTTTGATTTCTTTAGTTTGCCCTAGGAAACTTAGGTCTGATAAATTTATTGCAGGATGCTAGTAATATATTGCTTGGACTAAGTGATTTTTACAATGAACTTAAGCCATGCTCCCCTTGGGTGGAGCTTTTTATTGGAATCAAAATATTCGGCGATGACTCGGTGAGTTGCACAAGATAAGATCATAAGAGATTGATGCACATGCTTCAATTGTTCAGAGATTGAGACCTCAGACCTCCACCAACGGTCCTAAATCTAGATGATAGTTAGAAAAAAAAACATCCGGATAATGTTTAACCAAACCCTTAGAAAAGTCACTATATGTCCATCCTGTGTGCCAGGGCAGAAAGCTATAATACGCCACTCGTTTAATTGATCAAGAAACTTCATCTGACGAAAAAATTGCTGACGAAATTAAGCTCTGAAGCTTGACTTGTTACGCTTTTTGGACTTGTTTAATTAGTTGTTAGCTGTTGTTATCACCAGACAAACTTTGTCGTCTGAAACTCTTAATATACTAGTAGTCCACAAAGCTGACTCTGCTCACAAGTTGTTGAAGATCCTTTTGATTACTGTCCATTGTCTTTCATAAAAACGCCACATGTATTAAAAGATGTTCAGATCCTGGTGCTAACTGCTAGTGGAATTTTGGTATGCTCCATTTGCCGTTCATCGATCAGCAATACCTGAGCTGATCACAATCTGCTCGTTCCGAATGGCACTTACGCACTCACCGCACAAGACTGCATCAAGTGCAGCTGCAGTGCAAACACCTACCAGTAAGCTCCCCTGCTTCCATCTCTCTTGAGCTGATTCTCAAGCAGTAACCAGGAGAATTGACATTCCTTTTACATGTGATGACCAGGCTAGACTGCACTGCGGTGCAAGGCAAGGGGTGCCCGGCAGTGCCGCCGTGCAATGGAACGCTGAAGCTTGGGCAAACGACCGGCACTGGTTGCGAATCCACAAAGTGCGCCTACACTGGTTATTCCAACAGTTCATCGCTCAGCATACACACCACTCATGCAGCTAACCAGACGAAAGAGTGCCAGAGTATAACCTGCAAACGTGCAGATGCTCTGAGGCTCGAGGTAATTAGAGTCCGGAATGTGACAGGTTTCTTATGGTTGACCTTGCAGATGGAGGATCTGGGAGGTCAGAGTTCGCGGGGTCCATGTGGAGGATGTCTGTTATCTCCTTCCACATGGTGTTGATCTTGATCTGCTTCCTTTGATATTGAAGATTACAGCTCTAGATGGTATATTTTGAAGAGAACTCTAGGTGGTATATGATGTGTCAATGCGATTGTTGTTGTAACTTATATTGTGATTACCGGCTTAACCGGCTTTTGTATAGACTGTTCTTTCTAGAGAATGAGTGGCACTTGGTACAGCTGCTCCTTGAATAAAGCAATGACAAATGTGTAAGGTTTGCATCTGAAAATGAAATTAGATTGTATAAATTCCAATAAAAGATCCCACGAGTAGCCAGCTTTTGTACTCATATCTTTCAGTTATAGATGTTAAATATACTGTACCATGTTGAAGTATGAGTAGACTGCACACCTTCCTTGGTGGTATTACACTGATCAGGCCTGTAATAAGCAAAATCGACATAGCTAAATCACCAACAAATACTCAGGAATAATCTTTTCTGTCTTGGTTCATTCAATTCAAGTACTTTATGTACACTGCTCTTGAGCTATTGTGCGTGAATGGAGTTTCAAGATATTGTCAGGCATTTGTCTGTTCGGTGTCTGCTACTACAACTTGCTTCTTCGTTGCTTAGGCAGGCTTTCCATGGTCTTGGCCTTCTCCCGGAGTAGGTACTTCTGCGTCTTACCGGTCGAAGTCTTGGGCAGGTCGCCGAAGACCACCGTCCTCGGCGCCATGTAATGTGGCAGTCGTGCCCGGCAGAACGTGATGATCTCATCTGCAGTCGCACTTGCTCCGTCCTTCAGCGTGACGAACGCGCACGGCGTCTCGCCCCAGTGGTCGTCCGGCCGAGCCACCACCGACGAGTCGAGCACCGCGGGGTGGCCGAACAGCACCGACTCGACCTCGATCGAGCTGATGTTCTCGCCGCCCGATATGATGATGTCCTTGGACCTGTCCTTGAGCTGGATGTACCCGTCCGGGTGCCGCACGCCAAGGTCGCCCGTGCGCAGCCACCCGCCGCGCATGGCCTCCTCCGTGGTGGACGCGTCCTTGTAGTACCCGCTCATGACCGTGTTCCCCCGGAGCATGACCTCGCCAACGGCGTGCCCGTCGGAGGGCACGCTCGCCATGGTCACCGGATCCTTGACGTCAACGTCCTGCAGCATCAGGTGCGGCATGTCCTAGCGCGCCTTGATCAGGTGCGGCAGCGCGTCCAACTCGGGCTTCCACGCGGCGCGCTCCTCAGAAGAGACTGGTACACAACACGCCGTCGTTGCTGCTGTTGTCGCCATCGGCGATTGTGACGAGGAGAGGAGCGCTGGATTTGGCATGAGCGAGGAGGCTCATGCCGTCGAGGGTGACGGCGATGAACTGCGACTGGATGAGGAAAACTTTGGCCTCCGAGTGTTTCAGGAGGACGGACACCATGGCTGCGTCGTGCCGGGTGTTCAGCGTGCAGAGGACACCGCCGGTCATCTGCAGGCTGAAGTGGAGCTTGTACGTCGCCGGTATGGTCGCGGCGATGACCACGACCTGCAGATCAGCGGCACACCGAGTAGTTCAGGGCTTGACTTCGGCACAGCGCACTGATGCACATCAAGCTATCTGTTGTCACGTAACACGTCCCGACGGCCGACGCCGAGGCGCGCGAGCGCGGACGCCCCAGCGAGGCACCGTTCCCGGGTCTCACGCCACGAGTACTCCTTGTCGCCGCAGAAGACAGCCGTGCGGTCACCGTACACGAGCGCCGCGTGCTCCAAGAAGCTCATCGGCGCGTGGTTTGCACCGCACCGCGTCGAGCCTTCCATGGCGAGGTGTATGTGAAATGGGATCGGCTGGAACCTAGTTCCATTATCTAAAAAAAAATGTGAAATGGGATCGATTCCCTTGTCAGGGTCCTACAATGTGATACAATGTGGATAGGGATAACACGATGACTAATTATGACACATATAAAGAGGACGAGTGCATTGGCAAAATGACCAAGTGCATGTGTTCCACTGTACGCACAAAATGACTTAGTATACGCACATCACTGCATCATGCTAGTGGAATCTCTTCCAAAAAATACTTGCTACTGGCTCTTTTGCTCTATGCCAAGAGCATTGATCGAGACAGAAACATTGTATTTTCTATTAATTTCGAGCCAGTCAGTTATCACTATTGTTTGAGAAATGCAACTTGCAATGCGTGATTTCAACGTTCAGAATCACCAACGGTACCTACAAATTAGGATAAGCAATATGGGATTTGACAAGAACCAGAAATGCAGCATTGTGTGCCTGTTGGTGTTAGCCTTTTGCACTGATGAATGCTGCTAAGAGCTGGGCGATGCAAACTGTCCCTGAGCTTTCAGTATGTGCACATTTTGTCTCGCCTTTTGTAAGGATGCTGCAGTTCCCCTTCTGGTATTTGTCAAATCCAATAGTTGACCTCTCCGTTCGCCTGGAAGCTAACGCATCCTACAGGGGAAGAAAAAATCTGGGCACATTTTATCTCGCCTTCCTCGACTAGATCATGTTCACAGTTCGGAATTAGAGAGAGACATTCAGAAAGGGTGCTGAGGATTCATTGGTTGTACCAGAATATGCTTTTAGTCTAAAGGAATTTATTGGCTGCATTGCAGCCACAAGAAATTGCAAGTGCTCGCCTGCTTGGACACCAGCCAAACAAGATATGACAACATCGCAATCTCTGCAAAAGCATAGTGCAGTCATACAACAATGTTTCATTCAGGCATATAACCTTACTCCTTACAGCTTGCTATTGGTGGTCTTTGTCAGGCTGCCCATAGCCCGGGCCTTCTCCCGGAGAACAAACTTCTGAGTCTTCCCCGTCGAAGTCTTGGGCAAATCCTCAAAAACCACCGTCTTCGGTGCCATGTAATGCGGCAGCCTCTCCCGGCTGTAGCTTATAATGTCTGCTTCAGTGGCATTGGCGCCATCCTTCAGCTTGACGAACGCGCAAGGCGTCTCCCCCCAGTGGTCGTCGGGCCTCGCCACGATGGCCGCCTCGAGCACCGCGGGGCAGTGGCGGACCCAGGATTAAATTTTAGGGGGGGCTAGCGGGACATAATATATAAAAGATAAACATACTAAATATAAAGCGAACTATATTTTGTAATCCAAAATCACACATAATTAGAATAGGAACATAGTAAAAATACAAAATACAATAAAAATTATATCTTGGTAATGGATAATGTGCCTTCCAATGCCCTGAAAATTGTAATGGATCAAACTTTGTGTCCTCCTTTCTCTAAATCGGATTGCCCAGTTGCCATGACAACTGTCGGCAGTCGGCTGCTGCCAGCAATCCACTGAAACGGCAACACCGAGGAATAAAAACGCACTCAGACACAGTCTCCACTCGGCCTGCAGCCCAGATCCACTTCCACTCCACTCGCGTCTCGCCTTCTCTGCCTCGGCGCCACTCCCTCCGCCCTCCGTGAGATCTAGCGCCTTCTTCTTCTTGCGGTCTCGCCGCCGGCCGACCTCTTCCTCCGCACTCCGGCCGACCGGTATGGATCTGGCGCCCTCTCTCTCTCACGGTCTCGCCGCCCTCTCGGCCTCTCCCTCCGCCCTCCGGCCGACCGCCGACCAGTCTGGATCTGGCGCCCTCTCTGCTCGGCGTGACGGAGACGAGGTGGGAGCCGTCGGGGAGGAGCGGGCCGACCGCTGGGGACTGGGAGAGCGGCGGATCTGGCGCTAGGCGGCTGCCGGCCGGTCGACTGCTCCTGGCCTCCTGCTTGGCTGCTCCAACGCCGCCCGACGCCCATTGCCCCGTGCCCCCGTCCGCGCCGCCAACCGCAAGGACTGAGAAGCCGAAAGGGGATGAAATTGCTTTGCTGTTATTGTGGACTGTGGTGTCCGAATTTGGATCTGGATTCTGGGTCGATTTTGCAATGCATTTTTTGGTGGGCTTTACCGATTTTGCAATGATGTTTTTGGCCCAAATCGACACTTTGTTGTAAACTTGTAATGTCGTATACTTGTATTGGCCCAAATCTTTTTGCCTTGGTTGTAATGTCCAGAGAGAGGCCGCAGCAGCATGGCGCCGGCGGTGGGCGGCGGCTGCTGCCTGCTGGCCTCTGGCGGCGTGGCGCCGGTAGGGGGGCTACAGGGGGTACCCACGGTCCGGCCGGAGGTAGGGTGGGCGCCAGCCCCCCTTGACCCACCGGTCGGTCCGCCACTGCCTGCAGCCGCACCATCGCCTGCTTGCAGTGGATCGCCACCTCCGCCTGCCGCCGCACGTACGCGCCCCGCGCCACCGCCTGCAGCCGCACGAGGCTCTTCAGCGCCTTGAACGCCCGCCGCGCCTGCAAGAAAACAAATGCTCCAGCCTCCAAATATAAGAAATGTCGAGGCAACCAACAGTCTGAGGATGCAAGCTGTTTGCACGCACCAGGTGGCCTCTGAAGTAAGCCTGGATTGTGACGGTGGCCACGTCCTCCCGGGAGAAGTCATCGCTGCACAGCAGCGCGTACTCGCTGTTGGAGCAGGTCTCTTCCTCCTCCATCGCCTCCTCGGCCTCCGCGAGGCGCGCGTTGTAAACCTTGACGACGTCGCCGTTGCCACGGGGCTGTCATGGCCGCCGCCCGCGCGCACCGTACGGCGTGGTGTCTGCGCCAGCGCTTGGCGGGAGGAGCGGAACCAACGGCGCCGCCGGCCCAGATTCGCGTTTCCCTGCGCGGGGCCACGGGCGCAGCACACGCGCTGCGGCTGCCCGATAGGCGTCGTAGGGGTTCGTGGCGTCCTTGCAGCAGCAGCCGCTCCTGCCGAAGCAGCTGTAGGCGCCGCCGGGAAGCAGCAGACCTGCCCGCGGCGTGGGGTCCGGGAGCGGACGCCGCAGAGGCGCGGTGGGCGTGCACGGCATCTTGGGGGTGCGCGGCGTGCCTGCGCTGGTGCGGCCGCGGACGTCCCCGCTGCCGCAGCAGCTGGTGAGAGGCGCTCTCAAGCTGAGGTCGGCTTTGGGAGCGAGGCAGGGTACGCAGCTGCCGCCCCCGGACGGCTTGTGGTGCGGACCAATGCAGCATATGCACGCGTCGCCGCTGCGGCGGCCGCGTGCGTCGCCGGGGGTCTTGCCGTGGAGCGGCGACATGATGCAGCACAACCATCGTGTCTTCGACATGGTAAGTGCCCGAAAAAAATTATATGCGGCGGTGCCGCTCGTGCGACACCGCCTGTGAGGCGTGCTGCGGCTGCTCCCGCGGGACACGCGGCGGCAGCGCAGGCGGTGTCACACGAGCGGCACCGCCGCATAGAATTTGCTTCCGGACCGGTGTGGTATAGCTGTACGGGTTGATGACTTGGAGGAAAAGTTGGATTTGGTACCGTTGCGCATGATATTTACAAAATTATCTGTATATGGGGTGTATGTAAAAATATCACTTTTGTCGTTCGGTGGGCGGACGGCAGCGCCAACAAGGCGACGCATGGCAGAGCCGCCGGCGGCAGGCGCCCTGCCACCCCGCCAGCAGATGATAGACAGCCTGCTGTCCGGCTAGGGACAGCAAGTGATTAAGCCAACTTAATTACTTGTTCTAATTTTTTTACGTTTAATGTTTATTTGAATTTTTAAATATATCAACTGAGATCAAAAAAATTATGAAAAATTATGTACATCCTTTCGACTCAACGTACTTCGCAGTGTAATATTTGGGTAATTTTATCCATTGTGAATGTTGCTTAAAAATTCATACAATTTTGATATTTGTACGAGTTTTTACATATAATAAACGAGTTCCAAAAATTACAAATTTTATGTGAAATATCCCGACACAGTCATAGTTATTGTGTAATTTTTTAGAAAATTTATGTGGTCCAAATTTGTAACGTTTATTCGGGTTAATTTAATCATGAATTTAACGATGCTCAGGCATCTTTTCAAGTGGCTGACCTCTGTGCTTCGCGCATGTGTCGGCCAATCGTACTATATTTTCTTTCCTGCTATCTGGTTCGCACAATTCACTCTATGTGTGTCGTGCTCCCTCATGCACTCTCTTGTTCGCACTAATGTCGTTATCTCCGTGTCATCCTCTCTTGCCCGCTCCCTCGTTTACACATTTGTTAGTGTTACCATGCCGTCCCCCCACCCGGAGTGCTGCTCGTGACAATGGGTCCTCAATGTACGGGGTGAGCGCACTGGATTCACTTTTCACTCGGCCATAAATACGAACTTTTTGTAGTTCGTCGTTGCTCATCTCAGTTGCTCATCGCAGAAGCTCATTGTCACGGTCGTCGCTCAAAATTGGGAGAACGTAACTCATTACTTCGAGAAGCCAGTGTCTAGCTCAAAATTGGCAGTGCTGATTGCTTCTCACAAAAGGCAGATATTTTTTATCGCATGCTTTTGACGTTATTCCCATAATCCTAGTCAATTAGAGTTATTTCGTTAGTCATGATTAATATAGTTTGTATTACGAAATAAGTAGGTCGTAATAATTTAGATATAGTTTTTGCTATTTTTGTGTACGTACGGTACCCATAATTTATTATTAAATGGAAATATGTAATTAAGTAGTCGTAATTACTGTAATGGCAATTAGTTAGGGGGTAAGTAATGAGTTTGTGGTAAGTAATTAAGTGGTAAGAATGACCCTTTGTCACCTCTTCTACCTCCGCCGCTCTTCTTTTAATTGATTCGCTTGAAATAGGCATGGTCTCCAGTTTCGAATTCCTACGTGCTCGTAGCGTAATCAAGGGCGGGACATCATTACTAGTCATGAGCAATTTGTGGCGTCCCTCACCTACAACGCTTTTAGCAGTTAGAGGATTATGTTCTAAAGGCGTCATAGAGCATAAAGATTTCCTCGGCAAAGAAGTCACAAGCTTTATCGGAGGTTTCTTAGCAGACGTCAACATAATTGGTGTTGTCGCGGGGGTCCTTGCTTTCAACTGCAATGGAGTAGTTGCTAAAGCAAAGGCACCTTGTCCCGTGGAGTTGGTTATCTCCTTGGAGGATAAAGGCTTATCCTCATGACCAGCGGCCCAAGATATCTAATTACAACCGTTGTTCTTATGACTTTGAGTAGAAAGATTCTTTGCACCAGTGGAAGAACATGGCGTGAGGAGCTGCTTCAACTCATGGGTTGATAAAGAGCCTGGCGCGATCAGAATATCAGCTGCTAGCATCATTTGCTCTAGTTGCCGATCGGAATCTTCAACTGGGAAATAATATTTTATGTCTGCATGATGTGATTCTTGAATAGTATAGGGAGCAATATTTCCGACAATACGTTGTTGCGTCCCCTTTCCATCTAAAAATTTCAAGCATTGATGCAGAGTAGAAGGCACCACTCGATACTTATGAATGCATGGCCTACCCAAGAAAGCCGAGTATGATGTGTTTGCTTCGATGACGAAGAATTGTACCTTGAAGCTAAACGTGGACATTTGCATCTTCACTGTAATAGCTCCAACGTGGATTTCCCTTTATTGTCAAAACCATAAATCATCACATTTATAGACTCCAAATCATCCACTGCTAAACCAGCTCGAGTCAGGCTTTGTAATGGCAAGATATTTACCGCGGATCCGGGATCGATGAGGATTCGTTGGAGATGCGTGTTTCCAATGTTCCTTTCAATGTAAAGTGGACAATTGTGGCCATTGTCTTCCACAACTTTATCCTCCTCCCCGAGGTTATCCTCTTTTTTTCAAGTGCTGGAGGCCATGTTCTCGTTCTCCCATGCCTAATCACTTATTGTGCTTGTTGTTGCATGCATGTTCACTGAGTTCAGTATACTGTTACAAATCAGAAAGTAGCCAATGTGCAGTTACACAATGTACAGATGTCTGTTCCAAACAGACACCTTTCTTGCCACCCCATCATCATATATAAAGCAATGTACATGTTCAGAATGAATTAATGAAAAATCCATCTTTTCTCTCAAACACTTGTCTCAATTTCTCTTGCAACACGTTATCAGCACGATCAACCATCCACACAAATACAACAGAGACAAATGTTTTAAATGGCTACCAAAGATTTTGAGCCCCTCGCTCTCGATGGTACCAATTACCCTACATGGGCTATGGACCTCAAAATCAACCTAACCACACGTGGGTTGCAACGGGTGATATTTGATCCTCCAGCTGATCAAATTCCTCCGGATATTGTGAAATATTCCGTTTTGAACATAATACGGAATCACATACATCCGGATTTGAAGGCTGAATATCTGTATGAGGAGAATCCACTTACATTATGGTTAGCCCTCAAAAATAGATATGAACAGCAGAAAGTTGTTATCTTACGTAAGGTTAATCATGAATGGACACATCTTAGACTCCAAGATTTCAAATCTGTTGGAGACTTTAACCATGGCCTTCATACTATTTGCTCCAAATTGCGATTTTGTGAAAAGGAACCAACGGATGCGGACAAAATAGAGAAAACTCTCTCAACTATGCTCCCATCTGGTAGGGTCCTACAGCAGCAATGGCGTGCTGCGAATTACCAAACTTATTTTGATCTTATGCATACTATGCTTCAGGCAGAAAAGCATGCTGAACTTCTTTTAAAGAACAATCAGCAACGTCCCATTGGGGCTGCTCCACTTCCTAAAGTACATGCTAATCAAAATAACAACAAGTTCAGTGGTTCACACAATCACTCAAAGAACTTTAAAGGTAAACACAAACGCAACAAGAAGCAAAAAAACAAGTGGATTCAAGAAAGGTAAAGGCAATTCTGGTAAGCGAGTTGACAAAACTGAAATTTGTCAAAAATGTGGTTGCTACAACCATCCTACCAAGAAATGTCGCACCCCGAAGCATCTTGTGAACCTCTACCTCCAGTCTTTGGCTCACGGCAAGAATGCTCAAGAGAAGAGATTTGAAGCACACTTCAATCTCACATCCAACAATGATGCAGCCGGATGTTCTTAACAGTTCCTTCAAGAACTCAAAGACACATGTGCTTCTACAAAGAAGGATGATCTCATGTGCACCGAAGACACCCTTGAAGAATTTCATTCTCAAGACATGTTTGGAGATCTCAGTTAGACTCCTCGTTCCATAAGCTAATAAGTACTATAGTATTGTAATATAAATAATGTTGTCATCTATGTTGTAAGCTTGTATGCTACAATCATATATCGAACATATTCGGTATTGTAAAATAAAGTTTGTATGTATTCTATATATGCTACTATAAGAATTTCATTAAATTCTTCTTTTGTGTATATAGATTTTTGGAGTCGATCCAATGGAGGAGGAATTATGCCTTGTGGATAGTGGTACCACAAACTCTATACTTAGGGACACAAAATATTTCCTAACTCTTATTAGGAGGAAAGGAAATGTTTTAACTATCGCTGGATGCGACGCAACAATAGTAGGCTCTGGTCGCGCCTCTATCACTCTCCCTACGGGTACACAATTGGAAATTGAGGATGCACTCTTGTATCCCGATTCAACACGTACCATACTCAGTTATAGAGATATCCGTAAGAATGGTTTCCACGTTGAAACCCACAATGACAACAAAGAGGAATATCTCCTCTTAACAAAAACAACGGATATGGCAAACAAGTACTAGAAAAAATTTCATCTTTAGACTCCGGATTGTACTATACATACATCAAACCCGTTCAACATATTGTGTATCAAGTAATTTTCCAAAACACTAACACATTCCAAACATGGCATGATCGCCTTGGCCACCCAGGCATTGGAATGATGCGGAAAATTCTTAGCAATTCAATTGGTCATACATACCACAAAATAAAATTTTCGGAATCCTCAGATTTTGTGTGCACTTCCTGTGCCACCAGAAAATTGATTTTAAGACTCTCTTATCTTAAAATCAGAGCTGAACCACTTAAATTCCTTGAACGCATTCAAGGAGATATATGTGGTCCTATACAACCATTGTGTGGACTGTTCAGATATTTCATGGTTCTCATTGACGCATCTACTAGATGGTCACATGTGTGTCTTTTATCCACATGAAACCATGCATTTGCTAAGTTAATTGGTCAAATTATCCAATTATGAGCACATTATCCTGAATATCGAATTCAATCAATTCGAATGGATAATGCTGCTGAATTTATATCCCATGCCTTCAATGATTATTGTATGGCTCTTGGGATACAAGTTCAACACTCTGTTCCATATGTCCATACACAAAATGGTTTAGCAAAATCTCTTATCAAGAGAATCAAGCTCATTGCAAAACTATTACTACAGAATTGCAACTTACCAACATCATGTTGGGGTCATGCAGTTTTACACGCTGCTGACTTAATACAATTGCGTCCAACTGCTTATCATAGCAATTCCCCGCTACAATTAGTACATGGCAATCCACCAGATATTTCCCATCTGCGAAAGTTCGGTTGCGCTACATACGTACCGATCTCACCACCGCAGCGTACCTCAATAGGACCGCACAGGAAACTTGGGATCTATGTTGGGTATAAATCTCCGTCAATCATAAAATACCTCGAGCCCCTAACAGGGGACCTGTTTACGGCCCGGTATGCTGATTGCATATTCAATGAGGAACATTTCCCGGCATTAGGGGAGACAACAAGTACCAAACTGAATGCCAGGAAATTAATTGGAATGTACAAGGCATTGCTGCCTCAGACCCACGTACCAGAGAGACTGAACTTCAAGTTCAGAAAATCATTCATTTGCAAAACATTGCAAATAATCTGCCAGATGCATTTACTGATTATAAGGGTGTCACAAAATCCTATAATCCTGCCAGAAATGTACCTGAAAGAGTGGAGGTACCGCAAAATATCACTCATCTCCCAATTCAAAATAAGAGGGGGGAGAAGTACGGTACAAATGGTGGATACAACTTCTAACAAACGACAAAGGAAACAAAAGAATGTAAATGTAGATCAACCTCAAGTTGATAGACACCAAAGGATCCTTGAACCCAGATCAACAGTGCACTCAAATACTGATCCTGGGATATCGGAATAGCCCGACTCAAATGTTTTGGGAAATAACGTTGAGTCACCAGGGGCCCTAGAAATTTCCACTAACTATACTGATTCTTGAGAATCATATGATCGTAAGACTACACTTGTCGACATTTATTTCTCCACAACAATTACAAATAACCTTCAAAATGATCCAGATCCAAAGACCATGGCAGAGTGCAAACAGCGATCGGACTGGAATCAATGAAAGGATGCAATTCAAGCGGAGTTAGCCTCGCTCAAGAAAAGAAATGTATTCACCAATGTGATACATACACCTCCCAAAGTATTCCCTGTCGGTTTCAAATGGGTTTTCGTCCGCAAACGGAATGAAAACAATGAGGTGGTGAGATACAAAGCAAGGCTTGTAGCACAAGGGTTCACGCAGAGACCCGACATTGATTTCAATGAAACTTATTCTCCAGTAATGAGTGGAATAACATTCCGATCTGTGTATGTTGATGATCTTAATATCATTGGTAATACACAAGATATAGATGAAGCACGTAATCATCTTATGACGGAATTTGAAATGAAGGATTTGGGTAAAACCAAATTTTGCTTAGGTATACAACTTGAGCACCTTCATTCAGGCATCCTAGTGCATCAATCAGCCTATGTCCAGAAAATATTGGAGAAATTCAATAGGGACAAAGCATATCCATCGAAAACCCCCATGGTTGTTCGATCTCTAGACAGGGATAAAGATCCATTTAGACCCCGAGATGACAATGAAGAGCTATTGGGACCTGAGATTCCATATCTCAGTGCCATCGGAGCGCTTATGTACCTTGCAAATTGCACCCGCCCGGATATTGCATTTGCAGTAAATCTACTTGCTAGATATAGCGCTGCTCCAACCAAAAGACATTGGGTAGGAGTGAAGCATATCCTTAGATATCTTCAAGGCACTAAAGATCTCGGTCTATTCTTTCAGAAGAATAACAATATGGATTTAATAGGATATACAGATGCTGGCTATTTATCAGATCCCCATAATGCCAGATCTCAAACAGGCTTTGTATTTTTACACGGTGGAACTGCCATCTCTTGGAAGTCTTCGAAACAGACTCTAGTGGCTACATCCACTAATCATTTTGAAATAATTTATTATATGAAGCATCACATGAATGTGTATGGATTCGCACAATGATTAACCACATACAACAATCATGTGGTATAGGTGCTATTGCATCACCTACTATTATCTACGAAGATAATGCTGCTTGCGTTGTTCAAATGCAAACGGGTTACATAAAGAGCAATATCAGAAAACATATTGCACCTAAACTATTTTACCCACATGAATTGCAAGAGAGTGGGGAAATAAATATTCTGCAAACTAAGTCTTGTGATAATCTCGCAGACTTATTCACTAAGTCATTACCACCTTCCACATTTCAAAAATGTGTTCATGGAATTGGTATGCGAAGACTACGTGATTTGCAGATGTCAGGGGGAGAAATCTCCTAAGACTTAACCCGTTCAATACAATATTGTATTCTTTTTCCCTTTATGAGTTTTCCTTCTAAGGTTTCTCATCAAGGTTTTTAATGAGACAATATAACAACGTAATCATAAATATATCTCTATTTTCCCACAAGGGTTTTTAAATAGATATAATCAAATATATGCCATATCATTTTTCTCCTTAAATTTTCCCACTGGGTTTTAAAGGAGTTTTTCATGGCATATCTACTCTATCGGTTCTCCTCATATTTTTCCTACAGGGTTTTGGAGGAGTTTTTCCAAGATGATGAATCAAGGTGATCGTATCATATGAAGACACATTGGTCAAGGGGGAGTGTTACAAATCAGATAGTAACCAATGTGCAGTTAAACAATGTACAAATGTCTGTTCCAAACAGACACCTTTCTTGCCACCCCATCATCATCTATAAAGCAATGTACATGTTCAGAATGAATTAATGAAAAAGCCATCTTTTCTCTCAAACACTTGTCTCAATTTCTCTTGCAACATATACCTCTTGTTCACGGCAGCCAGTCCACTTGGGTTTTTCTCTTGTACATGGCCATCCAACTCCCAAAAATACCGAAGACCAGCTCACGGTGGATCCAGCCACTACACCAGTGCTCCCGTCGGCATCCAGCTCCCCCACTAAACTTCTTACATACAGTACACAACAGGTGTTGAACTATAGCATCTTTACATGCATATATGCAGAATATCCACTCCTAAGTAGCTACACACTGTTAGCTGCTACAAAACATTGACGCCCTAGCAGAAACAGCACCCTCGGCAGGATGTTCTCCACGCCCTGCACAAAGATGACCAGAGGCGCCCTAGAGTCTGGCCGCGAGCGCACTGGCAGTTGCATGTACTACGGAGCGCCTCACCAGCCGCGCCCTGCCAACCAAGCAGTGCCCCAGCAAGCCAAGAAGCGCCCAAGCGGGACCCACGGCACCCAGCCCTTCTTGCGTCATCAGCTGGGCGAGGCCATCGAAGCCTTACCTTGCCCGAGCTTGCCGTGGAGGCCAGCCTCCACGGTGGGTGTTGGTGACTTAGGTAGCTCTCGCCCGAGCCATATGGCCTCGGCCCCTGCCTCCAGCTCCCTGATGTGGACATCCTCCATGGCAGCACGCCCCATGCGGCCATGCCTCTTCCGCCATGGACACCATCAATGGCTGGGCAGCACCAGCGGCGCCGCAAGAAGACACTAGCCCCAAGCTCGGCACCTCCAGAAGCCAAGGTGGTGCCTCGCCGTGGGGACTAGGGCCGAGAGACTCCTCTCTTCCCCTCGTCAGTCGCGCCTAGTGACTTGCCCCTGCACAGAAGCCGGTGGCCAAGGATGGAAGGGGAGGAAATGCCTAGGGTTGTTATTGCTCATTCCCTTTTGGTTCACAGGTTGGGCCAGCCAATTGGGCGACCGAAGACTTGACTTCAAGTGGGCCTGTTTCTCAGCTCCAAACCGACGGCAGAAGAAGAATAAGGGCCCAGCCCAGTAGCTAGAGGAACCTCATACAGTTTGAACTTGCGCATATTTACCTCGGATAACCTCCCGATGTTGCCCTGGCTGGAATGCAAAAGTCCGGTGCAGGCCAATAGCCCTGCCATGGTCTGGGAATCCAAAGAGCTTTAACTGGACCCAAAAGCTCGCCACGGCTTCCAAACATGATCTCGGCCCAACGGCAAGAGGAGCCCGAATGGCTTCGGTATTGCAATATCTCTATAGACAATGCAAACAAAAATAAAAATAAAGAGAGAAAAAAAAGAAAGAAAAAACTAAAATTAAGAAGTCAACATATTTATTATAGGTTTTACTTTTAAAAGTTAGAAATAAAAAGCCGAAACCGAAATAAACGGTCTCATTCATCCTATCGGATTCCGACGCGGCGGTCGCTCGCGCGTTCGCGCTTCCAAAAAAATAAAAAAAAAGCAACACCTGCTGCCCTGGGCCGTTGGGCGGCCGCGACGCCGCTCACACGAAAGCTTCCGTGTCAAGCATCCCACCGTCGTCAGCGCGGCAGACGCATCCCACCGGCGCCCACGTCCACGGGCGTGCCGTGCCCGTGCGCACCCGAACATTTCCGCGCACGGCGCACCGCACCCCACATGTCCCAAGCCCCCTCAGGCCTCAACCCACCGGCGAGCGCCGCAAGCGAACGCAAGTAGTAGGATTTGATTCGATTCTCCGGGACCAAGCCAAACCGGAAGGCGAAACGAAGGCGTGGCTGCCGTTTCGGTACGGGCGCCTGGCCCCCACCCACGCCGCAAAATCCCGCTAAGCCCAGCCGGTAGCAGCAAAGCCGAAACAACCGCAAGCCTCCAAGAACTCACCGCCCGAGCACGCATCCCCAGACGCCGTCAGTGGCAGGGGCCGTAAATACGCCCGTCGTCTCGCCACTTTCGATTGCTCCCAACCGCTCTTTTTTTTTCTCCCTTTTGGTTTTTGCCCTCCCCTTTCGCTTCTCCCCGCGCGCCCCGCCCGCACCTTGGACCCATGACGTCGTGTGGGTGCCTGGTGCTCGAGAAGGTGGAAGACCACGGCGGCGAGGCGGCGGCCAGGGGAAGGGTCGCGCCGGGCACGGGGGAGTGGAGGAGCCGGTCGGAGACCATGTTCCCCATCTACGTGATGGGGAGTTCCGCGGCGGCGGCGCGGGGCATAGTTGATTCCGCCGGGGACCCCATATGGGAGGCCGTCAAGTCGGAGGCCAAGTCTGAGGTGAGCATGTTCCAGGACATCGCTCTTGCGGATTCATCGGAGCTTTGCTTTCGTCTGTTGATTTGATCGCAGTTTTTTCAGCTTTTGTGGCACCCTGATGGTGAATCTGTGGTTGGAGTGAGCAAAGATTATGTTTTTTACGTGGTTGTGTTTCTTTTGGGTTCAATTACCTAATTTTAGGTTCGAGGTGGCAAAAATGCTACAACTGGAGTGTGCCTTTTCTTCTGAGTCAGCTCTTCTTGCGTTTGAATTTGATCTCACTGTTGTCTGCTTTTGCGTTGAATGAGCAAGCGCTACGTTTTTTTATTTCGATAGGAGTATGGTGTTACATGTATATTATATATCTGTGTATTTACCCCATTGTATAAGAGGTTTCTTGCATATATGCCACCTGTATATGTATATATATTGGCCCTTTGGCCAGAATACAAGCGTTATTCAACATGGTATCAGAGCCGGCTTCATCATACCTAGGGTTTTATTATATCTAGACCTAGGGTTTTATTATATCTAGGGATTTACCTGGCTTGCTGCTTGCTATCTCCTTTTCACCGCTGTTTGTCGCTGTCTCGCCGCCGATCTCTTGTGTGCCGCCGCTCGGGATCTCGTCATCACGTCCTCTTCCCCGCGTCAGATCTGGCCGCGGTGAAGATTGGGACGCCGCCGCTCCGCCTGTTGTAGCCAGATCGGGCTCCTCTTGGTCGCCGGCCCCGCCGCGTTGTAGACCGGCCTCGCCGTCGCCGTGCCGCAACTCGTCAGATCTACCGCCGGGGTTTCGCCGGCGCGTGTAGCCTTCTTCGCGGCGTCGGGCCCGCACTTCCCTCGTCGGGGCTGCCGCCTTCTTTGTCGGTGCGCGCGGCCTCCTTCGCGGGGGCATTCCTTGCCGCCGCAGCTCGTTGGTCGCCGACGCTCGACTGGTCGCCGGCGCCGGGCCGCCGCTCGTCGCCCGTTGGACGCCGCCCGCTGGTCGCCGCCCCGCCGCCTGCTGGTCGCCGCCCGCTCCTTGCTTCGGCTGGTGCGGAGGAGTTGTAACCGATCGGTCGGTTTTATAATCTAACTGACCGACCGAAAGAAAAAAAAAGAAACAAAAAAATGCTTTCTTCTGCAGGCACCGTTTCTGTTCCTCGTTGCCCGGTGATCTTCGATGGTCTCAATTATCGGGATTGGTTTCAGCACATGCCCATCCACATGCGTGGTCAGCGCCTTTGAGAGTTTCTTACGGGCGAGTTGCCTTGCCCGTCTCGTCCTACTCCACCAGTTGAGCCTGTACTCCCGAGGGATGCTTTCGAAGACGCTCGTACAAAGGCTTCTGAGGTTTTTGAGGATACCATGGAGACTTTTCAGACTCAGTATGCTGCTTACAAGACATGGATTGATGAAGATGCTCGTGCCTCTGCTATTTTGGTTGCTAGCATGGAGGTGCATCTCACCGGTGATGTTGTCGGATTGGCTTCCGCACATGCGATGTGAACGCATCTACGCAGCCGCTACGAGCCATCTGGTGATTCCTTATATCTTGCTGTTGTGCGACAGGAGCAGTCGCTGCAGCAGGGAGATGCCACTGTGGATGAGTTCTATGCTCAGTTGTCTGCGATATGGCGTCAGATTGACTCTTTGGGGCCAGATGTTTGCCGCACCTATCAGTGTTGCCAGCGTCAGCATTCTCATATGGAGCTTCGCCGCATCTATGATTTTTTGACACGTCTCCGGTCTGAGTTTGAGCAGACTCGTGCTCAGTTGCTGGCTCGTCATCCTCGTGTGACTTTGTTGGATGTCCTTGCAGCCGTTCGTACTGAGGAGATTCGACTTCGTGGAGCGGGTCTGCTATCATTAGTATCATCACTTTCTTCGGTTTTGGTGGCTTCTCCGGCTTCTACACCCGCTGTGCCTTTGCCTTCACCAGCTGTGTCTCCACCAGTGACAGCTGCTGTTGGTAAGGACCTTCACTGCACCTATTGCAACAAGGATGGACATGTGGAACAGTTTTGCTACAAGAAGGATCTTCGCCGTGGTGCTCGTCCTCCGCGGGGCACTGGCGGTTCCTCCTCTCAGCCGAGTTCTAGTACCCCTGACACTCAGCAGCTTCTCACATTGCTAGGCCGCATGTTTGCTTCTGCATCGTCTGGTTCTGCTGGTTCTGCTGCTCAGTCTTCCGGTGAGAGACCACCTTCTACTTCTTCCTCAGGTACATCACCTTGGATTCTTGATTCTGGTGCTTCTTTTCATTTGACATCTGATTCCACCTGTCTTACTTACATTAGTCCTTTAGCTGCTCCTATCACTGTCCACACAGCAGATGGTACCTCTCTTTCTGTCACAGGACGAGACACTCTTTCAAATACCTCTTTTCATGTTCCTGCTGTATCTCATGTTCCAAAACTAACCATGCAGCTCATATCTGCTGGCCAGCTCACTGATCACGGGGACTCTGGTTGGTACTGGCCCTCGCCGCCGTGACGCCCAACGGCTTTGGGAGCTTGACTGGCCTCGCATTCCTTCCGCTGCCCCAGTCAATCTTCTCGCCTCCACCTCTGCAGTTGCTGCAGCCTCCACCGCTTTGTTTGCTCAGTGGCATCATCGCTTAGGACATCTTTGTGGTTCCCGCATGGCTTCTTTACTTCGTCGAGGTCTTTTAGGGTCTGTGTCTGGTGATGCTTCTCTACATTGTCAGGGTTGTAAGCTTGGCAAACAACTGCAACTCTCTTATCCTTCTAGTGAGTCAGTGTCTCAGCGTCCTTTTGACCTTGTTCATTCTGATGTATGGTTACTAGCTCATTTTGTTTCGAAAGGAGGTCATAGATATTATATCATTTTTATTGATGATTTTTCTCGCCATACATGGATATATTTTATGTCATCTCGTAGTGAGGTTTTATCTATTTACAAGACCTTTGCCACCATGATTCGCACTCAGTTTGACTCTCCTATTCGTATTTTTCGTGCTGATTCCGCTGGAGAATACTTGTCGGGAGTCCTTCGTGGCTTTCTTGCTGAGCAGGGCACTCTCTCTCAGTTTTCTTGTCCAGGTGCTCATGCTCAGAATGGTGTGGCTGAGCACAAGCATCGTTATCTTCTTGTGACAGCTCGTGCTCTCATGATCGCTTCTGCTGTTTCACCACATTTTTGGGTGAGGCTGTTTCTACTGCTATTTTCTTGATCAACATTCAACCCTCCTCTGGTCTGCAGGGTGGGATTCCAGTTGAGCGTCTCTGTGGCCAGACTCCTGATTATTCCAGACTTCGCCTCTTTGGGTGTGTGTGCTATGTTCTTCTTGCACCTCGTGAGCGCACCAAACTGACCGCTCAGTCAGCTGAGTGTGTTTTTCTGGGCTACAGTGCTGAGCACAAGGGATATCGTTGTTGGGATCCCGTTGGCCGACGGATGCGGATTTCTTGGGATGTTACTTTTGATGAGTCTCGTCCCTTCTATCCTCGTCCTTCTCCTTCCACTTCAGCATCTGTTGTTAAGCCGCTTTCATTTCTGACTTTTCCTTCCAGTTCTATAGTCACCACTCCACCACAGTCTTTGGTTTCTCCGGTGCCTCCTTCTCAGTCCGCCCCTTCTTCACCACCGACATCCTCTCCTGAGGTTGCTCCTGATCTTGTTCCTTCTTATCCTTTCTATTATACTCGTCACCCGCGAGTTGAGGATCCTTCTGATATGCCCTCCCCTTCTGACGGGTCATCCCCTTCGGCCACTCCTCGTTATGCTCTTCGCGATCGTCAGTCTATTCGGCCTCCTGAGCGTTTTGGTTTTGCTGCCGCTGCTCTTGCCGAACCGACTTCTTATCGTGATGCTGTTGCTCATCAGGAGTGGCAGCATGCGATGGTGGAGGAGATCGCTGCCCTTGAGCGTACTGGCACGTGGAATCTTGTTCCTCTTCCTGCGCGTGTTACTCCTATCACGTGCAAGTGGGTCTATAAGGTTAAGACTCGCTCTGATGGTTCTTTTGAGCGTTAAAAGGCTTGTCTTGTAGCGCGTGGTTTTCAGCAGGAGCATGGCCGTGACTATGATGAGACTTTTGCTCCTGTCGCTCACATGACCACCATTCGTTGGTCTTGATATTTTGTTTTTAGTTTAGGTGCAAAAAATGCTACTTTTTTAGTGTATTTGATCTCCTGAATTAGTTAATGTGCAATAGTTGCTAGTCAGTTTAGCCAAGTAATTCAGGGAGGCAAAGTGTCATCAATTGCAACTCTAAACAAAGGGAAAAATTTGCAGCAACTTACATTTGATTATGCTGAAATCTGTTTGTGGCTTAAAGTTGTGTGAAGACCAATAAGATGCAGGATCTGGGGCATTTTATGCCTGTGAATATGTAGGAAAGCTTAATTTTGCTTCAAATAAGGTCAATCAATAAGAACAAATTCCATTTGCATGCGAATCAGCCTTAAACATGAGCTACATGCATCTGAGCTTTATGCTTGCAGCTTGCTTAATTCTGAGAAAGATTTAGTTTTGATTGTTGACTCTTATGCTGTTCTAATATTAGGTGTTCCCCTCTTATTTTATTGTCATATTTAGCATCATTTTACTGTCATTTTTAGTTTTACCTGATGACTGACTGTGCAGTATTCACAATGGACAGGCAGAGAAGGAGCCTATTTTAAGTAGCTTCTTGTACGCCAGTGTATTATCCCATGACTGTCTGGAGCGGGCATTGAGCTTCGTCCTTGCAAATAGGCTCGAAGATCCAACATTGCTTGCAACTCAGCTAATTGACATTTTTCATGACGTTATGATGAACAACAAAGATATATGCCGTTCCATTCACCTTGATGCTCAGGTGAGTCCACTATTGTTCTGCTGAGGTGCCATGCTTGTTTTTTGCATGTTAATTTATTCTGTATCATCCCATTAGGCCATTAATGATCTTTTGACAACTATGGAACTGTTGTTCCAATTCAGGCCTTTAAAGACAAAGATCCTGCCTGTGCACAATATAGCTGGGCGTTCTTATACTTAAAGGTATGTATTTGCTAGATTCATACCATGTGGCCTTGTGGTCAGTGAGGACTTGGCTATTCCTTTCGCGAGTAGTATAGCTTTTCCCCATTTTGGTGGTACCCCTCCTTATAACCTTGCCCATTTTGCTTCTAACATTTTGGTCATTGTTACATCATCTAATATTGTTGCAGACATATATGACTTTTATTTCTTAAGACACTCATATTGCTTTTTAATTGTTTCAGGGTTACCATTCCTTGCAATCCTATAGGATAGCTCATGTATTATGGAATCAAGGGCGTAAAGTTCTGGCGGTGGCACTGCAAAGCCGTATTAGTGAGGTGAACAATGATTTCTTAAGAAGCAGATTTTTTTTGTTTACTATATCTTTCTGTTTGAGTAACATTTCCTATCATATTCCTTTTAGGTTTTTGCAGTGGATATACACCCAGGTATATCATTGTTGTATCATATTATCTGTTCAAAACCAACTCTCACTTTCCTTCCAATGTTTAAAACACTCTTGAGTGTTGTATGATGCTAAAGCTTGTCTAATCACCTTTGTGGAACTACTGTTTGTTGCTTTTTCTAGCTATATGGGCTAATTGTTTGGAAAGGTGTACGTCATGTTACCCTAATAGACATCTCAATTTGTACCATTGTTATGTCTTTCTGGGACATTCATAGTCACACCAAACAATTGTTTAGATTTTTTTGCTGAATCTCTTTTGTATATATGAGGCTGTAGGCATTTCATTTATAAATTTAGAAGTATTAACTTCTTAAATATACAATCTCATGTTTAGTTGATATTTAGGACATGGGATTATCATTCTCCAAAAATTATTACATAGCTATTACAAAACCTACATATGATTCTTTTGGGTTGTGGCTTTGGTTTTTGGTTTATAGTTTTTGAATTCGGGCTGTTCACGAGAAACAGTACACAGAGGGAAATAGTTACATGCGATTTTAGCCGGTGTAGTTGAACTCAGTACAGTGTCTATTACAATCTACCTATATACCCCGCCTTAAAAAGACTCACCGTTTAAAAGCTAGTTACTGTAATAGGAAGTGATAAGCCAAAGCCAAAAAGAACCCAGCCTAGATTGATCAGACTAAATTTTGAGTGAAAGTTAAATGTAGTCAAAGAATATTAGAAAATCATCAAAAGAAAATAAGGTATTATCATCTTAGTAAAGTTTCAGGTCATCATTAGCCATTAACGCTATTCAAGGGTGTTGGGGGGTTGCAACAGGTGCTTCTCTCTTTTTAGTTTTTTTAACAGTTAAATCCTGATCATTAGTGGTTTCTTTTGTCATGCTTTTGTGTCTTTTGGCATTTTGTTCTTTTGTAACATTCTTTATTAACAAATCTGCAGCTGCCAAAATTGGGGAGGGAATATTGTTGGATCATGGAACAGGTCTAGTCATTGGTGAAACTGCTGTTGTTGGAAATTGGGTTTCATTAATGCAGGTGCCCTGCATAGCTCAGTTCTTGTTATTTCTAATTTTTAAAATAAAGCAATACTTCTCAATAAAATTTTAATTCCACAATTTAACCTGTTCCATAGCAAGAACTGAAGTTCACCAACTTCAGCTCTCAATAAGTCAGACCTTTGCTACAGGGTGTTACACTGGGAGGTACTGGCAAGGAAAATGGAGATAGGCATCCCAAGATTGGTCAGGGAGCTCTTCTTGGAGCTGGTGCTACTATCCTCGGCAACATAAATGTAGGCGAAGGTGCCATGATTGCCGCTGGTTCCCTTGTTTTAAAGGATGTACCTCCCCACAGGTTAGAAGTTAGACTGTATTATTTTATATTTTTAAATAGTTATGCTGCAGTGTCAAATGTAGTTAGTAATGAACATTTCCAGATATGAACTTTTCATTGCTGCAATGAGATTTCCTTGGAAAGAGGGCAAACAACAACAAGAATGCATGATGTGAATAGTGTTATTCAGTGTATGATATTTCATTTTCTTACTAATTGAGCTACAGGATGCTACACCTTACACACTCCTTACAATGTATAAAATTAATTTTTATACTTTCTGGGTGGTTTAAAACCTATAAAATAATTAGGCTACGAACTTTCTTTTATCAAATAATACTGGCTGATTTCCAGAGTGTAAATTATAAGTATTTGGGATTTAATGGAGGGTGCTTTAGGATATTGTTTTTGACTTTTTTTCCATGGTATCAATATCATGTTTCCCTTCCGGTCGTTTGACTTAGTGAGGCTTAATTATGTTCATCTTTACTGAAGAGAACATTCCAATCAAAATGTGGGTGAGAATCATGCTCTTCACTTTGTTCCATTTTCAATCTAAACATATACCCTGGTAGGACCAGAAAAGGTTCTTTAATACTCCATTCTTTTTTACTTGACGTCCTAGAATCTGTATCGTCAAATATTCTAAAGTTTGACCATCAATATGTTTAAAACTATATATATTAACTATATAAAAACTATATAATTAGGTTTGTAATAAAAATACTTTCATAATATTATAATTTTATTAGTATGTTTTAATATAAAGGTATAAAAAGTAACAACCAAAGTCGCATCCTACAGACCGTAAAAAGTAAAAAACGTCAAGTAAAAAAGAACAGAGGTAGTATTTTATTAGTTATAAAGTTCTTTAGTGGTGTGTTAAATTCAAGATCTGTATTTTTCTTTTAAGTGCATCTACTGAAACTTAGACCAAGGTGAGCTAGCATGCCTTTACACATCCTAATGATCACATTAATCTGCATATTGTTAGTGGAATATTTAATTTGTTAATGGGCCTGTTCTTTTCGACTGCGGCTTCTGGCTTTTGGCTGAAATTTTTGAATTTTGGCTGTTTACGGTACAGATTAAGGAGAGACAGATACTCACTTGCGATTTTGGCTAGTACAGATGTTGGGTTTTTAACGTGTAAATCGTTTAACTTGTAGACCCCGTCTTAAGAAAATACTCCGTTTAAAAGTTAAGTACTGTAGCAGAAGCCAAAAGCCGATTTCAAAAGCCCAAAAGAACAGGCCCAATATTTGCCTCCTTCTTGCTGTATGTTGAAGTCATCGTTTCCATCATGACCAGCCTTGCACCATGTATATTATGTTATGTGCTTTGTTGATCCTTGATTTGACACTGCTTTTTTCCTTATGCTTAAAAGTATGGCAGTAGGAAATCCTGCAAAGGTTGTTGGTTATACAGAGAGAAGATCCTTCTTTAACTATGAAGCATGGTAAGTATGTGCATAGATTTTTATGAGCTGTGGAAAAATAAAACCTATCATTCTCAAAGTATGTGCATAGATTTTTATGAGCTGTGTTTTCTAGTTTGCGTTTAGCTATGATGTTATTTTTAACCTTATGTTACCATTTTATGATTGAATGCAGATGCAAGGAGAGATTATTTTGAGCATGTTGTCATTGGTTTTACAGATGATAAGGTCAATGGTGAGTTTTCCATCTGTCAGTAATGAGTTTGCACTTCATCTTCGCTTATACATTTTAACATGTAATTTTACTACTACGACATATACCTGTATTTCTAGAACTCATGATTTGGCAGTTTAGCCCCAATCCACACATATACCTACATTTCCCCATAAAGAAATGCTTGATGCATGGACAATTTAAGGTTGCAGCCCTATGTGAACACGTCTTATTTTGCAGGAAGTGTCGTGACGTAAAAGATGAAGTGTGGCAAGACTGGGAATGACACTTTTGACGTTTGTTCTTCCCAGAGCACAACACTGAATATTTGATGATGCATGAGTGCTCCCCTGTTTGCTCAGGCACCCTTGTAAGAAGATGCAGACGAGTCACCCAAGGCTCCTACAGTTCCCCAGTTATATCTTTCTTTCTTTTTTGACAGATATATCTCTTGTTTCCTTAAAGTGCTGTAATAATGTGAAGATCTTTTTGTATAAACTTGGTAGGAATGGTACACGTTATATTTTGCAGCGATCTACTGTACTTAGGTAAAGATGTTTGTTTATGCATAACCCATCAAAAATATCGGAACGAATGTAACCGTGGATGGGATACAATATAAAAAGGCAAACAGTTATCGCTGAACTGGTTCAACATTCGTTCCCGGGTAGCCCGCTGTATACTTACCAGCAATTTACGCTGTTGCCAGAGGCAGAGCGTACCTGTCTCTAGGAACACCACTGCATAATGTTTTACTACTTTATTAGCTAAATGTCCGTAGGCTACGGATAAAAAATATTGCATTTTTATTAGAATGCGCTAACGAGTAAATATGTGTGAAGACTGGAGAGTCATCATGAGCATTTCATCTTATCATTAAGCATGAAAATGTGTTTACCTATACGAAGTTTGCGCAAGTGAATGTTCTTGACATCCAAATCGTTTTAAGCTTATGTATGTAACTAAAAATTTGTAAAATGTATTTGGATCTAAGAACAGATCTAATGTCTACAAAAGGTATTCTTCTTTCTTTTGTTGTCCTCTCTTTACAATATCCATTACCATGACATCGTATCGTGTCATTTACTCCTTTTGAACATTCAGATTAAAACCTTTTGTGTCTTGTACTGTTCGTGTATATGGCAGCTTGTACTTCATCAAAACAGCTGTCCCATATTGAGTGAAACAAGCAACATTGGTGCGCCATAACAACGAAATACTACAGTAATGGATCTGGACATGTGAAAATGCCAACTTAATAATTATTGTATCATTGTTGAGTGTCATGTGTAAATAAAAGGACTTTAATCTCAGATGAAGTTCTCTAGCAGAAAATTCGTTTTTTTTTTGCAACATCTCCTAGTAATGTTTCTACGATAACACTATCAGACGTTTTCCTTGCAATTATTCCGTAGTCTTTCGTTACATGCCTGTACCTAGCAAACACAGTTACGCCTGCTCTTATGAGCACTTATGTTGTTCATACTTAAAAATAAGTCTTCAGTGGATCCTATAACGGTAAAAAATATGCAGTTGTTGTCAATCTTAACATGCCAAGTTCATGTCTGATATCCTGAAACAAACAACAATTTCATAACTACAGAAGAATGCTAAGTGACTGAAAGGTCCCATAAAGGGTTACCCGATTTGAATAAATAGGCAGGCCGAGCAAAAAAAATCAGAGCTGGGTGAAAAAATTGTCAAGAAACAAGATACTATCAAATATTTGTCAAAAGGAAAAACACTTACTTACAATTCTCACGTCTACAATCAGCAGCCCGATGCATCAGTGGTGCAAAAGTTACGCTGGCTATGCTACTTCAACTTATATTGGATTAGTGATCGCCTGTAATAGAAAATTCCATTAAGATATACGTAACAACAAAACCAATAACAAAAAATATTGACGAATCTTATGTGCTTTCCTGAGCTAGTTTGGTTTGCATTCCGCGCCATATATCCAGACTATATGGCCCTGCTCAGTTAGGTTAAAAAGCTGTGACTTATGTCTGAAATTGCACTGTAGCAGCTGAAATTTTACTATAGCTGAAGGTGACTTATTTAGCGTAATTAAATCTAAAAATTACACTAAATAAGTTACCTTTAGCTACAGTGAAATTTCACGCGGAGAAGAGGAAAAGAGAAATTGAATTACCACGTTTGAAAATTTTTGAGTTGTAGGTAGGAAATTTTGAAAGTTCGAATCTTCAAGCTAAAAGTTTAAAATTCGTGTTGCAAGTTTAATTTTTTTGTCGAAACTTTCACTAGTTAGATAGCGAGCGAATGTTCACTAAATAGAGGCTTCCCAACACAAAAGATTTCAATCTAACACTTTGGCAAGAGTGCTGGAACACTAGCTTAGTTAATCCACGATTGTTCCTTTTTCCCCAAAGAAGCTCCTGATGGAACACTTCAGTTCCCGCCTAGGCTAATTCACGTTAGCGTCAGCTTCCGTAGGAAGTAGGTAAATCAAGCGACCACGTATCATATCTGCACTTGTTTTTTTCTAGGATGTGCCTAGTAATTATTCGAATATTTTATTTTAAATAATTATCTAAATTTATGACCCTTAGATTAAAATCTAATGGCTATCATCATTTCCTCTTACTATATAACTCTTAACCCTAACCCTGTCCTGATCCCGTCGCCTCCCACCCTGCGCCCTTCACGTCACCCTCTCCTCGTGCCCTCTGTGCCGCCCCCTCCTCATCACCGATGCCACCCCCTCCTCTCGTCGGAGCAGCTCTACGCGCCTCGTACCCGTGACCACCCACCCCTTCCTCCACCACCTGAGACCGGCGACACCACCATTGCCTCGCCGTGCCGCCCCCTACCCCTCCCCACCATGCCACTCCCGCCCAACCTAATAACTAGTGCCTTCCGCTGCCGTTGCCCTTCAACACCACCCACCACCCTCCTACCCCACCCGTCGCCCCCACCAACGCTCACCGTCGGGCCACCGCCCCCGGCCTCCCTCTATGCCTAGGAGGAACGGTGAACCCTAGACGCGGGGGTGGGATTCTCCCCTCTAGTCACCAGAGAGGAGAAAGAAGCGATCGCCGGCGAAGAGAAAGAATGGGTCGCCGGAGAGAAGAAAGAAGCGATCGTCGGAGGAAGGAAGAAGGGGTTGTCAAAGAAGAAGGTAGAGGTGACGGCGTACGAATCTTCACGTACATCTAAAAATGAGAAATTTAAATAATTGTTTAGAAGAAAACACCAAAACCTTATTTCTAATCCAAAGAAGCTCCTCATGGAGCACTTCAGTCCATTGTCTAATTACTTTACGTTAGCGTCAGCTTCCATAGCAAGCACGTAAATCAGGTGATGATGGATCCTCTATGGGATACTGTGCTTCCGAGATCGCTCGACCATATCATTCAGCCCTGAAGCACCTGTGTGTGGCCATCGCTCTCCCAGAAGGCTCGCTCCAAAATCTCAGGCGTATGGTCAGCACATCTGCAAGCGCACCAGCCCAGACCAAACGAAGGAACGACCAGTCGCAGGCTCGCAGCATCACTCTCGCCACGCCATGAGAGCCGCACGGCTTCTGCTCCGTAGACTAGCTCACCACAGCATCAGCAACAACGGAGCACTGCATCAGCCCCACCATTATTGTACTTTCCACTTGGATTATCGTAGTAATCTTGCGCCCCCGCGAGCGTTTACTTTCTCACCATGCCACCCGCGCGCGTTTGCTTCCCCCCTCGGCACCGCATCTCTATTATTCTCCAGCCTTGTGGGGAGGGAGGCGGAGGGGGAGGGAGAGGGAGAGGGGGAGGTGCTGGACATGGAGGCCGGCACGGTGCGGTGCGCGGCCAACTACGCGCCGCTGTCGCCGCTCAGCTTCATCGAGCGCGCGGCGGCCGTGTACGGCTCGCGCGCGGCGGTGGTGTACGGCGAGAGGCGGTACACGTGGAGGGAGGCGCGGGAGCGGTGCGTCCGCGTGGCCGCCGCGCTCGCCACCCGCTTCGGCGTCGCCCGCGGTGATGGGGTGAGTGGAAACCGACACGCTCCACCTGTGGTCTCTGTTGCTGCGTCGATCTCTTTGCTTTGTTTGCTTGTTTTGGCCGTAATCACCTTACCCTGCGTCTAAAACCGACCAAGTAGTAAGTAACTAAGACCTAGCCCATTTAATTTGAGAGCCCTTTGTATTCTCGAATTTTTTTTCCTAGACGAAAGATCCAGAATACTAGTAGCATAACATGATAGTAGCAAAATCATGTGCAAATGGCAGCACAGTAAATCGTTTCGCATGCTGTCATGCTGTCAAGTGTCAATCATGCAATCATTGACCTTTCGGGTGTTCCACGTGGAATGAGGGAGACGGAAATGGGATAAGGTTATGAAATAGGATTAGTTTCCCATGCTCGCCAGATTGGGACACTCGATGGTCCACCACTAGATTTTACTCGGACCATGGGTCTATGGGCCCTATTAGCCATAGATATCATTAGAACGGCCTAATTTGCACCCAATGGGCCTGGCCATCTGGAAATCTGTGACGGGGCTAAGCCCACGCATACGACGGAGGTTTTTCAGCAAGCATCGTTGACACCACCATCAATATCCAGGTTGCTGTTCTCAGCCCGAACGTGCCGGCGATGTACGAGCTACACTTCGCCGTGCCCATGGCCGGGGCGGTACTCTGCACGTTCAACACGCGGCACGACGCGGCCATGGTTTCCGTCCTGCTCAAGCACTCCGGCGCCAAGGTGTTCTTCGTCGAGTCGCACCTCCTCGACGTCGGGAGAGCCGCGCTGAGGCGCCTCGCCGAGTCAGGCGAGGCCAGCCTTCCGGTCCTTGTAACCATCTCAGACGACGCCGACTGCGGCGACTCCGGTTGCACGGACTACGAGGATCTTATCAAGAACGCCCCTTCTCAGTTTGACATCCGGTGGCCGGTGAACGAGCTGGAGCCGATCACGCTCAACTACACGTCCGGCACGACGTCGCGGCCCAAGGGCGTGGTCTACAACCACCGCGGCGCCTACCTCAACACCATCGCGACGGTACTCGCGTACGACATCACCGCCATGCCGACGTACCTGTGGATCGTACCGATGTTCCACTGCAACGGCTGGAACCTGCCGTGGGGCGTCGCCATGCAGGGCGGTACCAACATCTGCCTGGGCCACTTCACCGCGAAGGTCGTCTTCGACAACATCGCGCGGCACAAGGTGACGCACATGGGCGGCGCGCCGACGGTGCTCAACATGATCGTCAACGCGCCGGCCGCGGACCGGAAGCCGCTGCCGGGGACGGTGCGCGTCATGACGGGCGGCGCGCCTCCGCCGCCCCGCGTCCTGTTCGGGATGGAGGAGCTCGGCTTCGTGATATACCACATCTACGGCCTCACCGAGACGTACGGCCCCGCCACCGTATGCACGTGGATGCCGGAGTGGGACGCGTTGCCGGCCGAGGAGCGCGCGCGTTTGAAGGCGCGCCAGGGGTTTCATCACATCGCGATGCAGGACGTCGACGTCAAGAACCCGGCCACGATGGAGAGCATGCCGTACGACGGCCAGACGGTGGGCGAGGTGATGTTCCGAGGCAACACCGTGATGAGCGGGTACTACAAGGACATCAACGCGACGAAGGAATCGATGGCCGGCGGGTGGCTGCACACCGGGGACCTCGCCGTGCGGCATCCGGACGGGTACATTCAGCTCAAGGACCGGGCCAAGGACATCATAATATCGGGCGGCGAGAACATCAGCTCGATCGAGGTGGAGTCGGTAATCTTCAGCCACCCCGCGGTGCTCGAGGCGGCCATCGTGGCGAGGCCCGACGACCACTGGGGGGAGACGCCTTGCGCGTTCGTCAAGCTGAAGGATGGCGCCAATGCCACTGAAGCAGACATTATAAGCTACTGCCGGGAGAGGCTGCCGCATTACATGGCACCGAAGACGGTGGTTTTTGAGGATTTGCCCAAGACTTCGACGGGGAAGACTCAGAAGTTTGTTCTCCGGGAGAAGGCCCGGGCTATGGGCAGCCTGACAAAGACCACCAATAGCAAGCTGTAAGGAGTAAGGCTATTTGCCTGAATGAAACATTGTTGTGTATGACTGCACTATGCTTTTGCAGAGATTGCGATGTTGTCATGTCTTGTTTGGCTGGTGTCCAAGCAGGCGAGCACTTGCAATTTCTTGTGGCTGCAATGCAGCCAATAAATTCCTTTAGACTAAAAGCATATTCTGGTACGACCAATGAATCCTCAGCACCCTTTCTGAATGTCTCTCTCTAATTCCGAACTGTGAACATGATCTAGTCGAGGAAGGCGAGATAAAATGTGCCCAGATTTTTTCTTCCCCTGTAGGATGCGTTAGCTTCCAGGCGAACGGAGAGGTCAACTATTGGATTTGACAAATACCAGAAGGGGAACTGCAGCATCCTTACAAAAGGCGAGACAAAATGTGCACATACTGAAAGCTCAGGGACAGTTTGCATCGCCCAGCTCTTAGCAGCATTCATCAGCGCAAAAGGCTAACACCAACGGGCACACAATGCTGCATTTCTGGTTCTTGTCAAATCCCTATGCAAGTTGAAATCACGCATTGCAAGTTGCATTTCTCAAACAATAGTGATAACTGACTGGCTCGAAATTAATCGAAAATACTATGTTTCTGTCTCGATCAATGCTCTTGGCATAGAGCAAAAGAGCCAGTAGCAAGTATTTTTTTTGGAAGAGATTCCACTAGCATGATGCAGTGATGTGCGTATATTAAGTCATTTTGTGCGTACCGTCTGCTATAATGGAACACATGCACTTGGTCATTTTGCCAATGCCACCGCTGCGTCTAAAGATGCCTCGCTCGTCCTCTTTATATGTGTCATAATTAGTCATCGTGTTATCCCCATTCACAAGTGTTGAGAGAAAATGATAGCTTTCATTAATCAATCTGTTAATCTGTACATTGCTTTATATAGATGATGAATGAGTGGCATAAAAGGTGCTTTTATGTAAAGGCATTTGTCCCTTTTGCTATAACTGTATATTGGGCAGTTGATTGTAAGTGGTGTTTAACACTCCCCATTGACCAATGTGTCTTCACATGATCACCTTGATTCATCATCTTGGAATAACTCCTCCAAAACCCTGTAGGAAAAAATATGAGGAGAACTGATATAGTAGATATGCCATGAAAAACTCCTTTAAAATCCAGTGGAAAAATTTAAGGAGAAAATGATATGGCATATATTTGATTATATCTCTTTAAAAACCCTATGGGGAAAATAGAGACATAATATATTTATGATTACGTTGTCATATTGTCTCATTAAAAACCTTGATGAGAAATCTTAGAGGAAAAACTCATAAAGGGAAAAAGAGTACAATATTTATATTGAACGGGTTAAATCTTAGGAGATTTCTCCCCCTGACATATGCAAATCACGTAGCCTTCGCATACCAATTCCATGAGCACATTTTTGGAATGTGGAAGTTGATAATGACTTGGTGAATAAGTCTGCGAGATTATCACAAGACTTAGTTTGCAGAATATTTATTTCCCCACTCTTTTGCAATTCATGTGGGTAAAATAGTTTAGGTGCAATATGTTTTGTGATATTGCTCTTTATGTAACCCGTTTGCATTTGAACAACGCAAGCAGCATTATCTTCGTAGATAATGGTAGGTGATGCAATAGCACCTATACCACATGATTATTGTATGTGGTTAATCATTCTGCGAAGCCATACACATTCACGTAATATTTCATATAATGAAATTATTTCAGAATGATTAGTGGATGTAGCCACTAGAGTCTGTTTCGAAGACTTCCAAGAGATGGCCGTTCCACCGTGTAAAAATACAAAACCTGTTTGAGATCTGGCATTATGGGGATCTGATAAATAGCCAGCATCTGTATATCCAATTAAATCCACATTTTTATTCTTCTGGAAGAATAGACCGAGATCTTTAGTGCCTTAAAGATATCTAAGGATATTCTTCACTCCTACCCAATGTCTTTTGGTTGGAGCAGCGCTATATCTAGCAAGTAGATTTACCGCAAATGTAATATCCGACCGGGTGCAATTTGCAAGGTACATAAGCGCTCCGATGGCACTGAGATATGGAACCTCGGGTCCCAATAACTCTTCATTGTCATCTCGGGGTCTAAATTGAATTTCTCCAATATTTTCTGGACATAGGCTGATTGATGCACTAGGATGCCTAAATGAAGGTGTTCAAGTTGTATACCTAAGCAAAATTTGGTTTTACCCAGATCCTTCATTTCAAATTCCGTCATAAGATGATTACGTGCTTCATCTATATCTTGTGTGTTACCAATGATATTAAGATCATCAACATACACAGATATAATACAAAATCCTGTTGAGGATCTTTTGATGAATACGCAGGGCAATCATCATTGTTGGAGTATCCCTTTTTAATTAGGAACTCACTTAGTCGGTTGTACCACATTCTACCCGACTGTTTCAAGCCGTATAAAGACTTGTTCAATTTTACACAATACATATTGCGATTTGCGTTCGGATTCGGAATTGAAATTTCATCGGGAACTTTCATATATATTTCCGAATCAAGTGACCCATAAAGATATGCAGTCACTACATCCATCAACTGAAAAGATAGATGATTTTTAACTGCCAATGAGATTAAGTATCGGAATGTTATTCCACTCATTACTGGAGAATAAGTTTCATTGTAATCAATGCTGGGTCTTTGCGTGAACCCTTGTGCTTCAAGCCTTGCTTTGTATCTCACCACCTCATTATTTTTATTTCGTTTGCGGACGAAAACCCATTTGAAACCGATAGAGAATACTTTGGGAGGTGTATGTATCACATTGGTGAATACATTTCTTTTCTTGAGCGAGGCTAACTCCGCTTGAATTGCATCCTTCCATTGATTCCAGTCTGAGCGTTGTTTGCACTCTGCCATGGTCTTGGGATCTGAATCATTTTGAAGGTTATTTGCAATTGTTGTGGAGAAATAAATATCGACAATTGTAGTATTACGATCGTATGATTCTCCAGAATCAGTATAGTTAGTGGAAATTTCTTGGACCCCTGATGACTCAATGTTATTTCCCAAAATATTTGAGTCGGGGTATTCCGATGTCCCAGGATCAGTATTTGAGTGCACTGTTGATCTGGGTTCAAGGATCCTTTGGTGTCTATCAACTTGATGTTGATCTGCATTTACATTCTTTTGTTTCCTTTGTCGCTTGTTAGAAGCTGTATCCGCCATTTGTGCCGTACTTCTCCCCCTCTTATTTTGAACTGGGAGTTGAGTGGTATGTTGCGGTACCTCCACTCTTTCAGGTACATTTTTGGCAAGATTATAGGATTTTGTGACACCCTTATAATCAGTAAATGCATCTGGCAGATTATTTGCAATGTTTTGCAAATGAATATTTTCTGAACTTGAAGTTCAGTCTCTCTGGTACGTGGGTCTGAAGCAGGAATGCCTTGTACATTCTAATTAATTTCCTGGCATTCAGTTTGGTACTTGTTGTCTCCCCCTAATGCCGGGAAATGTTCCTCATTGAATATGTAATCAGCGTACCGGGTCGTAAACAGGTCCCCTGTTAGGGGCTCGAGGTATTTTATAATAGACGGAGATTTATACCCAACATAGATCCCAAGTTTCCTGTGCAGTCCCATTGAGGTACGCTGCGGTGGTGAGATCGGTACGTATGTAGCGCAACCGAACTTTCGCGGATGGGAAATATCTGGTGGATTTCCACGTACTAATTGTAGCGGGGAAGTGCTATGATAAGCAGTTGGACGCAATTGTATTAAGTCAGCAGCGTGTAAAACTGCATGACCCCAACATGATGTTGGTAAGTTGCAATTCTGTAATAATGGTCTTGCAATGAGCTTGATTCTCTTGATAAGAGATTCTGCTAAACCATTTTGTGTATGGACATTTGGAACAGAATGTTGAACTTGTATCCCAAGAGCCATATAATAATCATTGAAGGCATGGGATAAAAATTCAGCAGCATTGTCCATTCGAATTGATTGAATTTGATATTCAGGATAATGTGCTCGTAATTGGATAATTTGACCAATTAACTTAGCAAATGCATGGTTTCGTGTGGATAAAAGACACACATGTGACCATCTAGTAGATGTGTCAATGAGAACCATGAAGTATCTGAACGGTCCACACAATGGTTGTATAGGACCACATATATCTCCTTGAATGCGTTCAAGAAATTTAAGTGGTTCAGATCTGATTTTACGATAAGAGGGTCTTAAAATCAATTTTCCAGTGGCACATGAAGTACACACAAAATCTGAGGATTCCGAAAATTTTGTTTTATGGTATGTATGACCAATTGAATTGCTAATAATTTTACTCAGCATTCCAATGCCTGGGTGGCCAAGGCGATCATGCCAAGTTTGGAATGTGTTAGTGTTTTGGAAAATTACTTTGTACGCAATATGTTAAACGGGTTTGATGTATGTATAGTACAATCCGGAGTTTAAAGATGGAATTTTTTCTAGTACTTGTTTGCCATATCCGTTGTGTTTGGTTAAGAGAAGATATTCCTCTTTGTTGTCATTTTGGGTTTCAACATGGAAACCATTCTGACGGATATCTCTATAACTAAGTAGGGTACGTGTTGAATCGGGATACAAGAGTGCATCCTCAATTTCCAATTGCGTACCCATAGGGAGAGTGATAGAGGCGCGACCAGAGCCTACTATTGTTGCATCGCGTCCAGCGATGGTTAAAACATTTCCCTTCCTTCGAGTAAGAGTTAGGAAATATTTTGTGTCCCTAAGTATAGAGTTTGTGGTACCACTATCAACAAGGCGCAATTCCTCCTCCATTGGATCGACTCCAAAAATCTATATACACAAAAGAAGAATTTAATGAAATTCTTATAGTGGTATATATAGAATACATACAAACTTTATTTTACAATACCGAATTTGTTCGATATATGATTGTAGCATACAAGCTTACAATATAGATGACAACATTATTTATATTACAACTGAGATCTCCAAACATGTCTTGAGAATGAAATTCTTCAAGGGTGTCTTCGGTGCACATGAGATCATCCTTCTTTGTAGAAGCACATGTGTCATTGAGTTCTTGAAGGAACTGTTGAGAGCATCCAGCTTCATCATTGTTGGATGTGAGATTGAAGTGTGCTTCAAATCTCTTCTCTTGAGCATTCTTGCCTTGAGCCAAAGATTGGAGGTAGAGGTTCACAAGATGCTTCGGGGTGCGGCATTTCTTGGTAGGATGGTTGTAGCAACCACATTTTTGACAAATTTCAGTTTTGTCAACTCTCTTACCAGAATTGCCTTTACCTTTCTTGAATCCACTTGGTTTTTGCTTCTTGTTGCGTTTGTGTTTACCTTTAAAGTTCTTTGAGTGGTCTTTTGACCCACTGAACTTGTTGTTATTTTGATTAGCATGAACTTTAGGAAGTGGAGCAGCCCCAATGGGACGTTGCTGATTGTTCTTTAAAAGAAGTTCAGCATGCTTTTCTGCCTAAAGCATAGTATGCATAAGATCAAAATAAGTTTGGTAATTTGCAGCACGCCATTGCTGCTGTAGGACCCTGTCAGATAGGAGCATAGTCGAGAGAGTCTTCTCTATTTTGTCCGCATATGTTGGTTCCTTTTCACAAAATCGCAATTTGGAGCAAATTGTATGAAGGGCATGGTTATAGTCTCCAACATATTTGAAATTTTGGAGTCTAAGATGTGCTCATTCATGATTAGCCTCAGGTAAGATAATAGCTCGCTGCTGTTCATATCTATTTTTGAGGGCTAACCATAATGTGAGTGGATTCTCCTCATACAAATATTCAGCCTTCAAATCCGGATGTATGTGATTCTGTATTATATTCAAAACGGAATATTTCACAATATCCGGAGGAATTTGATCAGCTGGAGGATCAAATATCACCCGTTGCAACCCACGTGTGGTTAGGTTGATTTTGAGGTCCATAGCCCATGTAGGGTAATTGGTACCATCGAGAGCTAGGGGCTCAAAATCTTTGGTAGCCATTTAAAAACCTACATGAAAAGTAAACCATAAATGATTAATTTACATTAGGTAAATTAATGTGTATGGTAATGTTGTAATAAAATGCAAAATATGTGGAAAACAATATGAGTATTGTAATCCAAATAAATATATACCCAAATTAAATATAACATGTGGTTATATTTATAATACCGTATAATCACAATATTGGTGGTAAATACCAATTTATTGTATGGCATAGCGTACAAATAAATGTAGCAAAGTGCCATAATTGTAATTATGGTATTTATTTGAGATATAACATTTTGCAAAAATTCTAATTTATTAAGTACAATGGTACTTACTAAATGGGAATTTTAATTGTAAATTTGCTAATGATAGCAAATTTAAATATGGTCGCAATGCATATTGTAAATAAATTGTAATAAAGTAATAATTCTGCATATGTAAAAATTATATAAATGTGGTTATACATTTATTTAAATATTTACATAATTTTCAGGTCCTGTAGGGACTGAAATGCTAATTTATAACAGTACAATCCGATGGGTACAATTATAAATAAGCATAAGGACTATACTGTAAAAACTATAATACAAAGTTATTTAAAATAATAATTCTACAATTGCCATGAACTAGAGGGGGGAAATTGCAAATTTCTGAAACTTGGGCTGAAGCCCGTTCAGCCTTTTGGCCCATGTGGGGAGGTGGGGAATATTGGGCTAAAAGCCCATTCATGGGCATCCATATAAAAGGAGGAGCCATTTGGGGGGTTAGGGTTTCCCTAACCCAAACCCTAGCCGCCGCATGGGGAGCCGCCGGCCAGGCCGGGCACCGCCGCCTCCGGTCGCCTCGGGAGCCGCCCCCGCCGCCGGCTGGGACGGGCGCCGCCGCCACCGCCAGGCGCCTCCGTCGGCCGCCTCCACCGCTCGGATGTCGCATCCGCCCGCGCTGGGGCCTCCACCGCCGCCGCTGGCCCATGGGGCACCGCCGGTCGCAACGGGCGCCACCGGCCGCGGGGTCGCCGTGCTGCGCCGCGCCTCCTCGGGCCTCGTCGGCCGTGCCGTGCCGCCGCGCCACGCGCCGGACCACGCCGGCCGCGCCGCGCGCCATCTCTTGCCACCACCCGGCCACCTCGGGAACCGCCGGACGCAGGCGCCGCAGAGCCGCCTCGCTGACCGTGCGTCGTCGCCGGCCGTCGGTGGTCGCCAGACGCGTCCGGCAAGGGCCGACCGTGCGCCGGCCGGACTGTGCACGTGCGGGTGCAAGCGGCGGAGCGGCGGCCAGTGCGTGTGCAGGCGCGGAAGCCATGGCGTCGGCACCCCATGGGGCAGCCCCGACGACGGCAGTGCCCCATGCGGGGAGGGGGAAAGCAATCGACCGGCGGGACTGGACGACAGTCTTGCGGTTTTTTGTTTTCACAGTGGCCGAACAGAGATTCAAAGTTGTCATGCCGTACCTTGTTTCTCTGTTTGCACTTGTGCTGATCGTTGGATGTGCTGATAACGTATTACAAGAGAGATTCACAAGTGTTGAGAGAAAATGATAGCTTTCATTAATCAATCTGTTAATCTGTACATTGCTTTATATAGATGATGAATGGGTGGCATAAAAGGTGCCTTTATGTAAAGGCATCTGTCCCTTTTGCTATAACTGTACATTGGGCAGTTGATTGTAACTGGTGTTTAACACCCTGAACTACTCGGTGTGCCGCTGATCTGCAGGTCGTGGTCATCACCGCGAACATACCGGCGATGTACGAGCTCCACTTCAGCGTGCAGATGACCGGCGGTGTCCTCTGCATACGAGCTCCACTTCAGCGTGCAGATGACCGGCGGTGTCCTCTGCATGCTGAACACCCGGCACGACGCAGCCATGGTGTCCGTCCTCCTGAAACACTCGGAGGCCAAAGTTTTCCTCATCAGTCGCAGATCATCGCCATCACCCACTGTTGAAGCTACTCCAGCGTCTCACCATTTTTTCTTTGTGACTGTTTCATTTCAGTTAGTAGTCGCTTTTTTATGTTTCGTTTCAGTTAGTAGTCGCCTTTTATTTTTTCCGTTTCAGATTAGTAGAGGAGCACTTCCTGTTTAATTGCGGCAGCACGACCGCCATGCATTCATGCCGCGCATTGTGGAAGGCTAACTGTCATCTTTAGCTTGCTACTATCCTTTAAATAAGCATGCAATATATCAGAAAACGCTGCGCCGTTTTAGCAGTACCAAGCATCGAGTGTTCACCTGTGTTCATCGTGTTCTTGAATGCGCGTTCGAGAGTTCGCTGGCGGTGAGAGATTGCCAGTGATCCACGACAATTGGTATCAGAGCTGTTACGCTCCCGGGGCCATCATGTCCATCCAGTTGGCTCCCGTTGGCGGTGGTAATGATTCGCCATCGCCCCCTCCCTGATGGCGCGTTCCGCCTGGGAGGTGGTCAAAACCGTGCGTGTCGGCGTGCAGCGTGTCCGTGACGCCAACGCGCAACAGTTGCTCAAGAAATTTGGGGAGATCGTGTTCAAGGAGGGGGGAGTCGGTCGACGATTTCTCACTCCGGATTGTTAGCCTCGCCAACAACATCCGCATCCTTGGCGGCAACGTCACCGATGGAGAGATCATGAAGAAAATACTCCAAGTCGTCCCCGAGCAATTTGAGCAGATCGCATACTCCATCGAGACTCTCCTCAACGTGAATCAGCTCTACGTCGAGGAGGTCACCGGCCGTCTGCGCACCATCGAGCAGCGAAAGAAAAAAGCCAACACCGTCCGCGACCGTCTACGATAGCAAGGGCCATCTTCTTCTCGCCGAGGAGGACTAGCTGGCGCGGATGAAGCTGCGTGACAACGGCGAAGCCGGTGGCTCCAGCAGCGGCAGCGGCAAGAAGCGCGGCAAAACACGTCGTGGCCACGGCGGTGGTGGCGGCGTGCGTAGAGGCAAGGGCAGCTCATCTTCAAATGGGATGGCCTAGGAGAACACGGTGGACCGGTGCCGTAACTGCGGCAAAATTGGCCATTGGGCCAAGGACTGCCGCAGTAAGCCAAATAAGCAGGTGCAAGCACACGTTGCGGAGGGAGAAAAGGATGAGCCCACTATGTTGCTGGCACATGCAACCATCTCTTCCCCATACACTCAGGTTGCAGCACTGTCCACCGAGCTGATTTGATCTCCAGCTTCGCCCACACCATCGCGCCACGTCAAGATCCACAAGGCCAAGGTTTTTGCGCAGCTTGAATCGCGGGAGGACCAGGACGATCGACGATGGGTGCTCGACATCAGCGCCACCAACCACATGACGGGCGCATGGACTGCCTTCTTCGACCTTGACAGGGGAGTCTGCGGCACCGTCCGCTTCGGCGATGGATCCGTGGTGGAGATTGAAGGACGCGGCACGATCATTTTCTGTTGCAAGAACGGTGAGCACCGTGCGCTGATGGGGTGCACTACATTCCCCGCCTGACGACGAACATCATCAGTCTTGGTCAGATGGAGGAGGCCGGATGTCGGATTGAGATCTACTCCGGCACCCTGCGCATCTACGATCAGCAACACGGCCTTCTTGCTCGGGTGCATCGTTTTGCATCGCGCCTCTACATCCTGGAGCTCTGCATCGGGCAGCCGGTGTGCCTGTCGGTGCGTAGCTCAAAGGTGGCCTGGCGCTGGCATGCGAGGTACGGGCATCTCAGTTTCAAGTCATTGCGCACGCTCGCCTAATGGGAGATGGTGCGTGGGTTGCCGCCGCTGATCAGGTCAATCAGGTGTGCGACAGCTGCCTCGCCGGCAAGCAAAGGCTCGCGCCGTTCCCTGATAAGGCGCTATGGCGAGCAGAGCATGTCCTCGACCTCGTCCACGGCGATTTGTGTGGGCCCATCACGCCCACAACTCCAAGCGGTAACAAGTATTTCCTACTGCTTATTGATGATTTGAGCCGGCACATGTGACTCCACTTGCTGTCGAGCAAAGATCAGGAATCGGCGGTGATCAAGAACTTCCAGGCGGCCGTGGAGGTTGAGTCAGGGAGGCGGCTCAAGGTCCTCCGCACTGATCGTGGGGAGGAGTTCACCTCCGTGGAGGTCGGCGAGTACTGCGCTGAGCACGGCATCCAGTGGCAGCTCACTGCCCCCTACTCACCGCAGCAGAACGGGGTGGTAGAGCGCCGTAACCAGAGCATCGTTGGCATGGCGCGGTGTATGCTCAAGGAAAAGCGGCTTCCCGGCTACTTCTGGGGTGAGGCTGTGAACACTGCAGTCCACGTCCTCAACCGTGCCCCGACACGCGCGCTCAATGGCAAGACCCCATTTGAGGCTTGGCATGGTGAGCGCCCCACCGTCCACTACTTCAGGACTTTTGGCTGTGTTGCCTACATCAAGACCACACGGCCAGGACTCAAGAAGTTGGATGATCGCAGCACGCCGACCATCTTCGTCGGCTACGAGCATGGCTCCAAGGCCTACCGCTGCTACGACCCCTCCACCAAGCGTATCATTGTGTCACGTGATGTCATGTTCGACGAGGCAGAACAATGGAGTTGGCGCGATGAAAGGAGTGGTGATCCGGGCGACAGCGAGCCCTTCAATGTTGAGTACACACGGAGTACTCCGGCATGCCTCGAGCCGATGCGGCATCAGCAGCTCACATGTCTCCATCGCCCACGCCAATGCTGGCCCTTGCACCCATGACGCTGCCGTAGCAGTTCGCGCCTACGACGTCACCCACGAGTGCGCCGATCGAGTTTGTCTCGCCACCGGCTGATCTTGAGGATAACTTGGATGTGGACCATGACGATGCTCCACTTCGGTTCTGCGCCATCGACACTGTCATTGGATTAGCCTCGCCGCCTGGGCTTGTGCCCCGGGTGCTCGACGAGGAGTTGCAGTTCACCACAGTGGACGAACTTGTCTCCTTCAGTGAGGCAGAGCGCGAGGCGAGTTGGCGTCAGGCGATGCATGAGGAGATGAAGTCGATCGAGGACAACAACACGTGAGAGCTCGCTGCGCTCCCCACTGGGCACCGTGCGATCGAGCTCAAGTGGGTCTTCAAAGTGAAGCGCGATGAACACGGCAATGTCATCCGGCACAAGGCGCGTTTGGTCGCCAAAGGCTACGTTCAGCGTGCGGGAATCGACTTCGACGAGATCTTCGCTCCGGTCGTGCGAATGAAGTCCGTGAGGGCGCTACTGGCTCTGGCAGCCCACGAGCAATGGGAAGTCCACCGCATGGACGTGAAGAGCGCCTTCCTCAATGGCGACCTCAAGGAGGAAGTGTACGTGGGCCAGCCACCGGGCTTTGTCATCAACGGCAGCGAGCACAAAGTACTGCGTCTTCGAAAGGCGTTGTATGGTCTCCGATAGGCATCGAGGGCCTGGAATGCCAAGCTTGATGCGTCCATGGCGTCACTTGGTTTCCAAAGGAGCAGCTCCAAGCACGGCGTGTACATGTGGAGCCGAGGGTCATCGTGGCTGGTAGTCAGGGTCTACGTCGACGACTTGATCATTACCAGCACTAGCAGCGACGAGATCGTGGCATTCAAGCTCGAGATGAAGCGCGTCTTTCTCATGAGCGACCTCGGGCTGCTGTCGTACTACCTTCGGCCAGGCGGCATCTCGCTCCACCAATCTGCCTATGCAGGGAAACTGCTTGAGCGAAGCGGCATGAGCACCTGCAACCCCAGTCTGGCGCCGATGGAACCAAGGCTCAAGTTGAGCAAGGAGAGCACTGCTCCACTGGTTGATGCCACTGAGTACAGTCGCGTCATCGGCAGACTGCGCTACTTGGTGCACACCCGGCCAGATCTTGCCTACGCGGTAGGCTATCTGAGCCGGTTCATGGAGAAACCACGGAGGACCACCTCAACACGGTGAAGCGCATGCTACGGTACGTAGAACGAATGCGTGACTACGGTCTTCACTACGCTAGGAGGGAGGATGAACGAGCTCGACTAGTCGGCTACAGTGACGCCGACATGGCGGGCGACGTCGACACGTGCAAGAGTACCAGCGGCGTCGTCTTCTTCCTCGGAGGCAATCCCATCATCTGGCAGTCCTCCAAGCAGAAGGTGGTGGCTCTGTCCTCATGCGAGGCAAAGTACATTGCGGCGGCTATAGCAGCCTGCCAAGGCGTCTGGCTAGCTCAGCTCGTGTCAGATATGCTCGGTACTGAGTCTGGAACGTCGGAGCTCAAGGTGGACAACCAGTCCGCCATCGCCCTCAGCAAGAACCCCATCTTCCACGACCGAAGCAAACATATTGACACTCGTTTGCACTACATTCGGGAGTGCATCAACGGGAACAAGATCGTCCTCGGCACATTTCGATGGAGAACCAGCTAGTGAACATTCTGACCAAGGCGCTTGGATGCGTGCGGTTCCAGCAAGTATGTGCGTTGATCGACGTCAGCAAAATCGGTGAGCACAGCAAGGGCTACGGGGGAGAAATGTTGAAGCTACTCCAGCGTCTCACCGTTTTTTCTTTGTGACTATTTCGTTTCAGTTAGTAGTCACTTTTATGTTTTGTTTCAGTTAGTAGTCACTTTTATTTTTTCCGTTTCAGATTAGTAGTGGAGCACTTCCTGTTTAATTGCGGCTGCACGACTGCCATGCATTCATGCCGCGCATTGTGGAAGGCTAACTGTCATCTTTAGCTTGTTACTATCCTTTATATAAGTATGCAATATATCAGAAAATGCTGCCTCGTTTTAGCAGCACCAAGCATCGAGTGTTCATCGTGTTCTTGAGTGCGCGTTTAAGAGTTCGCCGGTGGCTAGAGATTGCCGGTGATCCACGACACCATGAGTGTCCTCGCTCATGCCAAATCCAACCTTCCTCTCCTCATCACAATTGCCGATGGTGACAACAGCAGCAATGACGGCGTGTTGGAGTACCATGCTCTTCTGAGGAGCGCGCCGCGTGGCTTCGCCATCAGGTGGCCTACCGATAAGTACGACCCGATATCGCTGAACTACACGTCGGGGACTATGTCGAGGCCGAAGGGTGTCATCTACAGCCACCGCGGTGCGTACCTGAACACGCTGGCCACGGTGTTCATACATGAAGTGCCCAACATGCTGGTGTACCTCTGGACCGTGCCCATGTTCCACTGCAATGGGTGGTGCATGGTGTGGGGGCACGGTGGCGCAGGGTGGCACGAACATCTGCATCCGGAACATGGTGCCTAAGGTCATTTTCGAGAAGATCATGCGCCATAAGGTGACCAACATGGGCGGCGCGCCCACGGTGCTCAACATGATCGCGAACGCGCCGGCGTCGGAGAGGAAGCCGCTCCTAGGCAGGGTCCGCATATCGACGGGCGGTGCGCTTCCGCCTCCACTGGTCCTGGCTAAGATGGAGGAGCTCGGTTTCAACATCGTGCATGGGTACGACCTTACCGAGACGTGCGGGCCGGCGACGCTCTGCATTTGGAAGCCCGAGTGGGACGCGCTGCCGCTCGCCGAGCGCACGTGGACCAAGGCACGCCAGGGCATGCCGCCCTTGATGCTGTAGGACATTGACGTCAAGGATCCAATGACCATGATGAGCGTGCCCTCCGACGGGCACGCCATCGGCAAGGTCATGCTCTAGGGGAACACGGTCATGAGCGGGTACTACAAGGACGCGGCCACCACGGAGGAGGACGCGGTCTAACATGATGTAGGACAACATCACCTTTTTCACATGGTCTCTCAAAAAGTGTAAAATCTTAGAATCCATCAAAGAGAGTGAAGAACCATCAAGCGTTCCAATTAAGCAATGATGTAAAAGACTAGAATCCAATCTAGCTCATGTTCACCATCCTTTTAGTTGTTCTTACATCACAGGAAACATCGGTCTCACAGTACTGAGGTTAGTAAAGTAAGATCTAGAAATCCAGTACCGAGACACACAACGAATAGGAGCAACAAAGTTAGAACCAAAATCACGTACATGTGGGTGATCAGAAAGCCGAAAAGAACATGAATTATTTGGATTAAACCCCAATCTAGCATGTGAAGCAGATTTAAAGCCATCATAAAAGTTTTCTAAAAACATAACTTTTTGCATTTATTCTTGGAACAAACGAGGTTGCACATTTTTTGTCTTCAAGCATTCAATCTTTCCTTCTTCTCTTTCTTAGCTCGCTGAAAGCAAAATTCATGCAAGTGTCTATCTCTTCCACAATAGGTGCATTGAATTTAACATTACCAGAATTCTTTTGAGAAAATGAGCTAGCACCTATAACATTATTCGATGATTTTTTGCACAAAACCAGCAAATTTAAACACAGTTTTATGAGGCTCATTTTTTGGTTCAATTAGCCCACTTTCTATGACCTTAACAATCTTAGAAGGATTATTTTTGGTATACTCAACAAAATTAAATTCTAGATCATGATTTTTCATACTTGTTTTTGACTTGTCTAGAATAATATTCAAAAAATTTTTGCCAAACAAATCTCTCTAAAATGTCTTTCAGGTACTCATTCTCTTTAGCTAGAGTAGGATAAGTTGTGCATTTAATAAGTTCATTCGTAAAATTCTTAAAAGCGCTAGACTGAGCCAATATTTCTTTTTTTAGCAAAATCATTAAGTTGTCTAGTCAATACTTCTATTTTCGTGTTAAGTTTAGGATAGTTAGAGTAAGAAGATATCTCATGATAAAACATCTATTGAATTATTTCCTGGGATGAATTAAGTCTAGCTTCTAGTAATTCACATTTAGAGCAAGCTTTAGATTGAGAATTTGAAATACTTGACTCTAAACGTGTAGAAAAATTAGACTTGAGCTTTTTAATTTCATTATTTGTAAGTTTTAACTTTTCATCATAAGAGTCATGTGCCAATCTTAACTTATTAAGTTTAGTAGTTACATCACTAAGTTAACCAAGTTTGATGTATTAATTGTTCTAGTAGTCTCTAACTCAAAACGTAAAACTTGGTAAGACTCACAAGATTCATTATCAGGAATAGATGCTCTAAGTATATTGATTTAAGAATTTAAGCTCTCAATAACGAAATAATGATTTTTAATTTTCTTTTTATACCTTTTGATCTCCTCTATCAATCTAAGCACAACACGAGATAAATCAGTATAAGAAGGTTTTACCTCATCAGAATCATTGTAAAGATCATCATCGTTGGGCTCCTCACTGTTGGCTATAAAACACATCCCTATAAAGTCCACCTCCTTTTCCTTCTTAACATTGCCCTCATTGTCGCTTTCAGAATCATCGTCACTCAAAATAATCTCATCAAGTGCTAACATTATCTTGTTGGCTGTCCTGCGATAATTACGCTTCTTGTTTGGATCAATCTTGATTTGAGAGCAACAAGTTGGTGCCTTATCATCTTTGACCTTCTTGCTCCTCAGTTGAGGCAATTCATCTTAATGTGATTTAGCTCATCACATTTATAGCATCTAATTGGAGCTCCTCTTCGTTTTGATATGATGTTGTTAATTGCCTTGGTCACCCTATTGGAGAGAAGTACAAACTGTTCTTCTGGAATTTCCTCTAATTCTTCATCTGAAATAGAGCACAATGTAGACAAGGCAGCAATAGAAGAACTAGAAGAACTGTCAGTTTGGTTAGTCACTAAGCCCAAATAATTAGCCTTATTTATCCTGGCCAAAATATTAATCTCATGTGTTTTCATCTTGCAATAAAGATCATTCAAAGTAAGTGTTTTCATGTTAACAGAATGATTAATAGTAGTGACTAACACATTCCAAACAGACAAATCTAAAGCACTTAAAATTTGATGGGCATTGTCAGAATCAGAATATGTGACATTAACAGATTGCAAATCACTAACAATTTTATTGAAGCAACCAAAAAGTGCATCTACTGATTCTCCAGGTTTCATCTCAAATTTAGAATACTTCTTTTTGAATTGATTCTCATGCACACCTTTAACAGATTTAGATCCTCCATGATAATCCACTAGAGTGGTGCAAATTTTATTTGCAGATTTAAGGTGAGCAATTTAGACAAACTTGTTTCTACATAGACCATGCAATAAGATATTTCTAGCCTTAACATTAGCTTCAACATCAGGGGAATTTTTAGTTGTAACAACAGGAGGCACTTCATATGTATTTTTAACTTTTTGCCAAATAGAATTACCTTGTGCTTGAAGGAAAAACCTACATGTGGGTTTTCCAATAGAGATAGTCTGATCCATCAAAAGATGGTGGCTTACCTGAAAACCAATCTCAATCTGATGCCATTACATCCTGCTCTGTACCACTTGTAGGATCATCTATGGCACTCAGAGGGGATGTGAATGATTGTAAAGTCTAACGGAAGCTTTTTCACAACCCTCTTTTTTGTCTAAACTTGTAAAACAGCAACAACACAAAAACACGGGAAAAGAAATAACGCCCAGAAAAGTCCAGGAAAGATCATGCATGCATGCAGTTCGCACCATCAACAAGCCACCTGAATTGTTTATTCAGCTACCCATATCCTCATCACAAGTCACAGCCAATAATACTATCTCTGCAGCCACTAGCTATTTCTCTAATCCCTATTCCTCTAGCTATCTATGCTGCAAGCTCTTTTCTATTCCATCTTACCTCTCTACAAAAAGTGTCGATCCAGCCAACCAATGCATACAAGTATAACCTCTAATTTTTTATTGAATTAACTACTCCAGCGTTGCTATTTCCTCACACCAAAATCCGAGTACACCAATTCCTCCCTCCTGACGTCACTTTCAATAGAAGAAAAGAATGCTGCTTTATCGATCAAATAGCATGGCGCACGAAACACAGAAATGGCAAGGACGCTCACGCGAGGGGCACTTGACGCAAGGTGGCGATTAGCAAGAAGCACTCGGTGAAAAGAAGGCGGCGGCGTCAAAGACAAAATATCATAGCCAAAAACCGATGGCCGCAGCCACTGGCCCTAGGTCCTTTTTTATATAGCCTTACGTACATGTCCACAAACTTTCTCCAAAACAAAATCTAATTAACCCTAATCAAGTTGGGCCAATTACCAACTCTACCAGGCTTTTAGCCCACTACCTTTTAAGGGACCCGAAACCCTTTCATAACATGGGTTTTCTAAAAATTCCAACTTTTCAAGTAGTCACATGTCGAAACCTCCAGGACCGCACCTCCCCTAGCTTCTCCATGCATTATCCACCACGTGTCGTAGCCTCCAGAACGCACCTTCATAGCTCAAACACGTTATCATCTATCTTTGATCTCCATGTGCCCTAAGCATGAGCCCAACCATCTCGTGACTTCCTTGACTGTCTGAACCTTGGATCTTCTATCCTAGTTCCAATCCACCTCGTCATCGACCATGATCGTCTCCATGCTCAACCTGCACATGCAAAGACCAAAGAATATTTTTCTGGCACAAGTTCGTCCCAACTTGACCAACATCAGTCCACACACACATAACACACCTTAAGTAACAGTAAGCAACATCATCAATTATTCATCACAAATTAACCATTGTCAATTATTTATAACCAAAATATCCTAGATCTAACCACATGGTCTAACACCATGTGTTTATGGAAGACAAGTGAAGGATGCATCATGAGTTGATGCACATCAAAAAAAGGACCTAAACTTGAAGTGAGGATGTACATCATCAAGTTTCAAGAGAATTCTCAAGGCAAAGATATAACTCGCATAGGCTAAAGATGTGTTCTTAGTCTTTTACCGGCCTTGGTGTTTGGTTAGAAAACAGGGTTGCTAGTATAAGTTGTCGTACTATTAAGATGTGTCATGTTTAGTAGATTGAATATATTCATGTGTTGATAGCTTAATGTCACTCCCTCTGGCTCTCCTAGCATAATGCTTAGATTTGATAATGTATTTTGTAAATAGTTGTAGCTCATGCATAATTCTTGTGATATATGACTAGAGTTTGTAAATGTGTCTTACAAATAGTTGAAGTCCATATTTCCTACTCCTTGTAGCATAATGCTTAGATTTGTTGTAGCACCTCACATATCAATATGAGATACTACTATAGAATGTCATCGCCAAGGTAAGAAATAAATAATAAAAACAATAATAGAAATCATAAGGAAATTAAAACTTGAATAATACTTTATTAGAGTACCAGCAGAAGCTAAAATAAATGTTTGAAACATGGGACCGATCTACTTCTAACCGAATAAGAGTAAATAATAAAACATAAATAGTGGCAAGCCACGGTGCTAAAAACTCGAGTGCTCCCACCCATGTATGTTGCTATCACATCACTAGCCTTTTACTTGATAATTGAAATAGCAAGCATGAGATTTGGAAATCTCAACAAGTACCCAATAACGGTTACAGTCAAGGTGTGTAAAGGACAACAATGCAAACAAGCAATTGACATAGGTTAAGTGCAATGGAACTACGTTACTGAAAACACTGATAAGGATTGGAGATAGAAATAACAGGAACGGTGGAATCCAATATAATGGTCATTTAGCAAGTTATGATAATGGCACTGCGATTACTTCCCACATACCCAATTATACGAGAGTAGTCAGACACAATACTGTCCTCGACTGTATAATCGCAGACGAGGTGTAATATCCTGAGTAACGAAAGTGTACGGCCCCCGTACGTTACCAGTGGGTGAAAATCTCCCCTATATGTTAGTAACCCCTGGACAAGTAATTGTTATATTGTTAATAGGTTATATAGTGTGAAATTAAGAAAACTAAGAGAATGCTAAGATGAGGTTACGATAGGAAGAAGGATTTGCTAAGGTTGGAAAAGAAGAAGCATGATTTCCGATATGAGGGCGATGTGTAATGATAATATGGTGGTAGTGGCTTAAACCTAAATTTGAAACATGTTTATATGCTATCCCCATTAATGATCTAAGCATGATTTCTAAGACACTAATTAAAAGCATGAATTCTAGAACATTATTAATTGAGTATTCTAGTAAACCTAAAAGCATGTGGAACAAGATAACCTAGAACATCATGATATGAATACAATATTAGAAGTCTATAGCCAGGCAAGCATTAGTAGTATGATAATGATTAGGCATGCATTAATAATATGATAATGACTAGGCATGCATTAGTAATATGATAATGACTAGGTAAGTTTTAGTTATATGATAATGACCAGGTAAGCTTTAGTGATAGTTGTACTCAAAGGTATGGGCGACAGTTAATTATGGAACAGGTGATATGTAGAACGGAGAAGTTATGGCCATGAGGTACTTGCTTGAGCACGCTCAGCAGACATGCCACTCGAAGGATCAAAGGTCTGCAACTATCTGAACGACCCCCTCTGAGGTCACATGCGAACCTACAAGGTGGAACAGGAACGAATTAGATTAGGGCTAAGACAACTTTATGGAAAGACGGACGGAAGTGCATTCGGTTAGAAAAATTCGCGTTCGTTAAGCCTTCATCGTGTGAATCATCGTTCGGTCATATGATTTGCCATTCGGCCGTGCGAACCACGACCCGCTGCATGGCCCAAGAAAACTCCCCGCGAAACGCTATTCGACCAGCCCCCCAGCCAACCAAACCATACAGTCGTAGAATTTGGCCACATGAAAGCATCTAGACCCCTAAAAATGGTTTTTGTAATTAATAACATTATATAATATGGTACTAACATGTTTATTGAGTGTTTGAAAGGTTTAGTCCCAATGACGAATGTGAGATGCATGCTAATGGTCAACATGAAAATCAATGTGGCTCAAGTCAAAGGTACAAATAGTCTAGGATCTGTTTTTGGTTTTACCGATCTTGGGAGAAAGGATGGAAGACCGGATTATAGGTTAAATACCGTACTACTAAGAGTGGTCATGGCAAGTAACTTGACAGCATGTTATTGTGCCATTGGATCAATTTAGGATCAAGCATGCACTCAAAACTAAAATTAATAGCCAAACTATGCACTGTCAGAAAAATCAGAAGTACCTGAGTATAAACAGCGGTACTTCCGCTTTCCAGAAGTTCTGATAAAATAAGTAGTACATTTTCTCTAGAGAGCACCCTTAGAATCACTTTTTTCTCTGGAAACTGGAAGTATCAGAGTTTCAACATCGGAACTACCGCAGAGCGGTAGTACTGCAACCCTTGAGCAGTACTATCGGATCTCAGAAACTCCAAAAATCTAGGTAATATGTTTTTTCTAGAGAGCGCCAAGTTTTAGCCCTTAGACAAACGGAAGTACCGCTCTAGAATTTGGAACTACCAAATATCGAAACTACCGCGCTTATAACGGTGGTAGTACCATGCTGACTTTCAATGGCTAGTTCAGAACAGGTGCAGTAGTACCGGCTGATGAACAGTGGTATTTGTTCATCCTGATTTTTTAGAAATTACCTTATAACGACTAGTTTTGGTAGGTGGGGGTATAAATACTCTCCCACCTGCTCAAGAACAAAGTTAGATACTTCATTGCAATATTCTTAAGCATAGAACATTCACTCCACACCTCAATTACTTTCATTCCATTCATTTGAGGTAGTTGAGCCAAAATCAAGTGCATTCATCTAGATTGATTCTTTGGCACTTGATCACCATCAAATGGAGCCTTAGTTTATTACTCTTAGTTCTTACTGGCACCTAGACGGCTTGGCGTGGCTTGCGAAGTGACTTCTTCAAGAAGATTGTGAAGAAGCCCAACGTCGACTTGTGAGTGGTTTGTTGTTCACCATCTCCAAAGCAGAGAAAGAACAACCACTAGTGGATTAATGATTTGATGCTTAATTTGTGGAGCCGGTCCAAGTCGCTTGGGCTTTCCTCAATGTGGATTTGGGGAAATCGGCAGGTTTCCAAGCACCATGGTAAAACATTGTGTATCAATTGATTACTTCTTTATCTCTACTTTTCGCACTTGTATTTCTGGCATACTTTGATAATTGTGATTGTCTTATTTACTTTTTATAGAGATATACTTATAGAGACTTGTGCTTGTAGAGCCTTAGATTTACTAGAATCGTGTAGGTTTACATTGCTTTGAAATCTTGCCTAGCTATAAATTGTGGTAATTAGTTTTAGAATGCAAGAATTTTAGAATCTCCTATTCACCCCCTCTAATCAGTTATCAGTGATCCTACACCACCGGTCACTTAGTCGCCGCCTACGCCGCTGCCTCCTAGCCTTGTCGGCCTACGCCACCGCCTAGCCATGCCCGACCCACGTTGCCACTTCTTGGTTGCAGCTGGCTAGCACCGCCACCCTCTGGCCTCGCCGGCCCATGTCGCCACCGCTTGGTCGCACCCAGCCTGCACCACCGCCAGCTAGCGCCTCTACCGGCCACCGCTACACTGCCGCCGACCTGCGCCTCTGCAATGCAACTGCCTCTGGTGCCCGCCGACCAGCACTGCCTACCACCAACGCCTACACTGCTGTTGTTGCCGTCGCCAGCCTTAGCCCCTACATCGGTCGCACGAGAGAAAGATAGAAAGAGAGATCCTTAATAGATTGATTAGGGCCTACGCAAGGAAGGGGTTAGCCCCTATATTTATCGTCCCTTAAACCTAGATAATGATGGTAATTAATTAGCTTAATTACTAATTAAGGGATTTGCTGGGTTTGTGGAATAATGCCAAACCTCCCTATTTCCATGTGCTACATTTGCAAATGTGTTTTGCAAATAGTTGAAGCTCATGCACAATCCTTGTAGCATTTGATTTATATTTGTGAATGTGTTTTGTAAATGGGTTGAGTCTATGTATCTAATCCTTGTGTTATGATTTTAAAGTGCGCAAATATATTTTCTAACTTGTTGTCAATTATGCCTTAATCCTTGTGCATGGTACTATAAGTTACGAATATGTTTTGCAAATGTGTTGAAGTATATGTCCTCTTGCCTCTACTGAAAAATGCAAGGCAGTATGACCAACTCTGTGGAATGACTGTTCTAAATGTGGCAGTACGATCAGAGTGGTCTGACCGGCTCTATGTGGGTGGGCTGACTGACCATTAATTGGTGGCCAGACCGGCTTATGACAAGTGGTTAGACAAGTGCGGTATAATCGGCTTTGTGGTACTACCAAATATTTGTTACTGGTAGTTATTTTCCAGAGAGCTCCATTTTGTAGTTGCGGTCAGTGCGATCATATCATCCTATGTGGTGGTCTGACCAGCCAAGGCCTGTAACAGCTTGTTTTCTAGTTGTTGCAAGGATCGTAGTAGTACCGGCCCTTGCATGGCGGTACACTGACCTTCTACAGATTTCATCACAACAGCTAGTTTTTGTGGTGGTAATAAATACCCCATTGGGAGAAGGTTGCTACAAGTGTTATCTGTGTTGCTACACTCATTTCTATTCTCTTAAGCTAGTGTAAGTCTCTTCTCTCAATTGTGTGTGTGTTTCACCTTGTGAGTAGGAGAGAGATCTCTAGTTGTATCTGTTTCATCTAGAGTTGGATTTTGTATCCACTTGAGCTTGTGCATTTATTGCATGTGGTGAGTCAAGTAAGGGTTTTGACTTATTACTCTTGGAAGCTGATGACTCCTACACGGCTTGAAGGAGTCATGCCCGGTGATCTTCTCAAAGAAACTTGTGAGAAGGCTCAGCGTGTTGTGAATGTTGGAGCTCATCTACTCAGAGGGAGAAAGGGCTATCACTGGTGGAAAATGAGGCGATTGGCTCAATTCATATAGCCTGTCCAATTTGTTTGGGCTTGCCTCAATGTGGACTAAGGGAGACTGGCAGGTCTCCGAATACCACGGTAAAAAGAGACTGTATCAAATTATGGTTTGCTTTCTTATGCTCAGTTTACATACTTGTAATTTATATTCATAGAAATTGAATTGATTGCTCGTTACCCTAGGATTGCAAACTTTGACATAGACTTTAGGTGTTGATACATTTAAGTGAACCAAGATGATTTAGACTTTATTAGTGCAAAACCGATTTGATTTACGTTTTCACACATAAACTCATTTTTAGCCAATGAGTGAATTTTAAAAGCGCTTATTCACTGCCTCCTATAGTTGGCCTCCTCGATTTTACAGTTAGATCTTTGTTCAGAGTGAAACCAAACTTCCATCCCACTCCCTTGGGGCGCAACAATAACACCGTGCTTGATATGCTCATGAAGAAGTCGCTGTCGTAGAGAGGGAGCCTACTGCAATCGATCATGGAGGCATGAGGGGCACCTCCTCATTGTTAGGCAGCTCTCGCGGTGGCACACTCCCATGGGACACAAACCATCAGACAGTTGAGCGCAATATTTTTCAGTGATATTTGCAACAAATCTAACCAATAACTGCAACAAAGTAATTTAACCCTGCAAATTTTCACAGCACAAACACAACAACGAGTGGCCACTCGTGCAATAAAATCTTGCACTAGCTACAACAAAACTCATCATAGGAATTAAAGGATGCAACAATATTGTAACAAAATTAAAAAAATATCTTGTAACACTTGAAGTGAACTCATGCAACAAATCGAGTGAACACCTGCGACAAATCCAGCTAATGCCTGCAACAAATCGTATCTACAGGAGGCACATGCAGAGGCCAACCCAGTGGCTCTCGGCTAGCTCTCCGTTTGCCATTCCCTCCGATCTGCACAGATTTGATGCTTCTAGCTCCCTCTCATTTGCATGGATCCGGTACCCCTGGCTCCTCCAGCATGATGCCTCGACAGAGAGAGAGAGAGAGAGAGAGAGCAAAGGAGGTAGAGGAATAGTTTATGGCGAGATGCCCTTGTGCAGCAATGAAAGACTTGTGTTTGGATAGTGGGTGGGTTGTGGGCCGTTTGAGCGGACACACGGACCGTGCCCTGAATGGAGCATCCGATGGTATCGAACGTATGATGCATAGCAGTACCTTAAAATTTTAAGTAGTGACACTTGATAAACATGCAAGGGAAGGAAGGAGAGGCATACGCGGAGAAGAGGAAAAGAGAAGTTGAATTACCACGTTTGAAAAATTTTGAGTTGCAGGTAGGAAATTTTGAAAGTTCGAATCTTCAAGCTAAAAGTTTAAAATTCGTATTGCAAGTTTAATTTTTTAGTCGAGACTTTCACTAGTTAGATAGCGAGTCAATGTTCACTAAATAGAGGCTTCCCAACACAAAAGATTTCAATCTAACATTAGGCAAGAGTGCTGGAACACTAGCTTAATTAATCCACGATTGTTCTTTTTTCCCCCCAAATAAGCTCCTGATGGAACACTTCAATTCCCGCCTATGCTAATTCACGTTAGCGTCAGCTTCCGTAGGAAGTAGGTAAATCAAGCGACCACCTATCATATCTGCACTTGTTTTTTTCCTAGGATGTGCCTAGTAATTATTCAAATATTTTATTTTAAATAATTATCTAAATTTGTGACTCTTAAATTAAAATCCAATGGCTATCATCATTTCCTCTTACTATATAACTCCTAACCCTAACCCCTGTCCTAATCCCGTCGTCTCCCACCCGACCCCGTCGCCTCCCACTCCGCGCCCTTCACGTCACCCCTCCTCATTGCCCTCCGTGCCGCCCCCTCCTCATCACCGATGCCGTCCCCTCCTGTCGTCGAAGCAGTTCTACATGCCTACTACCCGCGACACCCCACCCCTTCCTCCATCACCCGAGACCGACGACACCCCTGCCGCCTCACCGTACCGCCCCTACCCCTCCCCACCGTGCCACCCCCGCTCAACCTAATAACCAGTGCCTTCCACTGCCGCTGCCCTCCAACACCGCCCACCACCTTCCTACCCCACCCGTCGCCCCCACCACCGCCCACCGTCGGGCTACCGCCCCCGGCCTCCCTCTATGCCTACGAGGAACAGTGAACCCTAGATGCGGGGTGGGATTCTCCCCTTTAGTCGCCGGTGAGGAGGAAGAAGTGATTGCCGGTGAAGAGAAAGAATGGGTCGCCGGAGGGAAGGAAGAAGCGATCATCGGAGCAAGGAAGAAGGGGGTTGTTCGAGAAGAAGGTAGAGGTGACGGCGTACGAATCTTTGCGTACATCTAAAGGTGAGTAATTTGAATGATTGTTTAGAAGAAAACACCAAAATCTTGTTTCTAATCCAAAGAAGCTCCTCATGGAGCACTTCAGTCCATTGTCTAATTACTTTACGTTAGCGTCAGCTTCCATATATAGCAAGCACGTAAATCAGGTGATGATGGATCCTCTATGGGATACTGTGCTTCCGAGATCGCTCGATCATCCCATTCAGCCCTGAAGCACCTGTGTGTGTCCATCGCTCTCCCAGAAGGCCCGCATACGCAATAGGCTCGCTCCAAAATCGCAGGCGTACGGTCTGCACATCTGCAATCGCACCAGAACAACCAGTCACCGGCTCGCAGCGTCACTAGCGTCACTCTCGCAACGCCATGAGAGCCGCACGGATTCTGTTCCGTAGACTAGCTCACCACAGCGTCAGCAACAACGGAGCACTGCACCTGCGGCATACTCTCCACTTGGATTATAGTAGTAATCTTGCGCCCCCGCGAGCGTTTACTTTCTCACCATGCCACCCGCGCGCGTTTGCTTCCCCCCTCGGCACCGCATCTCTATTATTCTCCAGCCTTGTGGGGAGGGAGGCGGAGGCAGAGGGGGAGGTGCTGGACATGGAGGCCGGCACGGTGCGGTGCGCGGCCAACTACGCGCCACTGTCGCCGCTCAGCTTCATCGAGCGCGCGGCGGCCGTGTACGGCTCCCGCGCGGCGGTGGTGTACGGCGAGAGGCGGTACACGTGGAGGGAGGCGCGGGAGCGGTGCGTCCGCGTGGCCGCCGCGCTCGCCACCCGCTTCGGCGTCGCCCGCGGTGATGTGGTGAGTGGAAACCGACACGCTCTTTGCTTTGTTTGCTTGTTTTGTCCGTAATCACCTTACCCTGCGTCTAGAACCGACCAAGTAGTAAGAAACTAGGAACTAGCCCATTTAATTTGAGAGCCTTTTGTATTCTCGAATTTCTTTTTCATAGACGAAAGATCCAGAATACTACTTAGCAACTGATGAGTAATAGCGCATTCCATGATAGCAGCAAAATCATGTGAAGCTCGGTCCTGCAAATGGCAGTTTGGGCATAGACGCACAGTAAATCGTTTGGTGTCAATCATGCAATCATTGACCTTTCGGGTGTTCCACGTGGAATGAGGGAGACGGAAATGGGATAAGGTTATGAAATAGGAGTAGTTTCCCATGCTCGCCAGATTGGGGCACTCGATGGTCCACCACTAGATTTTACTCGGACCATGGGTCTATGGGCCCTATTAGCCATAGATATCATTAGAACGGCCTAATTTGCACCCAATGGGCCTGGCCATCTGGAAATCTGTGACGGGCTAAGCCCACGCATACGACGGAGGTTTTTCAGCAAGCATCGTTGACACCACCATCAATATCCAGGTTGCTGTTCTCAGCCCAAACGTGCCGGCGATGTACGAGCTACACTTCGCCGTGCCCATGGCCGGGGCGGTACTCTGCACGTTCAACACGCGGCACGACGCGGCCATGGTTTCCGTCCTGCTCAAGCACTCCGGCGCCAAGGTGTTCTTCGTCGAGTCGCACGTCCTCGACGTCGGGAGAGCCGCGCTGAGGCGCCTCGCCGAGTTAGGCGAGGCCTGCCTTCCGGTCCTTGTAACCATCTCAGACGACGCCGACTGCGGCGACTCCGGTTGCACGGACTACGAGGATCTCATCGAGAACGCCCCTTCGCAGTTTGACATCCGGTGGCCGGTGAACGAGCTGGAGCCGATCACGCTCAACTACACGTCCGGCACGACGTCGCGGCCCAAGGGCGTGATCTACAACCACCGCGGAGCCTACCTCAACACCATCGCGACGGTACTCGCGTACGACATCACCGCCATGCCGACGTACCTGTGGACCGTGCCGATGTTCCACGGCAACGGCTGGAACCTGCCGTGGGGCGTCGCCATGCAGGGCGGCACCAACATCTGCCTGGGCCACTTCACGGCGAAGGTCGTCTTCGACAACATCGCGCGGCACAAGGTGACGCACATGGGCGGGGCGCCGACGGTGCTCAACATGATCGTCAACGCGCCGGCCGCGGACCGGAAGCCGCTGCCAGGGACGGTGCGCATCATGACGGGCGGCGCGCCTCCGCCGCCCCGCGTCCTGTTCGGGATGGAGGAGCTCGGCTTCGTGATATACCACGTCTACGGCCTCACCGAGACGTGCGGGCCCGCTACCGTATGCACGTGGATGCCGGAGTGGGACGCGTTGCCGGCCGAGGATCGCACGCGTTTGAAGGCGCGCCAGGGGTTTCATCACATCGCGATGCAGGACGTCGACGTCAAGAACCCGGCCACGATGGAGAGCATGCCGTACGACGGCCAGACGGTGGGCGAGGTGATGTTCCGAGGCAACACCGTGATGAGCGGCTACTACAAGGACATCAACGCGACGAAGGAATCGATGGCCGGCGGGTGGCTGCACACCGGGGACCTCGCCGTGCGGCATCCGGACGGGTACATTCAGCTCAAGGACCGGGCCAAGGACATCATAATATCGGGCGGCGAGAACATCAGCTCGATCGAGGTGGAGTCGGTAATCTTCAGCCACCCCGCGGTGCTCGAGGCGGCCATCGTGGCGAGGCCCGACGACCACTGGGGTGAGACGCCTTGCGCGTTCGTGAAGCTGAAGGATGGCGCCAATGCCACTGAAGCAGACATTATAAGCTACTGCCGGGAGAGGCTGCCGCATTACATGACACCGAAGACGGTGGTTTTTGAGGATTTGCCCAAGACTTCGACGGGGAAGACTCAGAAGTTTGTTCTCCGGGAGAAGGCCCAGGCTATGGGCAGCCTGACAAAGACCACCAATAGCAAGCTGTAAGGAGTAAGGTTATTTGCCTGAATGAAACATTGTTGTATGACTGCACTATGCTTTTGCAGAGATTGCGATGTGTTAGACCATGTGGATGGTCATAAATAAAGAGATGATAAATAATTAACATTTGGTTTATTTTGATTTTTGCGTTTGTGAAAGACTTGATCATTTGCAGTCGAAGACTTTGCCTTTGAGTGATTTTGCTCAGTTACGAGTGATTTCAAACCACAGACTTTAGACTACGACCACGGCATGGCCAAACGATCACAGACTTCAGACTTCAACCATTGCATGAACACGACTACGACTATGGCTGGCTTACGACCACAACAGTTTTCGACCATGTCCAACTTTCAACCACAGCAGTTGTCGACCACGTCTGGCTATAACCACGGCGTGGCCAAACGACCACAGACTTCAGACTTCGACCATAGCATGAACACGACTACGACTACGGCTAGCTTACGACCACGGCAGTTTTCGACCACGTCCAATTTTCGACCATAGCAGCTATCGACCACGTCTGGCTTTGACCACAACAAGTACGACTTCAACCTTACGACCATGGCAGCTTTCGATCACGTCTGGTTTACAACCAAGGCTGCTTTTGATCACATCTAGCTTCGACCATGGAAAGTACGACTTCAACCTTACGACCACGGTAACTTTCAATCACGTTTGTTTACGACCACGACAGCTTTTGACCACGTCTAGCTTCGACCACGGCAGTACGACTTCGACCTTTCGACCACAGCAGTACGACTTCGATATTACGACCACGTCAGGTAATCATAGCTACAATACTCTTTCATGGTCATAGCTACAGTGCTCGATAGTCATAGATTTTACTGGTCGTACTCGATAGTCAAAGGTTTTATTGGTCGATAGTCAAGGGCTTTGCGGTCGTTGGTCGTAGGTTTTGCGGACTGCTTTCATGGTCGTAGATTTGGCGGACTTGTCGATACTCATAGACTTCACAACCTATTGTTTTGTCTTCGGTAGTTGGAGGCTTAGCGATCGGTTGCCATAGGTTTCACGGTCAGTACTCATAGACTTCATGGTCAGTACAAGTGCTTCACTCTTGTGACCTTTGAGTACGTCGATTACTCGTGTTGGGCCAGTGGCTGACTGGTCGGTGTGTGGTGGTCGTTGATGAATGGTCATTGCTGCAGTACCAAGTGAGTACTCGAGGATTGAGGTACTCGTAGTCGGAGGACTCGGTACTTGATAGAAGTGGTTTCACGATCATGGTAAGCGGTCGTGTGTTGGAGTGTTGTCTGTACTCGTAGGTTTCAAGTACGTGTTGCGACTGTGATTTCTGATCGATACTCGATAGTTAGTCTATAGTGGTGCGGGTGATTTATGAGTACATGTGAGTTACGAGTACTCTGAGGTAGCGGTCGTGTTGAGTGGTCTAAGGGTTTGTTCCAGTTAGTGGTAGACTATGTGGTCGTAAACATTCTGAGAGATGGTGGTAGATGGTTTGGTTCTTATCTGGGGATAGACAAGGGTGTATTTTGCTAATGTGTGTTAATTATGGTCAAGTGGGGAGAACTTGTTCCAGGAGAGAGTTTCTTTTGTCTTTGCATGTGCAGGTGGGCTTGGAGGCGACTAGGGTCGGTGACGAGGAGGACCGGGACTAGGGGGATAATCTGAGGTCCAGGTGGTCGAGATGTCACGCGAGCTGCTTGAGCTCATGCTGGAGCACGTGGAGGCCAAAGGTGGATGCTGCGTGGAGGCGTGGAGACGGTTACGGTTGGTGACGAGGAGGACCGGGACTAGGAGGGGGCAATCTGAGGTCCAGACGGTCAGGATGTCACGCGAGGTGATCGGGTTCACACAAGAGCACGCGGTGATGGTGCACGATGGAGATACAGGAGGGGATATCCCGGAGGCTTCATCATGGGAAGTTGTGGATGGACTCCATGACTTGTACGAGGCAGTTAAGACCCGTGTTAAGAAGGGTTTCGAGTCCCTTGATTTGAGGAAGAGATAGGATTTCGTGTCCAGGTGTATAAGGACACAGTTTGACGTGTTCAAGTGGAATACGATTTGTGCGTTGGCCTATAAAAGCATGGGAGGCTGTAGGTTAGCGTATGGGGTTTTAGGGCTTTCACAGAGAAGGTTTTTAGGGGTGTTGTGAGGCGCTTTGTAACCAAAAATTTGATGAAGAAATAATAGATCAGATTCTTTCTAGAAAAAATTCTTCGACAACTTGGTTCCTCTCTATTTTTTGTGCTTTGTTTTGTCTTCGGCATGTACTCATTCAGGCAATGGTCGAACGGCTAGGGATTTCAGGCGGAAGGAGGTCACGACTTCGTGCGCCATTATCGTACCTAGCGATCGGAACGAGCAAACGGTCGATCCGAGATTGGGCCAAGTGATCGAAATGAGCGGGCGATCAATCTGAGCACTCGTAAGCGAGCGATTGTAAGCGAGCGGCCGGAGCGAGCGTTCGGGATGAGCGATCATAAGCGAGCGGTCAGAGTGAGCGTTTGGGTTGAGCAATCGTACACTACTACAAACAGGGTCGTCACAGACCATTCAAAACTGTCATCACAGACGATTTTTTGAACCGTCTGAATTTATGCGTCAATGATAATCAGAGGTTATCACAAACGGTTTGTGAGCCGTCTGTGATAAATACATCATAGATAGCTTGTAACTAGAACCGTCTGTGAAGAACACTATCATAGACGGTTCTAACTACCAACCGTCTCTGATACTCACACATCATAGATGGTTCTAGCTACCAACCGTCTGTGATTTGTGAATATTACAGACGGTTGGTACATAGAACTGTCTATGATACTTCCCCATCACAGACAGTTTCTGGTTCAAGCCATTTGTGACAATTCTTCATAAACAGTTTATACCATAAAACCGTCTGTGATAATTTATTATATACCTAAATTTTTTTCTATTTTTTGGCTAGCCTCAAGAAATGTTAACTATATCATCTGAAAATAAGCAAATACAGCAACAAATACAGCAACACATTCTATTTCTATTAAGATTAGAATCCACTATTATAACATCATAAGATATCGAGTAGGTTACCTATAGCACTGCATACACAAGAGGATACTTATAATTTTACAAAGATAAGCTTCACGGTTACAAATTCAGAAAAATGATTACACTACAGGAAACTTCAGACTAATGCAAGCTAGACTTAAACATTCTTCATTAAACTACATTCTAAAAAAATGGTGCGGGAAAATTTTCAAGTAGCAGAAATAAAAAGGCAACGAACACCATTTTCAGCTTCTATGCCAAAATTTTCAAGTAGCAGAAATAAAAAGGCAACGAAATGTGCCATTACCATTGCCATTGCAAATTTGTCATTGCCTCCTTCCTTTCCATCTTGCTTCAAGCAAAATTTCAGTCGCCCTTGCCATTCCCCTTCCCACCCTTGCCACGCACAGACGAGTTAGAGTAGTACTGGTGGTATTGGTTCTTTAAGTATGGAGAGGGGGTTAATAAGGGGCGAGAGGTGGGGAAGAGAACGGTGCCCGCCATTCGATGTGGAGAGAATGGACGGGTGATATCGGGATCCTGGGGACCGTCTATGATAGAGATATCATAGATGGTTCATAACAAAAACCGTCTATGATAATAGGAGATATCACAGATGATTCAAAACAAAAACAGTCAGTGATAATATATCGGTACAATATAAATAGTTAGTCTCAAAAGATAAAGTAGCAAAATTTTTTATGGCTTATATATGCTCATTTAAAAGGTTTCGATGAGATCTACAACTTTGCAGTTGAGGCGAAATCCAAATTCCGAAGGAAAGATAAAAATTTTGGCAAAAACAAAAACTTAAAACTTAAAACACAAATTTGGGACTAAAGATGGCCGATTTTAAGGGTCTTAGAGGGCGACTAGCACAAGCAAATCTTTTTTTGAATTAGACTCGTCGTTAGCTTTCCAACGAGTACAAGAACGTCTAAAACGGATACCGTATACAAAGTTATGCCCGTTTTATTAAAGGTGTCTCAAAACTGAATCCTGCTAGGACTTGAGCAGGAGATTATGAAATTTTAGAAGATTATGAGGTGGGAAATATATCACAGATGATTTTTAATGCAAATTGTTTGTGAAGTATCACGAACGGTTTAAATAAAAAAATCGTCTGTGATGTTTGCCATTATCACAAACGGTTCTTATCAAGATAAGAACCGTCTGTGATAATTCGCAAGTGATTCTTGATAAGAACCGTCTATGATGTCTTGTATTATCCCGGACGGTTCGTATAAATAACCTTCTGTGAAAATACCACAGACGGTTATTCGTATAAACCATTTGTGATACTTACAGCACAGACGGTTCTAGGAACCGTCTGTACTGTAAGCGTCCAGTTTAACCTCTTTTATAGTAGTGATAACGAGTGGTCATAACGAGCAGTAGGGCGACAGAGACTCTTCAAGCACGTATGAACAAGCAGCTGCAATCGTTACATTCATTCGGTAATTCAGATTGGTTTTCTTTTATTCCTCTACGCTGTGTTTTGATTTCAGGTGGTAAAAGCAAAGACAATCATTCACCCCCTCTGATTGTGTCATACGATCCTACAAGTGGTATCAGAGCCGGTTGCTATAACGTTAGAGAGGTATGTGAACCATCTCCCTATGCTAGATGGTACTGATTTTGCTTTTTGGAAATATCGTATACAAGCTTACATTGAGGCTCAAGGTAGTGATGTTTAGGGAAAAAATTGCTACACCATATGAGGTTCCTACTGTTGTTACTAATTTAAATAAAGTGGATGTTGATTTAAATGCTCAAGCTCGTAATTTGCTATTTCAAGGGATTTCTCGCAGAGAGTTTGATCGTGTAGCTCATATTAATTCTACCCACTTAATATAAAAAATCCTTTGTGGTTATCATGAAGGAACCACTAAAATCAAGAAAGTGCGTAAAAATCTTTACCCAAAAGAATATTCTGATTTTGCTATGAAGCCTGGTGAATCCATTGATGGTCTCTTTGCTCGTTTTGAGAAAATATTGAGTGATTTGCGCGGTGTTAATGTTATTCCTACTAATGAAGATAATGCAACTAAAATTTTGAGATCTTTAGGTTCTGAGTGGTTGATGGTTGTCACAATTATTAATCAAACTGTCGATCCAGAAACTTTAACCATAGATAATCTTTATTCTAGATTAAAAACCTATGAGATGGAAGCTTTGCCTTCCATGATCGATAAATCTTCACCTTTAGCACTTGTGACTAACCCCGTGCAAGCTGCTTCGTCGAGTGTTTTGTCTTGTGTTTCTTTGTCTGACTTGTCTTCTTTTTCAGAGGAACAGTTCGAGCAGCTCTCTGAAGAGGACTTGGTGTTGATCTCCTCACGAGCATACAAGGCACACAACAATGTGAGGATGAGGAAGCGAGTTGGCGTGTCAGGTCCGTTCAGATGTTATGAGTGTGGCGAGCCAGGCCACATTAAGATGGATTGCCCTAAACTGAGTAGTAAGGAGGTTAATGATGACAAGGCTCCAACTCGTCGCACTCAATTCAAGATTGACCCAAGCAAGAAGCGCAATTATCGCAGGGCGGTCAACAAAGTACTTTCAGCACTTGAGGAGATTAATTTGAGTGATGTTGATTTTGCAAGCGACGATGAGGACAAAGGCAAGAAGGTAAAGGAGGTGGACTTCATAGGGATGTGTTTTATAGCCAACAGTGAGGAGCTTAACGATGATGACCTTTGTAGTAATCCTGATGAGATAAAATCTTCTTATACTGATTTATCTCGTGCTGTGCTTAGATTGACAAAGGAGCTTAAAAAGTATAAAAAGAAAATAAAAAATCATGATTTTATTATTGAGAGCTTAAAATTCTGAAATTAATATACTCAGAACCTCTATTCCTAATGATGAATCTTGTGAGTTTTGCCAGATTTTACATTCTGAGTTGGAAGTACTAGATTTATTAATGCATCAAACCTGATTCAACTTAAAAATGTAACTAATAAATTTAATAAATTAAACTTGACGCATGACTCTTGTGATGAAAAATTAAAATCTGGTAATGATGAAATTAAAAAGCTTAAGTCTAGTTCTTTTGCTTAATTTAAGACTTGCTCTAGGTGTGATTTGCTTCAGGATAGACTTAATTCATCTCAGGAGTCAATCCAACAAATGCTCTATCATGAGACTATTTCTTGCTCAAATTGTCCTAAACTTAACACTGAAATAGAAGTCTTGATTAGACAATTTAACAATTTTGCTGAAAAGGAAAGATTAGCTCAGTCGACTGCTTCTAAAGGTCTTGCAAATGATTATATTGAATGCACAACCTGTCCTATATTGGTTAAAGAGAATGAGTATCTAAAGAACATTTTAGAGAGGTTCTTGTTTGGCAAAAAGAATTTGAATATGATTCTAGATCAATGAAAAACAAGTGCAAAGAAACGCAGTTTAGGATTTAATTTTATTGAGCACGTCAAAAATAGTCCTTCTAAGGTTGTTAACCTTCTTAAACCTAGAAAAATTGAAGTAGAATCTGAATCTAAAAAGATTATATTTAAACCTGCTGGTACGGTGAGTGCGTAAGTGCCATTCGGAACGAGCAGATTGTGATCAGCTCAGGTATTGCTGATCGACGAACGGCAAATGGAGCATACCAAAATTCCACTAGCAGTTAGCACCAGGATCTGAACATCTTTTAATACATGTGGCGTTTTTATGAAAGACAATGGACAGTAATCAAAAGGATCTTCAACAACTTGTGAGCAGAGTCAGCTTTGTTGACTACTAGTATATTAAGAGTTTCAGACGACAAAGTTTGTCTGGTGATAACAACAGCTAACAACTAATTAAACAAGTCCAAAAAGCGTAACAAGTCAAGCTTCAGAACTTAATTTCGTCAGCAATTTTTTCGTCAGATGAAGTTTCTTGATCAATTAAACGAGTGGCGTATTATAGCTTTCTGCCCTGGCACACAGGATGGACATATAGTGACTTTTCAAGGGTTTGGTTAAACATTATCCGGATATTTTCTTTCTAACTATCATCTAGATTTAGGACCGTTGGTGGAGGTCTGAGGTCTCAATCTCTGAACAATTGAAGCATGTGCATCAATCTCTTATGATCTTATCTTGTGCAACTCACCGAGTCATCGCCGAATATTTTGATTCCAATAAAAAGCTCCACCCAAGGGGACCATGGCTTAAGTTCATTGTAAAAATCACCAAGTCCAAGCAATATATTACTAGCATCCTGCGATAAATTTATCAGACCTAAGTTTCCTAGCGTGGACTCCAGCACCCCGTACGTGGCGGCGATCCCCGAGGTGGTATTCCCGCCGGCGACGCTGTAGGCAAAGTGCATCAAGTCGGAGCAGTCCACCTGTTCACAGCTGCAGGGCAGCGAAATCCACAGCTTCTGCCCGACGTCTATCAGGTTGACGTTGGTGATGTTGTTTGCGGTGGCGATCTCCTGGTAGGTCACGAAGGCGTAGAACACGTTGCGCGCGATGGCGTCCAGCCCGTCCTAAGGCTGGACGGTGTAGACGGGCTGGTGGTCCGACTGACCGATGTTGTTGCCGGTGCAGCGGCAGCGGAACGGGATGCGGACGGTCTTCTTGGCGGGGATGGCGGTGGTGGCCGGGAGGTTGTTGACGCCGATGCCTTGGAGGGCAGTGTTGAAGCGGGAGAGTTCGAAGTAGGTGGTGGCATTGGGGACGGCGTAGCAGATGGCGGGCACGCGCAGGCGAAGTCGGCGGCGAGGAGGATGGCGGCCGAGTTTGAGCACAAAGCTCGTCATCGTCTGCCGGCAAGGGATTGGGTTATTCTTTTCAGCTTATTTCAAATTCCTCGAACAAATAAACAAAACAGTTTCTCCTCCATTGTTTCCAAAACGACTAATCAAAATAGTTTTTTAAAAATAACTTATCAATTTTCGATTTATTCGACGAACACTCACACTATAATCAAAATCCATAAATTACAGTCATAAACCGCAACCCAAAAAACCCACCGCCTGCCTGACTGGATGCGGAGGAAAACGGCAACGCCGCGACGTCGACGTCCGTACGCCAGATATCAGTGGCGTCCATATCACAAGCTAAAGCTCAAACGCGTGCATATCATAGGGATCTTTGCCCTTTCTTGTTTGGATAACCACCACCATGTCAACATAATAATACGGTAACTAAAATGTTCCTACATACATATCAACCTTCTACAGCGGGTTTCTCTTGATGGTGCTTTATGCAAGAACACATGAACAGGCACAGGGCAGTATAATCGCGAGCCATTGATTATTTCGCCTAACTCGTCAAACAACATTTCCTATCAATAAAACTCTAGGCCATGGAAGGAAAACAAAAGAAAGAATGAATGAACCAATGAACACAAGATTGCGGTTGATCCCCTTTCCACAAAGAATGTTCCCTTACAGGCAAAATTGGAGCCTAGACAGAAATTTTCTTTTGTACCGGCAATGTAACTCATTCCAGAGCCGAAGGCGGCATGGTAGGTGGATCATCTGTGTGCGGAGGTGAGGAGCTGAAGTCAATAGTTGGGAACACTCCAGGTGGCCTTTGAACAGGTTGTATCGATAACAACTGTGTGGAATCTCCGACGACATCAGCCCATCCATAATGAGGCTCGGCCCTTATAGACAATGCACAGACCGATGAGATTATTTCAACCCTTCATCGAATCATTAATGATCTATCTGAAATGTTCTGGAGATGGCAGAAAGAATAGAACAAAACAAAATCTTACTCATAGTATGTCTCCTCGTCGACTACTAAATCCCAGCTCTCACCGGTTGTGCTCTTTCCGTATTTATGGACTTTCCTGAAATATGAGACAAATATGTGGTTTGCTAGTAATCCACTTGTAATGACAGCAAAGTAAACCCCAAAACAAGTAGCTGCAAGTACCAGTAGTATTAATATCTAAGAGAATAATCATTGCAGGTGATGTTGAAAAGTATATACGGTTTCAATTCAGATCCTAATACCAAGTACCAGTTAAAGAATACATGCAAGACCAGAACATCATGATGGCACATACCCATTACCAAAGTGCTCCTCTCCCCAAGTTCTTGACCAGCCTGAAAGTTTCAAACCAGATGAGTAGCTGGCAATTAAGATTTTACAATATAAATCATACTGCTAGCAGCTGTACATATTTAGCAATGCAAATAGGCAAGATCATGCTAGTTTTCGTGTCATCTAACTTTTAAGGATGAGATTCTGCAGATACTACACAATAGAAGCATGTTAGAGAACAAAATATTCAGAATAGTTTCAAATAAATTACAGTATTGAGAATTTCAGCTGCTGATGTATGCACCAACCACTGGAAACTCAAGTAGTTAATGCCACTTTTAATGTAGGAAAAATATCTGGTCAATAACAAGACAGTACATTGAAGCCCAGGGGCACTAATGTTGTTAAATGTGTGTTTCAGTACCCAGATAGCACCTTAGCTAGTTACACACACAACACGTGCCCACATATGCATTGTCAAGGAAATAATTGATGAGAACTGTTAACAACTATCATGTGATATAAGTTGTTTAGTAAATGATTTTTTCAAAATTTGGAAATGGGTTGATATAGGAATGTTCGGGGAGTATTTGTATATCCATCATAAAATAGTGGACCAAGCACTGGCCTACACATTGAAGGGAACATGAAAAGGCTCTCATGCTTGATTAGGCAAAAAAGAAAGGAGGATGGTTTAGTAATTTAAACTAGACCTTCATAATGTAGTAAAGAGATAGGTGCAAGATACATGATATATAATTATGAAACAATACTCAAGATATTGGTAATCTGATGTATTATTATGTTAATTACAGGCATCCAGAAGAGACAATGCTATCGGCAAAATGCTTACTGTGCATATATGTTATTTAATGGTCATGAAACTTACGGTCACCGCCAGGAGATACATGCCATGTCTCCCCTTGTCGCGAACCAATTCCAGCAAAGAATTTCTCTTCCCATTTGTCCCCCCATCTGGTGCCTAAGTCTGTCTCTGCCCACTTATCTGTCCTGTAAGACCATTCATGCATTGCAACAGTTATCAATCTCCATTGGATGAGAGTTGGTAAATATTATGTTTTGGTCATGCTTGGTCAAGCAAATAAAATACAACAATAACAACAAAGCCGCCCCAAACAAGTTGAAGTAGACTAAGAATGAAACATCCTCACAGTCAAAGAAACGAGAGCCTTGTAATAAATCAAGCAGACAAAAGTACATGCAAAATAAATCAACCATCCAATATAATTAACATAGAAAATGTAAAGTACACATTGAATTCAAAATGTCCCTCGGCAGAGTAAGCAGAGAGCATGTAACGGTAGTATGGTACAATGTACAACCTATGGCCCAGCATTTTAATGTACAATGTAATTTAGCAAACCATTGATTGCGCAAATTCAGAAAATATAGGAAGGTGGTTCTTCTATAGAGACATAGCTTAAGCTAAAGAGGCTCACCATTTCAATACAAAGCCACGGCCATCATAATGTTCACCCCACCTCTCCCACCAGGACTGCTCGTTTAATCTTCCATATTTATGTGCACCTTTTTCTGTCCAGCCCTTGGCATCATATTTCTCCCACCTTGGAGATAAAATTAACAGTTCAAACATATTTTTTTGCAGAACATATTTTTTTTGCAGAACAGTTGCAATCAAACCTAAACACAAACATGATGTGATTCTCACCATTTCTCATACCAACCAGCATTTTCTGCCCCTGATTTTGCTTGCTTCTCTGCGCTCCTCTCTATTCTTGCAAGATTGCTGTGTTGCACAATTGAAACAATGTTATACACTGCAAGTTCATATTTTTGTATTAGATGGTTATTTACTTAAATTGATCTTCCCATAGATAGCACTGTAATAAACTAATATGGTTTATCCAACATTCAGATCCTCTGGTGTTCAAAAGCATGTATCATTATGGCCATAAGAACAGCAAGCAAGTCAGGTTTACATCAAAAGACCAATGTGTTGAAGAGCTACTTTCTGAGCAGGAGAACATGTGGATCAGCGCTGTAAATTTAACTCCAAGCTAGATTGATGAAGAATTCTAATCCACACAGATGAGCTAAAGTCATTGTGTTTCTCAAGTGTGATTGTGCAAACCCTGAATGGACCTGGATGCAGTTAAGCCAACACAAACAGCAGATTTACTTCAGGCTAAGGTTCTTCCCTCTGATGGATGAGCTGGATCAAGAGAGCAACCGGGAATGATGAGGCACACCCATCGTGCGTTGGGGCATGTCATAAAATCAGCATAGTATAAACCTATCTACACTAATAAACCACCAGTTAAAATTATCCTACATCCACCCAACAATTACCTGCTCCACAGTCATGACCTTAACTACATCCACACCACAATATGCACCCAGAAATACACCATCCTAAAAACGTGTGCACCGGATTAACTCTCCATTCTCTCTCCTTACTCAACCATATCCGACGGTCATCCTTCAATGGATCTGCAGTACCCCTCCCGCGTCCCGCTCCCCCACTCGCGAAATATCCGCCGATCCGCTCCGCCCTCGCTCCTCCTCCGCCTCCGTCTCCCCCGCTCCTCCTCCTCCCCCGCTCAGCCGCTGCCTCCACCTCCCCCCACCCATCCGCTCCGCCGCCGCCTCCTCCTCCCCCCACCCTGCGCCGCCTCCTCCTCCTCCCCTCCCCACCCTGCACCCCCTCGGTTTTTCCGCTGCTTCGCCGCCAGATCCGCACCGCCCTCGCTTCTCTCGCCTCCTCCCCCGCTCCGCCACCTCCTCCCGTCGCTCCTCCGCTCCGCCCTCGCCTTCTCCTCCCCACCCCGCGCTGCCGCCGCTCCTCCGCTTCGCCCTCACCTTCTCCTCCCCACGCCGCGCTGCCGTCGCCGCCTCCTCGGCGCGGTGCGGCGGGCCGGACGAGACGAACGCGGCGGACCCGCGTCCGCGCGGTGCGGGGCGCGCACGCGGTGGACGCGGTGCGGCGGCGCGGTGCGGCGGGGAGGACGCGGCGCGGCAGGGCGGACGAGACGCGGCGGACCCGCATCCACATGGTGCGGGGCGCGCACCCAGTGGACGCGGGGCGCGGCGGGGCGGACGAGACGGACGCGGCGGACCCGCCTCCGCGCGGTGCGGGGCGCGCACGCGGTGGACGCGGCGCGGCGGCGCGGTGCGGCGGGCCGGACGAGACAGACGCGGCGGACCCGCGTCCGCGCGGTGCGGGGCGCGCACGCGGTGGACGCGGTGCGGCGGCGCGGCGCAGTGCGGCGGGGGGACGCGGCGGGGCGGGGCGAACGAGACGCGGCGGACCCGCGTCCACATGGTGCGGGGCGCGCACGCAGTGGACGCGGCGCGGCGGGGCGGACGAGACGGACGCGGCGGACCCGCCTCCGCGCGATGCGGGGCGCGCACGCGGTGGACGCGGCACGGCGGCGCGGTGCGGCGGGCCGGACGAGACGGATGCGGCGGACCCACGTCCGCGCGGTGCGGGGCGCGCACGCGGTGGACGCGGTGCGGCGGGGAGGACGCGGCGGGGCGGACGCGACGCGGCGGGGCGGACGAGACGCGGCGGACCCGCGTCCACATGGTGCGGGGCGCGCACGCAGTGGACGCGGCGCGGCGGCGCAATGCGGCGGGGAGGAACCCAATTATCCAAACAAAACATATATGGCCATTCAAAAATTGGCTTTGAAAGCAGAGAACAAAACATGTATGGCCATTCAAAAATTCGTTTGGTTGATTTCGTGTGCATCCCTAAAATGCCGCCGTGGCGTTAGCACGGACACTATACTAGTCTGTTTAAGAACAGTGTACTAAATTTCTCAGCTAATATAATATGGATGTAAAGCCATGTAAAATGTTACAAAAAAGGTATGAGCATCCTGTTTGCTCCTATCACCATCTAAAGTTCTCTGTCTGGATATGTATAATTGTGAGATTAATAATTTTTTTCTAAATTAGCTTTCCATGAGCAAATAGCAACAAGGAATGCTGTAAGCAACTCTTTTATAGTTATGAAAGTAAAGTAATTACATATGGAATGGATCTTAGATTTTTTTGTAGTATTTAATGCAAGCTATTGATATCCTTATAACAACTGAATTTGCAAGTCAGCCTATTTACCTCCATTCGTCTTGGTACAGAACTTCTTTCCATGTTTCCCACCAAGAGTCACCTTCAGCATTCTTCCCAGATTTCTCCGCACCTAAGGTGTCACAATTGTATTGAAAAGTATAAGTCATAATGACTACAAATATAGAAAAGGGAAAAAATAAAGCCACTCAACATAGCTAGATAGAGCAGTCTCTGTGTTACTACCTAAACACGCCAATTAAACCCTTACATAATGTAACCTCTGTAGCACGGACACGTGTCAAAACCGCCGTATCCGTGTCCGACACGTGTCGGACACGGATACGACACGGACACGTGTCGGTGACGTATCGGCCGATTTTGGAATTAATTTTAATTATTAAAATTCTCGACACGTGTCGGACAGTAAATATATGAGTCGGACACAGCCTGGACACAGCCAGCCTAGGAATGGCCCAGGACACGGCCGGCCCATACCGTGCGTGCGTTGCCCTAACCCTAACCATAAGCGCCGATTCCTCCCGGCTCCCGAGCGCCTCATTCCCATCGGCCGCTCGCGCTTCTCCGCATTGGCCGCTCGCGCCGCCGCCCGCTCCCGTACCTCGTCACCGCCTGCTCCCGCCGACTCCCGCACCTCGCCACCGCCTCCATCTCCTCACTCGCATCTCATCTGCCCATCGGCTCCCGCATCTCGCCGCCGACTACATCTCCCGTGCGTCGCCAGCTCCCGCATCTCCTCCCGTGCGCCGCCGACTTGAAGATTTCCACTGTGTGCCGCCGGCTTTCTCCCGCGCGCCGCCGGTGTCCCCGCTGCTACCTCCCCGGTGTCCCTGGCACCGAGGTATCATCTCCCAGGTTAATGGAATTCTTATTTCTGGAAATGGTATTCAAATCAACAATTGTCGTTAGGATTAACAAAACAATTCATGAGGTACATATTCCGAGTATACACTTTACAAATTACAAGTTTACAATTTACATTATTTCAGTTTAATAAGCATGTGGAAACATAGAAAATAATATATATATATATATATTATTTAAATATATATAGCCGTGTCGCCGTATCAGTATTTTTGGGAAAACGGTGAATTCCTGTGTCGGTGTCGTGTCGACGTATCCGTGTCCGTGCATCATAGAATGTAACAATGTGAGCCACAAAGACCATGCATCATTCCAAATTTTTAAAGCAAAGTCTGTGCTACCAGAGCCTCCATTGTAAGAATAATTGCATACCTAGCTCCTTATATCCAGTCCAATCACTTTTCTCCCACCACTGCCACATAGAATAAAGACATTGAGATTTGTAAGACAAAACACTAATGATATGATTACTAAACTCATAAGCTCCTAAAAGTTAGTTCAAAACTTATCCATAACAAAGAATGATTTGTTGCCCAGTATCGATAATTGATAACTTGTCGACAGAGGGCTTTGATGTCTGGAAAGGTAGTCATTTCAAATCTCTATGTTGGATTAAATAGAGTGCAAGTTGGAGCAACCAAACAAGCATGTGACAAGTTGCAAGACTGCACAAATATCTCCTATGCTAACAAACTAATGCTACAAAGTGTAAAAAATAGCGTACATAAAATCAACACTAGCTCATTAACACCACAGATCAGCTTGATGGATACATTAAAAGTTAGGTTCTTTTCCAGAAGGAATTGCCATTTTTGTTCAAAACTGAACTGTTTCAACTTTATAACTCAAGTGCATCATGAGTAAGAAAAGATAAAGCAATATGTAGAACACATAAGCCTCAAGCCTCATATCAATAATTTAAGGCTACCAACTTATATAAAGCTACCAACTTGATAAGATTGTACTTAAAACCCGAACACGATCTGTCAAGATAATTAAAGCAGCAAGAACATACAGTCTCTTTCCATTCAGTGGAACCATCATGACTCTGTCCTCCCATCCTAGCCCAGCGGCAACGGTACCCATTCTCACCGAGATCTTCTCCGCTCTCCCTGTACCAGGTGCTTCCATCTTCATTTGTCCCAGACTCTTTGACTGCTTCATCCAGCAGGTTGATTCCCCATTCCTTCTCACTAGCAATACCAGTGTCTATAAGGCAGGTGCCAAAGAAACACATGCATTTCCTTAGAAAGCAGAAAACTACACTTGGAACTACAAGTGGGAGCGTTTCATTCTGGAGCACACCATTTTTTTCTGAGACAATATTCCAAAATCGAAAGTTTCAGCAAGGAACCCACCTCTCTTGGGCGGGGTATCACGGGATTGGGGAGCAGGCCCTCTTGGCGTGCACCGTGGATAGAAGTCTTGTTGCTTGGGCTGCCTTCTAGAACTATAATAGTAAACAAAAAACCGTGTGTCATAAATTCATTCCCTAAATAAAGGGAATTCGTGCAACACCAGAAACATCCGCTTTATCCCACTATATGAAGCTTCTGTCGAAAGCATTGGCACATCAACTTGTCATTACGAAATCAAAATAAGCTAAAAAAATGTGTTGGAACGATGCCAACAACCCATGCTTATAAGTGGCAAATGCGCATCTGGGATACTCTGTATAAGTGTATAAAAACCAAAAATCCTATATGCGAAGTGGCGAGCCGCCCCGCACGTACCGAGGGGAAGGGAAGGGGAGTGAGGGCATGACGGTGAGGCTGACGCGCCGCCGGCCTGGAGCAGCGGCGGAGGGCTTGTTCCCGTCGATGCGCCACTCCTCAGAGCGCTCCGGCGCGGCCGCCGCCGCCTTCGAGAGGCGCCTCCGCGGCTCCAGCTGGGCGCAGCAGCAACAGCGGATCCCGCGGCGGCGAGGCACCGCCGCGCGAGCGGGGCGCGGCCAGGGCGCGCCCCCCCTGACGGTCAGATCGAACGGCGGCGTCACGAGCCCCCTGGAGCACGCGGCCATCTTCTCATACCACGGCGAGGGGGAGGAGGCGGCGGCCGGGATCGGTTCAGTGGTGGCGGAAGCAGGGATGCGTGGGGGAGGGTTTTAAAAGGGTGGGGCAGAGGCGAACTGCGCGCATCTCTCCCCCGAGCTCGCGAGAGCGATTGGTGATACGGATTCGTTCGCGGAAAGGAGGAGACAAGAATGAGTGAGCTCTTTTTTTAGGGTTTTTAGGGGGAATTTGCTCCCATGCCACACAGTTTTGTGGCGTTTGTTAAAATGCCCCATGATGTCTCACTGACATGTGGGCCCTGGACCCGCATGTCAGTGAGACATCATGGGGCATTTTAACAAACGCCACAAAACTGTGTGGCATGGGAGCAATTTTTCCCTTTTTTTAGGGTTTTTATTCGGATTTGTTTAGGGGTGGGAGATCTCTGCAGGTTAGATGGGGAGTCGGAAGGAATGGGAGTGGAAGAGAGGAGGCTGCTGCTGGAGGCTGGTGGGTGGGTCCCTTTTGTCCGTGGGGATCCAGGTTGGCAGTTGTCAGGCGAGGATGCGATGTGGGACCACGGCGAGGATGCCACTATGAGCGCCGCGGCGCCTCTTGCGGCAAACTTCTGTTGCGCATATGGTTTTGCAAGAGAAAGAGTACAAGTGTATGTGATCAACTGTTGATCCATTTATTAGTCTAGAATCTGTATATGTTGATACATATATATAGATGATCATGGGGTGGCTTGAATAGATGTCTGTCTGGAAAGATATTTGTACATGGAGGCACCTATACATTTGGGCACCTTTTACTTTTTGCATGTAACACTCCCCCTTGACCAATGTATCTTCATATGATCATCTTGGAAAAACTCCTCCAAAACCCTGTAGGGAAAAATATGAGGAGAACCTATAAAGTAGATATGCCATGAAAAACTCCTTTAAAACCTAATGGGAAAATTTAAGGAGAAAATTTGATATGGCATATATATGATTATATCTCCTTAAAAACCCCTGTGGGGAAAATAGAGATAACGGGTTAAATCTTAGGGGATTTTCTCCCCCTGATGTCTGCAAATCACGTAGTCTTCGCATACCAATTTCATTAACACATTTTTGGAATGTGGAAATTGGTAATGACTTGGTGAATAAGTCCGCGAGATTATCACAAGACTTAGTTTGCAGAATATTTATTTCCCCACTCTCTTGCAATTCATGTGGATAAAATAATTTAGGTGCAATATGTTTTGTGATATTGCTCTTTATGTAACCCGTTTGCATTTGGACAACGCAAGCAGCATTATCTTCGTAGATAATGGTAGATGATGCGATAGCACCTATACCACATGTATGTGGTTAATCATTCTGCGAAGCCATACACATTCACGTGATGCTTCATATAATGCAATTATTTCAGAATGATTAGTGGATGTAGCCACTAGAGTCTGTTTCGAAGACTTCCAAGAGATGGTTGTTCCACCATGTAAAAATACAAAGCCTGTTTGAGATCTGGCATTATGGGGATCTGATAAATAGCCAGCATCTGTATATCCTATTAAATCCACATTTTTATTCTTCTGAAAGAATAAACCGAGATCTTTAATGCCTTGAAGATATCTGAAGATATGCTTCACTCCTGCCCAATGTCTTTTGGTTGGGGCAGCGCTGTATCTAGCAAGTAGATTTACTGCAAATGCGATATCCGGCCGGGTGCAATTTGCAAGGTACATAAGCGCTCCGATGGCACTGAGATATGGAACCTCGGGTCCCAATATCTCTTCATTGTCATCTCGGGGTCTAAATGGATCTTTGTCCCTGTCGAGAGATCGAACAACCATGGGGGTTTTCGATGGATATGCTGTGTCCATATTGAATTTCTCTAATATTTTCTGGACATAGGCTGATTGATGCATTATGATGCCTGAATGAAGGTGCTCAAGTTGTATACCTAAGCAAAATTTGGTTGTACTCAAATCCTTCATTTCAAATGCCGTCATAAGATGATTACGTGCTTCATCTATATCTTGTGTGTTACCAATGATATTAAGACCATCAACATACGCAGATATAATACAGAATCCTGTTGAGGATCTTTTGATGAACACGCATGGGCAATCATCATTGTTGGAGTATCCATTTTTGGTTAGGAACTCACTTAGTCGGTTGTACCACATTCTGCCCGACTGTTTCAAGCCGTATAAAGACTTGTTCAATTTTACACAATACATATTGCGATTTGCGTTCGGATTCGGAATTGAAATTCCATCGGGAACTTTCATGTATATGTCCGAATCAAGTGACCCATAAAGATATGCCGTCACTACATCCATCAACTGAAAAGATAGATGATTTTTAACTGCCAATGAGATTAAGTATCGGAATGTTATTCCACTCATTACTGGAGAATAAGTTTCATTGAAATCAATGCCGGGTCTCTGCGTGAACCCTTGTGCTACAAGCCTTGCTTTGTATCTCACCACCTCATTGTTTTCATTCCGTTTGCGGACGAAAACCCATTTGAAACCGACAGGGAATACTTTGGGAGGTGTATGTATCACTTTGGTGAATACATTTCTTTTCTTGAGCGAGGCTAACTCCTCTTGAATTGCATCCTTCCATTGAATCCAGTCCGAGTGTTGTTTGCACTCTGCCATGGTCTTGGGATCTGGATCATTTTGAAGGTTGTTTGCAATTGTTGTGGAGAAATAAATGTCGACAATTGTAGTCTTACGATCGTATGATTCTCCAGAATCAGTATAATTAGTGGAAATTTCTTGGACCCCTGATGACTCAATGTTATTTCCCAAAACATTTGAGTCGGGGTATTCCGATGTCCCAGGATCAGTAATTGAGTGCACTGTTGATCTGGGTTCAAGGATCCTTTAGTGTCTATCAACTTAAGATTGATCTGCATTTACGTTCTTTTTTTCCTTTGTTGCTTGTTAGAAGCTGTATCCGTCATTTGTACCGTACTTCTCCCCCTCTTATTTTGAACTGGGAGTTGAGTGGTATTTTGCGGTACCTCCACTCTTTCAGGTACATTTCTGGCAGGATTATAGGATTTTGTGACACCCTTATAATCAGTAAATGCATCTGGCAGGTTATTTGCAAACTTGAAGTTCAGTCTCTCTGGTACGTGGGTCTGAGGCAGGAATGTCTTGTACATTCCAATTAATTTCCTGGCATTCAGTTTGGTACTTGTTGTCTCCCCCTAATGCCGGGAAATATTCCTCATTGAATATGCAATCAGCGTACCGGGCCGTAAACAGGTCCCCGGTGAGGGGCTCGAGGTATTTTATAATTGACGGAGATTTATACCCAACATAGATCCCAAATTTTCTGTGCGGTCCCATTGAGGTACGCTGCGGTGGTGAGATCGGTACGTATGTAGCGCAACCGAACTTTCGCAGATGGGAAATATTTGGTGGATTTCCACGTACTAATTGTAGCGGGGAAGTGCTATGATATGCAGTTGGACACAATTTGATTAAGTCAGCAGCGTGTAAAACTGCATGACCCCAACATGATGTTGGTAAGTTGCAATTCTGTAGTAATGGCCTTGCAATGAGCTTGATTCTCTTGATAAGAGATTCTGCTAAACCATTTTGTGTATGGACATATGGAACATAATGTTGAACTTATATCCCAAGAGCCATACAATAATCATTGAAGGCATGGGATGAAAATTCAGCAGCATTGTCCATTCGAATTGATTGAATTCGATATTCAGGATAATGTGCTCGTAATTGGATAATTTGACCAATTAACTTAGCAAATGCATGGTTTCGTGTGGATAAAAGACACACATGTGACCATCTAGTAGATGCGTCAATTAGAACCATGAAGTACCTGAACGGTCCACACAATGGTTGTATAGAACCACATATATCGCCTTGAATGCGTTCAAGGAATTTAAGTGGTTCAGCTCTGATTTTAAGATAAAAGGTCTTAAAATCAATTTTCCGGTGGCACATGAAGTACACACAAAATGTGAGGATTCCGGAAATTTTGTTTTATGGTATGTATGACCAATTGAATTGCAAATAATTTTTCTCATCATTCCAATGCCTGGGTGGCCAAGGCGATCATGCCATGTTTGGAATGTGTTAGTGTTTGGAAAATTACTTTCTACGCAATATGTTGAATGATTTTGATGTATGTATAGTACAATCTGGAGTTTAAAGATGGAATTGTTTCTAGTACGTGTTTGCCATATCCGTTGTGTTTGGTTAAGAGGAGATATTCCTCTTTGTTGTCATTTCGGGTTTCAACATGGAAACTATTCTGACGGATATCTCTATAACTAAGTAGGGTACGTGTCGAATCGGGATAAAAGAGTGCATCCTCAATTTCCAATTGTGTACCCATAGGGAGAGTGATAGAGGCGCGACCAGAGCCTACTATCGTTGCATCGCATCCAGCGATGGTTAAAACATTTCCTTTCCTCCTAGTAAGAGTTAGGAAATATTTTGTGTCCTTAAGTATAGAGTTTGTGGTACCACTATCCACAAGGCATAATTCCTCCTCCATTGGATTGACTCCAAAAATCTATATACACAAAGAAGAATTTAATGAAATTCTTATAGTGTATATAGAATACATACAAACTTTATTTGCAATACCGAATATGTTCGATATATAATTGTAGCATACAAGCTTACAATATAGATGACAACATTATTTATATTACAACACTATAGTACTTATTAGCTATGGAACGAGGAGTCTAACTTAGATCTCCAAACATGTCTTGAGAATGAAATTCTTCAAGGGTGTCCTCGGTGCACATGAGATCATCCTTCTTTGTAGAAGCACATGTGTCTTTGAGTTCTTGAAGGAAATGTTGAGAGCATCCGGCTTCATCATTGTTGGATGTGAGATTGAAGTGTGCTTCAAATCTCTTCTCTTGAGCTTTCTTGCCGTGAGCCAAAGACTGGAGGTAGAGGTTCACAAGATGCTTCGGGGTGCGGTATTTCTTGGTAGGATGGTTGTAGCAACCACATTTGTGACAAATTTCAGTTTTGTCAATTCTCTTACCAGAAATGCCTTGACCTTTCTTGAATCCACTTGGTTTTTGCTTCTTATTGCGTTTGTTTTCACCTGTAAAGTTCTTTGAGTGATTGTGTGAACCACTGAACTTGTTGTTATTTTGATTAGCATGTACTTCAGGAAGTGGAGCAGCCCCAATGGGACGTTGCTGATTGTTCTTTAAAAGAAGTTCAGCATGCTTTTCTGCCTGAAGCATAGTATGCATAAGATCAAAATAAGTTTGGTAATTTGCAGCACGCCATTGCTGCTGTAGGACCCTGTCAGATGGGAGCATAGTTGAGAGTTTTCTCTATTTTGTCCGCATCTGTTGGTTCCTTTTCACAAAATCGCAATTTGGAGCAAATTGTATGAAGGGCATGGTTATAGTCTCCAACAGATTTGAAATCTTGGAGTCTAAGATGTGCCCATTCATGATTAGCCTAAGGTAAGATAACAGCTCGCTGTTGTTCATATCTATTTTTGAGGGCTAACCATAATGTGAGTGGATTCTCCTCATACAGATATTCAGCCTTCAAATCCGGATGTATGTGATTCCGTATTATATTCAAAACGGAATATTTCACAATTTCCGGTGGAATTTGATCATCTGGAGGATCAAATATCACCCTTTGCAACCCACGTGTGGTTAGGTTGATTTTGAGGTCCATAGCCCATGTAGGGTATTGGCACCATCTAGAGCGAGAGGCTCAAAATCTTTGATAGCCATTTAAAACCTACGTGAAATGTATACCATAAATGATTAATTTACATGAAGTAAATTAATGTGTATGGTAATGTTGTGATAAAATGCAAAATATGTGGGGAACAATATGAGTATTGTAATCCAAATATATATATATATATATATATATATATATATATATACCCAAATTAAATATAACATGTGATTATATTTATAATACCGTGTAATCACAATATTGGTGGTGAACACCAATTTATTGTATGGCATAGCGTACAAATAAATGTAGCAAAGTGCCATAAATTATGATTTTATGATATTTATGGTAGGTATAATATTTTGCAAAAAATTCCAAATTATTAAGTACAAAGGTACTCTCTAAATGGGAATTTTAAATTTTAAATTTGCAAAAGATAGCAAATTTAAATATGGTCGCAATAAATATTGTAAGTAAATTGCAATAAAATAATCCTAAATATGTAAAAGTTATAGAAATGTGCATGCACATTTATTTGAACAATTACATAATTTTCAGATCCTGTAGGGACTGAAATGTTAATTTATAAAAGTACAGATTAACAGGTACAATTATAAACAAGCATAAGGACTATATTGCAAATATATACAATAGAAATTAATTTAACATAAAAATGCTGCATTTGCATGAAATAGAGAGGGGATTGTGCAAAATGCCGACAACTTGGGCTGAAGCCCATTCGGCCATTTGGCCCATGTGGGATGGTGGGGCTTGTTGGGCCAAAAGCCCATGTATGGGTAGCCATATATAAATGAGGGAGGGGGGAAATTAGGGTTTCCCCCCAAACCCTAGACAAGTCGCCGGCCATGCCCTTGATGCGCCGCCGTCGGCCCTAGGCGCCACCTTCGCCGGCGCCGCCGGCCGTTGGCCCTAGGCGCCGCCGCCGCCGCCGGCCGCCGCCGCCCTTGGCGCCGCCTCCGGTTGCGCCTCCGCGCCACCGCTTCCACCGCGGGTCGGCTCTTCGGGCGCCGCCTCGGGAAGCCACCGCTTGTGGGTGCCGTCGGGCGCTGCGCCACCACACAGCGTCGGCCGCGCCTCCGGGCCGCGCACCAGGCCATGCTGGTTCTCGGCGCTGCCGGCCGCAAGCACCGCCGGCCTCGACCGCGCCTGGCCGCGCCGGCCGCTCGCTGCCGTGTCGCGTCGCTTCGGGCACGCCACCGCGCTGGGCTGCGCCGCTTCGGGCGTCACCGCATCGTGAGGACGCGTCGCCGGGCCGCGTGTTGTGACGTCGGGCGCCGCGCCGGCCGTCGGAGGACACCGCCGCCATGTGAGCGTCGCCGAGCACGGGCGTCGCGCCTTCTCCACGGGTCCGCCGTCTCGGGCGCCGCCGTCTGCGGGCACCGTGCCACGCCACGGTTGTTGCCGGCCCTTGGGCGCCGCGTGCCGCGCCGCGTCATGAGGACGCGCTTCGCCGGGCCGCGCCGGACCGCGCCATGAGGACGCGCCGAACCACCGGCCGCGGGTGCTGCGCCGGCCGGGCCGGGCTTGCCGGTCGCACCATGAGGACGCGCCGTCAAAACAAGAACATTTAGGAAAAGGCTTTACCTTTCTGGTTCTTCTCTGTTTGCACTTGAATGTATATGCGTGTGTGCTCGATTTGGAGAAACGTGACTGATAACGTATTGTAAGAGAAAGAGTACAAGTGTATGTGATGAAATGTTGATCCATTTATTAGTCTAGAATCTGTACATGTTGATACATATATATAGATGATCATGGAGTGGCTTGAATAGATGTCTGTCTGGAAAGACATCTGTACATGGAGGCACCTATATATTTGGGCACCTTTTACTTTTTGCATGTAACATATGGTTTGGTTCGTCGAATTTTTTCCTAATTTCTATAAGAATTAATCCGTTTTCTATAAAAAAAACTTTATGCGTTTCAAGTGAGGTATAAACGGGTCTAAAATAGCTTTGATATTGCGGCCGGGATTGGGTGGTGAGGGGCATAGGAATCGATGGTCATGTCTGAGGACATAGGTCATAGGTGTAATGGTGTTTCATGTAGATGGACGATGGGGGAGTGGCTCCACGGCTCCACCTCTAATCGACCCACTACACCAAAATAGTATGGTAAATGTGAGTACGTGGCTAGAAAAGGACAAGCTTACTCTTATTGTTACAGATACCAATAAGAGTAATTATGTAAACAACTTTCTCATAACTATAAATAAGACCCTTAGAGTGCTACTGAGGGAGAGAGTTTATTTTTTGTAAGAAAAATCTAGGTAATAATAGCGGTGTGGTGCATACCTTCTATACTACTCCCTACCGTCTCAGGCTCTGGGGTAGCCCCTCTGTGGCCTCTTCGTAGTACCATTATCTGCTGTTTGGCACGTGGCCATAACAGTTGGTGTCGTTCGTGGAGAGCGGCGTAGAAGATGCAAGCTAAGACAAGGACGTTAAGACGCGATGGTGCCGAGGAAGACATCGGCCCCAAGCGAAAGAGAAGTACCATGACGGAGACCACCACAGTGAGAGAGAGGGAGTCAGTGATCGAGGGCCCCTGCTCTCATGGCAATGGCGCGCCAGAGTAGTCGCGTTTGGAGTCACGGTGGGTAACGAGGATGGTCTAGATAATAACAACGACGTGGTGCATACTTTCTATACTATTTCCTACCGTCTCAGGCTCCGGGTAACCTCTCTATGACCTATCCATAACCATATTATTCATTGTTTAGCACGTAACAAACATCAATGAATTTGCTAGTTTTTTCCTCGAGATTCGAGGACGTGAGCTTGCTATTCTTGTGCTATAGCCACACGGCTATTAACACAACGAAAAATAATGGATAGTTGTGCTTAAAGGAAATTGATGATTGCACCATCGGATAAGCACATGGGTAGTGCTTCTACTTGCGGTCGTTGCAGCATTGTACTATATATTTGCGAGGTGTGCCTCTTCAAGAGAATCAATCACCATTTGAGGTTGTTAATTGATAGTTGCCTACAAAATGCAATAATGCAGAATCTGAGGTAACTTTGAGTGTCGCTTTCCAATTTCTATACAGATTAAAAGTACTCAATGATTCTAAAATACTCCGCAAATTATCAAATCACGGCAAACATCATCAGTCCATTATTATGGGATTATTCAAAGATGTGGATTTCAAAATTATCAACATTTTGCATTCGCTGGAAGAAATGATGTGTTTCTGATGCACTTTTGCTCCCCTGAAAAATGGTAATACCGTATGTGACGAGCAGTAATACCGCAGAGCATTAGTATCGGCACATGTGAGTGCAGTAGCACCGCACGAAACATTAACGGCTAGTTTAGAAGCATTAATTGACCTACATATAACTATTAAATCCTAGGTGTGGTAGTATTTGCTGATACATGGCGGTAGTACTGCACCTGCTAATTTTTAGGTAAAATGTGAAACTATCAAATTTATTATTGGGACTATAAATACCCCCTCACCAGCACCAAGCTCAGTAGAGAACATTTCATTGAATATCTCTTGAGCTTCTTGTGTACTCCCAACTACTCATTTGCTCATTTTTGCATTTTGAAGTAATTGAGAGCATTCAAGTACATCAATTCATTAGTTGATCATTTGTCACTTGATTTCCTTTAAGCAAGAGTTGTGGTTTATTACTCTTGGTGTTTGCTAGCACCTAGACATCATGAAGTATGATTATGCGGTGATTTCTTCAAGAAGGTTGTGAAGAAACCCGGCATCGTTGTGAGTGGTCTTGTACTCACCATCTTCGGAGTGGAAGAAGAGCAATTTTAGTGGATTTGAGGGTCTTAAGGCTTAATTCATGGAGCTGATCCAATATGTTTGGGTTTATTTCAACGTGGACTAGTGAAGATCGGCAAGTTTTCGATACCATAGGGAAAACTTCGCGTGTCTCCATTGTGATTATCTCTTGACTTTACTCTTCTGCAATTATATTTTTGGCTACTGAATTGAATTATCTTGTGTAGCTAGAATTGTATTTAATATAGACATAGCTTATGGTGCCATAGGAAAACTTAGGGTGTTTAGCTCTTGACTAGTGCTAGAAACTTAGTTTAGCTCTTACTTTGTTAAAATTGATAATTAGAGCAATAAAAGTTTAAAACCTCCTATTCACCACCCATCTAGTCAGTCATCCTTAATCCTACACCACCTTCTCTAATGCTTTCCACCGCTTGTCGGCGGTGGGCTTAAAACGCATGTCCTTACCGCCGCGACTCGACGAGACAACCGTCGACGTTCCGCCACGATCGGTGTGCTCACTCCCTTGACCCATTGCGAGCAACGAATGTGCGTGAAGTGGGATGCATGACGATGAGCAAGGAAATCGCTAATGGCGACGGGCAAGTGCGAGAATGAAGAAAGCAATGGATTCAACTCAAGTGGCACAGCATTTAAGCACAGATGTGACAACTTTATTAATGGCAGTAGAGCGAGCATGCCGTTTTAGGAGGCATGCACACCCCCGTAACCGACACAGCAGCCCACGCTGCATGTCTTAGCCTCGGACAATTGCCTATGACAACAAGCGAGAACCAGGCAACCAACTGGGAGGCCAAAAGGATGGAGGGGTCAAAAAGCAACCAGCATGATTTCGACCTATCATTCATGAAGGCGTTGACTACGAGAGGCTACTGCTGGCGGTGGCCCCCACCTTGACCTAATCAGCCCACTACGCCAAAGGCCCATGGCACGTGTGGGTACGTGGCCAGCCCGAAATGGCTGGGCCAAGAGAAGGACATGCCTGCCCTTGCTGTTATAGACCCTAATAGGGATATTGTGTAAACAACCTCCTCATAGTTATAAATAGGGTGCTTAGGGCGCCATGGAGGAAGAGAGCTCATTTTTGTAAGAAAAGTTTAGTTAATAACAATGACGTGATGTATACCTTCTATACTGCTGTAAGTTCAAGCTCTATTATGTTGGTTTTAGTGATAATGACAAATCTAATTATGAGACTAATTTGTTTATTAATTATGATATTGCTTAGTCTCATTTAGATGAAAAGAAAATCATAGGAGGTATGCATTCAATATTACATTCTTATATCTTAATGCATTCCTTGGGTCCAAAATATAAAGTAAACTTCAAATATAGTCAAACATGAATATGTACAGATGTCGTTAATTGTTGGGACCAGATCTCCAAATCTGAACCCTCTACGTATTACTGCACTAGTCCCAGACCAAAGCTAGTGCATACAGTCAAACAGTGATGATTACATAACCAACAATGCTTTAATATAATAATAAAGAGTACAAGCCTTATGACCACTTTTATTACAACTGAGGTTACAAGACATCTCAAACTTACAAAACACAGCGGAAGCAGAAATAAACTTTGGCGAGGACCCATCAATACATCACAGAATTGACTGGGGAAGCACAACCTAGTACTCTGGGAAACCTTCATTGAATCCACATTTAAAGTAGTCGTAATCTCCTTCTTGACCTTTATAATCATCTGAGATTTGTTTTGAATGTAGCATATGAGTATATAAAGTACTCCGCAACTCTTGTGAAAAATGCAGTAGATGCAGGGCTTAACAAAGAAATGATATTATGGTTCTTTTGCACAAAGCAGCATTTTATTTCAAATACCAATATATATTTCAAAGCATCAATTTAACAAAGTAATTGTAATAACTAAAACTAGTATAATTTTTCTAGTGAAGGTTCCAAACTAGTATTATCCTTAAAACAAAAGTTATCATTTTATGTATCATAGCAATGCATTTAAATTTAAAATAATAGAAAGGATTTTGGGAAACATAGGTACAAGATGATCGAAAGAGACTTGCCTTCTTGCACGTTGTCTGGACCTTCCGGTTGCGGATCGGAAAACTCCTCTGCGACATCGAGTTCTACACGTCAAAACGAGAAACCCAAATAAATAAATAAATAAACACAAACAGAGTCACAAATATACAAAATATATGTACTGTAAGGAGATTTATGATTTTATATGAATTTGAAATTTTGAACGGGTACAAATAGAGTTAAGATGAAGAAATATGGCTTCTGGAAGTGTTTGCCGTGGTTGGAGGGGTCGGATCTTCAGAGAGTGGTCAGAAGCTACCGAGTGATCAAAAGGCTATGGTGGCGATTGGAAGTCGAGATTAAACATGGTTGGCATGTAACCATAATAGTTGATGCCATTCATGGGTTGCGATGTAGAAGCTGCAGGCTAAGGTAAGGATGTCGAGATGCGATGGCGCCAAGGAAGATGACATCGGCCCCCAAGCAAAAAAGGAATACCATGATGAGACCGCCGCGGTGGGAGCGAGGGAGCCAGTGGTCGAGGGCCCCACCCTCATGGCAGTGGTGCACCGGAGTAGCCACGTCTAGGGTCGTGGTGGGTAACAAGGATGATCTAGGTAATAAAGAGTGACGTGGTGCATACTTTCTATACTGCTCCCTACCATCTTAGGCTCTCGGTAGTCACTCTGTGGTCTATCCATAACCCTATTATACGTTGCTTAGCTCGTAACTATAGCAATAAATTTGCTAGTGTTTTCTTCGAGATTCGAGGACGTGGTCTTGCTATTCTTGTGCTGTAGCCACACTGCTATTAACACAACGAAAAATAATGGATAGTTGTGCTTAATATGAATTGAAGATTGCACCATCGGATAAGCACATGGGTGCCGCTTCTACTTGCGGTCGTTGCGTCGTTGTACTATATTTGCAAGGCGTGCCTCTTTCAAAAGAATCAATCATCATTTGAGGTTGTTAATTGATATTTGCATACAAAATGCAATAATGCAGTTTCTGAGATAACTTTGAGTGTCGCTTTCCAATTTCTACACGGATTAAAAGTACTCAAGACTTCTAAAATACTCTGCAAATTATCAAATCACGGCAAACCTCATCAGCCCATTATTACGGGATTATTCAAAGATGTGGATTTCAAAATTATCAACCTTTTGCATTCGCCGAAAGAAATGAATCGAATATATCTCCAAGTGGGAAATGTACTACATGTCTACATCAAACATGACAGTGATAAAGAAACCAAGGCATCAGTAATAGAGCAAATCAACTTGACACATTTAGAAAACCTCGCCCCCTGTCTCGTGGTGCTTGTGTCTCACGCATGCTTGCAAGTTCGCTGGTTCCTACATTGCTCAAGCAGCTATCTCTAGCTGGCTGCTTAATGGATGCAAAAAAGAAAATGAAAAAAAAGAGAACTCGTTTATCAACTTCATATATCTTTCTGTAAGACCCTTTATTTTCTTTCAATAAAAGCGGGAAAACCTTTTGCCAAAAAGTTTCCATATATTTCCATACCGGTTTTGGTTCACTGAACTCTTCTGTGAAGGACACTGTACACCGAATCACATGGTTTTGACTTTACCCCCTCTCTCTTACGTGGCTCCACGCGGAAGCAGGACATGTCGACAAAACGTACTTGTCCCACGTGGCGGCCAACCAGGCGGCTACTGACTTGACGGGGGATCAGGATGAGCCCCCCGACATGGTTACGTGGAATCCTCCACGTCAACAACTGCAACAGCAAAACATCGGAAAGCCTAACACGTGGCAGACAAAGTGCGCCCGGGTTTCAGGCAACTCGTGGCTCAGGTTCGGCGAGCCGGACGTGGCGGGTTGGCCCGTTGCACTCCTGGCCGGAGCGAACGGATAACGCCGTGCCCGCTGCACTTGGAGAGACATGCCGTGATGCAACATGTTTGTTGTCGTCCCTTTCCTCCGAGGCTTGGAGATTGGATGGATGGATGGATGTGTTTGTTGTGGATAAGTATTGACCGTGGAGTGGCATGTTCCAGTCCTGTTGATTTCTGGAAGATTACCTGCGCTTGGCTGTCGTGCAGTCCTGCTCCTGCAGCATCTATTGCTCTCGCCGAAAAGCGATAGAACCATTCGACTGAAAACGGTTCCGACTCGTGATTTTGCCGTCATTTTAGCGGCACTACTTTTATTTTTCTAGTGGGTATCTCCAGGGTAGCATATTTCATATACGGGTGGGGTTTTTGAACAATGATGTTTATACGAATAAATCAAATGTTAATAAAATGATAAACTACTTAAAAAGTATTATCCTGATAAACCGCTTGAAAAATATTGTTTTAATAAACCGTTTCGAAGTAAAAATTGAGAAACTGTTCTATTTATTTATTTAAGAATTTAAGAGAAGTCATAAGTAGGAAGACATTAAAAAAAACGAAAAAGGGAGCCGTCGTCACCGGTCAGGAAGAGTTCGGTTTATTTTGGCAATCGCCTCTGGCTTCCTTCGGTTCGCACTTCACAACGACCGGTATTAGCCACAAGACCTTGCTCTTTCGGCTAATTTTGATACTCGGACAGATAGGCCCATAGGTTCGGGCCAACAGCGATAGTGGGCTTGACATAACGACATGCAGAGTAATGCCACGTAAAGGCTTGGATCCCCAGATGGCCAGATGGGCTCTGGGACATATCGGGATGCAATAGAAGGGTCTTTCTGGGCCCAGTTAGAACAAGAGAACTTCACATTTATTCGTTAATCGTTACAGCGTGGAACGACGAATGTACAGATTGTTCCGGGCCGAAGAAAAACACCCAGCGTACACACACCGTAGTACCGTGGCATAAAACTACTGGATATAGGACTGGCCGGTGACGTCGCGGTCGCGGTCGCCGGTGGACTGCGGCGGCGCGTCCTTGGGCCTCCCCGCGGGCTCCTCCGGCCCGTCGGCGCTCTGCTTGGCGCCGGCGCGCGGCCCGGCGGGGTCCCTCCGCCCCTCGTTGGCGTACATCCCGCGCCGCCGTACGCCTCCCGCGTGAGGGGCTTCATCTCGGAGATGTTGGGCGGCCGGTGCTCCCGCTGCCCCGCCGCGAGGTCGGGGTCGTCGCTCGACGGCTCCTTGGGCTGCTTCTCTCGGGCGTCCGCGGGGCATGGCTCGTGGACGTCGCTCAGTGAAAATGTGAGATGCAGCAGCCGCGCACGTTAATGTTCTGGAATCTGGATATACTAGTACGTAGCTCAAACGAATAATTTGTTTCAAGTAGATCGACAGGTATGGATGCCAGGAAATAGCGTTACCTCAGATTCCAAATGTCAAATCATCATCGTCGTCATATATGACAACTAGGGGTGCATACGGGTCGGATTTGGACGGATATTATTGTTACCATATTCTAACCCATATTTTTTTTCTCCGGATTCGATACCAATCGGATTCGGTGCCGGATCGGTCGGGATTAACCCGTTTGCACCCCTACTTGTTTATAAGGAATGCATGCAGTACAACAAATGGAGTAGGAGGACGTACTGTCAAGAACTTGATGTTACTACTTAATAGCTGACGTGGAAGATTTTATTTTACCATTGGTCCATTGCAAAAGAAAATGAAACGTCAAATAGTAGCACTAACCTGAAATCAAACTTGAAGATGTATCGGATTCGGACGGATATTGCTGTCACCATATCCTAACCCATATTTTTTCTCCAGATTCGGTACCAATCGGATTCGGTGCCGGATCGGTCGGAATTAACCCGACCCGTTTGCACCCCTAATCACAACTGGGGAAGGTCCCGCACATCAGCAAATTCGCAAATAAGCCCTCTGAATTTTGTGAAATCATGTTTAGATCCTTGGTTCTTGCAAAAAGACCCTGTCATGTTCCCCAAACCCCCTCCACGTCTCTGAAATTGCGTACAGGTCCTCTGCATTTCTATGAAAACCCTCCTTTTGCAGGATAACACCCCACGGTTTCCAAAAATTGCATACAAGTCCTTTATTTTATGCGGAAAAATCCTTCGCTTTCCCCGAAAATACATACAAGTCCTTACTTTTTTCAGATAATCCCTTCTTACGAATTTTCGTCTCTTTTACTTCGGTCACATAGTAGCTAGCACGATCTCTTTTACTTTGGTCATATGGTAGTTAGTGCAGTGTGGTGCCACACTTATGTTGCTAGTTGTTTTAAAATATGTACCATTAAATATTTTGTAGTTTGACAATTAATATTTAAAAAATTATCAAGACAGACAATATGACTTTGTTACTATTAGATTAATCGTGAAATATACTTTCATAATATATAATTATTTTTATTCAAATAATATATTTTCATAAAAATTAATGATCGAAGTGTCATCTTGGAGACCATATCAATGTCTTAAATGACTTATATTTAGAATAGGAGAGGTAATATTGAGTATCTTTATTGCATGCATTCTAGGTCTATAACAAGCTATGCAGTGGCGGATCTAGAATTTCACCACGTCTCGGGCTAAATTCTAATAAGCTAACATTCTAGAACTAACGCCAATTCATATTGATACCAAAACATAACAAAAACAAGCTAGAAATACATCATTGATATGAAACTTTGGCTGGGTTCGTTTGTGCGTTTGGTTTACAACTTATGTACGGATGAACAGTAATTTGCTGTTAAACAATGTGTTTTTTAAGGCGGAGTCTACAGGTAAATTATAGTATAAATTGTACCAAGTTTAGCTGTACTGACCAAAATCACATGCAACTATTTCTTTTTGTGTACTACCTCTCATGAACATGCCACAATTCAAAAACCACAGCTGCCCCAACCCAAAACAAACCCACCCTTTAGTTCAATGCTTCAACATAAAACATAATAAAGAAAACATAGAGCATAAACAACGTAGCATGATAGAGATATAATTTGAGTACTTCAAAAAAAGATCTATTCCTTGTCTAGCGCACCATTTCTTCATCAAAAATAGGATAAGAATTAGAATCTACAAAGATAACATAAAAAAGTAAATCAAATAAGGGCATTGTCTAATGTATTGCATCAACGATAACAGGTGGTTATCACAGACGGCTCTCAACCCGTCTGTGATAAGTCACAACACAGATGGTTTTAAAAATAATCGTAAGTGATATCTGACATATCAAAGATGGTTAAAACAAAGATGTGATATCTCACTTAAAAAATATTATATCTAAAAACTAAGAACTGCACGAAGCTAAGCCTAGTTTCCGCGAAACAGCGTGCACGTCTCTCCAGAGGAGGTGGGAGTGCATTGGATTCCCTGTTTCCTAGTAGCATGTAGTGGTAGTAAGAGCAAGTACAATAATGCTGACTAGGGTGGTGATCGGTTCGGCTGAAAAGCTCATGGCTTATGGCTGAAAACACTGTAGCTGGTTGAAAAAAGCACTGTAGCTGACAGAGGCTTATTTAGCATAATTAAATTTAAAAAAATTTAAAAATATAAAAATATGTTAGCCCATTACGTATAATACAAACAAATACGGGGAAAAAAAGAACCGGCAAAAAAGCTCAACAAAAAGACAAAAGTTCAGAAAAAGACGAAACTTATGAATAGTGAAAAATAAGCCAGAAACCAGAAGCCGAAGCCGAGTTGACCAGTGCCTAGGTCGCCTCTAGCGAAATCCACGTCAACACAATCCTATGTGGAAGAGAGAGAAAAGAGGAGAAAGATGCAAGCTGCCCCTCATGCAAGAGGTGACCTCTAGCACATCATACGAGGAGAGAGAGGCAAGCTGCCCCTAATGCAAGAGGTAACCCCTGATATATTTATGTAAGTATTAAATGTTTGAGTGCTTTAGTAGAGGTAATCTTTACTCAACTTATTGTATTAGCTACCTCCACCATGAACCACGTGTACTCTTTTTATTTATTTAGCTAGTTCTAGAGGTGACAACCACCTTTTCTATTAAACTTGCACTAGTTAGCTAGTACTTATTCCATCGATAATCATGTCGAACTGTCCAAGGTTTGATACCTTCCCCACTGTATGGCCGTGTCGCAGGAGTAAATGCAAATGTAGAAAGGTGGGAAGGGATTGGGATTCGCTTCATTTGCTGCGGACGTACGAACGGAACATGATGAACGCAGCCAGCTAACGCGTCTAAAGCGAACATTACTCTACTCTTACTGGTGGAGTGGTGGCGTCCACACGTCATCACCAAATCGACCAAAAATCCCGCTTGATAATGGACACCTGGGATGTCGCGTTATTGGGGGGAAGCTTTTGTAATTTTGCTGCAAATTATAATGTACTTTAGGCTATCTTTTGGAGGCTACTCGGCTAGTTGATTGACCACCGGGGCCAGGTCTCGATGGGCGACTCGACTTCGCGTTGACTGAAAGTCTATGGCCATTGCCTGTTCCCTGCTTCAGAGGTTGGACATGCAGAGGAAAATCATGCCCCACAAGAGGCAAGGCTTGCAGTCCACACCACTACACCAGGGTGCCTGGTGGCGACGTCTCCCTATCTTTCTCCGCGTAGAAAATAAAAGGTGTGCAGCAACTGAAGCTGATTTTCTGCTATCCAGCTGAAGCTCATGTGCAGACAGCCGGAGTAAATAAACAGCAGTGGAAATTGAGTACTGTGGCTTTGGGGAATTGTTAATGTTATGCAACTCAGGCAAACAAAGAAAAGAATCAATCACCCAAAGAAAAACCACGACAGCACAAAACCGAAGATCAACTATGAATAGGGCTACGAGCGGGGTGGTTACAAAGGATATTACCGAAGGACTCCAAATAGGTATTAGTCACTAATACGCACCAGCTAAAACAAATCCGAAAATAGCTCTAACCGTTACCGCTCTGCTTCCACAGACCACCACTATGTTAGAGTTGGGAAATTCTTGTTTCCGTATGTACGCGTATTAGCTCTACGTGACGTGATCAAACTAGCGTGATCGACGAAATATGACGTGGTTGAAATATCGTGGTTGACACATTGTGGTCGACCAACGTAATGGAAATGACGTGATCAACAAAACATGGTCGACACAACGTGATCGACAAGCGTGGTCGACCAACGTGGTTAAATCAGTATGGTTGAACCAGCATGGTAGACAAATCGTGGTCGAAACACCGTAGTCGACCAACGTTGTCGAAACTATGTGGTTGAAACAACGTGGTCAACCAGTGGGGTCGAACCAACGGGGTCAACACAACGTGGTCGATAAAATATGTCGAACCAATGTTAGTGACAAAACATGGTCGGCACAATGTGATCGATATAATATGGTCGAACCAATAGGTGGGTACGCACAGTGTCTAGATGATCGCAGCTTAAGTTTTTTATCATTTAGCTATTTATAAGTGTGCGTGCAAAACCTAAAAGTTGCGGTCGGCCGATATATAGTCGCTTCCGTTAGAGTTCGAACCACAAATATTTATTAACGTACCGTTTCAAAGATGTGATTAGTTATATGAAATGTCTGAATGCATGGAAGAATCTTTTCTAGGACTTGCTCGGTTTGTATTTGGCGACGTGGCTGTGAATTAATGGCTTTAGCTTAAGTCAGAAGTCACTTAAAATATATCGTTTCTAATTTTAGTTTATTTTAGTTTTTTACTTTTACTATTTTATTCTTTTGTATCATCGGTGATAATATAACGGTTTTTTTATTTTTTCTTAGAAAAAATTAATAGTCTATAGTGGAGTTTTAATAAAAAGAATTAAACCGTACGCAGCAGGCTAGTTTGGTTTGTTTGCAGAGCTACAGCACATTTGAATCAGTCCTCGAGAAAGAAAAGAACGAGTCAGTGTGATGTTGCCTTAAAACTTCTTTCAACGGGAGAAAGAAAGGCTGTGTGACGCCCAAGCAAGCACCATATTTTCTTCGCCAAACTACAGAAAATGCAGCCCTGTACTTTGTTGTAAGCTGGTCATGGTTGGTAACTAACTAACTAATGTCATTATCTAATTTCTCCAGAAACTACGAGGATGCATGCCATGATATTCCGGGTCTTCTCTTTGCACCTAGTTTTCCTGATGAGTTATGAACCAATCAACATGCAGTCCTCTGTTTGCATCTAGTCTAGGCTAGGTAAGCCATGGGCCATCATTCAACGAACAAGACTTTCCTATTCCTTTGTCATGTTCCTCCTGGCACATAGCGCACATCAGCTGCTCTCCATCCTCTTCTTGTGGGTCCAGAAATACAATCTAATAGGGTGAGAGATCCACGTAATAGGAAACAGAAATGGGAACACAGAACGGGCCAGAGAAGCCATTTTCTCATTCAACATGCACGCTGAACTAGCTAAGGTAGCACTACAGACTACAGTACATTCAAACACGTACTGGCCATTTTTGCCTTATAAATTTCAACGCAACTAGAATCATTATATTCCTCCGGATGCATGACTTCTCCGGCATTTGCCTAACTACACGTTGCTGTTACGCAGCATAACCCCGCGGATTTTGGCGCGGATCTTGCACAGTCGCATGAGGCGACTACGACTTAACCTAGCGTTCACATTTTGCAGGGCAAAGCTTCAAGCGATCGACGATGACAAGATGGAAAATCGAAAGGAAGTCCGTGTTCAAAGTCGGTCAAGATGACCAAAAGGCGATAGGCACCCACACACCTAGCTAGCTAAGGTCGAATTGGACTTGAGAAAAACTCATGTCTGCTGATGGACAGTGGTCGCTGTGGATTTTTAAGCAAGCTTATGATGGCTGACTACTCTAATTACGGTTCGGAATTCCAACGTTTACTGCAGCATGTAATGGTAAATTATTTTATTCGTGTATGGTAATTAATTCCAGAATGCATGCATAGTAATTCTCTTATCTTTGCTTCGAAGTGAGGTCGTTTTCGTTCTGACTTCACAGTAAGAAAAGGTAAAGATAGCGTAAAGTAGGAATACGGTCAAATTTTGGAATGCAAAGATACCACAGGAATTTCGTAGTAAGCAGAATTTTTTTTGTAGAATTCAGTTCTAATTCATAGTTATGGCTATCGGAAGCCCGTTGGGTCATCGGTAAACCGCTGATGTGACCAACATACTGTTTATCATTCCTTAGTCCGAATTCAAATTGGAGGTGCCTGATCAACAGATAATCTCTTCAGTCGTTTTCGGGTCATTGCAACGAAGAAGTATTCTGGATGTCACAAATCGTAAGTTCACAGGCTACGGTGCTATCTTCGAATAAAAGCTATTAAAATTTGGTAGTAACTACACTTGTCCACCTCCTCCTACTCATCACAAATTATAAGCTCTATCAATCTTACGTGGACATATCTCAGCTGGCACAAACGCAGCAATCGACATAACAATCTAGCGTAAACAATATGGGGATGTTTGGTTAGAAACCACAGTTTGCCACAAACTCCCTTTAGAGTTTAGACGAGTTTGACCAATTTCCTCCGGCACAACTTTTGCAAATCATGCAAAAATATTTAGTAAACTCAGGTATGCTTAGGCTATGAACCAAACAGATGCCCTATAGCTTGACAGCGTATCCAATGCACCCAATCATCCTAGTGCACTCATGCATGCAGCTCATGCCAGCCGTCCCATCTCCATTCGACGTCCCATATCAACATACGTCACTTTTCGCAAAAATCCGCCCACCACTCGCATTGAATTTGCAAATCGTCCCTCGAGCCATCTCCTTCGCCCCTCCTCTCCAGACTCACCGCCCCTCATCACCGCTTGCCTTCGCCCCTCGCCGCCGCCACTCCTCTCCCCCGAGCCACCGCCCCGAGCCTCTGCCCGAGCCGTCCTCAAGGCGCCACCCCTCCTCGCAGCCCCTCCTTGCTGGCCCCCTCCTCGCCACCTCCCCTCCTCGCAGCCCCCTCCTCGCTGTTCCCCTCCTCGCTATGGCCGTGGTCGAAGGTGGTTGTGGCGGCCGTGGTCGAAGGCAGCCATGGTCGTGGTGGCCGTGGTCGAAGACGGCTGTGGTCGTGGCGGCCGTGGTCAAAAGCGACCGTGGTCGTGGAGGCCGTGGTTGAAGGCGGCTGTGGTCATGGCGGTAGTGGTCAAAGGCGGTCATGGTCGTGGTGGTCGTGGTTGAAGGCGGTTGTGGTCGAAGGTGACTATGGTTGTGGCAGCCGTGGTCGTGGTGGAGAGGAGGGGCGACTGGAGGAGATGAGGTGCGATGCCTCAAGGGCAGCTCGAGGTGAAGGCTCGGGGTGGAGGCAGGAGGCGGCTCGACGAGAGGAGGGGCGACAGCGGGTAGCGGCTCGGGGCAGAGGCGGGCGGCGATGAGGGTGATGGGTCTGGAGAGAGAAGGGGCGAAGGGGATGGCTCGGGGGGTGGGCGATTTGCATATCCAATGCGAGTGACAGGTGGGTTTTTGCGAAAAGTGACGTACGTTGATATAGGACGTCAGATAGAGATCGGATGGTTGACATGGGCTAAGTGCATGAGTGCACCGAGATGGCTGAGTGCACGGAATACGTTCTCCTATAACTCATGGTGTTTTTCTAACAAATGAGTTGGCCAGAATTTGTGCAGTGCACCTTCTAGTTAACAAAAGGATGCAAGCAAAAAAGAAATATATTGCATATCTAGCCGCCTTCCCAAAAATAATATTGCCGAAGTAATCAAACGTTTCTCTCTCTTAGACAGAGAGAGTAATCAAAGTTTTTGTTAAACTTTTTAGCTAAAACACAGTGCAGCTAGCTAAAAACAAAAAATGATAATGATGTATGTTGTATTTTGTGATCTAAATCTGGCTAGGACCGACCACTGCTGTTTTTTCTGACTGCTTGAATAGTCCGATAAGAAAGAAATACGAACTGATCAGATGTTATGATTAGGATCATCTTCGTATCCGAGATGGACTTTGCACCGACCATTTGTTTTAGGCGAACCCGGTGCACTTAGATGAACCCGGTTGTTTTAGGCGTTATTTGTGCTAAACTTTTTTGAGTTAAACTTCTGCATTATTTGCTTGGTTAGCCAAATAAAAATTGATATTTAATTAGAGAAGAATTTTTTAGACCGCCTATTCAATCCCCTCTAGTCGTTCTCCTCAATCTAACAACTAACTACTCGAATTTGAAGATTGTTTGCTGTCATACTTATGCCTATGTTAATAACGGGAAATTGGAGCCAAGAGCTGTTAAGTGCCTCATCTTAGGCTATAAATCTGATGTGAAAGGTTACAAGTTGTGGAATTCTGAAACTAGAACGGTGGTCATGAGCAAAAGTGATGCATTTGATGAGTCTACTCTAATGAAAGACAATATTTCCAGTGCTGCTCCCAAGAAGAAGTAGAAGTCCAACTTGTAGGCGAAGCCTGTTATTGATTCAGGATTCTCACCAAATGCCAACAAATAAAATTCATAGGAAGTCTCTATTTGAGCTCTGACCAGTAGTCATCTAACAGAAACTAGTCAGAACCAACAATTCATTGTAGTTGTTCAGGTAAGGAGGTTAATTGAAGAAGCTAATGTTATGGCTTATTGTTTAAATATGGCAAAGGACATTGAAGGGATTGCCGAGTCTTCAACCTGCTCAAAAGCCATATGTTCTAATGTGTCAAAGAGGTGGATAGCTGCCATGTACAAGGAGATGAAATCTCCTAAGAAGAGCTCGACTTGGGAGCTGATCGAGCTCCCGATTGAAAAGAAACCTATATGCTGCAAGTGGATTTACAAGAAGGAAGGCACATCACTGACCGATCAGGTTAGGTATAAGGCGAGGCTCATTGCAAAAGGATATAGCTACATCCCAGGTATTGATTGCATACATATTTTTCCTTGTAGTAATATTTTTATTCTACCGAGAATTGTGACTATGCGAGATTTTGAGCTTGAGCACATGGATATTAAGATCATATTTTTATTCGGGGAATTAGAACAAGACAAGTATATGGAGTAGTCATAAGGTTTTGTTATTCCGAGAAAGGAGGTTTTTACTTTCAAATTAAAGAAACCTCTTTATGGGTTGAAGCAATCACTCAAATGATGGTACAAAAGATTTGACTCATTTATGATCTCTCAAGGGTTTAAGAGATCTGACTATGATAGCTATGTTTATTTGAAGATCGTCAACAGATCAGTTATCTATTTGCTCTAGATGTTGGTGATTTGCTGATCACGGTAAAAGAAAAGTACGAAATTTAAAGCGAAAGATACAATTGAGTAGTGAATTTGAGATGAAAATTGTTAGTATGGAAATCATTAGAGACCAGCGGTTTGGAAAACTATACCTAAGTCAGAAAGGGTATATTGAAAAAATTCTTCGTTGCTTCAACATGTTTAAGGCCAAACCAACCAGTACACTTCTAGCTACACATTTCAAACTTTCTTCAGCATCAAGTCTGCAAATAATTGAAGAAGTTAAATACATATCAAGTGTTTCTTATGCAAGTGTAATTGGATCACTTATGTATGCCATGGTCTACTCTCGCCGGACCTATCTCATGCTTTGGGTGTTATCAGTAGATATATGGCCAATCCAGGAAAAGACCACAGAAGAACAGTTCAGTGGATCTTCAGGTATTTAAGGGGCACTTCTGATGCATGTTTGTATTCTTGATAAGCGAGGATCTCTTATTGGTCATATTTGCACAGTCGGAGGTTGTGCTATGAGTTGGAAAGCCAGTTTACATGGTATTGTTGCTCTCTTGACCACTAAAGGCAAGTACATGACTATTTCAAAAGCCTATAAAGAAGCTATTTTGCTAAGGGGCCTCTACACTGAACTTTGTGGAAGTACATCTTGCACTAATATTTTTTTGTGACAGTCAGAGTGCTATTTGTCTTACAAAAGACCAAATGTTCCATGAAAAAACAAAGCACATTGAAATTAGATATCACTTCATCTGGTGAGTTACTACATAAGGTAATATCAAAGTTTGCAAGATTAGTACTCACGATAATCCAATTTATATGATAACAAAGCTAGTTCCTACTGTTAAGTTTGAGCTCTGCTCAAACTTGGTCGGCATTATTCATTAGTCCTTTCAAACACTTGACGTACAAGAGGTATTTTACAATTTCACTAAGAAGCACTTCGGTCCTTTTTCTGCTACAGAAGGAATTTGGCTTAAGGTGGTGATTGTTGCATTTTATGATCCAAATCTAGTTGGGTTCGACCACTCAAAAGTTCAATCAGGAAGCAATGCGAATTAATCAAAGGTTATGATTTGGATCATATTCGTGTCAATGATGGACTCTGCATCGATCTACATCAGACGTGGTGCTCTAAGGTGCGTGTGCTGACTGGAGCCATACATTACTACTCGAGGCGCTTTCGACTACGACTCTTCACCGTTATCTTCTGAGAGTCTCAGAGCGGAGTGATGTTCCCGTCTCTGAGAAGGTTACTATTCCAGTTTCTAAGTAGATATCTGTTTTGTTGCCGACTATGATCTTGTTCCTTTCTTCGTTAGGGTCTCTGATCCCTACCCTATATATGTACCCCTGTAGTCGCACGGTTAAGACACGCTAATGCACGCCGAAGTTTTCCGTCCTTGTAACTTTTTATCATATAGTGATTTCGCCGATTGTGAGTCATAGTTTTTCACCCAACAGGATTTTTCACATGAAAATTTATATCTTGTGTTCTTGATTATTCTTTATTATTTTTATACTGTCTTATTGATTTCGTATCAAGAAGTATCCCATCCTAACAACGTACATGACACTGACATCTTTAAGTTTGGAAACGGTCAGCATCTCGATCCAACGAGCTTATACCAAGTCCAATATTCCATTGACGTTGACATGGGATATGATCTTCAGTCCAGCCAGAGGTTTCGATAGGCTGAACAACGTGGAATCGCTTAATTAAACCATATACAGTATTACATACGGGTTGTGCTTATTTGGCATTAACTATCTGATTCCACGATCATGCTGGAGCTTATGGAATTCCAAAAAAAGTCTAAAGCATGATAGAATCTGCTACATAAATTTCCTAGATACACCACCTTGACCAAAATAATGCTAACATAAAACATTACAACCTATAGAGTATAATTAGCCTAGTCATGTAGACTAGGTATTTATGGTTGGGCAAGCCAACCCTCAAAATAACAGCTGTTATACGAGAAGTTACATGTTTTACTTCTCGTTTGGATGGGCTCAAGGCTCATGTTCAGCCTATTTATTTGGATGCAACCGGAGCCACGTAGCTCCTCGCAAAAAAAAAAAAAAGGGAGGAGAAGACATGGGTGCCTAGGTGAAAGAGACCCAACAATAATACGAGATTTTTTAGCAGATTTGGTACGATTAGTCATAGTATTTATAAAAATAGCAGTATACGTATCGTATTTGTACAAATATCACTATTGCTGTTCGGTGGATGGGCGGCAGCGCCGATGAGGTGACACATGGAGGGGGCCATCGGCAGCAGGCACCTACCGCCCTGCCAGTAGACGGTAGGCAGCCTATCGCCTAGTGAGGAGACGGCAGGTGATTAAACTGGCTAATTAGCCGGCTTAATTACCGCCCTAATTTTTTTGCTTAATATTTGTTTAAAATTTTAAATATATGAAATGAGCTCAAAAAATTACAAAAATTATGTACAGTCTTCCAACATAATGTACTTGATAATGTAATTTTTGGATAATTTTATCCTTCATGAATGTTGCTAAAAGTTCATAAAATTTTGATATTTGTATTAATTTTTACATATAGCAAATGAGCTCTAAAAATTACAAAATTTTATGTAAAGCCTCCCGACATAGTCATAGTTATTATGTAATTTTTTGAGAATTTTATATGGTCCAAATTTTCTATGTTTATTTGGGTTAATTTAATTATGAATTTACGAACATTTCACTTTTTTTTTAGAATTTTATACATTAGGATTACTTGTACAAGTAAAAGTAAATGTAGTAGTAAAAAAATGCATCACACTGGATGTGATATGACTCACCCATTTAAACCACTGCTACCTCTTCGACATGTTTGCCTCCCCGTACATGGCCTCGTCTTCCGTTGAGCACGGGCATGTCCTGTAGGGTACGTCAGTCGGTCCAGAGGATGCGTCTCGGATCAGAGGAGGTATGGAGACCATTCTGTTTGCTCAATAATCAGCGGTGGTCTAGTAGCTCAGGCACAGTAGGCTGGGTCAGACAAAGGTCGATATCCTCCAGCTGAGACATGCCGAACCGCGAGCCGCCCGCAATAATATCATGAATGAAGGACTCTAGAAATCTCCCTCATGGTGCAAAGGAGCTCTCGCCTTGACTGTACAATGTGGCAGTGAAGCTGGAGGAGCTCTGTCCACCGAAGTGTCCAAACCCGGGGTATGCTGCAAATGTTGAGCTCTGCCCTGCGTACGCTGCAAACCCTAGCGTTGTGTAGTGCTCTCTGGAAGCATCTGGGAGGCTTGTATTGTTATCGGTGGACTCGTCGTCACCCCCACATTGAATTAGAAGCAACAAGATGAAACGATATTAGTCACAATAAATATTCCGGATGTACAATGCAAATCTCATACCTCCCGAATGTGCAACGAAGATGAAGAATGGGTAGCAGTAGTCTATGCAAGTGGTGTGAATGTCAAAAGTGATGTATCTCGATGACAGACCTGCGGCGGGAGAACGCCATGATGTTAGTGGAACACAAGGCCTAATAGGAAAACAAAATGTAGATTTATATGTAGTTACCTACTCGTCGACACGGCGCACGGATGATCGGTGGCTCGTTGTATGACACCAGGCAAACTTGGTAAATTGTGATGGCTGGCCGAACTCGCTAGGTCACGATGACCTGGTGGGTGAGCATGGTGCCCCCCACTGGGTGGTTTATGTGCACAATGTGATCCGTGAAACAGTCGCAGCTTAGGTTGTACACTATTTTTTGGCCTATTTTAGGATGTACTTCAAAGTATTCTGCAGGGCTGGTGGTTTCTCTAGGTTGGTGATGGCGGCTCAGACTCCCTTGTGATGCACTGCGCCCGCTTCAGCTGAAGTGACGTATGAAACAGTTTCAGTAATGACCATTATGAATTTCTTAAATGAAACGATAAAAAATTAGAACAGTCTTACGCTGTCATGCTGCCGCGAAGCACTGTGGGGATCGATTAAGCGTTGTAGACTTTCCTCGTGTGTGATCTGCTCAGGGCGATCTGGTGGAGGAATTGTAAGTCTGCTGCATGGTCGGGGTATGTACCACTATAGGTGCTTGTCGTATATCTAGACGTCGTACGGACGCTGCTCCATGACGACATCGAGGTACACCCTATCCGTCCATGCCATCGTCCACTGTTGTTGTAGTGCCCGCCAGTCTGTACCATACCGACTAGCCCTTGATTATCTGCATTTCCAGAATCATGGACATTACATAGCAAGACATATAGAGTGTACACATTAGTCGGATGGAGTTTGACTCACCGGTGTACGACTTGCGGTAGGAACCTGCCGTCCAGAGGGGGCATGGTCTGGTGTAAACCGAACTATCGCATCACACGCTGTGGCGCGTAAGCCTCCACCATGTACGAGAATACCAAATGGTGTATTGTTGCCCATAGCTCCGCATCCTCCAGGCATTGCAGGGACAACTCGTGCGGCGATACACGATTCACAAAATCTACAGTCCATAGACCCCATATGACATCACTATCATGCAACGACTCAAACTCATTGTGCCACAATAAGTAGCACATCGACAGTTTGCACTTCGCCCAGCGCAGATGGGCAGCAGTCCACCAGATGCCCATAGTGGGCCCATCTGTCAGGTCGGCAAACTCGCTGAACGGGTGCACTGGCATCACGATGGTTGAACGTCTGATAGGGAAGTACTCCCAACTCCACAACTGCACGAGCACGTAGCAGATAGCCATTTGGGGTACCAGCAATGGCGCGCTGGCAAGCGTCATATAACCCCCGATACGTGGCGCATAGGACTGTTGATCCCCAACTATACCGAGGCATCGCTCCAAACTCTGTGTCAACCAAAGACTCGGTGAGGCCATGTAGCTTGAAGGGCAAAGGGCTAGCCACGTCACCTGTCATCTATGAGTGGTAACCGTGTTTCTCATCGTACAACTGTTCGAGAAGCTCTGGTAAAGTTATACCTTCCAATAGACCAAATATTAGTGTAAAGATTAATAATGACAGTAAAACTTACTTCATAATACAAACTATGTTAATTATGACTAACTAAATAACAGTAATTATGACTAGAACTATGGGAATAACGTCGAAAGCATGCCATAAAAAATTATCTGTCTTTCGGGAGAAGCAATCAGCACTATCGCATCCTTAATGAGCTATGTACTAGTTTCTCAAAATAATTAGCTAGACACTCCTAATTTTGAGTGACGACCGCGAGAATGAGCTTCTGCAATGAGCGACTGAGTTGAGCAATGATGCACTGCGAGAGGTTCGTATTTATGGCCGAACGAAAAGTGAACCCGGTGCGCTCACCCCATAAATTGAGGACCTATTGTCACGAGTAACACTTCGGGTGAGAAGGGATGGCATGGTAACACTGACAAATGTGCAAACGAGGGAGTGGGCAAGGGGGACGATACGGACATAACGACATTAGTGCGGATGAGGGAGCGCGCGAGGGGGCACGACACACACAGGGTGACAATTGTGCAAAGGGCACAACAGGAAAGAAAATATAGCACGATCGGTCCGACACATGCGCCAAGCACAGAGGTCAACCACTTGAAAAGATGCTTAAGCATCGTTAAATTTATGATTAAATTAACCTAAATAAACGTGGCAAAGTTGGATCACATAAAATTTTCAGAAAATTACATAATAACTATGACTATGTCAGGAGGTTTCATATAAAATTTCGTAATTCGTCTCATTAGCGTTGCCGTCTGTTCACCGGACAGCAAAAGTGACATTTCTACAAATATGATGCGCATACTGTTATTTTTATAAACACCGTGATCAACTGTGCCAAATCCGCTAAAAATTCAGTAATACGGTGGTTAAGTACAATAAAAGAGCAGCACGTCAACACAGCAACAATCTTCTGAAAAGAAAAAACTACAGCAAAAAAATAGTTTTACTGCCTTTCTGTTGAATAATAACGATGCTGCCCTCTCATGCGGGCAAAAAGAATAGCAGACGGAAGGAAAACGTGCAAAAAAATCACTAATAATAAATTCAAAGGCCGTACAAAAATGCCTACAGAAATGACTGCAAGTCAATCTTGTAAAAATAAACATCGTTTCCAAATTAAAACTGTGCTAAAACTCTTACCCAAGTAGCAGAACCGTCTAGCAGTAGGTGTTCCAAATTGGAGAGTAGCTGATAAATATTTAAACACGGCCAAAAAAAAGGTTCATTTTTCAGACGAGGAAAAAGAGTCAATTCGTGTGACCTCGTAAGTCTCCAAATACACACCCCGAATAATAAAAAAGGGTCTCCAAAATACCAGAGTTATTAGTTGAGTGTTAAGCCGCCCAATCCATTCGTACGCACCTGTCGTTTTCGGCAGCGGTAAGAGGCTGCGACCGCCTTTCTCTAGGAAACCGCGTGAGTTCGCGACGCCTTCCTCGCTCTATATAAGCTACTCCTACATACACCACCCCCACCACCTCATCCAGTTGAACAAAACCAAAGCAAGCAGACTAGCAGAGCGAGCGGCGAAGTACAGAGGCGATCAGTTGGAGCAGAGCAGCAGGAATGGTAGCGGCTGTGGCGTCCATGGAAGTCGAGCAGGATCTCCCTGGCTTCCGTTTCCACCCCACGGAGGAGGAGCTCCTCGACTTCTACCTCTCCCGCGTCGTCCTCGGCAAGAAGCTCCACTTCGACATCATCGGCACGCTCAACATCTACCGCCACGACCCCTGGGAGCTTCCCGGTACGCACACACAGCGAGATGAGCAAGAACGGACACAGTGATATTGTACAGTTAAGAGTATGAGATGAGATGTGCGTGCGTGCGTATGTGAATGTGCAGGGATGGCGAAGATCGGGGAGAGGGAGTGGTACTTCTTCGTGCCGCGGGACCGGAAGGCCGGCAGCGGCGGGCGGCCGAACAGGACGACGGCGCGGGGGTTCTGGAAGGCGACGGGGTCGGACAGGGCGATCCGGAGCTCGGGCGACCCGAAGCGGGTGATCGGACTCAAGAAGACGCTCGTCTTCTACCAGGGGCGCGCGCCGCGCGGCACCAAGACGGACTGGGTCATGAACGAGTACCGCCTGCCCGACTACGCCACCGGCCGCGCCGCACCAGCGCCTCCCAAGGTAACAGGAACCCTGGCAATCGATCGCAGAGTCCATCTGTTGTCGTGTATTATCGTGCTAGTTTCTTTAGGCCTACAGGATTAATTACTGGCACCCTCAAACAGATTGCAAAATGGTCGAAATGGAGTAAGGATTATAATGGAACGATCGTTTGTACTGGTACTAGCATCGAATGTTCATTTATTTGACTGTTTGGTGTGAAATTGGTGTGCTGTCTAAACATTTACTGGGGGAGGTAGCAGCAGACTTGCAGTGTCAATGAACCCGCCCGTAGACGTTCCATGAAAGCGCACCAGGCGTTAGAATTGACACGGTTGACTTATGAGTTGACCGGCTTTTCTTTTACGTTTTACCGAGCTGCATGTGAATATACCTCTTAATAAGAGAAAGCATTGTTAACCTTTCTGCATGCCATGTGAATATCGACGGTATCTCACGCTTGCAATTTCGTGCGGCTGCAGGAGGACATGGTGCTGTGCAAGATTTACCGGAAGGCGACTCCGCTGAAAGAGCTGGAACAGAGAGCCTCTGCAATGGAAGAGATGCCGAGATCCAGCAACGAGGACTACGCGGCCAGAGCGTCCCTGGTCCGGGCCGCCTCCGCCGGAGACGACTACTTGTCGACGTCGGACGACGTCCAGGATAACTTCCTGATCCCCTGCTCCTCGTCTTCGGCGCCATCGGGCAACGGCAAGAACGCGCCAAAGGAAGCCAAGAAGGAAGCGGACGTCACGGTCACGGTGGCGTCCACGACGTCTCTGCCGCAAGCGGCGAGCCTGCCCAGCCTGCAGCTCCCGGCGGCGAGCCATGGAGTCCTGGATCTGCCCAGCCTGCAGCTCCCGGCGCACCACGGCGCCTTCGACTGGCCGCAGGACCCGTTCCTGACGCAGCTGCGAAGCCCGTGGCAGGACCAGCTTTGCTTGTCTCCTTACGCCCATCTGCTCTACTATTAAGGGGACGGGGCAGAAATGGCAGGAAATAGGAGCCGGTCCAAACTGGTCACGATCTCCTGATGCAATTAGCTGTGCAAGAGAAATCATGCAAACCCGACGAAGCAGAGTTGATGGCTAGCTCTGAATTCGATTGTACATATTAATAGTACCAAGATATCGATCTTGAGGGGGTGGGCGTTATTCATTTTTGTAACGCGATGTTTGCCATGACAGTTGCAACTTGCAAGCTTGCAAAGTTGCAATAATCAACTTAGAGGACTGTTCTTTTTGCTAGTACACCCTCCGATCATAAAAGTATTATTGACACCATCTTCAAAATATAATTTTAATTAATTATTTTTTATAATATGTTTATAAAATGTTATCAAATTATAATATTATAGAACTTTTTATGAGACAAATCCACTCGTACCATTTTTATCTATCTAGTTTAAATATTAAAGATAGTATTGATAGCTAAAGTTTTGTAATATTTAACTGTAAATAATTCAAAATAGCTTACTTTTGTGATAGGAGAGAGTAATTGTCATCTGCTTAGTAAAAAATGCTTGCAAAAAAAATCAACTGATCTAACATAGAAGTAGAGCTACTTAATTGTGCTTTAGTTTCTAGCTTCATAATTTTATCTTTTTCTGGCCTTTTGGATTTGTTTGGGTTTTTTGCCTTTTTCCGTATTTTTTGCATTGTCCGAGCTGGAGAACTTTTTTTTCATTTTTAGTTTTTTTTTAAATTTAATTACACGAAAATTTTTTACAGCAACTATGGTGAAAAAAAGCCTCAAACAGAGTTAACAGTAAAAAAGCGCAAAATCTAAAAGATTAAGCCAACTTAAGCATCACCTTACATTAAACGCCGTGTAGTCTTCGTTGATGGCGTTGATAGCAAACCGTCAAAGAAGTTGTCTGATGCCTCAACAATTGCATAATTATCTATCTACTATAGGTCTATAGCTTATGACATGTCTTCAGAGCTACTAAGAAAAAGGATCAATAGGTTATAAATTCTCATAAAAATAAAACATCTCACTCTTAATCTAATGGATCCTAACTAAGTTGATATATAGCTGCTATTATATATTATTATTATTTAAAGAAAAATATATAATTATCCATCTAGCAAATCCGGGTTATAACTATTTAGATTCAAAGAAAGAGTTCATGCCAACTACAACAAGAAATAATAGAATTTTAGAATAAAAAAGAAAATTAGCCATTTGATTTTCATCCGCAGTCAAAATTAAAACCCATACATAGCTGAAACGTAAATATTACATGAAATTAGCTGTTGGATTTGTATATGAATTCTAACAAAAAAATTGAGATTCAAATTAAATAAAAACTAACAATAAAAATTAATAGAAATTTAGAATGAAAAATAAAAGAAAATTAGCAATGTGATTTTGATAAGAACTCCAAATTAAAACCACTACATATATGAAACTTGGAATAAAAATAGATAAAAATTAGCAATTGAATTTGTATACGAATTTTAACCTAAAACTTAAATAAAAATAACAACAAAAAATAAAAATGAAAACTAAAAGGAAATTAATAATTTGATTTTCATATGAAATCCAAATTAAAACCCCAACATAGCTGAATCTTGGGATAAAAATTAGATGAAAATTAGTAGTTTGGTTTGTATACAAATTCTAACCTAAAGCTAAAATTCAAAATTAAATAAAAATGAAATGTAAATTTAAAAAAGAATTCATGTCAAGTACAATAAAAAAGAACATATATTTGAAATAAAAATTAGTACATGAATTTATGTACAATTTCCAACTTAAAACTGAAAAGACAGTCTATAAGAAGTACAATTAAAATATGAAAATTTAGAATAAAAATAAAAAGAAATTAGTGATTGTTTTTAATTTGAAAATTAGTGAGGAATAGAAATTTTGGTTTTATTCATAATTAAAATTCCAAAGATATGCTAATTTGAGGGGAAAAAATAAAAACAAGGTTAGGAATGTGATTTGTGTGTGTGTAAAGAGAAAATTGTACTATAGCTCCCTAAACTTGTAGGGTTATGCTATTTTACCCCCATAAACTTGTATTTTACTTTCTGAGCCCTCTGAGCTTCTATTGTTGTGCCACTTTATCCCCCATGAACTTGTATTTTGCTTTCTCAACCAGTTGAATATATAGGGTTATGCCACTCTATCCATTGAAATTGCATTTTACCTTTTCGATCTCCTGAACTTGTGTATGTTTGCACCTCAGCTGGCATAGCACATGGCTGATGCCGTAGCGTTAGACTTGATCACGTGTGCACAGCATCGAGTCAGCACAATGCTCCTCTCTTGCAGCGCGACATAGTAGGGGATGGAGGGTGCGGGTCGACAATGGGTATGGTGGCAAACTGACAGGGAGGAGCATGGCGGTGGCGCACTACAGTGAGAGGGGCGACTGAAGGAGATGGGTTTCTGCTTCAGTGCAATGCGACACACCTGGTGATGTGGACAGCTTGGCGCGAGCATGATAAGGACATCGATTCCCCAGGAGCCAAGAGGGGATAGGTGGTGTAGCTCAATGCCAATGACTCCCCTTACACTAATGCATGGTTAGTGTAAGCATACTTAAATTAAGCACTAATGCATGATAGATGCTGAACTCCACTAGCTCGGTAGGTGGTATCATGGTGCCCTGAACCAACCGCGTTGTAAGAACGCAGCAGGTGACACCTATCGCTGCTTTCATAGTGATGGAAGAGACCACGTTGAAAATTCAAGTATTGGTTATATTTGAAAAAAAATTACTACAGTACCACATACGTGATCAACTCCTGCTTTACATGTATTGAATCATAGAAAGGGCAGAGATATAACTCAAATCTGTACTGAAGTACCCTCAATTTTGTACAAGCAACCCATGGTTTGTTAGCTCCATGCTACATGGCCCCGATCGGTTGGGCTTCAGCTTCTGGCTTCCGGCTTATTTTTCACTATTCATAAATTTCGTCTTTTTCTGAACTTTTGGCTTTTTGTTGAGCTTTTTTGTCGGTTCTTTTTTCCCGTATGTGTTTGTATTATACGTAATGGGCTAACATATTTTTATATTTTTAAATTTTTTTAAATTTAATTATGCTAAATAAGTCTCTATCAGCTACAGTGTTTTTTCAGCCAGCTACAGTGTTTTCAGCCATAAGCCACCAAAAAAAGCCCAACTAATCACCACCAAGATCAGCTCCGCACCTGATTCATAGCAAGCAAGCTCTGGGCCTGTTCTTTTTCAGCTTTTAGCTTCAGCCTTTTTACAGTAACTAGCTTTTAAACGGAATGTCTTTTCAAGAGATGGTCTATCAATTAATTGTAGTACATACTGTACCAATTTTATTTATATGGTAAAAGCCGTACGTAAATTTTAGTTGCTCTGTAGTCTCTCATATAAACAGCCAAAAGCCATAAGCCACAGGCAAAAGCCATAAGTCGCAGAACAGCCCAGAAACATATCCACCAGAAATAAATTCCCTTGCATCGTGGCTGTTTCATTTTTTTAATGTTACATATACATGGGCCCAAAAAATGCATCACAGAAATGCCAAACCAAATAGTTACAATCACAGGACACTACAGCACCCTTTCCCCATTAGGTCCCGAACTCCTGAACCTCGAATGCATCACAATTTTTCCTAAGGACAGAATAGCACGTCTCAACATAAACCTTCGAGCCGCAAAAGAGACTGAACTGACGCATCTTTACCAGAACCAAGAACACACTTTCAAGGACATTTTGTGTTCTTCTGCTTCTTCTCTTCTAGCTGCGAAGCTTCATTCAACATGTCCATAGCATCACACTGCATATTTAACTTTGAAAGTGCAACAGCTTGCATATAGAATGCAGTTGGCCAATCAGGGTACACGCATTGAGCTTGCATCGCATCCCGGAGGGCAGCATCAGGCTGGTCACACATGAGGTGGCACAAGCTCCGTCTAGCATTTACTGTTGGTGACACCATTGTCCCCACATCAACAAACTGCAAGAGGGAGGTAAACGAGTGAAGTAGGTTCATGCTAACGAGTTTTCTGGAATATCAGAAGGCTCCTGATAAATTATGTGCCCACCTGTGTATAACATTCTATGGCTGCCTTAAAATCTTTATCACGAAAAGCAGAGTCCCCACGTTTCCTGGCCTCCAACATGTCCCTCATCTGCTGTGTCCATTCCTGAAATGATAGCTGTAAAAGGGAGATGGATAAGTAGATCAATTTCTTAGATGGTACCCTGAAGAAAGGACAGAAAGGAACCAAAATGCTCTGATCTTTACCTCGTTAGTCCCTTCATCATCTCTGTAATGTGTCGCTACTAGAATTTGATGGATCGCCGTCAGGTCCATCCTAGAACAGGCTTCACCCATGGGAGAAAGAGGGTGTTGTGGAGCAGGAGGTACTTCTTCCTCATGCTTTGGAACACCAAGCATCTCGTAGGAAGGTACCTGTTTTGTATTTCAAAATGAAGTCGGATCAGCCATGGGAAAGGCGGAAAATTGGTTTGTTGTGAAAAAAATAACAGTTCTGTGAAAGCCATGTATCAAATCACAAGGCTTAAACCACCAAGGACAAACAAAGAAGTTCATTGATTTACAAAACAAATTTGAGAAATAGAAGGACAAAACCATAATGGTTACCTCTGATTTTGTTTGCAAGGGCTCAAGTATGGAAACCAGATTTTTTGTATTGGGGCGGTCCCTAGGTTCGTACTGCAAACACTGAGAGGCGAGATCTACCAAAGCGGTTGCCTCTTCTGTCGAGTACTTTCCCTCCAAATGTGAATCCATCAGTCCTTGAATGTTGTTGCCTCTTATCATATCAAGAGCCTGAGTGAAACAAAGATGATTTTAAATGTGCAAGCACAAGTTTCCATTGATTTAAGTACTGTTACTAAAGAATTATGCTACCAAGTAATACTCGGAAGCAAAATATGTTTTTCAACACCAGCTAAGCTTCAGTGTTTCCCATTTGCTTATTGTTAACTATGTACCAGCTTCTATGGCACGAGTATTACAGTCATAGAATTCCAGCAACGCTCAACCTCTACATGCTCATGACGTATCAAGGATTCTGTGTAAGAAATATTTTCCATTCCACTAAGTCTGCAGAAAGGAGTGTCCCAGAGGTAATTTTCCTAAGGAAAATTATATGCAGAATAGTAATGAAAGCAGGCTTGCCAAGGTATTTCAGAAAGGGTTCTGCACCACAAGGGAACTAGTAAAGTCTAACAAGGAAAGCACAAGTTACTAGCAAGAAAACTTACGTGGGAAGGAGGTATGCGCTTTCCACTTAGAAGGTCGAGGAGTACGGTGCCAAAGCTGAATATGACACTTTCTGGTGTGACTCTTCCTGAGAAAGAAGAAGTTATCATGAACAAATGTAAAAAATCTACCTTTCCTTTAGAATGACATCATCTTATATTTGCTATATCGAGACTGTATTTTGTGTACTAAGTTATTAGTCATCCGACATGTTTTTAATTAATTAACTATGAACTTTGTATTTCTTGACAATCACTTTCATAAGAACACATATCAGCTGTTTACAAAATCATTAAGTCAACAAGATGAATTATTGTTCTGGAGGAGCAAAAAAAGTGATCTGTAGTTTTTTGCTCTATTCTGTCTCAGTCCATTTTGCAAAACGTTGTGTCATCCCATTAGTGTGAAAGTTTACCATTCAGTTACCAGCGGTTAACATCTATATCATTTCTACTGAATTCTCTGACTAAGTAATCCAAATAAGAAAGTTTGGTCATAAATCAAGCAAGCGTGGACATGCACTACAAAAAAGATCAACATGTATTCATCACAGTAGCTAGTAGATATTTACGTGGAGAAATATCTAATTACTAGTATGAGGGTAAAAAAACAAATGTACCATTTCTCAAATATTCTGGAGGTGTATATGCAAGGTTTGTGCTATAGCTTTTCCCATCCCTGCTGTTTTTCATCAGACCAAAGCATGAAAGACGAGGATCACCATTCTGCAGATATAAATCATCTCAGTAATTTTGCACACAGAGGATAACAGCTAGAGAACCATGCAAAGGACTGTTGCATGTAATCAACATCAACCAAAAGTGCTTTGTTCTTTGATGAGGTCCCTAATCATCTCTCCAACAAGAGTGTACATCAAGTTTTTTGCTAAAACATCACACGAACTGGCTAACCAAGAGATCCTATTTTTTAGGCGTGAATATAACATTTATGGGAACACATCAGGTAAAATAGTTGACATTTCAATTTGTGGTACATGCCTTCCTCCAAACACTAGATGTGGAAAACAGGTGGCAACAGACCCCTCCACCTCCAACTGGCAGACATCCAAACCAACAACCAGAGGAAGCATCCATGTTGAGAGTACAAGCTAAATGGAAGCAGTAAACGCCCTTCCCACAGATGCACAACAATAGTTGGAGGAGAGGCATTTATAGAGATAAAAATTCAATCCTCACTTCCTCAGCCACATCAACAATGGGATCTTCTCCGTAAATGCTAGGACCATAGAATAAAACAAACACCACAAAATAATTGGTCGCTTACCTCATCAAACAGGACTCTATATGCATTCAGGTCATGATATAAAGGCCTTCCCTCATTGCTGCAATATTCCAGCGCTTCAGCAATGTGGTATGCAACTATTAAACGCATAGCCCATTCAATAGTCTGGTTTTCCCCTGAAAAAGAGCAAAAGCGATATCACAAAAATGAACTGAACCATAGTTTTGCACAGCTAGTTTGTCCAAATTCAATTTTCCATAATTGGTGAATGCAATCAAGATTCAAGATCTCGAAAAGGGACAATCCCATGCGTTATTGTTGAGGTTGTAAAGAATTCAGTACCAATGGCAACTATTACCGATAAAATCCAAACTTTACCCATGCGCCCTAGTGTCAGGTCGTTCTTAACAAAAAAAAAAAACATGGTAGAAAGTACAGCATCTAGCTAATACTTCAAAGGCTATCAAGCATCAGCAGTTTAAGTTCATAGTCATTCAAGAACCCCCATAAGCACATAAAAACCACTAAATGCATTGGTCATCCGTCAATCCAAAACTATAACTTCTGAACACAGAGCAGTGATGTGATATGTTATATCAAGTGTTTAACGCAGCATGTGTCTTAATCGCTTCCAATCGATTCAACGACCATGCCAACAACAACCGAATAGAAAGGGTATATGACAAAGCCTATTCCCAATCATTCGTTCGGTACACCAAATGCAGGAGGCTGCTATGCGCCAGCAGTTGCTCAGAGCTGAGCAATTTGTCTTTTTTGCCAACTTCCACGCTAATCAGGAACTACAACTCACAAGCATCAGAGCTTTTTGCAACCTGTATTTACCGAAAATGGCCAAAGCAAAGCAAAAACAAACAAACAAACGACTAGAAAATCAGAAACTAGCTTATAAAAAATTGTCCAATAGCTGAAGGATGGATATCGATATAGCAAACGCACAGTGGAAGAGGTGCTTGGCGAGGGTGTCGTTGGGCATGAACTCGGCGACGAGCAGCCGCTCGTCCCCGTCGCAGCAGTAGCCGATCAGGTTCGCGAGCCGCCGGTGCCGCAGCTTCCCCACCCCCTTGGCCTCCTCCTGCGAAGCAAAGCCTTAGTTTATAGCGAGCGAATTCCACACCAAACAACCCCCACGAATCGGGGCGCCCACGCGTACCGCGAACTGCTTGGGATCGGGCCAGGCCATCTTGGTGAACTTCTTGACGGCGATCGCGCGGCGGCTGCTCTGCAGGCGGCCCCTGTACACGAAATTCGGCGCCTTCTCGCCGCTCTCCGACACGATGTTCTCCGCCGCGAACCCGCCCGTGGCCGCGCACAACTCCGCCAGAGAGAACTCCGCGAACGTCGGCACCTCCCCGCGGCCGCCAGCCTGCGTCGCCGGCGCCGGCGCCGGCGCCTGGTGCTGGTTCATGGAGAAGGACGGCCGGTGCGGCGGCACCCCCGCAGCCCTCTCGGGCGGCTTCTGCGGGTGGGTCCCCGCCCGCAGCAACGAGCCGCAGCAGCCCATAGGACTCGCCGCTCGCACCTGTGCGGTTGTGCCCTGCGCGTGTGGGGGTGGGTTCCGTCTTCCTTGGGCGAGCAGGAGTAAGTAGAAGAGGAGGCGGTGTGGTTTTGTTCCGGCTTTTGAGTTGGTTGCTTTGGTGCTGCCGTTGTACTACTCGTACTCGTCGTCGTATGGGTTTCGCCTCGGTTTTCGCTGCCGCGGTAAGCCGGCGTGCGCGCGTGGGCGTCGTGCGTTTAATAGTACTCCAATCTATCCACCTATCTATGCCGTCGCTGTCGCTGTCTTGGACGATCTTGAGGGACGTCCTTACCAAGAGGCGAGATGTATTTTAGTTAAATTTAAGGACTACACGATTTTAAATTTAATTTTTTTGGAATATTACAGAAAGGCATTAAGTATGAAGTGTGCATATAAGCGAGGTAACCTCGAAAATCTTTACATAGCGTTAAGAGGCGAGACACTTCACCACTTGAGTTGATCTATTTTGACTTATGTGAGATGAATGGCATATTAACTTGAGTTGCTGAATGAAAGAACAAAACTCTTCCGTCAAGTGAAGTCTTGGAGGCTAAGTCGACGGATGCTCTTCAAGTGGGAAGAACATGAGATGATAGTTCATGGCTGCTAAGGATCTCTCTCAGGACTGGGACTTCACCTCGGGGAGGATTTTTGAGGAGCGTGTTCTTGGGAGGTATAGTTCTCCAGTCCACCCCTTCTTTGCTTCGGACATTGGATTTCTTCTTCTTGCCACATTCTCCCATTTTTCCTTTCATTTGACGGAAGAAGCTGTTGGAGAGGTTTTACAATGTTGTTTGGGAGGTTAGGCCTTGGATTTTCAAGTTAAGAAACTTATGATTATGGTTTTCATTTTTCGGTGGCTTCCAAAGCTGTGGGTTTGTTGGTGTATTCTCTGCAAAATTGCACTAATAAACAATTATCTGTTCACTTTCATCTTTGGAGATATGGTGGTGCAAATTTTCGCAAAGAATACCAATTATGGCTGCAGGAACATGATAATGAGTGGACTCTGGGTTCTTCTAAGAAGAAATCTCACTACCTGGATTCAAGTTGGGTTCAGAAAAAGGTCTCTTTCTCTAATAAACCTTCTGCCAAGACTATTGGCAATTCTGCCTCGATCAAAGTGGGTTCTGTGTTCTTAAGATTAAATCATGATCTTAGTAATCGGAGTTCTTCTTGTGGGATCAATACGGTTTTCTGCAGAGTAGGACAATCCAAGATTGTCTTGCTTAGGCTTTTGAGTATGTCCAACAATACCAACGAAGCAAGTGAGAAATCATTATTATTAACCTGGACTTTTGAAAAGGCTTTTGATACCATTGAACATTCTGCTATTCTAGCTATAATAAGTAGTAAAGTTTTCCCTGAAAACTGGATTCCTTGGATTGCACATATTTTTGAGATAGGATTTTCTTCTGTCCTGCTAAATGGAGTGCATGGGCAAATATTTCAATGTAAATGAGGGATTCGACAAGGGGACCCTTTGTCACTACTGTTGTTTGTGCTTGGTGCTGATCTTCTACAGTCAGTTGTCAATGAAGTAATAAATAAAGGGGTTTATAGTCATCCCATACCAAATTTGACCAACCTTGATTATCGCATTATTCAGTATGCAGATGATACTTTGATGATCATGCTAGCATATGGTAGGCAGCTGCTTAGTTTGAAAGGACTTTTATATAGTTTGTAAGCATCTAAGGGTCTTTGAGTGAATTTTCATAAGTCGCAAATGATTCCATCAATGTCAAAGAGGATAAAATTGAGCATTTGGCTAGATTATTTGGTTGCCAAGTGGGTTCAATGCCTTTCACTTACCTAGGCTTACCCTTGGGGACAACCCGTCCTTCTGTAAAGGATTTTTCTTCGCTAGTTGATCATGTGGAACGAAGACTGTAAAGTACTATAGCCTTCCTCTCCTATGGTGGACGCTTAACTGTGGTTCTCTCATTACAATCAATTTATTAGATGTGTTTGCTTAAGTTGCCTCAAAAGGTCATTGCTCATATTGATCGGGCTCGACGACATTGTCTTTGGAGAGGATCTCGGGACCTAACGATTCATTGTAATTCTCTTGCAGCTTGGGATAAAGTGTGCTAGCCTAAATGTTGTGGAGGCATGAGAGTTTTGAATTTAAAACTGCAGAATGAAGCATTGCTCATCAAGCACCTTCACAAATAATCATTGCTCATTCCTCTTTCGCCTCCACCAAGTGAAGGATGCACCATGTGTTGATGCATGTAAGATGATAATCTGGACTTGAAGTGTAGATGTGAGTCATCAAGGTTCAACAGGATGTGCAAGATAAAGATATGATTAGCTAGGGCTAAAGATGTGTTCTTAGTCTTTTTATTGGTCTTGTGTTTAGTTGGAAGACCGGATTGCTAGTATAGGTTACCGTACTATTAAGAGGGGTCATGTCTAGCAGCTTGAGTCTCATCATGTGTTGATAGCTCAAACTTACTTGCTCTAGCTCTCCTTGGTATAAGCCTTGTATTTACGAATGTGTTTTGCAAATAGTTGACGCTCATGTGTTGACCGATCAAGCCAGCTGTCTGACCAATCCTGCATACTAGTCAGACTGGTTAGCTGATAGAGAAACTAAAAATTTGCCAAACTTTACAAAATCCAAAAACCAACTCAACACACATTGACAATAGTTCATCACAAATAATCCTGTACCTTCTCATATGGTCCCTCAGTAACCTATCCTAGAAGAGCAGAGATCCCGTGAACTAGACTCTAGGACAACAAAGCATGAAAAGACAGTGTGTGCGCCTAAATGGTCTCATTGGCTACAGTACTCTAACTGTATGGCAGGTTGAGCAATAGCTCTTAATGAATTTGATGCCTAGTATGGCTGCCAAGAACTATCCTACAGGGTTTCCTGGAGAATTCACCTACATGAGTATGATCATGGGGTCGCGATCAAAGAAAGTTTGGGTATATTTTCTTAAATACTCATAAGACAGATACGGAGACATGACCGTAACAGCACAACCCAAGTGAGAAAGGGCAAGCTGTTTGATACAGAGTGCAACTAGGGCAAAAACTCTCACAGCAAGGCATTGGATCAAGGTGTAGTCCTTCTCTGTCTGTGCAGAATCGAAGCTTTTGTTGCTATACATTGAGTTCAAACTCGTAATGTACCCATTGTTAAACAACTGTATATCAAACAAGACATTTCAGCTATGACACCAAATTGGAAAATTGGTGGGGACTGTTGAGCTTGAGGGCAATTTTGGTATTTTATAATTAGTTTTTAGAATTAAAAATTAAAAAGGAGAGAGAATGGGCCTACCTGTCATATGAAGAGGAAAGAGATAAGGAGGGAGAGGTGGCCTTCGGCCAGTTCTTTAGGGGATGCATGCCCAGGTGATCGTGGGGATTGATCCCTATCCCCACCCCTCCTGGCAGTTGCGGGAGGTCGGTGGCGCCACCGTCTCTTCTCTCAGCTCCGAATTGAACTTTCCTCCTCTTCTTCCTCTTTCGCCTCCACCGAGTGAAAACCTTAAGGTTCTGAGCTCTGGCGGTGGCGTGATTCGGCACTCCATCTCTAGCAACCCGAAGCCTAGACCTCAAATTTGTCGTCGGTGTGCTGTGCTTTGGTGAGGGCTGAGCCTAGGAGATCGGATTGAAGCGGCAGTGACTCTGACTTCGCACCGGATCATGGTTGTAGCTGCATGAGTGCACTTCTTTGCGTCGATACGTGTGCCGGTTTTGTAGCAGTGGTTTTATGGCTCAACAATGACTGTGGAGGTTTCAATCGTGTTTTGTGTTCTGTTCTTGTTTGCCTAGCTCTTGGCAGATGCTAGATTCTTGGTCTCGCGAGGCGTTCTTCGACCTCGACCTTATGATCGTAGTGCATGCCAGTTCGTGTGGGTAGATTTGTATCTCCGAGAACAATGTTGTGGTGTAAACGGCGATGATAAGTTTTTTGGAACAACGTCAACTTTGACGTGCATAGCCTTGATGCCTTACCTGGAATCATATTTTCTCATTAATTATAATTCCAGGATTATGGCTAAATTTATGCTAAAATTGTATTATATTCAACGAAGAATTCATGTCGTGAAGCTTTAACGTCAATTCTACGTTAAAAAACTTTAACGTCAAATGCCATCTAATGTGCACCCTCTTAAATTAGAAATCCACGGATACAGCTTAGGGATGGCAATTGTGCCCAATTACCCGTGTACCCGTGGGTAAATACCCTAATGGAGTCGGGGATGGGATGAAGTTTTTACCCACGGGTAGGAAAATGGGAGGAAATCTCTGCCCATCGGGTAAACGGGTACGGGTACGGGTTAGCTCTACCCGTACCCGTCTCGCGCGTCTACCCGTGAAATGGACTGACAAGTGGGCCCTTCTAATCCAGTAAACCCTAACATCTCCACCACGCCTCCAAGGCTCCAAATGACCAAATCTCGGGCGCTCCTCAGTCCTCCCACGCGACCATTCCATCGAAACCTCCCACGCGCCGCCTCTCCTCCTCGCGACCTCGCCGACACACCAAATCTCCGCCCTCACCGCCCCTATTTCCGACCCTCGTTCCGCCGCTCCTCGCCGCCCCCTCGTCGCTCCTCGCCGCCCCTCGTTCGCCGCTCCTCGTTCCGCCGCTCCTCCACCGACCAGATTCGGCGTCGCCCCTCAGTCCGCCGCTCCTCGCCGCCCCCTCGCCGCTCCTTGGCGCCCCTCGACGCCCCTCGTTCCGCCGCTCCTCCACCGACCAGATCTGACGCTGCCCCTCGTTCCACCGCTCCTCCACCGACTAGATCCGGCGCCGCCCCTCGTTCCACCGCTCCTCCACCGACCAGATCCGACGCCGCCCCTCATTCCACCGCTCTTTCACCGACTAGATCCTGCGCCGCCCCTCGTTCCGCCGCTCCTCCACCGACCAGATCCGACGCCGCCCCTCGTTCCACCGCTCCTCCACCGACCAGATCCGGCGCCGCCCCTCTCCGCCGCGACTGCCAGGTCCTCCGGTCCTCCCTTCTTTCCTCAGGTGAGCCTCCTCCGGTCCTCCCTTCTTTTCTGCACACTTAGGTGATGAGAACTGCTACTCTGTCTGGATGTTTTCTTGCTCGCAAGAAGCTTGAGGTCACATCAAGCCCTGAGCAGTGAAGGAACAAGTGAAGATTTTTTTTATTACAAATGTTGAAGCTAGATGATGCAGTGAGATTGCACTAGATGGTGATTGTAGTTCTAGCATAGTGAGGCTGCATGCCCAAAATTTATGCGATGGATGTAATGTATGCCTTTTTAATTTGTGTCATGAGATGTACCGAAGCCTTTACATATGTCATAAATGTGCAAGTTTTAGCTGGGATTATACCCGCGGGCGACGGGTATGGGCGGGGTTTTTTACCCGTGGGCGGGTACGGGTATGCCCGTGGGCGAAAAATGGGTCGCGGGTACAGGTATAGGCGAGCACTACTCGTACCCGTCGCGCCCGATTGCCATCCCTAATACAGCTTGACACATGTACTATGAGTCAATTGCAAACTTCCCTGAGTTGTTATTTATGCAAGGACATCCGCCTGAGACATCCACACGATGCCACGATCATAACTCAGAGCAATGCTTAACCCTGTACATCAAAGCGAAAGATGTTGACCTTCACGACAGTTTACTGAACAGAATGGTAGTACATTGTACATATACTATACCCAAGTGGAGTACTCTACAACACCGTGACAAAGTTTTCACCAAGTTGAATGCATGAAGGCGGGATTCTTTTGGACTTACGTCTTTTAAACTTATACTATAGTAACTAACTTTTAAACAAGATATTTTTTAAAGCATCTGTAACTTAATTGTATTAAATATTATCCTGACTTCATCTATATCGATTAAAATCATACGTGAGTATCTCTTTATCCTTACTTTCCCGCGAACATACATAATTCAAAATTTTAAACTAAAAGATATAGGCCATATGTAGGTTTTTTTTAGGCTGTGCCTTATAGCTTTTGATTTACGGTTTTTGAATTCTGACTATTCGTTAGAGAGATTATGATAAAAAATAGTTGCATATGATTTTAGTAAGTATAATCAAAATCGATATAATATATATTACTATTAATTTGTAGATGCTAACTTAACGAATATACAGTTTAGATGGGTGGATTCGAACAGCGAGTTGCCGATCAAATCAATCTCATCACATCAGCTAATACAGTCCGGTCGTACACTTTTAAGTACCACAACAAGCAGGACGGGACAACTCGGCAACTCACCCGTCCCCAATTTTCCATGTTGATAGCTGATCTGGCACGCACACCGGCACACGGACAACACCACCATGTCGTGCTACGAACTCTCCCCAAGTCCCGGGTGCGGCTCAGGTGTGCTGGGGGCTCAGCACATAGCGCGTGCGGGGATACTACTAGCACCCGCCACATGTCCCACAAACCCCCAAAAAATTCAGAAAAAATCAAAAAAAATATTTACAAAATCCGAAAAATTGTAAAAAATACTTTTTTAAAAATACTTTTATTAAAAAAAATATTTTTTAAGTACTAAAAAAATACTTTTTAATAAAAGTATAAATAAAAAATACTTTTTATACTTAAAAAAGTACTGTTTACAATTTTTCGGATTTTGTAAGTATTTTTTTTTGAATTTTTCTGAATTTTTTGAGAGTTTGTAGGACACGTGGCGGGTGCTGAGGGCACCCCGCACGCGCTATGTGCTGTGCCCCCAGCACCTGAGCCGCACCCCCAAGTCCCAACAACAGCACAGCTACGGCTAGCTCGGTATTTTTATTTTAGTACGAGTATAGGCAGGCGGCTTTTGTTACCGCCAAAAGTACGATTATTACGTGCTAAGTAATATCCGCTAACAATTCATCGGCTGCGCCGCCAGCCTGACGGTTCTGTTCTATCTCCGGCCCTAGAGGAACCAAAAGGTTTTCTTGAACACGTGGATAAAAAAATTCCTCCTCACGTGCACTGACAGCCTAATCAAGATTTAATAATCTGGGGTGGCAGAAGATTACAGCGGGTTAACTGCCAAGAAATCGTTGGATGGGTTCCAAATGATGCGTAATAAGATATTGCAATGGTTGCCACCACCACCACACTAGGATGATAGGAGGATGGAAATGTTTGTATATGTTTATGTTATGGGCTTCACATGCACCTTGAGACGGCTTTTGGGTTCAAATCAAGGCCCCCGCTCTAAGGGGCTGTTTGGTTGTTAGCCATATTTTGCCAATAAAAATTACCATACTTGCATAAGTTGAGGTGCTCAAATTCTTTGCCACACCTTAGTAAGACTAAGGGAATTTTGCCACACTTTTTTGAGTCATTGACGCGTGGGACCTAGTTTGCTGGAAGGGAATCTTCCACAACTGTGGCTGCAACCAAACAGCTCCCAAAGTTGGTCAAACTTGCCTAACCTTAGGCGTGGTAAACTGTGGTTGGCAACCAAACACCGCCTAAATAGCTCATCTTTTTGTTTTTTGGGTTTTCGACTTATTTAAGAAAGAAATCATTTGAAACACATCACATCAGTTTCTAATTATGACTTATTTAGCTTTTTTATTTTTGTATTATCATGATGATATAATTGTTTTTTAATTTTTTTTCTTATTTCTTTTAAAAAAGTTAGCGATCGCCACAATGCAATTTTAGCTCGAAGTTTAAGCTGCCTGTTATTGCAGACTACGGCTTATTATTTTAATAAACAAATAATTGCTGATAAAAATTAAAGACTAAAAATCGCTTAAAAACAAATAAAAGACAGGCCTATAACTAAGCATCAGGTTACCCAGCGTGGGTAGAACTGATAGTAGATGCTCACTAACCAGATTAATTGTGTTATGGAGTGCTATGATATTAAGTGATGAATAGGGACGACAAATCAAAAAAGAAGAAATGATTTCCCCCCTCTACACTCTTCGTAAGAAGCAATCTGCGAGCTGTCTCGATCCTGGAACAACCATCTAAATTTATCCAACTAGAGTCCACACAAGCGGCCGTTATTTAGAAACTCCCAAGATAACCTTGGAATTTAGACACATTTGAGCAGCTGAGTTCCGGGGTACAACTCTTGTACGTGATCATCGGAGAAGGCAAGAGGTGGCAGTAAGTTGTTAGTATCGCGGCACGTATTGTTGTATTATATGATCCAACCGAAGGTACATAGATGATACAAATCGTAATACGGATCGGAATCAGATAGTATCGCAATAGGATCGTGATTCAACTAATAGAATCATTAGGATCGCAGTGGGATCATGATCCTGATAACAAACTATATTATCATATAAAATTTGATATTTTCTATTACTAGTTTAATTTGCTTTGTTTTATTGTTTACATGTTTGTTCTAAGGTAAAAAAAAGTATTATCTTCAACATATTGTATTTTTAGATTATTAGTTTATTAAAAATAATCAAATAAGTTTCAAAAATTAATCTTAATTTAATATAACATGAATAAGTGTACTCAAATTATAAAATTAAATTCAAAAAAAATCTAATATAGACTTGCATATTTATAAATATAATTTAATTTTTATATAAAATATATATACTTTTAAAATTTTAATAGTATCATAATTCTAGGAGCTGATGGTAAAAAATAATTCTATCTGGTGTCGTGACGCTGATAGCCTGTGTGGCAGCCGATGGGAGGCCCTCAAATTAACGCCCCAACTGCAATGCTATACTCCTGCGAAACGTGGCTTGATAGCAAGCTTCTAGGACAAACATCCCTTTCTGAGTGCGACTTCACGGATGCCGATGGATAAGGAATTTACTAATAGCGATGACACCTGATGGACACTGTACTACTGTACATCAATACGTCCGCTACATTCGGCCCCATTTGTTTCGGTTTCAGTTTTTGACTTCTAGTTTATTTTTCACTATTCATAAATTTTATCTGTTTTCTAAACTTTTGACTTTTTTGAGCTTTTTTACCAGTTCTTTTTTTCCGTATTTATTTGCATTATACGTGATGGGTTGATATATTGTTTTTCTATTTTTAATTTTTTTTTCAAATTTAATTATGCTAAATAAGTCTCTGTCAGCTACAGTGTTTTTTCAGCCAGCTACAGTGCTTTTTAGCTATAAACCACTAAAAAACCATATTGATCACAGCCGAAATCTCAACACGAACTTGCACCGGTTTTCCCACCGGATATCTATTCCCATAGCCATTACCATGCAAAAGACGACGAGGCCAGACTTCAGATCAAATGCCATCTTCTCTTTAAAAAAGGAAAACTCCCTCAAGCATGCCCGAATTATTACTGCCCACCGGAAAAGCACAATTAGCACCAAGGCAGGTAGATAATTAAGTACGAAAGGAGGGCAAATATCCTCAGCTGGGAGGATAACGACATGTACCGAACCACATCGATCACACGCGCGCGCACGGATGTAGCGGTGCTAGTGCTTAGGAACTGCAGATCGATGTAATCATATAAATTAATTATAGTACATACTATAGTAAACTTATTTATATTGATTAAAATTATATACAAATTTATTATTTTATACTCAATCTAAAGGTATAAATAGAACAATAAGTAAAAAAATAGGCTCCTGCTAGCTCGTAGCACAGTGCTACGGAAAGCCGAATTTTTTCTATTTAAGCCCTTTTTTTTAAAAATACTCACATTTAGACCCCTGGTAGTTTTAATTCCGTTTTTGGACCCAGGGGGTCGGAGCCGTGACCCACGGCGCCGAGGTAACACGTCTCGGCGCCGTGGTCCATGGCTCCGAGGTCGCAGGCCCACTCCAACCTGGTCGCCTGCGTGGCGCTGACGTGGCAGCACCTCGGCGCCGTGGATCGTGGCTCCGAGCTCGGAGCCGTGGGTCGTGGCGCCGAGCTCGGAGCCGTAGATCTTGGCGCCGAGCCCTGGCCACTTATGCAGCGCCGAGCGCCCGCGTGTTCATTTCGCCGCTCGACTCCTCAGCGCCCCGCCTCCCCGGCCGCCCGCCCCCTCCCCGGGCCGCCGCAGACTCCCCGGCCTCCGCCGCCTCCCCGGGCAGCCAGCGCCGCCCCGGCACCCGCCACCTCCCCGGCCCCCGTGTCTCCGGCCGCCGCCCTCTGGTGCCGCCTGGCCTCCCGCCTCCCCGCGTGTCCGGCCGCCGCCCTCTGGTGCCGCCCGGCCTCCGGCCGCCTCCCCGTGTCTCCGGCCGCCGCCCCGCGCCTCCGGCCGCCTCCCCCCGTCTCCGGCCGCCACCCCGCGCCTCCGGCCGCCTCCCCCGTCTAAGGTCAGCATCCTTAATCTTCTGAAATTGAAATTGCGTGTTTGCGAAAAAAAGAGAGTTTGCTAAGAAGTTGTGTTTGTGCAATTGTACATTAGTTAATTGTGGGTGGATGGATGATGGGACTTCTTGTAATGATAAATTTGTAGCTATGGTGTTGTTCGTATTATTTGTTATTAGCTCTGTCTACCATCGGCATTTGTGCTGCTGCCCAGTCTATGATGGATGATGTAGCTGTCTGATGCTTGACGACAGATCTGCCGAGCGGCAAAGCTTTTACATTTAATCTTCTGAAATTGGCACTGCCAAGTAAATACTTTTTGTTGGCGAAATGGATTGAGTGTGGCACATGGTAGCCGTGGGGAATACTGCAGTCCGAAATCTTTTTGCTACGTGTCTTTATCAACCATTGTCTTTGAAGCATTTAATGGGTTATCTAGATCAGATCAGAGTAGCAAAATTCTGCCTCTGAATTGGATTGCTCCTACCAATCTTTCTTCCTTCAATAGCTTTGTAAGAATTGGACTTGCTGATCATGGTAGTTCGGGTGCATGCATCGTGCATGATATTATCAATAGTTAGTTTATGTTAAACATGTAGCTAATGTTATTTAAGATGTACTGCCCCTTGTTATTCCTTTACCATGCTTCCCTCTTTGTCAAAAGATGCTCACCATGTTTTCTGTATGAACTAGATGGACAACCTAGTCACCATATATCATGGAGGCAGTGTGACAAGTGATGATTATGGAAATGTTCGATTTGTTGAAATGCAAAGGGTGCCTATGATATTCAGTGATCGGCCGTCGTTTAGTGAGTTGGTTGCTAGGGCTCGGGAGGAGCTACATTGTTATGGAAACGAGGAGAGCATCACAGTTGAGGGGTTACTTCACTACGGTTCGAAAGACATAATTCTCAGGCGGTTGATCTTAATTGGTTGTGAGGATGAGTGTGACAAATATGTCAGATTGGTTATGCGGAATGAGTTAAAATGTTTGGACCTTGTTGTGCGGAAGGTGTCCATTGATCCCACCCCTCACGGTTATTCACCAGAACTAGGTGATCAGGCACCCTTTGACCCCCCGTTACCGGATCTTGCGGTGGATGTGGAAGAAGAGCCTGAGGTGCCCGATGCTCTATCTGCCCCGAACGAGGTTCAGATTTCTCAACCAGTTCGAGTTGAATGTCGGACTGATGATGTTGTGGCGGCCCCTCAGGATCATCCCAGTAAGTGTCGAGCCACACTTTAGCCTTTTCCCGTCATTGTTGTTTTTTTGTCTCAATCCCATCGTTTTCGTGCTTATGATGCAGGAGATATTCCTGATAATATTGGTGTTCCTCCCGTTGCTCCATCTGGCAACGTTGAAGAAGTCTCCAGGGACTCCAACAGTGTGGATGTTCAAATTGTGGATGATCTGCAGCCTTACGAGATCGCAAGGGCCGTTGAATCTGACGATGACCGCCCTTTTGGAGAGCTGACCAAAAGTGATATTGAGCTGATCAGGCGTTATTGCTCTGGCCGGGATCCATCAGTTCATGAATTCAGCGATCTTAGGCATTCTCATGGGGCTTATGCAGAAGGAAGGGATGACGAGCTGCTAGATGCTCCTGAGGCCGGTTCAAGCATGACAATTGAGAAGGGTATGATGTTTGAGGACTTGTCTGCATTGAGAAGGTGGCTGCAGGAGTATTCAGTGATTCGTAAAAGGCCATTCAAGGTGAGACATTCTTATGTGGAGCGGAGGTACACAGTTGTGTGCGAGAAGGAAACATGTGAATGGAGGGTTTGTACTAGGAAACAGAAGGACCCGGGAAAGTTCAAGATCACAAGAATCGTTGGCCCACACACTTGTGCCGAAGCAGAGCTCAAACAGAAGCATCGGCAGTTGACCTCTACCATTATTGCCAAGTCACTGTGTCACATAGTAAAGGGAGAACCCAATATGAAGGTGAAGACACTTGCTGGGATTGTTAAGGAGAAATTTGGATACGAGATAAGGTATGGAAAAGCATGGAGGGCATCGGAAGAGGTATGTAACATTACTAATTTGTACCCCGGAGCGTGAGCATCGGAAGAAACGTCGCCCGCCATCGTTCGGGGAATCCAAGATCTGGACGACCGCGTACTCATTGTGTCTGCATTTCGGCCACGGTGGTTGAGCACGCCGGCTTGGTATCAATCGGTACTGCGGACCGAACATATCCCTCGTTTCTAAGGGAATGTCGTCCTTCGGTGACCCAAATCCCACTGGCCCCTCGACTTCAGACATGGTATGTTTCACCACGAAAGAGAGGGTACTACTTTGTTCGATTCACAATGTCATGGGACCCCAACCCTGCTACTTATAGCAAAACGGGGCAGCTTAATGCAGTGACCACTAAAAAAGAGACTTTTGCTCAGGGACATGACAACACGCCCCTGCTTTGCTCAGGGACATGACACAAGAGGTCAGCTTTTGCTCAGTGAGATGACGAAAGAGGGCAGTTTTGCTCAGTGACATGACAAAAGAGTTCAGATTTTGCTCAGTGACATGACAAAACGAGGCATCATATGCCAGCTTTGCGCAGTGACGGAGTAGGCCTTTAGCCTGTACACATATAGGGCGTAGGTCTTTAGCCTTTACAGGAGTAGGCCTGTAGTCCTGTACACATATAGGGGCGTAGGTCTTTAGCTTTCTAGGCTTTGAATGGTCCAATCTCTGAAAAGGCTACGAACTATGAATTTATTATGAGACTATAGTCTCTGAAAAGCCTACATAGGGCCATTTATTGCTACACTGGAATCCAGGAAAAGCGAAAATATCCTCTCCATGGACTATGCCCACTGCACCAGATAACCTGCCTACATAAAGGCCTCCCTCCTATGTCTTCCATACCACATCTCCTCCTCAAGGCATCACAATACTACTACACAACAATGTCTTCCTGGAGGTCCGACCCATTTGGAGTGCCGGAGTGGCATGAGCGCCCGAAGTGCCATTGCGGCTTTAGGACGATGTTGGGAGTCTGGACTGATCGAGTACAACGAGCCAAATACGGCCGTAGGTTCTTCAAATGTCCTGACCTGGATGACGACTTCGTGGTAACGACGACAACTAAATCATTTGTTTCTCGTTATTTTTTTCAACTTGATCGATGACATCTACCACGCCACACATAGGCTTGCAGGTTCATCGAATGGGTGGATCGGGTGTCACCGGCATGGCCAAATAACCGGGCAGTGGAGGTGGAAAACAAAGCACAATACTTTGTCAAGATGACTCAGGCTTGCGAGGTGGAACGACAGATGCGGCTTGACCAAGAGCGTCGCGTGAGGGTGGACCAAATCCGTCTGAAGGGCAAGGAGGATGAGCTGCAAAGGAGGCGGGAGCAGTTAAGTCTGCGTGAAGCTGCCATCAAGCGTCAGGAGGAGGAGCTTCAAGCTCGGGAGGCCATCAAGCGTCAGGAGGAGGAGCTTCAAGCTCGGGAGGCAGCTCTCAAGACCAAGAGTGACAGGAAGAAGGATGCAGCGGAGCCATCTTCAGGGCGTGACAAAAAGGGGAAACAACCACGCTATACCCAATAGACAAAATGTAATAGACCCAGCAAGTTATTTTCCCTAAGGCATGCATGTTAGGACTAGTGGTGGAATTCTGAACATTAGAAGTACAGAGTTGCACACATGCCACATGCCTGTCATGTCAAAATATCACTCACCTTCGAAATATCACTTACCACTATATGCATCGATATTTCTACGCTCAATCCTTCGGCAAAAAAATTTAGCTTAATTTGGTTTGCATGTCCAACCTGCAATGAACATAAATTTTTATTACGACTTCATCAGATTCGTTCCCATATTACAACTACAAAATTACCAAACCTTGCAAAAACCACGGGAATTGCAAACCCTTAAAACATATCAAACCTTAAAAGACACTTACCATTTTATATATCGACCGTTCTACGCACAATCGTTCCTAAAAAAAATTACCATATTTTTTTATGCATCTACAACGAGCCAATCAACATAAACTTGTTTTACAATTTTTTCAAATTGTTTTGTAATTCACAACTACAAAATTAACAAAACTTATAATCATTACAGTTCAAATTAACAAAATACAACTAGTAATTCTTTTTGCGACAACGTAAAGCCTGATCGGTGCAAACCCTAGACGCCGAGTGTCTGCAGACGTGGCAGGGAGCTCGGCGCCACGTGGCAGGCATCTCGGCGCCACGACCCACGGCTCCGAGCTCGGCGCCACGACCCACGGCGCCGAGGTGCTGCCACGTCAGCGCCACGCAGGCCACCAGGCTGGAGTGGGCCTGCGACCTCGGAGCCATGGACCATGGTGCCGAGACGTGTTACCTCGGTGCCGTGGGTCACGGCTCCGACCCCCTGGGTCCAAAAACGGAATTAAAACCACCAGGGGTCTAAATGTGAATATTTTTCAAAAAAAAGGTTTAAATACAAAAAAAAATCGGTACGGAAAGCGTGAAAAGTTGCGGCCTCATCCACGCGGGATTCGCTGAGAACGGGCTGCCGCTTTGCGCTTTTCGATCATTGCGTGCTTGGTGCGTTTGGTTGGCCACGTTTCCGCGCCTCCGGGAGGGACGCGCGCGGGGGGCATCGAACAGACCCGATACGAATGTTAGATAGTATAGATAATAAAAAATATAATTAATACTATTTAAATTTTAATGTATTAATGTAAATTAAATAGTTTAGATATAAATACTGAATAAAATAGGTAACCCAAGTCGACACCTAACTTGTCAGGCACGGACATCGGTGCACGGGTGAATAACGCTCGGGCGTGACCACAGGTCAGGTCACTGCAGCCCTGCCAGTTTTTCGGCAGCGTGCGCCGTGCTGTACGAGAAGCGCCACTGTAATCTCAGATCTAGCCTCCGTTTCGTCCACCGTCATGTTTGGGTTTCCAGCAGCCCTAAATTGTATGCTCTCGTCGGCCCATGAGCCCAGTTCCGTCCTCTGGGCTTTGCTAGGCTCGCTTTATTATAAGACGCGTGTCTCTTGATAATTCGAGTGTTCGAGCAGGAACCCTGCCAATTTCCACAAAACAACATGCTTGCTAAGTGAGAACTTTTCCTGTTTTCCAACCAATGAACAGGATATCTGATTTGCTGAATGACGAAGGGGAAAGTACGATAAGACTAGAGACAGGAAAGAGCGAACAGTTGTACTAGTACGTTTGCGTTCTTCAGTTGTCCTGGTTGCTTGCATTATTACATCGACAATTAAGGGTGGTATGGATATGATTACTGATTAGAGACACACCACCGTGTTTGGGGTCCTAAATGGTCATGTCAAGTCACATCTCTCGAACTAACGCTAACAACGTGCAGAAAGTTTCGATAGGGCTTCCATTTAAGGCCCACCTTGATGGGCCCAAAAGTACCCAAAAACAAATGTAAGAGGTATCCAGGCACGATGGCAGCACGAGCGATTATTCTCCTTTCCTTTTCCCTTTTATTTCACCTTTTATTCCTTTTTTTTACTTTTTACCTTTTATTCTACAAAAAAAGGACAATAGTCGATTCGTTAGCTTGTCTATTTCGACCCCAATTAATGACTGATGAAGAACTAATCACGTATTTGATTTACTAATACTAACCATGTACTACCGACCAAATACTTGTTGGATTTTTGAGGGTATTATGGTAATTGTCTAATTTGAGGAAAAAAGAAAGAGGAGATAGGTCCCACCAGTCAGTGGGACGAGAGGAAGGGATAAGGCTAGAGACTCAGTCTCCAGCCCTATCCACTCGCACGTGCGGTCGAACGGCCTCTGGGCGATGGTGGTGTGGAGCTCTTGCAGGTGAGCAGCGATGGCGTAGGAGGCACTAACTGTCCAGGCGCTTTGACACCAGGCATTAGCAGCAACCGCACCGGGCATCCCACCTCCTCTCTATTAAATGGCCCTTCTCCTCTCACAGTATGGCAAAAATCATTAGTAAGTTCCCCATTTTTTAGTGTTCTTCCCTGTCTGATCTTGAGAAAATTGATCATTTGCCACTTTAAAGACTGGGCTTCGTAAAATTGCCACTTTCAAAATTGGCTTCGCAAAAATGCCATGCAGTACATTTACTTCTTGATTACCATGCCATTTGAGCCATTTAACTCATTTAATATATTTTTTCTAATTTCAAGGGCTGGAAAAGACCTTTATACCATTACTAAGTTTTGCATTGCATAGACTTTGGATTGGAAAGTGAAACGTCGCCCGCCGAAGCAACGATCTGCACTGCCGCCGACGAGAAATGATCAATTTTCTCGTGCAACGTCGGCGCCAACCGCAACCATGCGATACTAAGTCACGACTAAAGCCAGGAGAAAACATTGCGAATCAAACATACACCGCAATCACTGACAAGAACAAGGCACTTCCGGCACATGTCATAAAGTTGTATGCAACTGGCTCAACAGAAGGACGCCGCCATTAGTGATTGCTAGCACATAACAGGTTGCAACCAAAAATTGAACCCCAAGTTTTGATCAAAACACTAAATCGTGTATACAAATGCAATTCCCACACGGAGCCAACCATCACTGGCCCAATCACCAGATGAGATCAGGATTTTTCCCCCCTCCCGTAGATCACGCTCCCACAAAATCTAGTAACCGTCTCCTGTTGATACCAAACCTACGCGAAGCAACAGTTCCACCCAATCACTAGATGAAATCACATAAACACTAAATCCAACCCACAAACGCAAATTCCTTCGAATCGTAACTAGTCCCCCACAGCAGCGACTGGGCAGGACAAAATCGCGGCGGGGATCGAACACGGGACGGGACAAAATCCAAAGCCCATGCAGTGCAAAACGTAGCAAGGGTAGAAAGGTCTTTTCCAGCCCTTGAAATTAGAAAAAAAAATTAAATGAGTTAAATGGCTCAAATGGCATGGTAATCAAGAGGTAAATGTACTGCATGGCATTTTTGCGAAGCCAATTTTAAAAGTGGCAATTTTGCGAAGCCCACTCTTCAAAGTGGCAAATGATCAATTTTCTCGTCTGATCTTAGTCTTGAGTTCCAGGCTGCGGTGTCATCGTGTCCTTCATGCCACTGACAGCAGTGCAGTTCGACCTTCCTCTCCGAACACTTTCCAAATTGGTTTCGTGTGTTGTCTCGTTTGAGATAGCGATAAGGTATTTTGGGGGTTTTCCTTCTTTGAGAGTTGGATCCGGCCGGCAGTGAGGATTGAGTCCGGGTGAAGAACTTGGATTTGATTCTTGCTATACTTAGGTGTTCTTGGCTAGCACACTCCGGTGGTTATTGTGCGGCATCCCTTGTACCTCAGCTTTGCATTTTGGTGTGTCCCGATCTGCAAATTTGGCATTGTATCTACGACGACCTCGTCCGTTCTATGCGGCACAGCAGGGCGATTGGTTTTCTAGGATAGTGTCATGTACGTGCCTTGCCTGGTCTACTTCTCAATGGCTTTGAGTGTCATCCGCATTATGAGTATTTCTCGGTTGTGAGCAATATTCATCCAAGTGTGTTGTGCTAGTTGTTTTATATATCTGACTAGTACGGGGAGACTTGGATCGATTTGTTTGTGGCTTGGTTTATTGCTCAATGATGAATTGGTGTCTAAACTAATATTGAATATGATAATTGAGCATAATGTGGTCTTAAGCTAAATGAGTTGTTGTTTTAATACTGAGATATCAATTCATAAATGCTCTGTATATATGATCCATTCAGTTCTTTAGTAGCTTTTGTATGTGATTCACTGTGTTAATGCAGCTGCATGTTGTCACGGGGCATTACTGTGATTCATTTAGTTACTAAACAGTGCACAATATTGATTTGTTCACTGGTACTTCAGTTTGGTTATCATGCGATTGTAGACTTCACTAGACATTATTTACAGATTTGCATGAATTGTTTATAAGTAAAGTTTCAGTTTAGCTCAAGGCCTAATTTACCTCATATAATTGTCATATTCAATTGTGAATAAAATTGGCACAAGTGCCGTGAGGGCCAAGATTAAATCTTGAGCAACTTGGCATTTGAGAGCACATAAACAAATAAATAAGACCTGAGCATTATGCTGGTTCTTGTTGCCCTCATATTCTATGTTTTGAGTATATTGTCCTGCTTAAATGATATGGAAATTTACATGTTTATATGTCAAATTTGTCATTTATATGCTACTGGAAATATACTTTAATTATGCTTAATTCTGCTGAAATTAATTTGCTAAAACTGCATATTTATTAACACTACTACCAAAGGGAGCCATTTGGTTTCAGACTTTCAATACCAAGCCGACAGTAGTTCAGAGTTCAGATGCGCCAAAATGTAGGGGGCCTTGCTTGTGATTCTGCCTTAGATTGCAACCTTCCAGCTAGATCTATTATAGGTCGCACAGATTTTGCGGGAATGCTAATGTGCATGTACAATGTACTGTTTTGATTAGAAAGGGAAGACCCAACTTAAAGTTGCAGCTTTTCTTGATTGACAACTTGCTGTTAAGCCGCTTTCGCCTTCAGGTACATTCATCTTCGCGATAATTCGACTGATCTGAAAGCTCCAACAGGATGCGATCCTACCTGTTTAGCAAGGTGCTCGTGCCTCGTGCTAACAAATAATCATCGATTGTGGCATGGAAAAGGCAGGGAACGATGCCTGAACTTTTGATACATCGTTGCAGATTAAGCCACTGTATATTCTGAGAATACTGTAATGTTCAGTACTGAGATAACAATGCATAGTACATAATTGAATCACATAATGCAAATATTGTCTTAAATATGGCAAAGCCTGGATTGATGACGCTGAACGTCAACTTCAGTACAGAGAGAAGTTAGTCAGTTGGACTCCAACGTGACACATTAACTCCTTGACCCAATTCCATGTGATGCCAAACCGACCGAACGACCTACACAATTTAACATAGATTTTGGGATTAGAAATGCATGTGAATAAAAGAAGAAGAGGCCTCACATGCTCTTAACGACTCTCTTTTTGTTCAGAACCAAACACTGCATGGCTGAATATAGCTGATGTTAGACATGTATAGAGTGCAAGGTTATCGTATTGTATCGGGTGTTTATTGTATATATTCCCTCCTTATATATTTGGTCTTACCATGTTAGAAAAATGGACTTGTTGTATTTTAATGGGCCACAAGGCCAAATATACAAGAAGAGAATATATGCAATAAACCCCTTATACAATATGTGATAACCTTACACCTTATAATGTGTAACAACCCCCAAACTCATAGTAGATAAAAACACTAAATTTAGAGAAATAAAAGTTATATTGTGCTTTCAATATGTGCCTTTAGAGCTTCACCAAGGCATATATAACAGCTCAGCACAACTTTTACATCTTTAAACTCAGTATCTTTGATCCACTATAAATTTAAGGGGTGTTAGACATGTATAGGTTGCAAGGTTATCACATTATATAAGGAACGTATTGCATATATTCTCTCGTATATTTGGCCTTTTGGACTATTAGAATACAACAAGTCCATTTTCCTAACAGCTGGAATGGAAATGGGTATCAAAATGGAACTGCGTCCAGATACAGCTGCCTTATGTAACTAGGAACCAAACTTTAGCCGTATGGATATTGAACAAAATTAGCTCATATGTAAATTAACATCTAAGATCAGTATACATTCTGATTTCTATTCGAATCCATCTCCATGTCTAACTCTGAAGTATGGTTATGAATATAGCTTGTGCTAATACTTGGAGCAGTTGTTTTACATCCGAAGAGCCCTCAAAACAGCCAGTGAAGTTGGTTACCATGTCCTTTAGGAAAGTTGGAACGCAGCAATTCCTCTAGAATTCCAACGAAGGCACCTGTTCCAATAGAGCCTTATCTATACTAACTAGTATTGTGCCAGTGTGCTGCAACGAAATTGTTTGACGTGAGAAATTGTTAGTGCCGGTGTACCAGTGTACTAAAGTAGACAAAAATAAATAAACACAACAAAAAATAGGAAAAATATGTATTTTATTCATTCATTTGAGAATAACGTCAGAAGTCGAGGATGGCCGGATCCAACGGTGCGATGACTAGGGATCACCAGAACCATCGGACTTTGGCTTCTCCCTCAAGTCCGACAGCAGCGGTGCAGGGATGGTTGGGTTCAGCGATAGAGACCTCTCTCTGACTCTCCTCCACCGGCACCACCACCTTCCACTTCTCCCTTTTTGCCAGCATGGTCGGCCAACTGCAGCTACAACTCAATGTTCTTGATCCGTCGTCGCTCCACTGTCTCATTGTAAGGATAGCCTGATCTAACATCAGTGAAGGCAAGGATAACTGTATCTAGCAGCAGTGATCTTGGGGTCCATCGGATCTGTTGCGCCAGGGTGGAGAATGCCGGTATCGAGGATGACCTCGAGATCAGGCGGTCATGGGGTTGGGGACACCGGCAAGGAGCACGATGACCCCGATGGAGTACCAGAGGTGGAGGTGGTGTACCAGTCGGATCGAAAGGCGGTGACCTCAGAGATGGTGCATTTGGCAATGGTGACCTCAGGGATGGTGGATTCGGTGGTGACGGGCCCAATGATGCATGGGGTGGAGCCGCTAGTTGGGAGGAGGCGTGGGGAGTGGAGAGGCCGGATGCATTTTCTATTTACATCTAAGGCAACCTCCCTCCTCAGCCGATCGTAGCCATTAGATCTCAATCTAACGGCTATGAATAAAAAGGTAACACAACCAGCCCCTTTGGTCCCTATGCCCAGCCCATCGGAGCCTCCACTACTCCTTCCTCCTGTGCGCTGCCATGCTACTGCTGCTGCACTATGATGGTGAAGAAGATAAAAGGCGGAATGGTACACGGTGGTGAAGAAGAGGAGCACACCGATGCGGACGACGAGACATTGGTGTACACCGCTGAGGACGACGGCAGAATAAAAGTGTACACCGGTGAGGTCGATGAGCTGGGCATAGAGTACACCGGCATGGACGACAAACAGGAAGCAGAGTACACCAGCTCGGATGAGGTGTACACTGTCGGAGGTGAGGAAGAACCGCGAAGCTGATCAGGTCAAGATGGTAGATCTGGAGCGATGATCTCGGCAACGGTGGATCTGGCCGCACCGACCTCGCTCTCGATAATAAGATATCTCCCTGTTTTTAATGTTCGTTGCACTATTTGGATCACGTTTGAAATGTATCACCTTCTTGTAGAACCTCGTTGTAACATACAGGCATCTTATTAATAGAGTAATAATATCCATCGTCTATCAAAGAGAAGCATAGGAAACTTTTGAAGAGACGTTTTCAATTAAGAACAAAAAAATTACTCAGCATTTGGCCTAATTACAATTTCGCTCCATTTCAGAACGATTCATATACATCATGTACACAAGCTACAAAGTGGGCATTGTCATGAATACTAATCTTGCAGCCATTTTCCTCCAAAAAGATGATCACCCCATCAAAAGCACGGCGTCAGTACGTTGAGCAGCGACACCCTCGCGTTCACGAGTGCCCGGTAAACCTGCTCGCAGCCGTCCTCCGCCGCCACGACGCACTCCTCCAGTCCCCGCAGCCGTTCCATGGCTGCCTTCCTCTCCTCCTCCTCTTCGTCGCAGAATTGTTCCAAAGGCGTCTCCTTTGCACCGGGTCCTGACTCACAGGCAGCGACGGCCACCGTGCGCCGCCGCCACCTCAGTAGGTCGGCCACCCACCACACCGGCGCGGCTGCGACCTTCACGGGAGAGGCTGCGGTCGGGGACGTCAATGAGCGCGAGGCCGAGGAGGCGGAGGCGAGCCCGGCAAAGATTGTGGCCGACGCGGCCGCCACCGCGCACGTGGCAGCCGTGACGGCCTCGGCTAGCGCGGCCTCATCGGAGTCGGACGTTGCTGCGACGGAAGAAGAACGGTGGCAGAGGTCACGCAATGTGGAGGCGAGGCGGGAGAGATCGCGGTCTGAGCGTCGGCGCGCGCGGAGCGCGGCCGCGAGGCGGGTTGCGTCGCGGCGGCGGAGCGCGGCGTGGGCCTCGGCGAGGAGCTGCTTCAGCGCCAGGAGCGCCTCGCGGAAGCACCCGTGCGCCTCGGCGAGGAGGAGGATGTCATCCAGCAGCCGCTCCGTCCACGGCGCCGCCTTGCGCCGCCGCCGGAGCGGGTCCTGCGCCTGCGGGTGGTGGAGCAGGTCGGTCAAGCCCGCCAAGAGCCGGCCCAGGTGGCCCACCCCCTCACCGATCCACGCCGGGGCGGCTTGCGCCGGCGCCTCGGTCCATCCGAGAAGGGCGTTTGCGGAGTCGTGAAGGCCGGCGACGACCGGGTGGAAGCGGCCGGGGAGGCTGGCGGATCGGGCGCGGGAGTAGAAGAGCTTCTTGTGCCGCGTGCGGCGGAGGTAGGAGGAGGCCTTGGGGATGGTGAGAGCGGTGAGCCGTCGGCGGAAACCCACTGCCATTTGTTTCTCGTACGTGCGGCTTGCTGGAGAAGCCCCCGGCGCGCGCGCGGTATGGGTTTGCTGAGTTCGAGTTGGTGCCTTGATGCCGTGGCGTGGTGTGGCAAGTGCAGCGGGGCATTTTTATAGGGTCGCGCGCGCGGATGATCGGTAGTGCCCGCACGGGAGGGATGGGGAGGAGTGGATGGCAGGCCAGGCGCAGATGGCCGAGTTTCCACGTTGGATTTTTTTTTTTTTTACTCTGAGGAGCTTCAGCTTACCAAGCAAGAAGCCTACCAACTTGCCCTGGAAGCTGGGGAGAGTGTGAGATTCCTCTGACCCCCGGGGAAGCTAGGGAGAGATGAGGGTGTATTCTTTTTGAATGCAGCTTATGACTTTTGGGCTATTTGTGCGAGAGATTACAGAGTAATAGAAACTCATGTGCGGTTTTTGACGATATAAATGAAGTCAGTAAAATATGTATTACAAATAACTAGTGACTCTATCTTGAAAAGAAACTCCGTTTAAAAGGTAGTTACTGTAGAAAAGCCGAAAAGCAGCTTTTAGTAACTGAAAAGAACAGGGCCTGAGATTCCTCTGACCACAGGGGGGTTGTTCTTTAAGTCAAAAGTTGACGGCTTTTGGCTTTTGCTACAGTGCCTAACTTTTAAACGGAGTGTTTTCTTAAGACGAGGTCTACAAGTTAAACGATCTACACGTTAAAAACCCAACATCTGTACCAGCCAAAATCGCAAGTGAGTATCTGTCTCTCTGTAATCTATACCGTAAACAGTCAAAATTCAAAAATTTCAGCTAAAAACCATAAACCGCAGCCGAAAAGAACAGGCCCAGGGACTAGTATTGTGGTATGGATTTTCTCCAACCCCACCCCACCCCAAAAAAAAAAGACCTGTGGTATGTAAATGCCTAGAAAATCGAAAAATGTAGATAACAACCAGACCACCCTCCTACATCTCGTGCAGGCCCGTCAGGTTGAGTAGGAAAATGCGGGTAACAATCAGCACGTAGTTGACTCGATGATATCACTTGTGTGGCCAACAGTGGCAATCACGAATATCACTCCACTGCAGTAAACAAATTTTCGCCTCGCTCCAGGTGTCTTGGACCGAGAGCGTGCAAACTGGCGTATTCAATATCACACCGATAGTGGCCGGGAGTTAAGTTAGGCCCAGACGCCCAGTACCCAGGCGGGCCGAGCGCCTGGCGGGTGGCGCCCGCTGCGCGAGGCGCGGACACGTGCAGTCGGCGGCGTACCGGGGACCCGCCCGCACGGCGCGCGCCGGCCCACCTCGCCCAGATCTCACAGCCCCGCCATTCAATGCCGCCCTCACGGCCGCGCCGCGTCGGCGCCGCGCACCAAAACGCTAATCCGCCGGCCGGGCTCGCTCGCTCGCCCGTTGCCATCGGCATCGGCACCGGCACAATCCGGCCGTGCGCGCTTATCAATTCCGCCCCGGCCATCGGTGGGTGGATGGGTGCATCTCAAGATGACAAGATGGGTTGGGTTGGGTTGGGCCTCGGATTCGTGTGACTGGGACATTTTGGCATGCAAGGGATCGATCGCCGTATCTCGCGCCTTTAATGTTCATCAATCGGCTGGTGCATCTTGAGGGGCCGTACGAAGAAATCATTGCGACTTTTGCCATGCCAGCTGCGACCCCATATCTTTGATGTGGGGTTCGACTTATCGGATTGATGAATCATTGGGTTGGTGTCCGCCTCTGAATCGATCGTATTTCTTCGGCTGTTATTTGGTTGGATCAAGCCATCAAGACCCGCTTAATTGTTGGAGAACTGGACTAGTAGCACCTGGCTACCTGCAGGCCGGTCGCGACCTAGCTGACCATGCATAGAGGTGTTCTCTTCCACACTGCAATTCTTGGTGCCCTGTCACGATCCCTTTCTTTTGTTGCCTATGCTGTATTTTTGCCCCCATTTTCACGTTCTGTTTACTGATAACAACAATGTTCAATGTCCCCCCCCTGAATATGCAAATCCTTTTTAGAAAAATTTGCACGAGAGTACCTGAGAAGAATGAAAGAATCTAACCAGCGCACTATGAAATAGATGGACACATTCCCGTTCAAAAAAAAGAAAAAAGATGGACACATGTTATTTGCAGGCTACGGCAAATAACTGATCTCTTCAACTGCCATCTGGTAGTCTGCATGGATCAAACAGTATTATACACATCTAACTATGCATTGCCCTATGCTCGTGATTTTTACTTTTTTTTTGTTTGGTTCCTTCAACCTTTCTTTACGGATTCCTATAAGATACTCCGGATAAATAGATAGATCTAGCCTAGGCATGAATGCGTGCGACTAAAGAATTGGAACCCCGTGACCTACCACAGACAATCAAGAGCATAACAGGCAGTACAATCAGATGCATTGCACTGCAAATAATTTAATGACAGCCAACTGTACCCTGATTAATCCACAAATCTCAAGCCGTTTCGACTGGGCCTCCCTCGACGTACAAGCAGACGACGTGTTCTGCCGACTGCCAGTACCATCCATCCTTGTCACTTGAGGGGCGACAGAGAGTTGCTGTATCATCATCGATCACACTGGTCAATACGAGCAGGCTAGCTGAACCACTTGTTAACGACATCGTGTTTATGTAGGTAAAATCTCATCCTGAGGTTATGATGTTGATGTCGTCTAAAGACCGGATCTTACTCTCTCTCCAAAAACGCATTCATATATGTACTGCCATCTGCTCAGGCTACAGGAAATGTTCATGTAAAAATACAAGTCTCTACTAATATGAGAATTAGGGAGTGATTCAAACATTAGAATCAGTTCAGTCTCTACTAATATTGGAGACCGGACTCGTACTCATACGTGAATCCCAAGTGGTTTAGTTTTTTTAAACTAAAGTAGCCACTGAGAGAACGACTGGAATGACTATATCAATTGTTTTGTCGCAAATGCCACCGGCCGCAGATTTGGTCGGCTAACTCAAGCATGGTTGTAGAATTCTAGCATGTTCGGATTTGTAGAAATCTAACGATGAATATGAGCATGTGCCGCTGCTAATAATAAGACTGTCCATTGTATAATATAGATTGCTTCTTTTCTTTTGGTGTCCGCAAAAGCACAAAGGGAAAGGGAAGATATACAGTTAATACTGGGAGGTTATAAGTTGTTCTTTCGTCAGGCAGATATGCAATTCCAACTGATACTTCTGTACAGAGAATTGAAAAGAAAGGGAACATGAATATACAGAAGTATCTCTCCCCTATGTAATACAGTAAACATATGGTGGAGGATGTAACCCTCTTATAAGCAAATTAAATAATCAAATGGACGATTAGTTTAGCGTGTACTTGATCAGTATGATTGCTAGGACCAAGTTTAGATGAAACAGATCTATATACAGTGACAAGGAGACAGACGAGTGGAGCATCGTTGCATTCATGTATCAAATTATTGTCAGAATCACTAGTCCCGCCCTCAAATAATGATACGAAATGGGCCCGATCTTGACGGCCTCGGAGAGTCGGAGGAGAATTAGGCTGGCGCGGTTATATCCCCGGCCGTGGAAACATGGCTGGAGACGAAGGCTTCCCATTGCCACGGGCGCCATTCTACCGCGCTCGCACGGCCCAATTACAATATTTCAAGGCCGTGGCCCGTGCGTGAAGAGTGCAGACAGATAGCCCAGCCGAAGGCTGCTGCGTTGCCATCGCCGCCTTGTATTTGGGCACGGCCACTCTGCCCAAGTTGGCAATTCTGGTAGGATTGCGTGCACTCGTGCACAAAAGTAGTGATCGATGTTATGCAGGTAACTAGCAGATTTATTTGCACAACTGCACGGCTACATATTATAATATAACTATTTTAATATGTAAATATATTTTTTATAATTAAAATATAATTATATTTATTATATAACTCTAATATTTATATATAACTAGTAGGGTGCCCATGCGTTGCAACGGAATCTTAAAAAATGGTGAGACATAGGTGTAGATTGTATAGTAAATATAATTTTTCTTTCACATGCATGTCAAGCAAAACATATATATGCAAACTAAACTCCCAAATGCAACATAAATTCTCGTAAAAAATTACTACATGTGTAAAATATCTAAAAAATTATTACATGTTATAAAATCCCAAAATCAATAAAGCCATCATGACAGTCAGGTCATTGAAATGCCTCTGCCATTACTTTGTAGTCGCTTGTCGATCACCATTGATAGTCCCCACCTAGTAAAGGCGTCCGTGTGTTGCAACGGAATATCAAATGATATGGTCAAATCAGCGAACATGGTCCAGAACCATTCCACGAACATTTGGACCATGAAATTTCCTCCCTTTCTTATAAGATTGCATCTAACATCTTTTGTCTCCTTTGTCCAATGAGAGATAAGGTAAATAATATATGCTGACAAATGCTGAAGATTAAAGATTTATTAGGATAAATATGAGTACGTATTTCAATGACTAAAAACTATCAATTTGAAAAAAATTCAACGTTTAATTAGGATAGCGTAATCTCTGATTTACCCCATAAGTACATAACTAAACAGAGAAGGAACAAACTTGGACTAATTAATAGTACAAAAATGTTATAGATCAAGAAAAGAACAAAACATAAATAGCAAAAGGAGACAACCAATAAGCATGGTGATTGTTCTACAGGGGTATCAGACTAATGCAAAATATATAGTAAGCTACCCATGCACTGCAACGAAATCTAAAAAAAGTGTGATATATATTATCAAATATGATCCAAACCATACAATAAACATCAATTTTATCGTAAATACGAATGAAGCTTGTTCCAAACCGTACATAGCCAAGTGCTTGTGCGTTGTAACAGAAGTTCAAATTTCATGCCATTTTGCACTCATTCCAAATCCTAGCAGCCAGCACTCTCATCTTCCAAGTTTCACACCTCCACTTCATCTCTCTTTCTTCGGATCCAATCAGGACAAAATCCCCTCAATCAAGGGTGTGGTGCTCCTCCGCCATACGGTGCTCTTCTCCTTCCGCTTGGTAACAAGGTGGTAAATCCATTCCTGATAGCATTCTTCGAGATGGACACCCTTCATCGGTCATACACAAGAGTATAACATCGAAATGTGAATACAACAATGTAGAACAGAAAATATTGCTATCACAGATTAAGGATCTGATAGGTGACAGGTGGACAATTTTTTATTGTGCAGTTCAGTACCAGTATATAGGCTATTAAATGAAGAAAAATGACATACCACAAGTATACTATGAAGAGATCCAATCAAAGCCATCATGAGACCTGAAATATGCAACACAAGACGCAGAAATACAGTTAAACCGCAAGACTACCCAGAAACTTCTATGTTCCCTTAACAGATTACAAAGCAGACGAGGATTTAAGGAGCCCAACCGCGTAGAACTACGGTAACCTAGTGTTTTAGAATTTTGTAGCCTTATTGGGGAACCTAGAAGCAATCCTCGTTAATAATGACTCATTAGTAACCAAAATTTATTCATCTCCGTAGGTCAGTGCACATCATCACTCTTAGCACTATGAAAGTTTCTCTTTTCAAGAACACGCAAGTGAAAAATCTTGAAAATGCAATAAATTTAGAAACAGTTTCAAGTACTAATCTCAGTACCGCATTACTCATAATGTGAGGCAAATAATTGCATGTAATAGGAGACCACAATCCATGCGCTATTCCAAGGCTGTATCAAATCAAATGTATTACAACAAGTAACATCGAAACCCTTTTAAGTTGAATGACAGTGAAGTCTGAATTATGCGGAAAATAAAACCTAGCATGGCATAACAAAGCATTCTATATGTTAACAAGATCAACCATGCTGGTCTCTGTTGTTCATTTGAGATACTTGTGCAAATAATTTGGTTCTGTGAATAACAATGGCCTAAAACAAGTATAAATCATTTAGCAAGATAGTATAGCGTCAATGCACAACTTTGCAACCATAAATAGTTGTCTTTATATAGATTGTGATATATGACTTTGTTGGCTGCTCAAATAAGCATGTACTTGAAATGCTGTCCAATCCATTTTACTTTAGGTAACACTGCCAATCCATGTTATGCTAAAGAAACCAGGACTTACAGATATGAGCAAACGACCAATTCTTCCAAAGGCAGCCTCCCAATGTCTGGATAGATTGAAATGTCATCTTTGCTCTCGAAATAATATTTCAGAAGAACTCCAGTATAACAACAAGCAATATCAAAAAATAGCTAGAACTGCAAGACCAGCCCATCCAGCTTCATGAATTGTAAACGGAGTGGAAAGAAGGCCAACACCAGCAGGCATGTTAACCCCTATCAACAAAAAACATAGAAAAACCAAATGTATTCGATCAGTCTCCTCTCTGCAGATGGTGTTGGGTGATTCGTGAGCCATGATGTATGGGTTGGCGCTGGCCCATGTCTACTGTGAGCCATTCTGCCGTTGCCTGAGCTCCCGGAGTCCCGGTGCCCAGGAAGTCGCTGGCGCCGGCTGGAAACCTAGGTCCCCCACTGCTTGCCGTTGCAGCCACCCAGGCTGGCCCGGTGGTGGCTCTGCCTCTGGTGGAGGCCTCGGGCTACGACGGCGGCCGGGACGAGGAGGAGGAGGATGACGAGGCCGATGGTTGTGGCGCGGATCGGGAGGGACGGGGAGGGGAGAGTGGCGGCGCAGATCGCCACCCCCGAGGCAAGCCCGTCCACGGCCACCATGGGCGCCTTGGACCCCGACGACCGCGGCGATGGCGAGGAGGACAAGGCCAACCAGGGTCGGCGGCGGAGCGGAGGGGTAGGGGGGAGGAGGAGGCGGCGGCGGAGCAGAAGAGCGGGGGAGGAGGTGGCGGCGGAGCGGAGGAGTGGGGGAGGAGGCGGCGGTGCGGGGTGGGGTGGGGAGGAGGAGGCGAGGGCGGAGCGGCGGCGTAGGGAGGGAAGGAGGCAAGGACGGAGCGGCAGAGGAGGGAGGGAAGGAGGCGAGGACGGAGCGGCGGAGAACGGCGGAGCGGGGGGAGGAGGAGGCGAGGAGACGCGGAGAACAGGGGAGACGGGGGAGAAGATTCAATGCGTTAGGAGGGGAGGAGGCGAGGGAGGAGGCGGCAGCGCGGAGAACCAGGGGGAGACGGGGGAGAACGTGGGGGGCATGGGATTCGGTGGGTTGTGGGCGGGGAGAGGGGCAGCGCAAGGTTTGGAGGCGGGGTGTGGGGTCCCACACGTCAGTCGGAATAACTTTTTTTAAGATTCGGCGCAGGTCTTTTCGGGCCACATGTCAACGCTGCTTTTTGTGAGAAGGGGTGGGGGAGGCCGGACCAGCCACCAACTCCTTCTTTTATAATAGTAAAGATATATTTATATATAATTAATCTGTATCGTTATAATCTGTTCCACCAAAATATATGGTGAAAATCATTCTCTTTTTCTTATGACCAATATGAGAATTTTTATAATTACTGTATGATTTTCTTGTTTCTAAAATGAAGATGTCTTAAATATCAATGGTCATTTCTATTTATATAGATTGCACGCCGATCCATAACACCAAGCTTTCCTTGCCTATGTGAAGATATGATGTGACGATAATCTGATAATGTCATGTGATGTACACGCATGAGTCTGACTTGTCACGATGCTTTACAGTATAGCGCCTTACCTAAAATCAATCATTGCATTCTTCGTTAGAAAACCTCACTGTGTTTCACGTCAGTGTGTAACAGTCAAGCTACGAACATTGAACGGGGTCGCGAGAATCTGAACTTAAGAGTCCCCTATGGTCTACGGACATCGTTTCAAAAACATATGAGAAACTTCTGCAAACTTTGCGGGACGCCTTTATACTTTGTGTTTCTGAGATGCTACTTTGTTCGTCAAGTTGTTTATTTGTTGTTCTCCTCTCAGATTTGTTAATATATACAGTAGCCACCAACTTCTTCTGCTTGAAGAATTGTGAGTCATGCGTTACACCGCATCCTTCTGAAAGTAACATCACCGATTTCTATGAAACATCGTTTCAAGTCTAATAATATAACGTTGCTATCTGTTATCATTTAGTATCTTTGCAAACTTCCGCTTGAATACTTCGGTTAGCAACCCACGTCGGCAGATGAAATAAACTATTATAATACCTGTATGTTCGTGATTCGTTTACCAAAATGTGAAAAAAAAAATTGTTGTGACTATGTTACTGATTCTGTTGGTAGTAATTATATTTGAATTCTGTTGCTAAGCATGACAGAAAGGGCCTGTTCGGCAGTGAGGAAGCCGGCCGGCTTTTCGCAGCCGCTACAGTACCTAACTTTTAAATAGAGTATTTTCTCAAGATGGGGTCTACAAGTTAAACGTAGTACACGCTAAAAGCCCAACATCTGTACCAACCAAAATCGCAAGTGATTATCGATCTCTCCGTAATCTGTACCTTAAACAGCCAAAATTCAAAAATTTCAGCCAAAATCATAAACTGCAGCAAAAAAAACAGGCCCAAAACTCACCTAGTAACTGTCACAAAGGTCACCAACCCCCCAAAAAAAACTGTCACAAGGTGGCAATTAAGTCTACTTTGGCGAGACCGTTGGTTTAGTTTGGTTACCAATCTCTGCACAAGATGGAGCTCATGTCTCCTTAAGAAAAAAAAAATCAACTCATGAGACTGACGTATACTTGCTCCCTGTTTAATTAGCTGCATTGCAAACTTCCCTATCCTAATGGATAAGAAGCAGAGAAATATGCATAGTTCTCTTGATTCCGACCTTAGGTATCTCTGCTTATCTAAAACAGCATCCAAATACTAATCAGCCGTCCATTTGGTACCCTGAACCCAACATGGACTTGATTAGTTTTCGTGCTAGTTTTATTTTGGATGTCTGGATGCATGATACTATGATAGGACCAAATACGCTAGTACAACTTGCCTTCGCTAACTTTGCAACTGCTCTTTGGTAGCTAGTTTTTCTGCACCAAAATGTGCAACCATTTTGATTATCTACCAGAACCGCACTTGTACGTCTCATCAGCAGATTACTCCAAGCTTAAATGCGAAGCTCGTTTGGGAGCAAGAGTACAAGAACCATCCAAACTAGCATTCGGATTAAAATTAAGTTGCCCATTTGGATTACTCACGAGTCCCAATAACAACCAAAGATTCGAGTCATCGATCGTTTTTGTGTTGGTATTATACGGCAGCAATACGCCAAGTGTAGATTACTCAATTTCTATTGTGTGGCACTGTTTAAAAGTACCATGATTTTTGGTTTTTTTAGCTTTTAAGCGGCTTTGGCTTCTCGTAGCAACCACTATTTATTATACTAATAATTTACACCTTAAAAGAACATATTTTTTTATCTTTTAACTGACATGATGCTATAACGATAACTAGTTTTTCTGAAATATTTAATTAAACAAAAACAAGAAAATTTGAAAAATAAAAACACCTTTATATCACAAGAGAAAAAACGTGTTTTAAATGATTTGTAACTTTTAAAAATCAGAAACCAATGCTATTCGAAACGGGACCATAAAAGACAACGAATTATACCACCGGGGCGGCCTCTGCGTCTCACTCGCACGCACTCGCTTTGTTTTGTCCGTCTTTAATTAGCATCGCACCGCGCAGCTACAAATGTTGGACCCTCGGAAATCAGAATGCTGCAAATCAGTTGATTGATGCTGCAAGCATGATGTACGGTTTACCACGTAACCTTCCAAGGAACCAATCGTACTGTAGTGACTTTTTTCCAGACGCCCCGTCCGTTTCGTTTTCAGTTTGTGGCTTTTACCTTCGCCTCGCTCAGTTGAACTGAAAAGCTATGGTTTATTACTGAAATTGTATTATAGCGACTGAAATTTCACTGTAGCTGAAAATAGCTTATTTGACGTAATTAAATTTAAAAATAGAAAAAATATGCTAGCTCATCACGGACAACACAAACAAATAGGAGAAAAAGGGAAAAAAGCTAAAAAAAGCCAAAAGTACAAAGAAAGACGAAATTTATGAATAGTGAAAAATAAGCCTGAAGCTGAAGCTGAAACGAGATGTTCCATAATTTCTTCTTTTTTAGTTTTTTTGGACATTTTATCTTTTCTTTTTTGTATTCTTTTGCATTGTCCGTGATGGGTTCATATGTTTTTTTATTTTTCAAATTTAATTAAGTTAAAAAAAACCACTCAACAGTTACAGTGCAAAATAAGTTAGCTACAATAAAAAAACCATAATCCATTTAAAAAAAGCCAAGTTAAGCCGAGCCACACATGAATTTTTAATTTTAATCTCTCCGTAACGACGGAAGCAGTGGCAAGATTGAGGGGCACCACAATACCACATGCCTAGCACAACATTAAATTAAGCATGCATAAGCGTAAGCACAACATTAACTTAAGCATGCATTAATGTATTTGTATTAGTACTTAAAACATGTATTAGTGCATGTATTTCCTCGTGCCACGGTTGCCTAGTGCAGCAGGCACTTCCAAGCCTGCCTATCAGGGCAGGGCTGCACCTGCCGCCCACGGTGGTCGCCTATCGAGCTGGAGCTCGCTGTCATGGTGCGCACATCGTGGAAGCTTGGCAGGTGATACGTGTTATTTGTCACTGCTTTCGCGAACACAATGAGGGTTAAAATTAAAATTTTGTATTTTAGACAATCAGATTTGGAGGAAAAAATACTACAGTGCCACTTATAGGAAGGGCTCCCTTTCAAATAGTTGCCTGCTTTCTTTATTTTTAGGGACTTGTCGATGAATTACCACCTAGCCTTTCAAGTAGTTGCACGCATGATCCGACAGTTATCGTCAGGACTGTTGTAAAATTGCTCAGTCGTTTTGATTGCTTTGGCCCTGAGCATTTCTTAGTTCAAACGGCTCGTTTTGTACGTGCCTGCGAGCCGCTTGACTACACGGTGCAGCCGTCGGCAGATGATCCAACCCGGTGTGTATTATACTAGCCGCATAAGCGCGGCGCACGCCGCGCTAGCTACCGTGTGGACCAAAATAAAAGAGACGACAATTCGCAGGAAGTTTCATAAAAAAAATCGAGACGCATGCGTAATTTCGGAAAAACCAAATGTCTTTTTGTAAAAAACCGAGGATTTGTAAGGACCTGTACGTAAGTAAATAAGGGCCTATACGTAATTTTGGAAACCCGCGAGGCGCCATCAAAATTTTTTTTAAAAAAAACTAGCAGGGACCTTTTCGCGAGGAAAAAGAACCTCTACATAATTTTCAAAAAAGTCAAGGAAAATACCTCCCCCGGCCGTACGCGAATTCCCCCGCCACGCGCCGGCCGAGGGAGCGCTGGGGCGACGTGGAGGGGCTGCGCGGCCGGGAAACCCACCGGCTTTGTATCGGTTACGATTTGACTTTTTGACACCTACATAAATTACACGGTGCGACACTCACCAGGTGTCATGAGGTACAGTGCAATATGATGCGAGAGAATCTCCCTTTCACCGGCAGCATTATATGACTAGATGGTAAGCCGCGTGCGGCATAATTAGTACAGTAAAAAATGTCAAAATATAGCCCTGATCAACTCGGCTTCGATTTCGGCTTCTGGCTTATTTTTCACTATTCATAAGTTTCGTCTTTTTCTGAACTTTTGGCTTTTTGTTGAGCTTTTTTGCTGGTTCTTTTTTTTCCCGTATTTGTTTGTATTATACGTAATGGGCTAACATATTTTTTTATTTTTAAATTTTTTAAATTTAATTATGCTAAATAAGCCTCTGTCAGCTACAGTGCTTTTTTCAGCCAGCTACAGTATTTTCAGCCATAAGCCACGAGCTTTTCATCCGAACCGATCACCACCATATTCAGTGTTGAACTTGTTTTCTCGAGCTCATAAAGAACCTGTATACCCCGCGGAATGCCCGCGCGGGGGCGCGGCCACGTCGCCCCGCCCGCGCGCTCCGGCCGGCGCGTGGCGGGGGGATTTCGGTACGGCGGGGGGAGGCGATTCCCTTGTATTTTTCGAAAATTACGTAAAGGTCCTTTTTTCCTCGCGAACAGTTCCCTGGCATTTTTTAAAAACGCTTTTTTTTTTGCAAAAACAACCCTCCACTTCACCGAAATTTTGTGTACTTTGCAGGATAGCGCCCCGCGTTTCCTAAATTACGTACGGGTCCCCGTTTACTTACGTACAGGTCCTCCCTTTTTACGAAAAAGACCTTCGACTTTTTCGAAAATACACATGTGCCCTCGGTTTTTTACGAAAAAGACCTTTAGCTTTTCCGAAAATACGCATGCGCCCTCAGTTTTTTTTAAAAAAACCCTCACGAATTATCGCCTCTTTTATTTCGGTACACACGGTGTCTAGCGCGACGCCGTGCCTATGAGGCTAGTTATTTATAATATGAGCGGATTTCAAATCAAATCAATCAATGCCATACGCCACGTCTGCTTATAAATCATCCTATTCTATCCTTGTACTGTCATCACCGGAAAAGGAAGACATACCCGCACAAATTTCTCTGACCGGTGGCCCCTACGGTATGCTGTCCCCACTTGCAGGCGTTTCGCCTCCCCTAATCGTGACGTAAGGCTGAGAGCCTGTGAGCACAGTACTCGCACGGCGCCCAAGGCACCAGCTGGGCGGAAAAAAGAACTATACAGTGCTACTCCTGTGCATACTACCGTTGGCGCGCGCGCGAGCGTCTATTTATGCATAAATCTTCTCTCTACTCCGTGTAGTTACGTTCTATGCTATATCTTGTAAAGTAGTAAATAACTAACATAATAGAGGATATGTACGTATAGTATATAAGTATATAAAATTATCTATACTTTTTTTATTATTGAAGTACTTTGTTGTATATCTTTTTTTTGGCTTTGTTTCCCTTGTATTCATAAATGAATTTGAATTGAACAATAGTAAAATTTTATGTTTGTGACAATCTGGCTTAACGTCTTAATCCACCCTCAATTTTGTTCCTATCTACAATAACTAGCTTTCAAATGATATGTCTTTTCAAAGCAGGATCTACAAATTTATTGTTGTAGATATTGTACCAACTTCATCTATATCGGTCAAACTCACACGCAAGTATCTCTCTATATTCTCCTTCGCGAACAGCTAAAATTAAAAAATTTAAACCAAAAACTATAAGGCACAGGTATAAAGAACCCATGCCTACGATGAATGGCCAGTACACTAGTTCAACTGCAAACCTGACCATCAACATCGTGAGGGGTAGATGATTACAGTGGCTTTCATGTATAGGCCACCCACCAACCATGCTCAGCGCATACATGTCTGAATTATGCTTTCACTCATCATATTTGATTTCTGTGACCAGCTTACCAACCCTAAGCAACCGACCGATGCGTGCATCAAACCATAGTTATTAAGCAAAGAATGACGATGCCGGAAGCAACGAACCAGAGCAGAGCAGCATGTGAGCCCTTTGAAATCAGCGGGACGGCGAATTGCCAATTGCGACTTGCAACGTTAGCCATCGACAGAAGCTACCAAATGGGCTCAAGCAGGCGACGGCCCCGCCATCAATTCACTTCATTATTCTTTAGCCTCCGGGGAGTCGGGGACGCATGCTGCACTTATCTTACACATCAGCAGCTCATGTACACAAGGTTGGAAGAGAAAAGGCAGGCAAGCAAGGAAGCAAGCAAAAGTTGCCGAGGGATTAGGACTCTATCAGTCAGTTAATCTCTAGTCTTCTGATCAAAGCCCAGCCAAAATGGCAGTGACAGGGAGAAGAAGTGAAGAACTACTGGCTGTTCAAATTAAGGGAGCTTCTTCTTGGCTCGCAGTGGAGTACATGTTGTCTCTCACTTCCACTCCTGCGTGTCGCAGGGAAAGCACCCTTCTTGGGCTATGTCAGTGATCTGGACCCCCGTGTCATAGACCTCGCCGGCCCGCCACCGGCCCGGCAGGACCTCCCGGTCGGCCCAGACCCATTTGCCGTCGTACCCGCCGGTCACCACCACCCTGAACTGCAGCGGCCCCGGCGGCGCCTGGCTGGTGCTCCACGCCGGGCCGTAGTCCCGTGTCATGAACTTCCAGTTGGACGACCCAACCTGCCCGCCAAAATCCGAACGAAATTACACTCGGAGCTTACAGTATTTCTAAGCAGAAACTGCGACGCGCTTGAACAAATTTTACCTTTGCGACGTCGACGGCCACGATGTCGGTTTGGCCGCCTTGGTAGAGGAACCTGATGGCCAAGTCGCTCGTGGCGCGGCTCCTCTCTTCCACCCTGACCGAGAGGTTCCTGTGCTCGTACTCGCACGGTACCCTGCACATGCGCAGCGCTGACAAATTTGAGCCTTCCGAGTTCCAAATTTCCAATTCTAGTTGGAAGACAAATAGACAATCTTGTTCCGTGTGTCATGGCGGCACCATGCGTCCGCGACCACCCAACATGGGGGAAGAAAACTACAGGAACCGGGCGGCACTATTTTATCTCTTGCAGTGGTGAAGTTTATAGCAGGTGTGAAACGCATGGTGCGGTTGGTGAAAAAAGAGGACGTTACGATTGGGTTTACCTCTTGTACTCGACGTCGACGGTGCCGAGCTTGGTGAGCCGCGCGGCCATGCCGGGGCGGGCCATGGCAGTGAACGCCGGGCTGCTCAGCACGAGGCCGGTGCGGTTCGTCCTGGCGCGGTCCGTGACGACAACCCTGGCGCCGGCCGAGCTGCACAGCTTCTTGTCCTTGCATCTCACCTGCAACGCCGAATCGAATCAAGGAGTAAATCACTATGGCTCGTTAAGACTGATCAGAAAGGAAGCCAGGAGGCAGCTTCTTCGGTTCTTTCTTGGTACCTGAAAGCACGCGCCGCAGCCGACGCCTCCGCGGTACAGAGCGGGGCTCGCGGCGGCGAGGAAGCCGCCGTTGAATGACGAAGCCGCGGTGCCATACCCGCAAGAACCGGCTGTTATCACAATTCAACAAACAACCAAACTAATCAGTTCTGCGAATCAGCAAGAAACAGGGCAATCATATCGGTGTTCGCCGAGGTGTCCGTGTCCGTACCGGTCAGGGTGAGCGAGGAGGTGTAGTAGGCGGCTCTCGAGTGGTGCACGCACCGGTCGCAGGCGGAAGCGAGAGACGGGAGCAAGAGGAGGAGCAAAAGGGAGGAGAAGGCGAGGCAGACAGGGACGGCCATCTCTCGGAGTAGTAGTGGGTCGTTGCTTGCTTCAGAGAAGAGGAGGATGAGTCTTGCGCGTGACGACTGACGACTGCTTTTATACACCACCACGGCCCATCCCGAAACACACGCACAGCTATAACAGAGTTTACTATACACCTACACATCTCACACTCTAGTACTAGTACCTCAGTACCGTACTATTGTAGTATCTGGTACTGTAACTGACTAACTGTAATTGGGTAATTTCGTATAGGTACAAGTGTATATAACTAACATTGCAAAGTACAAAAGAGGAGCCTGAGACAGAGTATGAGAGCACTGCCTGCTACGGACGGGAGTATAGGGACAGGAGGATACGTACGTATCAGTGTATGTGAAGGACCGGGGCGATAGGTTGTGTAGGAGGTGTACATGGTGACGTACGCACGGGATTTTTTAGGCTGTGCTCTATGGTTTTTCGTTCTACCGTGAGTGTTTGTGTGAATGAATTAAATATCGATAAGTTGATAAATTAAGAAGGAGGAAGAGGATAGATAAAGCTATAAAATGACAGCACGGTCGCCGGGGCTACTTGGCCGTGCAGGCAAACGGCATACCGAAAAGAGACAAAAAGGAACGGGAAGAAAAGGTCGGAGTATGCGATGGAGGGAGGCCACCGACTCCACGTCCGCCCGTGCGACGTAACAGCGCGGCACGGCCGGTGCAAAAGAAGGGATTTCCGAGGACCACTGCGTCGAAGTGGTCCTTTTGGCCGCTTGCAGTGAGGTATCAAACGTGATTTTGATCCCTGAGGGCTTGTACAAATCTCGTTTTGATCCCTGAGGGTTTGTACATATCTCTCGTGTATAATCAAGAATCAATTGTTACTATCGTATAATTTCAGCTAAAGATTAATAATCAAAACTTGAAATCAGAAACTTAAATTCTTTAGAGTGGGCACTTAGAAACTTGCAGTAGACCCGCTGCGGTCGATGCTGATGCTACATGCAATTTTTGTTGTTATGGGCCATCGACGAATCAGCAATTACGGCAGTAGATTTTGTGAGGAAAAAATGTTCTGTTCTTCCACTGTGCTTTAGTTGCTCCGAGACAGGAGACCCCATAGTAGGACATGTGCATAAGTGCATTTGTACCATTCATCTACTGTGTTCTTGTCGTTGCTGCACATATCTGTACTCGTATAATAACGTGTTTCTGTATCTTGATACTGTGAACTGTAGAGCTGTAACTGAACCGTGTTTGGAGTAGGTGATAAGACACGACAGTTTGGGGGGGGGGGGGGGATGTGGCGAGGAAAGCTACGATTTAGAGGGAGAAATCACATTGGTCTTCCGTACTCATTTCGTAGCCAGGTACACTGTTCCGTGATATACGACTTGATGACACAGTTGAATCATGTATTGTTAACGTAGTACCACTTCTTTAGAAATTATGACATTTGACTCTTGGATTTGGATATGGGTTACAAGAGAAGATGCTTGCGAATTCGAGGGAAAACGATCACATTAGTCTTCTGTACGGTCTTGGGGAATCTTTTCTTTTTATATGTGTGTGCAATTAGTATGTGATTCGTTCATAAAATAGTTCTCATAACATGACGTTATTAACATCTAAAGATGAAGTGGTGCCGTATGGTCTTTTGAGTTCGTGCACAATCGCACTATCGAAAATTGCGACGTTGGGGTTGGTGAAGGTGTCGAATTCATTGTTTTTAGCTTGATCGGACGGTCCTTATCGCTCATCAGCTGATTAATAACTTTGGAACGAAATTATGTTCGGGTGTACGTCCGAGTGATACCCATCAAACCCCCCCCTTTTTTTTAAATTTCTTTTGCTCCGACGCTCCGACCATCCATCCAAGCGTCTCTGGCTTGACGCTCCGGTGCAGCAGAAAAATCGGCGACCCTTGAGGCTCAAGATTTTGAACCGGGTAGCGATCGCCAGCATCATCATTTCGACACAGAATTGACAGGTTTCGGTGCGTAGTGGACGTTCTCAGGGATTAACAGTTTACCGACGATTACGAGAGGCTTCCTAGAAAGAAAAAAAAAGTACGTAGCATATTTAGGGTCGAAGCCCACATTCACACCGGTGAATTGACAATTCCATATTTTATTGGCCTGCTCCAAACAGCAACTGATTTTTAGAATGTAGTTTTTGAACCGAGTGATTTCTCGGTATAATTCATATAAACTATTTTAAGAGTCACTGTAGGAGTTGCTTTAAACAGAATGATTTTTAAGTGTGAGGATCATTTACCCTTTAATCTCTTTCGCAGCCAGCTACAAGCCAAAAGACACACCACTTTTGTACATGGCCATTAGCTCATGTGATCTACATATCATCCGGTGAGTTTCACTGTGAAAACATGGACAACAGTGGAGTACACACGGTTCATGCGCCAAGGCCAAGCATGCCTAACCTATAGCTAGAGACAATCATGTATTCATATAGTATTGGCACCTTATCAATAGGATACGTATATCACTATTATTCAGAGGAAAGGTATACGACCGATGGGAGAAAGAAAGAACAAAGAACTAAAAGGCGTCGGATTTAGGGGGCGTGCACAGAAAGGGAGGAAGAGACAAGCCGAATGGAATTGGGCGGATGGGATTGAGGCGAGTGGGGGTGGGGGGGATAAGAATGAGCATACAAAACGGAAGTGGCTTACCTTTGCATGATGTGGAGAGAAAGCAAGGGCAGCGCGGAAAGATTAGGATTATCGTTGAGTGGCCTGCGCTGCCACGCCACACAGCCACACAATTTTTTTTTTGTTTTGAAAAAAAATTCCCCTGCTATAAGAACTCCATGATGATATGGATGCATAAAAGAAAAAAAAATGCATGTCCCCTCCTCCGATAGGAGTAGGACGACGTTTTGGATAATGTCGTTTATGTTTTGTATGTGGGATAGACTATTGCAAAAGCGACTGAAATTTTTTTATCTTTCAGTCACCTAAAGTTACACTTTGAATCATCTGAAGTTGCATATGTTTTTTTTGAGGGGCTGCAATTTTAGTTGATTAAGAGTGCAATTTTTTTATCTTTCAGTCACCTAAAGTTGCACTCTGAATCACCTAAAGTTGCAGCTATTTTTTTAGGGGGGCTACAATTTTAGTTCATTAAGATTGCAATTTCAGGTGACTGAAACATAAAAAAATTTCAGTCGCCTGTGCAATAGCAAAACTGTTTGTATGTATGCATCTAGTTTTTATTTCGTAGGCCACATAATAGAAAGGGTCCGACTCTTTTTTTTAAGTGATGTACTCCCAATCATTTCAAGCGTTTGGCTAGTTTACGGTTTTCAAATTTAGTACTAGTCTAGTAGATAGGTAGCGAGCTAGGAGGTATAACGAGAGTAGAGTTATTCTACTTTTGAAAAAAAAGGGTTTTCCCAAGAGGAATTCAGTCCTTATTCGTTTGCAATGAGCCAGCAATGGCAGGTTTCTGGTGCCCAAGAATCATGGTGGAATGGGGTGGCAATTCAGTTGCCATTGACAAGCCTAACAACTCCATTGACCGATTAATGTACGTATCTAATCATCGTTTCATTAAAGAATAGTTGCGTCCATATGTATGCTCTTGTTGGTGTTTATGAATATTTGTCCTTTAAACTCTTATATCCTGAATGAATCGCAATCATGTTAAAAAAAATTTGAACGTCCAATAATTTGGTGTGTAAATTCTATGCGCTGCCGTATGTTTTGGACATGATCAATTCTTGGCATCCATCATTCCCCAAAATGAGCAGTAGCATTTGCTATCGAAAGCTGTAGTGTACGCCGTACACTACAGTAGATTATTCGCACCACCGCCTTAATGCCCGACCTTAAATTTGATCATGACGGCATCGCAAAAACTGCTCCACTTGGCTCCAAATCCGATCACAGTATCGTCCGTAGGGGTGCAAACAGAACGAATACAGATGAATATTATTCATTCCGTATTTTTTTTCATATTTTTTTTGTTGGAGTTAGAGTCAGACACGGATAGTACTGGATACAAATACGAATACGGATATTCTCGGTCACGAATACATGCCACTCCGAATACGGTTAGTTTCAATCACGAATATTTAATCGGATAATGCACAAAAACAAATTTTACATGGTGACAGGGACAAGTTAAGCAACTAGTAAATTCTAGCTAGCAAAGAAGCAAGTAAATGATAGAGTTTAGTTAAACAAGTAGTAGCTAACTAATTACATGTCGCATGGTTCAAAAGTACGAATTAACCATAACCAAGTAGTCAAGTACATCACTAGTTCATTTAACTTCATTACATTTAGCAAATGATTTCACAAGGCCTTCGTATCCGGTATCCAGAGAGGCCAGGTATCTGACTCCGTTTCCGTATCCGGTAACTATCTAAAAAATACCTGGATAGTTTCATATCCGTCGGATAATGTTTTTTCTAAATCCGTTTCCGTATCCGACAAAAAATATCCGACTCCGTTTCTGTATCCGACAAAATCTTCGGATATCTGAAAATTTACTCCAAATTATGTCCAAATTAAATCCCTGCTCCATCTGCCACCCTACTCGTCCGTTCCATTCCTCTTGTACAGCCGTGCACGCACGCAGACAGGCTATGTAAGTCTTGGATGCAGCTGGTCTGTCAATTTGTCACAAGAGCTCGTAGCTCGCCCCGTGACACAACCAAACAACGGACGCCAGATGACCAGGTCGGCGAACGGCGACCCGGTTGGCCGATCGAGCCAACGCGCGCGCGCGCGCGATCTGCCCGGCCCCCATCACGCAGCTTATCACCATCGATCACGCGGCGCTTGACCACCCGCGTTAGCACGTACTTAGCTCTCCGATCCTGACCGCTTAGCGAGCCGACGCTTGCCGATCCTGTCATGTCGTGCTGTGCGCCTTAATGGCGTCCCAAAACCAGCGCAGGGAAAACTGCAAACACGGTGGGAGACGATGTAACAGGGTTAGGATGTTATATGTGGACCATTGTCAAATCTGAGGGGCTAGAATTTAAATTTTGTGAAGATTGTATTTTGTCATTTCTGTTATCATATTTTTTTTATGAAAACCGGTCAGGCCGCTAGTCAGTCGGTCGGACTGGCTAGGGCATGCGGCCAGACCAATTTTATGCTATCCGTCAAACCAATCGAGATGGCAGTCAGACCGCTAGGCGGTAGTACTATGGATTTCTTGTCGGTTGTAATTTTTCAGAGAGGTTCAGTTGGGCAGTACGGTCAGACCAGCTCAGTTGCAAATTTATCGAATTTTGAGAATTTGGGTTTGGATTAATTTGAGATATGTTTGGTCAGTGCATTAATATTGCATCATGCATGTTTTACCTAATGTGGGTCAAATTATGAAGAACTTGTGATCGAAAACGAATTCTTTGTCTTAATAGAAAACTTTTGGGTCAACCATAGTCAATGACGGGGATTAGGGCTACGCTCATGGAAGAGACTGGGGTCAGAACGATCAAGAATATCGGATGAAATAGTTGAGTTCAACCATGGAACGAGAAAGATGAAAAATATTGAAGTGAAGGATCGAGTGATGGGTTGCACCAAGTGGCTTAGTCGATCCAAGTGAGGCGTGATCCTGTGGAACCAGAACGAGAGGGGTTTGCAGACGTGTAGCAAGCCAGTGATACACCTACACACGACAAGTATGACAATTACTTCCAAAGAAGATAAAGGTCCGATCGAGGAATGGTATTTTGGTAAGATGGCCAAATACCATAAACTACGTTGAATCAAAACTACGGTGCTTGAATGACGCTTGGGAAAGTGACTTAGGTCAAGAAGTTGAGATGATCAGGTAGATCAAAGTATGAAGACTTAGTAGATTCAGACTCATATGTTTTGAAAAGCGTGCATAAGTTAAGTGCGTGAATAAAACCTATATTGTATGGGGTTAACGGGTTTTCTCCGTATGTGCTAGTGAATAGTATCCATTAGGGTTAGACGTGGGCTAGTTGCAACATCTATTTAACGGGTTGAAATGGAGACTTGCTAGTTAATCATCCAACCATCTATTATTCTATCCAAGTGCTCTAGAATTAGAGTTTGAGAAGTGCGAGTATTGTGGTGTGCTCTTAACCTTCAAGTGGAGTGGATGTAAAACATTCATCCTCAAGTAGTAATAGATTAACTTTGTTCTTCACTCATGGAGTCTCTTTGATTTTGGTTGGTTTGCTTATGCTTTTATTGGTTTTGATCTTCTCTCTCCCTTTTTGATCTTATTGTATGCCAAGAATGTGTAAATGATAGAGATGACTCATGTAGATCAATCTCCATTCGTCTAATATAAGATTTTACAAGTTCTTGAAGTTGCTCCATTTTGCTTAGATTTGATCTTATCGTGAGTGTAGTAGGGTGGCCCTCACCTGAACCCATCCGGCCTATTAGAGAATTGTAATGCCCAATATGATATATGTAATGACACATATACCCCTATGGAAGGCAGATGACTATAAGGGAAAGAATGTAATTGCGCTTCATGTGGAAATATATACATGCCCTTGATATGGAGAAGAGGTAAGCATTGTTCATCCATCACAACTCCACTACTCTCATACTTTACTGTTTGGTCAGTACCCACAACAGTGAGATTTCTTGATCCAATGGTTTTTTTGCCTCAAATCTTTGTGAGTTATTGTTTGTTATGATATGTAGAAATACAATTTGAGCCATCTTGGCTATCCTCCACCCATGAGTAAGTCATACTCTGAGTTTTTAGTCTTTGCCCGGTTTTAGTACAATCTTACTTAGGGCCTATTCATAATGGCTTTTGTTGATAGTTTTTAGCTTTAGCTTATAAATAGTAACAGCTTGTATAAAATCGTACACACACAAAGAGTAACAGCTTGTATAGAACCGTACGCACACACAGAGAGAAACTCATGTGTAATTTTGGCCGATATAAATAAAGTCACTACAGTGTGTACTACAATCGACTAGTAGACATCACCTTGAAAAACAATCCGTTTGAAAGCTAGGTACTGTAGAAAAAGTTATTTACTGTATAAAAGTAGTTTTTAGAAGGCAATATGAACATGGCCTTACTCTTGAGAAATATCTGAACTTTTACAAGGATTCAAGCTATCCTTGGAAGTAATAGGTTTCCGAGACTCTAATTAAGGTGTGTGAAAAATTCTACCTCATTTGGCCTTGGATTTTTAGAATTGCACCAAAAGTAGTTTAGATTCAAGTTGATTATCTGTTATGAGAACAGTGGAGTGGTCATGCTGCTCCCAAGCCTGGTCGAATCAGAGGCTGGTCAAATCGCCTTACAGCTAGCAGTCAGACCACTCAAGCGCCGATCAGACCGTCACTTAGTTGCCGGTCAGACTACCAAGGTGTAGAATTTCAGTCCTTCGGCTTGTGAGTTGATTGCTTTGGTTTTGGCTTCCATTCTTGAATTTCATAGCTCAATAGCTACTGGAGTGAAGAATTGGTGAATATTTGCGGGAAATTTTTGAAGACACAATTTACCCCCTCTGTTGCCATACTAGTCCTACAAGTGGTACCAGAGCCCGGTTAACTCTTTTCTAAATCTTAACTGGTCTTAGGAGGCATGACATCAGACAAGTATTCAATCAAGTCACCGGTTTTCAATGGAGTCGATTTTTCTTATTGGAAGGCTCGTATGCAATCCTACATCGAGGCTCAAGGACGCTCAGTTTGGATCAAAATCAAGATTCCTTACGCGGTGCCGGACGATGATCAGGTGAATACATCAAATGTAGAGGCAAATAGTAAAGTTCACAATTTTCTAATTCAAGGGCTTAGTCAATCTGAATTTGAGCGAGTTGCTCACTTGAGGTTTGCTCACAAGATCTGACAGACCCTCGCTGACTATCTTGAGGGCTCTAACGCGATCAAGGAAGTAAGACAAAACCGATTTAAGAAAGAATGCTTAAAGATCGTGAAAAAATCCGGTGAATCTTTGGATGAGTTGTGGGGAAGGTTTACCAAGATTATTTATGATTTATGTGCTGCTTGCTTGACCTTTTCTGAATATGAGAATATACACAAACTATTGGGTGCGCTTGATGTGAAAGTTTAGAGAATTAAGATCAATTCCATCAATGACAACATTATCATGAGTAAGTTTACCATGGATAAGCTCCACTTGAGATTGAAGACGCATGAGATTACTTCATCCCGCGTCTCCCCTCGATGGTTAGAGTAACTCTTGTAGTTCACTAGATTTTGGCTCTTCTGTATTTTCATAGTCCGTTTTGCATTATTTGAGCGATGAGCAGCTAAAGAAGCTTCTTGAGGACTATTTAGCCCTACTATCCACTAAATTCACAAGAGCATTTCACAAGGTGGGTAACAAGAGTACTCATGTCACTTGCCTTGATTATGGCAAGCCAAACCACATTCAGGTCAAGTGCCCCAAGCTGAAGTGCAAGGAGGAGAAGGGCTCTCGAAGGCATCCTCAAGCTCGTGATATGAAGTCCAAGAAGCCCAACTATCGTAAGTTCATCAATTGGGTCCTTGCTGCTCTTGAGGATGTCAATATGAGCGATGTGGACTTGAGGATGAAGGATGACAAGGACGACTCCCGAAGCAAGAAGAAGACCTACAACTTCATCGGTATATGCTTCAAGTCCAAGGGCAACATCGATGTCAACTCTTTTGACGATGATGAGCCTACAATGATCTTGATGAGGTACGCCCCTCATTTAAAGAGGTGAGGCATGCTCTTATTGCAGCTAAACAAAAACTAAAGAAATAAGCTAAGTCAACAAAAAACTAGGACATTATAATTGATAACTTGAATCTAGAAGTTGTTAAGCTCAAATCCATGAATCCTGATGATAAAAACTATGAATCTTGCTTATGCATACATGATCAATTGGCTAATTTGAAAATTGTTCATTCCTCCATTGTTAGTCAACTAAAAGATGCTCTAGATAAATTAGAATCTCTCAATATAATAATGATCATGATTGCTCAAATGCTATTACTTTGGATGTGATTCCTTTAGATGCCATTCCATTTTCATGCTCAAATTGTGTTTTGCTTGAATTAAGAAAGTTATTGATTTTATTTATTATGCATTTTGCAATGAAATTGGGATTGATTTAGATGATATACATGAGACGTTTATACTCAAGTACAAGGTGCAGTTGGGCAGGGTTAGAAATTTCCCTTGTGCGTGTTGTGAGACTTTGAAGCTTGAGGCAACTATTCATAAAGAGATATATGCTAACGCAACCAAACCATTGAGTGTGCCATATGTAAGAACCTATCCCAAGAGAATGATTACCTTAGAAAGCCATTGAGTGTGCCACATGTAAGAACCTAGCCCAAGAGAATGATTACCTCAGAAAGACACTTGAGAGATTTTCTATTAGGAAGAAAAACATCAACATAATCCTTGATTAATCTAAGGTGAGTATGAAGAATAAAAGATTTATCTCAGGTAACCTCCTAATTTTGAAAATCCCAAATTCCCAAACTGTGACTAAGGTCAAATGAAATAATTATTTTTTTTCTTATGGACCTTGAGTGAGATTTCCCACCTTATTTGGTAGAGTTGAAGCGTTTTACGGAAAACTTGCCGTTTTCAGTAGTTTCACACCTATTCTAACTGATATGGTCCTTTTCAATCCTTCAAATTCTTGTGTGACCATTTTAAGCTTCTATTGCAAAATTCCCTCTTTATTTCTAAAACCACCTCCTATTTTGTATTTTTAAAAATTGTCAATAGGTTCATTAAGGGGGAGATTAAAAGACTATGTGAGAAGGTATATGGCTTTATTGTGATGAACCATTGCTAAATTCAAGGTTGTTAAAATTGTGATTCTAGTCGTAGAATCGTACGATTCTATGATCCCACCAAACCAATCCGACTCAAATCGCATCTTGAGTCGTACTTGGTAGAATCGTATGGAATTATGTATCATCCAAGATTATAAAAGACTTAGGTATTTAGTTGTGTCCTATTCTTCAATTAAAGTTGTATGTTAAATACTAAGTATTTAATACCTTAGACATTAGGATTCGAAGGTTTAGAATAATAAAAATTAATTTGATTATGTATTTATTTTACTTTTTTTATGCAAAATGATCATATTATGGCAATATTGATAAAATCAATCATGATCCTAGTCGTGAATAACATACATTTATTAATTAAAGTAGAAGCCAAATGATCAAGTAAACACCCATATCACTTTTGGAATATACGGTAAATTGGAAAAATATATTTTTGATAGAATAAGAGTAGAATCTTATATTTTATGATTTGATATAAGAATGCGATCCTACTAGAGTGTCTTCGATTTGATTCAGGATCACAATTCTGATAACCTTGGCTGAATTGGAGGGGCTGGGATTTAAAATTTGCAAATTTGTTTTTTTATAATTTGTTTCAGACCTGCTGGTCTGAATGGCCTAGGAGGCAGTCAGACCAGCCAGCCCAGCAGTCTGACCCCTGCTGTCAGCGGTCAGACCAGCTGACGCCAGCGGTCTGACTAGCCCAAGAGTTTGCTTCAACTGAAAATTTGGTATTTTGAGAAATTTGATCATGGGGTGATTTGACTTGTGTCTGGTCAGTGTATTAACATTGCATGATACATATTTTAGCTAACATGGGTCAAGTTGTCAAGAACTTGTGCCTGAAAATATTTTATTGTCTTTGGGTGTGCAGGAAGCTATGGAATCAACCATGGTCAACGGTGAGAATTGAGCCTACGCTCATGGAGGGGCCAAGGATGATGATTACTTGCAAGGAAGGGTATTTTGGTAAGATGGCCAAATACCGAAAACTACCTTGGATCAAAACCGCAACACTTGAGTGGTGCTTGAGAAAACAGTTTAGGTCAAGGAGAAATTGGTGCTTGAGAAAACAGTTTAGGTCAAGGAGAAACTGAGAAGATAAATTTGGATCAGAGGCTAAGGATTTAACGGATTTGAACTCATGTGCTTTGAAAAGTGTACATGAGTGTATGAGTAAAACTCATGTTATGTGGGGTTAATAAATTTTCCCATATGTGCTATTGGATGTATCTATTAAGGTTAGATGTGGATTGGTTGCTTCATCTATTTAAAGAGTTAAGATGGAAACTTACTAGTTAACCATCCATCATTCTAGCCAATTGTTCTAGGGTTATGGTTTGAGTTATATGAATATTGTGGTGTGCTCTTTTGTCATCCAAGTATAGTGACTGTAAAACATTCATCCTCAAGAAGTAATAGATCAACCTTTTTTTACTTAGAGAGTCTCCTTAATTTGGTTGATTTGCTCTTGTTCTTGTTGGTTTTGTTCTTCTCTCTCCCCTTCTTGATCTTGCTGGATGCCAAGGATGTGTAAATGATGGAGATGACTTATAGAGATTAATCTCTATCCATTTAGACATGAGGTTTTGTAAGTTCTTGAAGTTGCTCTATTTTTCTTGGATTTGATCTCAGAATACAAGGGTTTTGCTTTAAATCTTTATGAGTTCTTGCTTGCTGTAACATATGGGAATACATTTAGAGCCATCTTGCCCATCCTTTGTCCATAGGCAAGTCATATTTCAAGATTTTAAAGTTTGCCGAGTTTTGATGTAATCTTGCTTGTTGTAGGGAAATATTAAAACTTTTACCAAGATTAATGCAATCTTTGGATAGAATAAGTTCCTGACTCCCTTGGCAAGGTGCATCCAAAGTTTCATATCTTTTGATCGAGGATTTCGGGAGTTGCCCCTTTCCTGGTTTGGCTCTGTTGAGTTACTGTTCTGAAAATAGGGGAGCGATCAGACTGCCCCTAGCCACAATCCAACCAGCCACCGATCAGACCTCCGATGCTCCATCGGTTAGACCACCCATCGGTCAGATTGGCCTCCCTTTAGCGGTCAAACCAGTGAGAAGCTAATTTATTCTTCTCTAAGGTTTTTGAGCTATTTTCGTTGGCATTGGATTCCAATTCTGACCTTTGTAGTTTAGTAGCTTTTGAAGTGAAAAATTGACAAATATTTAGGAATTTTTTAAGGTACTGTTCACACATCTTTTACCGCTCGGTCGTACAGTCTGCTACGAATCCAGGAAAGGGTGAGCAGTAATGATGATCGACTTTAGCTGTTGATTTCTTGGCTACTGACAGTGGGCTACCTGGGAAGACATAGCGGGCACGACCAGGCAGCAGGGGTGTAACGGGCCAACCTCTTCAAGACTACCTGGCGGGCGCTACACGACCGTAGGTCTCTTCAATATCTAGCGTTGGGAACCAAGCGTGAACGGCACACCATCTTGAATCCTTCCTTTTGACGATGGCACAAATGTAGAGGGGCGTTGATGGGGAAGCATCGGACAAGCGGCGCCGCGCTTGCTCACCTCCCCTCTTTCAAGATTGCTAAAACAGGTGAAATTGGTCGCAAGGAAGACATGAATGGCGCCATCCGAAGCGGATTTGATTATAGATGTGACAAGACTAGACATAGCAGGCGGGGACAGAGTAGGGGAGCGGAGGAGATCGAGTAGGGATGAGGCTACACCAACCTCATTAAGTGGAGTGTGCACCGACGCTGGAGTGGCAGGAGGCAGGCCTAGGAAGGCCACTAGCATCTGCGTCGATGTCGGTGTGGCAAGCGACAGGCTTTGAATGGCCACCGGGCTTGGAGTAGGGGACGACAGGATTTTGGTAGTTGTTGTGGTTAGAGCGATCGTCAGCTAGGGCTACCACTGGGTACCCATTACTCTTGTTCAAACCCATACTCACACTATTGGGTAGAGTGAAGGTAAGAAATAAAATACCTATTTAGATTTGGGTATAGTGAGGATAATAAACATTTACCCATCTTTACCCATACCCATTTAAACCAAGGGTTGAGAATGCACTTGGACTATCTATAGGCTTAGACTACCCATACTCAGTTATAGCTTTCTATAAAAGTACGTGGGAGCCACTTGTGCACCTATACCTGCTAATTTGCACAGAGTAGCTCCATATACAAAGAATCATTTTAACAAATTCCAGTCAATTTCATAAAACTTTTGTGGTGTGAACACAAGACTGAAATTCTAAATACCGAAGTTTTACGATAACTTTCGATAAAAGCATGTGGGGCCCATATATGCATCTAGCCCTGCCAATTTGCATAGAGTAGCTCCTCTATATGAAAAATCATCTGTAATAAATTTCAATTGATTTCAGAAAACTTTTGTGGTGTGAATGTGAGGTTGAAATTCCAAATACCGAAGTTTTACGAAAACTTTCTTCATAAGTCTCTAACTTAACCCCTCCTTTTCCTTCTTCTTTGCCCACTGGTTTACTGAAACCTATTGGGTATACCCTTTTTTATTTGGGTTTAGATAATCACTTCAAATGAATATGGATAAAATTAGGTATAGATTTGGGTTACCCATACCCTACCCAGTGACAACCCTATCGCCAGCGGGTCAGGAGGGTGGCTATTTCCTACCTCCACCTTCACAATGCCAACCTTGCATCCTTGTGCTACACTACACCTAGAGGTGAAAACGGATCGGATGCGGATCAGATAGTGCCTAAACCGCATTTGTATTTATAAACGAATACGAATATAAAACTGAATATTCTCGAATACGAATCGAATATTGTAACGAATACGAATTCGAATCGAATATCTACTCAATTCGGTCGGATTTGGATATCCTCATAACTTACGTAGTATGAGGCATTAATGATACTAGTAGTGTGCCCGTGCTAACACTACGGTAAAATACAAAACAAGATAAAATTTGTAAAAAATAAAACGAACAATCAGATTCATTAAGATCCACGTCTCATATATTGTATAACCAAATATTTTTGTCACATAATGAATATCACATAACGACTGATCCTTTGAGGAGGCGACAACATCATTGGACAACAACATTAAGAATTAATCACTGCATTAATTGACAGGGAATTAACAGCACAAGGGGAAACATAAAAAGTCACAATGGAACTGGGCCAAAAAATTCTTTGGTTGCCTTTCAGCTACTTCATGAACATAAGCATAAGTTAACAAAAGCTTATATTCTCAGGCATTTGGAAATGTTAACCAAAATGCGATAGCTTCAGGTTTTCCTCTTTTTTCAAAATACTTGACTAAAGATCTATCTGAGGCAACATAGTATACACAAAATTTGGTGTGTTTTCTGTGCACTTGAAGAATAAAACTTCATAGCAACAAGGCCTCCTAAATCTCTCTATTCATCTGTGACTACCTTTGAATTATAAGCAATGAGAAATTAAATAATGATATTGATACATTCAGATATCTTGTGTATTAATTAAGCAAACAATAATGCAATTGGCCAGCTGGGACAGTAAGGGACCTGGAACATTCGAACGGCTAAGCAATTCCTTTGATAGAGCATCAACTTGCTCCTTGTTTGGAACCTGGAACAAATAAAAAACAATCAGCACACACTAACAACTAAAGACTTATAGCTGACAAAAATAGGTTGAGAACAACGCAAAATCAAAAAAGATAACAGGAATAACAGAAAAGTCCACAAGAAACTTTTGTTCCCTACTGAATCAATAACAAAGTATTCTTTGTATTTTTGGAAGGAATTTTTTGGAAGACCACTAAACTCTAAACTATACTTGAGTAAGCGTATCACAAGGCAAACCTTTCCGGTCAAAAGAAGCCAAAGGAGGCCCTCAGGCAAAGGTTCTCCATCTTTAACTGCAGCTGGTAGTACTCTCTGGCACTCTGGAATAGAAAGACCCCTAAAACGAATACCCTGGATAGAAATGAAATATAGATTACATCCAACAACAAAGAGATATAGAGATGCACATTCAAATCTGACAAAATCAAACTTAATTCCAATTCTATCATAAAATCTGCAACGAAGCCCTCGTGGTAAAAGATAAAATCATAAAGCATTATGCTCTTGTACTCAAGCAAGTTCCTGTATAGCGAGTTGAGAGCAAATTTAGTCCATGCTGAGCACATCTCTTTTGAATCACTGTGCTATAGCTAATTCTGGAACTTGATTCACATTTTGACATAAAATAGACAACTAAGACACCAATTATTGCTGTGCAGGAACAGATTATGCTCAACCATTAGCATAGAAACTCGATTGGAGGTTTTCATGATAATACAGTGATTAATTTTTTAGTCAATAGCACATTTCAAGATATACGCAGACCAAATATGCAATTTGCCCTTATATTACGGTACCATAGCACCATGAAGTGGAAGAATACAAGGATACCTCTTCTGGGTCAAGTAACGATGTTTCCCAAAGCATTCCAATCATCCCTCTCATCCCACCAAGGACCTGGAGGAACATTGTTCAGGATTTTGGCACAATAAGTTAAAGAACACCATAAAAAAAGTAATAGAGAAAAAAAGTAATAGAGTTATCCATAGATAATTGATACTAAATGCATACCATGTCCATAGTTATGTTTCCAAGCTGGACCTTTCCATGCTCCGACTTAAGTTTCTTTAAGCGATCCTGTAAAAAAAATAGTAGAGTAAGTTGAGCTCTGCTATCCTGATATTTGAGGACAGGAAATATAATACTCTTGAATTGTTGAGGTGCTGTGTTTAGGAGGTTGTAAAACAACAATGAGCAAGGCATGATAGTTCAAAGATGCAGTTTAGGTGAAGTAATTTTAAATTAACGATGCATACTCTTTCATAAAGGGAAAATTGTTAGAGCAGTGAACCAGCTGCCAAGTAGGTTCTCCTCCAATCCAATTCTGAGTATTCTGTTCATAGCTAGGTGCAAAACTAAAATTGTGAACAAAATAATAGCCTGACAGGACGAAATTTTAATGTAATTTTCCATTAGCCAGAGAACACAAGCAGTACATACTCTTTTGAGATGGGTTTTTTCTGAGGTGTTGCAACTTTGTACTGAATGCCTACTTTCAGAGAATTATTTGCTTGCATGTTCCACCACAGCATTCATGACCACAAAGCGTTCTACTTCTACACCATTTGAAAGCAGTAATTAAGCATTCTCTCATAGTCTTACATGAAACGAAAAAGGTGGAACACTATTTGCTAAAAAGAAGGGAAGATAAAGAATCAGATACCAAAAAATCTTTTCGACTTTATAAGATGCACTGGCGAGTTACAAACCTGTTGGTTGGGAATCAGTTCCTGCAGCTGGGACCTAAGATCTATGGAAGAACTCGTTACTCATGGTTTTCCCCTCATATGTACCAGATTGTACCATAGTCTTACCATGTTATTCCTTATTGATGTTAACAGAGTATAATAAAAAATAGAATGAAACTACATTACTTATCCCTTAATAATTTATATAAGGAACATTTGACACATTTGAATTTCAAACAATGAAATAGTAAAAGGCTTGACATACAACCATCTAATAGTGGTTCGACAAATTCTAATTCACATTTTTTTTCTACAACATTTATTTTCCAATGAACTCATCTAATGTCAATGTCCTAGAAATGAAGCGTGAATTGAGTTAGTACTTTTTGTTCATTTTATAAGCAGACTGTTAGTGTGAATTGCAACTGCCAACATACAGTATCCATCCCTGGCTGTTAGATGGCAGGACTGTTCCTTCACTCCATAGAAATGGCAGCCACAACAATTTACAGGACTGCGGGATAAAATTACTGCAATCGGATAGGGGAGGCATACCTAGCTCCGCGGCAGAAGGGGGCCGGGACCACGTGTCTTCCTCGCCGAGCTCGGACGCGGCGTCGAAGCGCGCTGAGGAAGGCAGGGGCGCCGAGGAGGCGAGAAGGGCGCCGGACGCCGCGGGAGAGGGGGAGCCGGGGGCGAGGAGGTCGGCGTGGCGCGGTAGCGGGATCATGACGGGGGAGAGCGAGCTCGGGGAGAGGTCCGACGCCGGCGGCGACCCGGCGGGACCGTCCGGCTGCGGCGCCGGCGGCGCGGCGACGGCGGGGGGCTCAGATGGGGCCGAGGCGTTGGGGGTGACGAAGCTTATCATGTTTAATCATTCTAATTCATTTACTTCACCTAAAAAACACGAATTCATGTTCAATTTAAAAAAAACTTGTCCAACTAATTAATCGTATTGTCATAAAATATGCATATTGCTTCGTCGAATACGAATACAGATTGTTCAGATAAAATAACATTTCGGCTGGTAAAAGTTTATACCATATTCACATCTATATTTTTTATGTGAATTTGAATACGAACACGAATAGGATAGAAATCATTAATTGAATAAAAAATCTATGCCGTAGTCGTAATCTATCGAATACAGTAGCCGATAATATAGACCCTAACTACACCGGTACTGCGGTAGTACCAATACACCCAAGCAAGCTGCAAGCTGTAGCGACGAGAGAGCCGGCACGGCAGGCCAAAACATGCACATCTCCATGCTGTGCCGACCTGTTTCGTCAGTCTTCTCTCCGTTTCTACTAGTACTACGAACTGAAGGCATTTATACTGTACAGCTGCCGAGGCATGTACGTTCCTCTGTCCTATTCCAAACCAATCGTTCTTGCTCGTATTGAAAAATACCCATACCAGCTGTCTTATGAACTTAAGCTCTGTATATCTTCGCTGACTCGCTGTACAGAGAGCATCGTTTGTACTTTGCGCGCACCTGTAGCGAGTTTAAGCCATATTATTCCTTCTATTCTCCCTGATGAGGCCTTAAGGGGTTCACCGATCAGCTTGGATCAACTTTGACTATATTTCTGGCCGTGGTTTGTCCCCGTCACTGCATCTGATCATGGCTCTCTCCTGCTCTAAGCCTTTTTATCAAGTCATTTTCCTTCCTGTTCCAAAGGTTGCTCTGCGTCGACATCTCGGAGACCCCTTTAACCGTCTTTCTAGAAGAGAGAACCGTCTCAATCAGTTCTTTCCCAAACTTTATTTCGGTCGGAAATGCGAATGGAAAAAACCTAGAAAGCAGCAGGCATGAGGCATGTGTGCGATACATGCTTAGGCAGCTTAGCCCATCACCCTCTGCACTCTGCAGTGCAGTGCGAAGGATATTTTGGTCATGGGATTTTCAAAGGTTGGCATGGCCGGCTAATATTATAGTCTTCTTCTACTTAGAGGAGACAAAAATCAATATAAACACTTGTCTTTTTGAAACAACTTTCTAACTTTTCTCACTCTCGTCTCGCTGTAGAGATAAGAGAGGGGTCACAAGCACATCACGCACCATATTTTCTCTCCCGTTTCACGCACGCATCTTTTCACTTTTTCCACCGCTCACACTCTCCTTTTAAAAGACATTTTTTCAGTTACTATTATTTATTTTCAATAAAAATCATTAGCCAATACCCTAATATCCTATATTTGCTTAGCTCAGTTTGAGGGCCCGTTCTTTTTAGCTGAGGCTTGTGGGTTTTGGCTACGACTTGCGATTTTTAGACTGTTTGTGTGAGAGATTACAGAATAACAGAAACTTACGTGTGATTTTTGCCGATATAAATGAAGTCAATATAGTATGTACTACAATTAATTAGTAGACCATATTTTAAAAATACTTCATTTAAAAACTAATTATTATAAAACAAATTAAAAATAGAAGTTAAAAGCTGAAAAAGATTAGATACTGAGTCTCTGAGACATCTCTCTCAAGCCATTTCTGACCACCAAATCAAATGCAGGCAGCTGTGTCGACCACCCACCGGTATCTGCACACTTTCCAAGTGCAGATGTCATTAGTGGACTAACGGTCGAATTGTTCGGAATAAACACGAAAAAATTGTGTGAACTTCTCCAGATTATAATGAGATCAGCTGAATGATATGTATGTATAGAAATAAAAAAAAACCACCCGAACCGCAGCATCATCGTACCAGAACAAGTTCGTCCTAAGCTCAGTTTGAATTTCAGAGGTCGTTGTCCACAAGCATATACCAGTAGGCACGTTACATCTCCTCTTTTCAGTTTATGATTTTTTAAAATAAATAAAAAAGACAAGTTCTACGCTGGTAGCTCGAAATGGCTCATCGGGTCAATATTTTCGAAACGGTTTATCGATTTATCGGTATTCGATTCATTCGCGCAAACGTTCACGTTAAAGTCAAAGGCTATCCGGAGCAACGAAAAGAACCAACCCTATATGCGCAATCCCGTTGGGTGTGCTAATAGAGACTAGAGGCCATCAAAGCGAAGGAGAAGAATGCTACCGCACGCTGGTCTGATAGTTGCAGACTGCAGTATGTACCAAGCCCACTGTAGGAATTAGGACAGATTAAAATGGGACAACTGCTCTGTGATGAGCCATGGAAAAAAATGTTTTCATAGAACATCAGCACCCTCTAACTCATAAATTATTTTGGATTTGATCATGTCTAGGCACTGACTACACACACACTCTGAAATAAGGCATCATGGTATCTAGGCACCAAGCCTCTCTACCTTGGATTGCTTTTAGATACGTATAAATGCAATGATATATAATATATCAGAATGAAAAGTCTTAATCATAGATGAAAAATTTTAATTATAGAGTCTGAGCACCATGATGCCCCTATTATACACACACCCTCCCAGATCTTGTATAGTACATAACTGATGAGATCTTCAGTTACAAAAACTCACCAATATTGGAATATTGGGACAGAGGGTACAACTTACTAGTTTTTTATTGGCAACTCGCCAATGGCCAATGCCCATGCAGTGAACTAGGAGTTTACTGCCATTTCATAGTTTGGATGTCGCGAGCTTGATAAGATCCTTCCGCAGTATCTTGCCAGATGCGTTCTTTGGGATGTCCGTCACAAACGCCGCCTTTATAGGGCCTGGTGGGCAATGACTGCGGCTTATGGTTTTTGACTAAAATTTTTGAAATTTTAGCCGTTTACGGTATATATTACGGAGAGATAGATACTCACTTGCAATTTTGGATAGTACAGGTGTTGGACTTTTAACGTGTACATCGTTTAACTTGTAGACCCCGTCTTAAGAAAATACTCCGTTTGAAAGTTAGTACTGTAGCAAAAGTCAAAAGCTGCCAGCTTCGGAGGAAAAGAACAGGCCCATAACCTTCTGATCTGGTGAAACCCTGGCTCGGCTCAACTCATTTATGTGATGCGCGGAGCCGAGTCGAGCTCTTTCGTAAGTCTTGAGTTTTTTTTTTTTTTGACCCTTACTGCGCACAGGCACTCGGGCAAGTTTTATGCTGATCGTGCCGAGAGGTGTGCTAGGCACCTGGCCCGCTACGGCCTGCGGAGCGGGAGGGAGTCACGCTTTTCAGCCCATACAGTTGCAAAATAGTCAAAATTCTGGAGTAACTTCCAAGACGGCGTAGTTGAGCAGGTTTGGAAAGCTATGGCGCGTTTAGCCGTCTACTTCTCAACAGTCAACAGGATAACAGATAAACTATCCCTCCGAAGGTTCGCCGTTCCTTCTGTGCAGCAATGCCTCACGATTAACCAGCGTCGGTGCCTACGTCGGTCATCTGTTCCAAATCGCAAGCACGACTTCGCACCTCCAACTAGTAAAAAATGGTCAAAATGAAGAGATAGGGAAACTCGATCATCTGATCGAGTCAAAGAACTTATCTTGCACGTCGCAGTCCGGAAACTTATCTTCTTCGGCAAGAAGCTGGCGCCATATATAACCCGTTCCTGGCCGGTGCACTAATACGATACAAGAGCCACGGCAAACTGCACCGAGCATTTTTCGTTCCTCTGAGCTTCACGGCCAATCAGGCAATCACCATTAGCGATGAAGAAGACCGTAGTTCTGTGCCCAGGCCCCGGAGTAGGCCACCTGGTGCCGATGGTGGAGCTGGCCAAGGTGTTCCTCCAGCACGGCCTCGCCGTCACCGTTGCCCTCGTCGAGCCACCCGTCAAGTCAACCAGCTTCTCCGCCTCTATCGCCAGCGCCTCGGCCTCCAACCCTTCCATCACCTTCCACGTGCTGCCGCTGCCCACGCCGGTCGACCATTCTGACAGCTCACACGCTGCCCACGAGTTGTTCGCCTACCTCCGCCTCATGAACGCGCCGCTCCGGGACTTCCTCAGCTCGCTTCCCACGGTACACGCGCTCGTACTTGACATGTTCTGCGCCGACGCCCTGGACGTCGCCGCTGAGCTCAACGTACCAGCTTACTTCTTCCTTGCCTCCGGCGCCGGCGACCTCGCCATCTTCCTCAACCTACCCAGCGTGATGGCCAACATGGACAAAAGTTTTGGGGAGCTCGGAGACTCGATTCTCCATCTTCCCGGCGTTCCCCCGTTCAAAGCTACGGAGCTCCCGATTCAAGTGCGCGACAGAACTGAGGCCTCCAGGTTCTTTCGCCCTATCGAGAGGACACCAGAGTCCATCGGCATTCTTATCAATACCTTCGAGTCGTTGGAGGCACGGGCGGTGCGCGCTCTTAAGGACGGGCTCTGCGTCCCTGGCCGTGCCACGCCGCCGGTGTATTGCATCGGTCCGTTGGTCACGGAAGGCGGAGACAAGAAGCACAAGTGCCTCGAGTGGCTGGACGCGCAGCCGGAGCACAGCGTCGTGTTCCTCTCCTTCGGGAGCATGGGGACGTTCCCCAAGAAGCAGTTTGACGAGATCGCCATCGGCCTGGAGAAATCGGAGCAGAGATTCCTGTGGGTCATGCGGAGCCCACGCCGTGACGACCATAATTTTGGCGACCCGCTTCCGGAGCCAGACCTCGACGCGATCTTGCCGGATGGGTTCTTGGAGAGGACCAAGGACAGAGGGCTCGTGGTCAAGTCTTGGGCACCGCAGGTGGAGGTGCTGCGCCACAGGGCGACAGGTGCGTTCGTGACGCACTGTGGATGGAACTCCACGCTTGAGGGGATCACAGCGGGGCTGCCACTACTGTGCTGGCCGTTATTCGCGGAGCAAAAGCTTAACAAGGTGTTCATCGTGGAGGAGATGAAGCTTGGGGTGGAGATGAAGGGTTATGACGAAGAGGTAGTAAAGGCCGAGGAAGTGGAGGCGAAGGTTAGGTGGGTGATGGAGGCGGAGGCCGGACGGGCGCTGCGGGAGAGGGCTGCGGCGGAGAGGGGTAGAGCGGCCGAGGCGCTCAAGGAAGGAGGCTCGTCTCATGCTGCTTTTGTCGAATTCCTGAAAGATTTGGAGGCCGTTACTCTATCATGAAATCGTGGCACGATTAGTACTTAATTGTATCTGGACTCTACTACTCTTGTCATGTTGAAGCATAATCAAATATATCGGATGTGTTTACTTGCACGAAAAGACTAACGCAGCGGTGTTCGTTGGAAACCTATCGAACGAACGAAAAAGAAATCCCCACTCCTCTTCTTACTTGAGCGAACGTCTCCGATCTCATCAAAGTATAAAAATTTGTGTTGTAAGTCTACAATCTCTATCCGAAAGTGCAAAGTTTCGAATGAGAAGTTTCCGAATTTATGTTGAGAGCACTGTTCCTTCAAATGGCTGCAACCGAGGAAAAGGCCCTGCGGCAATGGCAGGGGCACCGACAGTATTAGAGCATGTACAATACATATGCTTAGAGAGATATTTAGCAATAAAAAACTGATTTTTCTTGCCATATAGGATAGATAAGGTGCTTATTTTGAAGTATCGATGCTTAAATAAGCATCGGTGCTTAGTAGATGCTTATGTGTATAACTATATCTAGTAATAGATAATATAGCATCTAAGCACCCACGGAAGAGATGCTTGCATTGGAGGAAATAACTTTTGCATGAGTGCTTGATGATATAACTATATTCTCTCTCTTTAAGCATTCATATATAAGCATCTTACATTGTATATGCCCTTATATATCGCTATCTGTGAACATTATATATCAGCAGGTCAGAGAAATTGCAGGAATCAGCCAGACGAATATCTCAAACAATGGTGAGCCGGATGTTTCCTTTTTTCCGTTTTTTGAGGCGCATCTGATCATTCATGATTTATGAGTCATGCTCACCTGTTTTGCCACAAAGTCCATCACCTCACGCTGTGACAAGTTGCTCCCTTTCTTTCTCACTATATAGGCCATCGGGAACCGGCCGACATCTCTATCAGGAAACCTGCAAAAGGACCAACTCATTAAGAAACCTGGCGTTATTAAGTTGCTAGAAGTGATTACTGCTATCTTGATGACACTTGCGGGGTAACATCAGCATCGGTAATCTCTGGGTGTGTCAGCAAGAGAGCTTCCAACTCTGCCGGAGGCACCTATTCATACACAAAGTTATATTCAGATGACAAGGACTCACTAGCCTAGACTCTAGAGGCCTTTCAGGACAGATATATCAGAATGTACCATTCAGTCATATTTACCTGATAGCCTTTGTATTTGGTCAACTCCTTCAGACGATCCACCACAAATAGATACCCATCCTCGTCTATGTAGCAGAGATCACCAGTCTTGAGCCATCCATCGGGTGTAACTATCGACTGTGTTGCCTCTGTGTTCTTGAAGTAACCTGGGGAGATCAATATTGCAACTTTTATAGGCAGTACCTTTTTTTGGTCCAAACGGAATATAAAGCCTACAATTTTGGACTGCGAACTTCACCTTGCTAAGGGTACCACTACAAGTCTATAACTGCTTTAAACACCTAATTTTTCTTATGGTGCTACAATGCAAGAGATACTTTAGTCTAGTAACTGAATCCATAAAAATTCACTCTGAATGTTGCTGATCCGAGCAGTCTCAATTATGTTAGCAACTTAACAGAGTGAGCACTTGAAAATGACAGTAACTTTTCTTGTTAGAGCACAGGCCTCACAAGTCTGGGCAATAAACTCTAATACTAATATATGTTGATAAGGACTCAGATTTGCTCTTGTCCTCGCCATTGAACCTACTAATGGTTATAATGATGTTGTGAAAATTAATCTACCTTTTAAGATTTATGTCATGCATTCTAGCTGATGCATTATTTACATTGAGAAGACATCCTACAATCCGTGTAAAATTACATAGCCAGTCTGAGAGTCTATGGATATTGAATCCAGGATTCAATTCAATCTTTCTGTTTGATGGTGCCTTGCTGGAAATTTTGCTTTTCCAGAAAGTCAACGCCAGATTACTAATTATCTGCACTGGTATGTGTGATTAAGAAATCACAATGCATAGCACTTAATATGGGGAATTCCCCAAGCATCAGATTGGTTACTTACTTCAGTAAAAAAAAGTAATAATGCGAAAGCACACCGAGAGATCTATGTTATTGAATAGGAACATGATCCTACAAATAATGAAGACAACAATTCTGCTACTTACTAAACTAATGTAATTATCCATGCTATGTATTACTAGAAAAGGTAGGGAGCTACTCACTGAACTATATTATACAAAGCATGAGAGAGTCACTGCGGATTATATTTCTCAAACTAGGCATAATTAACTCTAAGCCAAACATATTGGAGAACATAAGCATGTAACTCAATGTAATGACATGAAAAAGTCATGCAGTGACTCTAGTAGAAATCATCTTAAAATCACTGAAAAGCTCATTCAGCATTATGATAGTTTAATTCATTCAAGTCATACACATGGTAGTAACCCAAAATAATCAGATGTAAACTGCTAGATCTCCAAAGACGCATCTCAACTCTCCGACTCCTAACACTATTTTTAAAGCTCTCTCATGAGAGTTCGTACTGGGTTGATATAGTATTAGCCAAAAATAAAGCTCTCTCATGAGAGTTCGCACTCGGTTCATATAGTATAGCAAAAAATAAATTAAAGCCCTCCTATCCTGTCACCTGGCATACATCGTCTAGTTCACATCTACCATGTGGCTTGTCCGCTTGAATCCAAAACAAAGCCACAGCAGCACAGTTTTATATGTTTACTATCTTGAAACAAACACTCGGAACAAATGCTTATTGTAATTCAGAACACGTTTAGTACGTTTAGAACTACGTTTAGTACTTTAACAACACGCCCTGATCCATAAAGACATTCCAAATTCTAGCGTGCAACCCGCTAATGGAATAAAATACCGGCATGCCAAAAATAAAATGTAAATAACGTGAATGCGGTTCATGATCATGACCCATTACCTTTCATGACGTATGGGCCCCGGAGCCAGAGCTCGCCGGTCTCCGGGTCCTACGATCTTAGCCTCGGTGTTGGGCGACAGCAGCCCCGCCGTCCCGTACCGGCGGCTCTCCTCGGCCGAGTCCTTGGAGGCGCCGATGGCCGCGCTCTCCGTCAGCCCGTACCCCTGCAGGATCTCCACCTGCGGGTACTTCTCCCTGAACCCTTCGATGAGCTCCTTGCTCAGCGGCGCGCCGCCGGAGAGAACCTTGCGCAACTGCCCGAGCGGCAGCGGCTTCGGGTGCACGACCATGGCGTCCAGGATCGGCGGCACGAGCGGCAGGTAGGTCACCCCGTAGGCGTTGATCGCGCGCAGCATCTCGGGGAGCTCGTACTTGGAGAGCACCACCACCGTGCCGCCGCACCCGAATAGCCCCGTGGCACAGGCGACGAGGCCGTAGACGTGGAACATGGGCACCCTGCAGAGAAACGTCTCCGTCTTGTCCGACTTCGAGGCGGAAGCGCGTCATGACGATCCGGTGCGTGGCGACGAGGAGTAAGTCGTCCTGCGTGACGCGGTCCCTGCGGCGCGCGGGGTCGGGCGACGTGGCGGAGATCTCCTCGATGGTGGCGAGGATGCGCGGGTCGGCGGCGTCGGCGGGGAGGCGGGTGGACTCCAGGAGGACGACGAGGAGGTCGTGGCCGGAGCGCGGGAGCTTGGGGAGGAGGTCGCGGGTGGTGAAGGCTAGGACGGGGTGGGCGTCCGCGACTAGATCTAGCCCTCCGGCATGTTTTGCACATCTGGCCCCTCCTTGTCATCTGCTCTCTAAAAAACGTAATTTGCAGAAGTAGCCGCTGCATCATATTTTGCAACTTTAGTCTCCTTCTAAACACATGCCCCGATGCCGGGCGTGGCAGATGACCTGCCACCGCCATGGGACATGGTAGGTGACCAATCCCCAGCACGCACGTGTCCGTCCGACCGACTTCCGCACAATTTGTCTTTATGTGGCGTTTCCACGCGGCGCGTCGTTTTCTCCTGTGCTCGGCTATCTACATGCGTGGCTGCGCACTCATACGTCACAAGCCTCAGTTGTATAGGGGGCAGGTGACTTGCCTCATATAAGTGGCGCGGCACACGCGCATGCAAGTGCCCCGTGCAATGGTTTGTATATTCACATGAGTGGATGCCGACTGTAATTAGCGTACTTGTGTGATCAAATTGATCTGAAAAGCTCTATAGAGATGCGGTGCTTGTGTTATCACATCGAGCTGAAAAGCTCTGTAAAGGTGTAGTGCTTGTCTCTATGGAGTTGTAGTGTTTCCGTGATTACATCGAGCTAAAATAGCCCTGCAGAGGTCCAGAGGACCAACTAAAAACTTCAACAAAGTTGTTTATACATGCAGTAAATACAACACATGACTCAATAGTATAAAATTTTTAAATCGAACACACCGGAGTACAACGTAGTGCAATACATCAGATAGTTTACAAATACAATAGGTTATGGCCCTTGCGTAACTAAGTGGCGCCAGAGGAAGAATGTCTGTTTGGACAGTTCTTGAATGAGTGCATCAGAGTCTTGCATAGCCTGAACCTCCTTGGTCTTAGTCGGTCTCCACATTGACTCACATCCATGTCATTGTGGATGCACCTTGACTGACGCCTCCCACAGTTTGGATGCCACAGTGCTTCATTCGGTGACCACTTCACTGCTCCCGTGCATAGGTCCCTGTAGTGGCCTTCCACGCTGTAGAAGTTAAACTCCACGTTCCAAGTATCATACAGGTGACACATGACGTAATACTCTGACATATACATGCTACAAAATTAGCAAGTTAAAATGCAGTTAAGGTGAATCATCTAGGTCATCCATACCATTGGGGCGGACTATTGTTCCATCAAGCACATTTTTTATGTTTTGAGTCGTTTCGGAGTGTTCTATCTATCCGATGGCCATAGGGCCTTAACGTCTGTAGAGGATTTCGAGATGAGACTATTGATGATGTTTTAGGGTAATTTGTGTTTTGCTTATGATGGGATCATGCTATGAAATAGTTGTGTGGCATGTAGGTGCCTATGGAGCACAATCGGTGAGAATGATAAGCTTTGATGGGTTGATGAGTCTAAGTTGTTGGGGTTAGTGCATATGTGTTGTATGATATATGATTTTAACTAACGTGAGTCAAGTGCATAAAATTTATACTCGAGATGGTTGCTTAGTCTTTTGGATGTGCATGTGGCTTGGAGAATGTTAGCGGTCAATAGTAATTGACTAGGACTAGGTAAGAAAGCTGATACCTGTGTGGTCGGATAAGTACGGTGAGGCTATATGGCTCAAGCAGAAAGCATAAAAAAAGATAAGGATCATAAAGATGCGAGTTGATGCATGTAGTGTGCCAAGTTACTTGAGTCCATTCAAGTAGTGACGATTCGGGGGGACCAGATGGGTGAAGACTTGACGGGAATTTATTGGACGCCATGGGCTAGTTTTCAAAGTATGAGAAAATGCTTTAATGTGGACTCTTGATTTCAGAGATGCTTTGAGGAGAAAAAAATGAGAAAAGGTCGGTAGAGAGGCAATTTGGACATTTGTCCAATATCTAAAGAGTGATGGTATAGAAAATCGCAGCATTGGCCTAAGTGGTTTAGGTCGAGCCAATGGAGGACAAGAGCATGGAGTGGGTTATTGGAGTGTCAAGATAAGAGCACTTTCAAAAGCATGCTCAAGTGATGAGTTAAGTGTAAAACCCACTATGTTGTTGGGTTATCCGGTTAGCCCATGTGTAAGTGGATAGTACCCATATGTGTGGTTTAGATCTAGGGTTTAGAAGTGAAGTGGTTGGCTTGGTCGCCACTATAAAAGGAGAGGTAGAGGTGGCTTAGGGGTTAAGCCTTTGGAAGTCTTTAGAAGAGAGTAGTGCTTATGAACAGGATGGGTATGTATGTTTAGAATAGGTAAAATCATGAGTTGTGTGTGCTTGAGTGAGCTCCGTCCTCCAAGATTGGAGTAGTTGTAATCATCCATCTTTTAATGGAAAATAGATATCAAATTTCGTCTAAGTCTTTTCTCTTGTGTTCCCTCTCAAGTTTGGCTTCTTTGGTCTTTTTGTTTGGATTTGCTTTGGTTCTTGTTCCTCTTTATCTTGCATGTTGTCAAGGGCATGTAAGAGGTGGATAAACTCTCTAGGAAGTCATATGTTATTCATCTAGGCATCCTCGTAACAAGTTCTTCGAAGTTGACCGCTTTTGGTTTGAAGGAGTGAGTTCTTGAGAGTTTTTGTTGTGGGTGTTTTGACTTGGTTCTTGCTGAGATAAAGAGTGTTAGAAGGTGTGGGAAAACATCCTTGCACATGTTGGCTTGAATCTTCCGATGAGCAACACTTTAACTGTAGCTTATGAGGATGAAAAAGATGAAGCATGTAGTTAGACCGGCAGGGAAGGGGGAGATCTACTTTGCGCTCGTCGAAAAGGAACAAGTAGATGGCAAGAACGAGGAGGAGGACACTTGGAGCAGTGGTGGCACGTAGCCACCAACTGTTCGACGATAGTGTGGAGGGAGCCAGGTGGAACTTCAAGTCAATCAAACTCCACCACTACTATCACCAAACCACAGAACATGGGGGAAAACTTTATTGGGCCCGAAATTTAGACGGACACAAATTCAGTGTATTATCATTAAGCAACCCAATAATTTCGGGCTGAGAGTGAAAACTCAAAATTGAATCCCAGAAACAGCATCAGCATCTAAACAACCGGCAAGCCATCTCGACCGTCCATCGCACGTGACAAACGGATCAGCTCGCCCAGAATCGAGAACCCCATCGCCTTATCCTCTACACCCACCCGAAACCAAACTCATCATCGTCTTCCCACGCGCCACCACGGGCCACAACCTCCTCCCGCCCCAATGGAAGCCGCCCTACGACATCCATCCCTTTCGTGCCTCAAACCCCCAAACCCCAACGCTCACAGAACCCCGTCCCTCTCCATCACCGTCCCTTGCCGCCTTCGCCTGCCCAACCGCCGCCTCACCACCGCCGCCGCGGTGTTCCAGGACCAGACCAACCCAAGGAACCCTGCAAACGAGGGGGGCGATGATGACGAGCCGTACGGCGAGGTGGACCGCATCGTCTCCAGCCGCACCGTGAAGAACGCGGTGTTCGCGGAGGACGGCTCGGCCACCACCGTCACCGCCACGGAGTACCTCGTCGAGTGGAAGGACGGGCACGAGCCTTCCTGGATTCCGGCGGAGGCCATAGCGGCGGACGTCGTGGCCGAGTACGAGACGCCGTGGTGGACGGCGGCCAAGAAGGCGGACGCGGAGGCGATAAGCGCGCTGCTCGCGGACGAGACGCTGCGGCGGGACCCGGACGCGGAGGACGCGCAGGGGCGCACGGCGATGCACTTCGCCGCGGGGCTGGGCTCCGAGGAGTGCGTGCGCGCGCTCGTCGAGGCCGGGGCGGACGCGGGCCGCCCGGAGCGCGCCGGTGGCGGGCTCACGCCGCTGCACATCGCGGTGGGGTACGGCCGCGCGGCGGCCGTGCGCGCTCTGCTGGAGCTGGGCGCCGACCCGGAAACCCCCGACGGGCAGGGCCGGACGCCGCTGGAGCTGGTCCAGGAAGTGCTAGCCGCGACTCCCAAGGGCAACCCGGCGACGTTCGAGAGGCGGCTGGCGCTGGAGGCGGCGGCCAAGGAGCTGGAGAAGGCCGTGTACGAGTGGGCCGAGGTGGAGAAGGTGGTGGACGGGCGGGGCGAGGGCAAGTGGCGGGAGTACCTGGTGGAGTGGCGCGACGGCGGCGACAGGGAGTGGGTGAAGGCGGCGTGGGTGGCGGAGGACCTGGTGAAAGACTTCGAGGCCGGGCTGGAGTACGCCGTCGCCGAGGCCGTCGTGGACAAGCGGCAGGCGGAGGGGAAATGGGAGTACCTCGTCAAGTGGGTGGACATCGACGAGGCGACGTGGGAGCCCGCGGAGAACGTCGACGCCGAGCTCGTGCAGGAGTTCGAGCGGCAGCAGTCGGGTTCGGCCGGTGGTGATGCCAGCGGCCCTGCGCCGCCGACGGAGACGGTTGCTGGATGATGATTATTGCTTCTGATGTTTGGATCGAGCGAGTACTCCATTCAGGTTGGTGCCAATGTACCAATAGCAATTGATGAATTTTGTAGTAGGATGCAACTTCTTCGCGAGAATCGTATTCATTTTCGACTGAAAAAAATGTTACAGCTTCAGGCAATTTCATCCATATCCTCTTGGACATTATTAAATGGAGTGATTCAATTTTCTGTCTTGACTCTGACATTAGAAGAAGAGATGCATACGGTTGCCACGCACCGTGACTTGCCTCACATGAAGGCATACGCTGAAGCGAGAACATTTGCTGTGCTCCGAGCACGTTTGGTGTCACCGGTGCTCTCACTGTTAGGAAAATAATGCGAATAGTCATAAAAAAAATTCGAATATCATACCACAAAATTTCAAATCTACACTCAACCTACACATTAATAAACAGAAAAAAGATGAAAAGGAAATCCGAAATAAAAAAGGGGAAAAGGATAAACTACGATTCACTAAAATTTGTCTATTTCTCTCTCTCCTGACATACATCAAATTTCCAGTTAAAATTTTGCAGGATGCTCGATTATATCATACCCTATCTAAATAATTTACTTTAAATTTTTCATGACTATTTTCTTTATTTTTTAAGGAGTGGGAGCGCCGGTAGCATGAAAGTGCTCACACGATCACTGCAGGCGTGCAGTTATCTTGCACGACCACATGAACACATGTAGAAGTCGAATGCCTCCACAGATCGGCTACAGAGTACGAAGGAACAATTATTAACATACAGAAGATACCATATGTTTATTCATTAAATGAATATAAATAATAATCGCATCTCATCAAAATCATTCATGGCATGCCTCAGACGCCTGATGTATTACTCTTCCGGTATACATAACTCACAATTGCTTATTGACAGCGATGCCGCATACGGAAAAGGAGATTTGCCTCTAGGTAAACTAGTTTACAGAAATAAAGTAAATGAAATGCTTCCCTGAGATGCTCAAGTGCTCTTGCATTACAGGATGTCACGAATGAAGAATCAGCAGAAAGCATGCCAGCTAGGCGGCTACTACTGAACTTCCAATGAAATCAATCAGCAACCTGCAAAGATAATATTAATGTTATAACCAATCAAGTGCACTAAAACTCTGAAATGACAGGAATTTTCTTCAAATTACTTACCCGGATCAGCTCTGACAAAACAACTCCTCGCAACAATTTGTCGAAAACACCCAACTGAGGTGACTCCAACAGCTTATAGCTTTAACAACACTCCAGGAATCTAAATCTTGCGACATATATGATTTTTAGATAAAGGATATAAAATCCGGCCTCTATATCCACGAGGGATATACACAGCCAAAGGTTACACGAGCTCTTAGGCTCAAAGCATCATAACTGAGGAGCAAACAACAACAAGAAAAAGAGCTTAAGGACTAAGAAAAAAGCTAGAAAGACTAAGCTTTGGAACTTCTTCTCCGTCCTTACTTTCAATCAAGACCCTATCCTCAACCGACTGCGCCATCCAAATTTCGGTCTACTTTGCGTGAAGAAGGACCTCCTAGGCGACGCCTCTAAGGAGACGACTAGGGTCGCCAACGCCGCCCGCCTCACCGAGGCAAGGTTTTCACCTAGAGATCAGAAAACATGAGGGCTGTGGAGTGCCATGACAACACCTCCAGGAAGGAAAATGGCGCCCGAAGGCGTCATCATTGTCGGGACCGGTAAGAACACCGGCAAGGCTTTCGCCAGCACCTCCACAGCACCCCACGCACTACCCACATACAAAAAAGACCACCACCACCACATCAAAGTCCTGCACACCTCAAGGCCATGGCATAGTCACCCTTGAAATCCACGAAGAGCCGCTTCCTACAAAGTCCGCCTCTGTAGAAACCACTAAGCGACGCCTACAAAGGACTACCTGCTGCCACACCAGACACCAAGCACCAATACCAACTTAGCCTTCACCGGTCGCCGCGGGATGCCTCAGGCACCCATCAGCCAAACCGCTTGCCGCACGACAGGACCGCAAGCCAACCACCACCGTCGCCAACCGCAGCATCCGGCCTCCAGCCAGACCCATGCCGGGCTCCGGTGACCAGCACCGCCGCCGGCCCAGCGAAGCTTTAATGCGATGGAAGCGTAGGGGGTGGCGCCTGCTGCGCCGGGGGCACCTTCGCTAGGTCTCCGCCGCCAACGGGGCGGTGTTCCCCGGCGAAACCATGCTGCCGCCTGTGAAGTTGCACGAGTAGCTGCTGCAGACCGAGCTGCAGCAGAGTGACGGCCTGGATTTTGCCATGGACGGCGCGCTGGCCAGCACTCTGGGCTTGATCCTGAGCACGCCGTGCCCGACATCGCTCACCGGCAGCGCCCCGGCCATCTGCAGCTCGAACGAGATCAGCGGGAGCGGACAGTCCGGACTGCCTCAGTTCCTCATGGGAGAGCAGCGATCCGTGTCGGCGTCGGCTGCGTGGCCTTCGGCTTACGCGAACGTTTCTTCCAAGGCGGGAGAAGAAGCATCGCAAAGCTTCGGTTTCGGTCTGCGGGCTTTGTCGCGGACTCCACCGCGACCTTCTCCCTTGCAAGACCGCCACATCGCCCGCCACGACTCGGCCCCCAAGACCGCCGCCTCGCCCGCCACAGGTGGAGACGTGGTCCTCCTCCACGGCTACAGGCCGGGGCAGCCGCCGCCACGGGGAGACGCAAGATCCGGCCACCAGGCCGCCGGATCCGCCGCCGGCGACACCGGCGCCCGGTGGCTCGCTCCGGTGATGCGAAGAGGCGAGATCCGGGCAGGAAAAGCCCCGCCGCCGCCCTCCTTGCGGCCACCAGCGACCGGTGACGCGCTCCGGCGACGGCGAGGATGCGGGATCCGGGCAGGGAAGAAGAGGGGGCAGGGAGGAGGACGTTCCGCTCAGAGGAGGGGGCCTTTCGGCGTCTCGGCCTTTCAGATCCCTTCCCAATAAACAGTCTTGCTCGCACCCCGCCGCCGCCCTCCTTGCGGCCACCAGCGACCGGTGACGCGCTCCGGCGACGGCGAGGATGCGGGATCCGGGCAGGGAAGAAGAGGGGGCAGGGAGGAGGACGTTCCGCTCAGAGGAGGGGGCCTTTCGGCGTCTCGGCCTTTCAGATCCCTTCCCAATAAACAGTCTTGTGCCGAACTGCCTGCGACATATATGATGTTTGAATAAAGATGTATTTCTTTTCCTTGAGCATGTATTGTTGCCACTTGCGAGGATCGCAAAATTCAACCAGAATGGGATAGCACTATAGATATCACTTGGCAATAGAAATCGAAATGATGATATTAAATCAAGACCATTTCCCTACACTGAAGCTCAACGCCTCTTGTTTATCCTCAACAGTTAAAAGAAAAAACTACTCCCTCCGTCCTGCAATATAAGTCCAAAGACGTCCAAAGACTACCAAGACCAAGGAGGCATTAAATTTAAGAAAGTTAATATTATTGGACTACGCATACCCTATTAAATAAAATGCTACAACTACTCAACTGTTTTTTCAGCATTAAAGTAAAGGTATATGATGATAATATTACAATAACTACAAATACGATGAAAATATCACTACAACTACTCAGCTGGAGATTTCTTCCACAGCTTCCATATTATATCTTTGTACTGATGCAGAGTCAAACCAGGGTTATTCTTCCTTGAGCTTGGCAGGCTCTGCTTCTTCACAAACCTGCGTCAATACAATAAGAGTGAGGATTTGCCAATCAAAAGGGCACTAAAAGAACTATAGAAGGGAGTAAATTAACAACGCAATTAGCTAGCTCAAGCCAAGAATGACCAATTGGCCACCATAGCACTACAAAAACAGGATTGAATTCAAGTGCATACAATGATACAAGTATATCTACTTTAGAAAAACCAACGGCCGGATCGCCACCCCGAGCGCCGCCTCAAGGTCTCGTACAAGGTATGGCACTAATCAACTAGTATGTCCCCCCCCCCCCCCCCCTTCCAGAATAGTAACTGTGAAATCTCCCATAGATGTAGTGCTCAGGGAGAGAGCAATATAAATAGATGTAGAACTCAGGGAGAGAGCAATAATTTAGTTGTAGATATGATATTTATCGTACCATGTTGGATTATGGTTCTATAAGCCGCGGCCTCGATCAAGGAGTACGAGCGTGTCGTGCTCGTCGCCAACACCTCGATGATGGAGTCATCCCTGTTGGTGTTGGCGACGAGCACGACACGCTCGAACTCCTCCTCGTCGGCGGTGCGCGACTGCCTCTTCTTGATGGACTCGGCCTCGCGCTCGAGTCGGAGCCGCTCTTCCTCGCGGCGGCGCAGCAACTCCGCCTCGGTGACTTTGGGGATGACGGGGCCGCCGACGCGCGCGGCGGCGAGCTGCTGCTGCTGCTCGAGCTCGGCGAGGCGGCCGTTCTCGGCGTCCTCCTCGCGCGGCGGCGCGCGGAGCGGGACTTGGGACCCTCGGCCGCCTGCCAGTATGCCGCCTCCTTGGCGCGCGCATCCCGGTCGCGGCCATCCGCCTCCGCCTTGGTGTTGACGCCCATCTTCTTCGGCATTGCGGCGGGCGGCGCGGCGCGGCGACGAGCGGTCGCGAGTTTGCGAGAGATGGGAGCTGGCGGCGATGGGGTCGGCGCGGAGGCTTAGGCTTCTGGATTCGTCCAAGGTTAGGCCGTAGGTTCCTCGGCCAGCCGGTTAGTTACACGTGTTATGCCCTGTCCAGCTCGAGCTTATGACACATATATTTGAAATCTGGGTCTGTTCTTTTCGGCTGCGGCTTATGGCTTTTGACTGAAATTTTTGAATTTTGATTGTTTACGGTACAGATTACAGAGAGATAGATATTCACTTGCGATTTTTGCTAGTACAGATGTTGGGTTTTTAACGTGTAGATCGTTTAACCTGTAGACCCCATCTTGAGAAAATACTCCGTTTAAAAGTTAGGTACTGTAGCAAAAGCCAAAAGCGCCGGCTTCGGAGGAAAAGAACAGGCTCAACTGTTCGTGAAATAAATACATAGATAAAAATTGTTATATGTAATTTTAGCTAATATAGTTGAATGTAATACATTTTTTTACTATAATTTTTCTGTTAATTATATCTTAAAAAACGCACCATTTTAAAATTAATTAATATAGCATAAGCAATAAGCCATAAGTGGAAAAGAAAGAAACCTATAGCAGTGAGCCTTGTGTACCAAATTTTGGACCTTTTCCTTAGTTTCTCCTAAGATTCACGTAGAATTAGTTGAATTTCTCGTGGAAATATACGGATAGATACTATAATATGTAAATTTATATTTAAAAATAAAATTGTATTTGTTATCCAACTCTAATGTTTATATCAATTATAGTTGTATCTATTATACAATAGCAATTCTCACATACATCTAATTGATCTACACATTATAATTTGGATTTATCAAAATAAGCATCGTAGATCTATCGTCAATTAACATGGTAATTTATAGCCTTCGAGGGGGACATGGTGACTTTTTTATTTTCTTTGTTTTAATAATATATAATAATAGATAGATTCCAATGTTCCAATCATGCCTGTACTAGAAATCCCTTAAAAAACAGAAATCTGAATTCAATTATTTTATACCGGGACAGTGTACATTTGTAGTATGCTAGAGATGTCGCAAACTCGAAATGCAAAGTGAGTATACAGTACATTATGTACGAGGATGAGCAGCAGTGTGTTTTTGCAGAATCACACAATTTTACAGCACAGACTACAGCCTCTACAAAAAGGTTGTACAGCACATTCTCCTTTGGGTTTGGGGTTCCATGTTCTCCATGTGAGAGAACAAGCGTTTTTAGTGGTTTTTTACTGATTACAGTAGACTATGCAATCTTGGAACACGCCGCCGCCACTCAAGCTCGAGTGCATATTTTGTGACAGTGCTGTATTCAGATTCCAGCTTCAGGTTCTTGCCCCCAAGAAAGCTCTCAAAACTTCAATTTCTCCTCGTGCTTCATGGCTTCATTGCCTTAGGATTGCTCGGTACCCTCAACGACGAAACCTGATGCTTCTGCGAGAGTTGAGAGTTCCTGGTCACCACTCAGAACCTAAATAGGGGAGGTACAGAATCAATTTCTGAACACACGGGATGATGGGAAGAATCAAATATGAACGGAAAGTGAATGCTGGTAAGCAGTTAGCTCTTTCATCTTAGGACAGATTGCAAGATGCAAGCATGTACAAACCGTGACATAATACAGCGATTGACAACATCAAGTGTTGAACACTAAAACTAAAGGCATGTAACTGTGAAGTAAAGCAGAGGATGTCATCTTAGGAGAAACTGCAGATTTGGTGCTTTCTATACTAAAAGTAATGCAAACATGTGCTGAAAACCTGAGATCATGCCTCAACTTGAAAGGCTCAAAGGGATGACATCATGGCCTTAAACTTTCACAGAAACATAGAATCAAAGTTATGGGATGTACCTTGCCATTGATGACCCATGTTGGAAAACCTTCTACACCAGCCGCTGCACATTCAGGGGCCATTTTCTTTCCTTTACCAGCTCCATTAGGGAAACATTCAACATACTCCAAAATTTTTGTAGCTTCACGACCAAACATCTGCATGACCATATGGTAAGCATAAAAAGTAGTTCTTGACTGATTTTCTTCTAGTTCCATTTTGGAGATTTTGTTTAGCACAGCAACAATGAATCCTCTGGTGATAAGTTGGGTAGATTCAAGGAAGATGAAAGAACTTCTACCTGTTTTTGTTCATTGCAATGAGAACACCAGAATGCTCCATACATCTTAGCACCTATAGAGTGCAGATGTCTTGCAAGTGAAATAGCAAATGGGGTTGATTCGGTTGTTATCTCTGTTTCATACGGTTCTAATACAAAATCATCTGTACTGCATAAAATGAAAAGTAAAATCTGAAAGTCACTCACTTCTGATGATATTAAAGGAAAAGGACTATGCAGGATAAAAGCTCACATGGCATACTTAAGAAAGTAAAGACCACCACTACAAACTATAGCAAATAAGCAAGATAGAGGGATGGTTGCCGCTAATATAGCAAGTAAGCAAGTTAGCATACAAAATGTGATTAAAACCAAAATGGCTGCTCCAAAAGAGACTTCACTATGGGATGTGAAAGATAAAGCGATAACAGAAGAGAAATGTAACAGTTTGCTGAAGCACATAGATGAAAGGAAATTACAAACAAGATGCCATATTCGTCTGAGGTATTCCATTATTCAATACTAGTAACCAATTTCAGAGTGTCAAACATCTTTCGCATCGCAAAATTTCAAGGAAAACTCACCCCCTTAACTGAGTAGTAGCTGAACTATAGGAGTTTGTCAAAGCAAGAGCAACAATGACAGCTACAGCTAACTGAAGACCAACCAACTTCTGGATTCGTTCCAACCCAAAGTCCTGCAAGAATACCATAAAACATGATCAGTTGACTGGGCTACTTGACACTACGAAGTCCCAATGGAGAACAAGAACCCACTGTTATCTTTAAGAAAGCACACACCTTTACTCTCATAAAAAATAACGTGAAGGAGAGAAATGCTGACATTAGGCAGTATGCGCAAGACGTCCCAACAAATTTAGTGCTTAGAATGTAAAGAAAATAAGCACTTGCAGTTGCCATTGACGTAGCGATCAGAAGCAAAGTTAAGGGAATATCCAAGTCGTCAAGTCCAGGCAATAACTCCTTCCCATTTTCTTGCAGAGAAAGTGCTGTAACCAAACCATATGCCACCATACCAACTAATGGAAGAGGGATCCCTGTAGAAATTAAAGAGAGAACAATTGTTAACTACGAGCCACAGCATTGTATTCTGTCAAAGTAGCCTGTGGGACACAACAACACAAAGTTTAGTCAAATCAATATCACGGAAATACGGAATAATAGAAGGGAAGATCATATATAGTAGTATAATTATGAATCTAGACATTGTTACCATCACCAGTCACAGTTTGAAATAAAATACGCGCTTAAGCTCATATCTAAGCTCTCAATACACAATCCGACATACTGATAATGCAAGCACAATGAAAGTAGTACAATTTTTCAGAACTGGCCCTCAATCCCATGTGTAGTGGACCAACAATCGGTCAGCAATAAGCAGAGGCCACTACCGAATACGACAGAGTAGTCGCTTTCGAGCACGTCGCCGCAGCCTCCTCCGCCGACGGGACAGAACGCCTCGGAGCCCGTGAGCTTGAGGTAACTAAGGTAACCGCTCTCCAAGAACCCCAGCCCCGCGACACCCGCAGACCAGGTGCTCGTGGAAATGCCCCACAGGGACGCAGGAGACGGTGGGGGCTTTCCGGGCGGCGGGGTCGGAGGCGCGGGGGTCTCCTTCTCCGGGGAAGAAGGCTCCGCGCAGCACCTGCACCGCGCGGTTCTCTGCACGAATTACGAAATCAGAGGAGGTGGAGACGGCGCTCGGAAGTAGAGGCGCGGGCAAGGGATTTCACCTTGATGCGGGAGGAGGAGGTGGTGGCGACGGCGAAGCGAGTTGGAGACTGGAGGAAGGAGATGGAGAGAGCGGCGGAGATGGTCGCCATGGGCGGAGACGGGGGTGAGTGGTGAGAGCTCGCTTCACCTCCTCAGAGCTCTACACATGACGTTTTTGTGGGCCCATAGGGACAAGTAAGTATGGGCCGCCTGACTAATTTAGGCTGCATAATGGGCCTTGTGTTTGATCCGTAAAGGTATCCAAAAGAAGTCTTGGCCCATCGAAACAACAACTCATTTTTTTTCCCGAGACCAACAACCTCATTAGCGATGTCTTGCAAGTTGCAAGATTAACTTGCTAGATGGATGGCAGAAAATCTTATTGCAGAGTAGAAATCAAAGGAAACTTTTAAGATCCACAAACGAAGCAAGTGGAAGAGCAATACAAACAATGGTATGCCAGGGTTACTTGATACAATCATGCATGAGCATGCCTTATTTTGTGTACACAGCCTTGGATTGTATTAAACTGGAACAGGAAGTATATTAGCAAAGATGATATTTCGAAATTTGGGCTACGAAAGGAATGTGCCACCAAACCTTCTTTGGCAAACAATGCGTTGCATTAGCATCTGGTGCCGGTGCTGACAGAAGAATTGGTTGCTGAACGCTGACCAGTTCGCACTTCACACTGCTAACATTTTCTTTGGGGTCTTCCATGTACAAGTATCAAGTAGTTTGAGCTATATCCTGCAATTTGCCGCTGTAGAATGATGCAGAAAGACAGGAATTAGTAAGAAGGGTAGGGGAATTTTTGGAGAGTATCATTTGATGCGTGCTCGAGGAATGTATGTCATCTGAACTCAGAAGGGCATGGGAAAGCTGCAGTGACATGGATACAAGGAACATAAACTCACTGCAGTAAACGAATTGGTGAAAATCCAAAGTCACTCTTCCTTGCTTGCTTGTATCAAATGAATTGAACAAGTTACTACACAAGAAGGCAAGCAGATTATTAGTAAACCATAAAATTTACCACATGGGACACAATACTTTGAAAAACGCAAATAATGGAACAACATTTTAGAATATGCTCCTTTTCATTTAGGGAGAGAAAAAAAGTAACAATGGTGATGTAGATTCTAGAGTGCTAACAAGCACTCTCTCTGTTCTTTTTTACCTAACGTTTTTACTTTTCACGGTCTCCGAGATACGAATTTAACCGTTACTTTTTAGAACTTTACATTAAGGTGTACTAATAAAATTATAATATTATAAAAGCATTTTTGACGATAAATCCAATCTAGATAGTTTTAAACCTATTGATGGTCAAAAAGTTTGACGGCACAGATTGTAAAACATCAAGTAAAAAAGAACAGAGATAGTACTATGTAAAACCTTAGAAAACACTTGATTTTGATGAACATCTTATGAATGCAGTCTAGATACCAAATAAACTGGTATCATCCATTTTTATTGGTGCAATATCCGTTTCTGAAGAGGGATTTAGAATAACTACCGTTGATGTAGAAAAATGAATAAGATAATAACAATTATTTTAGTTCGGAAGTAGAAGAATTACAACAGCTGGATATTGTGATAACTTGAATGTCATGCAGGTACCATGGTGTACATACCAAGCTGACTGCACAAAGATGCAGAGTGATATGAACTCATCCAAACGAACCATCCCCTTCTTGCTCTTGTCAAAGCTCTGAGAACAGCCAAGTATGACATATTGAATAAATAAAATGTTTGATGTTTGAAGGCACTTAAACAAAATATGAAGTATAGAATAAGAAGCACAATTGCAACTACAGGTACTGAACTGCTACTTAGTCTACGTCTTTAGGCTGTGTAGCTACGAAATCAATATGGCCGGATAAACAAAGAAGAATGTGCTAAAATAGCATTCTTTTTTTGGACAAGAAACAAGATGATAAAACGGCTTAGGATTAGATTATAAGTTCATAATGCTGAAAATTTTGCATTTACTTTGCGCTCTTGACCTCAGTAGTCAACTACATTTTTTTTAATCATATGACCTATTCAAGTTCAGATAGAAAGCTGGTGGTCCAACAACTCAACTTGGAGTTTACAAAAAATCAACACTAGTTTTACACCCAGATGCTCCAGGTTGCAAGAAAAGACAGCTTAGGATAAAGAACTTGTTTGTATAGTTTGAACAGGCTTCTGCTTCATGTTCATGCCTCCAGTCCAGATAGATAATAGGCTCCTATCACTCCTTTATACTTGTATCGAATATATCATTGTCATAGTTCTCCACAAACTCATGATGCCATGGTCCATACGAATGTTTTACAGAGACTACAAGCTCTCCTAAGGTAGACATGTGACTGGGAAGTACCTCACAAACTGTGTAGAAGGCAGGTGAATCCAAAGAGAAACCAAGTTTGATTAATGCCTGTAAAGAACATGGAGGTAAGTAAAAAATTTATGAAATGTTGCTCATATGAGGAAAAAGGACTCAGTAGGATAAGTGGTGCAGTCACCATAAGGAATTAAAACAGCTAGATACACAGAACACCTCAAGACTGGATAAAATAAAATAAAATATTACCTCATACACCTCCTCAAGACTGAGAAATCCACGACCCCTGAAATTACCGAGAAAAGAAGAAATTTAGACAAGAATGATAGCGCAAAAACACATCCACTAATACACACAGATTTAGAAAATATGCAACTTATGATGTAAATCAAACAATACACAGAATGGTGCAACATGTGTCAAGTTGTGTATCTGAATAAATGACAAGTGCCAAAGACAATAACAGCTTGAAAGTGAAAATTAACACCTTGGTGCCATGGAGTAATCAGTTGATGCATCTCTGTGAAGGTGGCTATGGATGGACAAAGATCTCTATGTAAGGGACAATTTGGCATGAAATCCCCCATTCTCTATATTCAAGTTCATCACATCTGGAGAGTCATACTGCAAAGGTATATGCAAATACAGTCTTGTTTTGTAGCTCCAAGAAAAATATGTCCATAAAGTTGAATTATCGTCTTCTTAGATACAAACTATCACATACGGAGATATTGCTAACAGGTTCTTAAACAAGAAAAGAACATCTGAAGTTCTAAACTCAAGAAAAATGCAAATTTTGACAAAACTTAAGGTGGCACTTGGAACAATTTCTGGATGATACACATGACAGCATATCTTATAACACGTGAAATGTAATACCTTTCTAGGGAGGAGAAGACACTCTGCACCTGCAAATTTGAAAAAACAAGGGGGCATACAAACAATTAGTAAGAGTCAGTCAAGAAACTTGTATTTAAGGATACATTACAATGAAGTTCATTCCACTCGGACGTACCATGTATTTGTAACTTTGGTATAGAATAGCAGGCCATTTACTTCATATGTCTGAAGTTCAAATAACAATCTGATAGGCCATTACATGAGACATACTACATAGGTGCATATTGTCAATTTTTTTAAAAAAAAATACAGTGCTACCTTGCACTGATCTTTCAACACAATTGCATAAAATGCTCATGTCAGTGACTACTCCTAAATGCCAAACAAATCCAAATACAGAGCCCCACATACCTTCTGAAGGAACTTGTTTAGAGCCAAAAACTCTGCAAAGGGCAAAGAGATACGGCAAGTGAGGTCAAAATCAAATCATCTTTCAGGTGACCACAGTGTGTCATCTATGGTCAATTTTGGCTAACAGAAGCTCGCAGGGATGCATGTAAGTATAACAAGTTGATACTAAACTTAGACTACAGTTCCATCGTTTATGTATTTGAACTGCAGAATTAGAAACTAACCTTCGAAGCTCATGGTACCATTCCGATCGAACTCGTACATCCTACACATGCATCAATCCCAATTCCCAAATGAACTCAAGTCATCAAATAATTAGACAAAGAGCACAAACCAAAAGCCAACGGCGAGAGGAGGACCTAATCATCTGCTGCACGACGGAGAGAGGGAAGTCGAGGTTGCCCACGGCGAGCGCGCTCTGGTGGGAGGACAACGGATTCGCGCGTTAGCGGTCAACTTATCGTAGTAGCAGCAAGTGGAAGCGGAAGAAGGCGAAAGCCATGGATGGCCCGGGTATAGCGACGAGGAGGTAAGCAAACCTGGAGCTGAGGAGCCGTGATGTTGCCGGTGCGGCCGGAATCAACGCGGACGAACCACTCCCGGAGCACCACCGCGTTCTCCATCGCCGGTCTCCGACGTGGGGCTCCGGCGAGGACGACTACCGCAGTGTTCCCCGAAAATGGAGGTCAGAATTAGGCAGGCAGGGTTGTTGGTTTCTAGGTACGTCTTCGAAGGGTCCTTCGCTGTCCGCCTTCAAGACATAGATACGAAAACTAACATTACGCCTTCAATGTGGATTGTGCGCAGGGTGGATATCCTCACGAGTTTTTCTTAAAATTAATATAGTTTAATTTAATATTATATTATTGATAGTTTGAAAGTGCTTTTAGAATCATGCTAACGAGCTGATCAAGCTAAGTCAAAGCAAAATTTAATTCCATTCAAAATCCACCTATTCAATGTTTAACTAATTAACAAATATAATTAAAATAATTTTAAACCGAGCTAACGAATCTCACTAACGAGTTTTTTCCATTCTAATTGTGCACAGGGTGGATATCCTCGTGTTATCGAGTTTTTCATAAAATTAATATAGTTTAATTTAATATCATGTTATTGGTAGTTTGAAAGTGTTTTTAGAATTATGCTAACGAGCCGAACCGAGCTAAGTCAGAATAAAATTTAATTTCATCCAAAATCCACCCATTCAATATTTAACTAATTAAATAGTAGAATTGAAACAATTTTAAACCGAATTAACGAATCTCGCTAGCGATTTTTTTTCCATCCTAATTGTGCGCACATGTACAGTTTCAGACAGTATCATGCATTTTTCTTAACCACTTAAAAAGAAGTTATTCGTGGCAATGGTGGTGTATGTGGGCCTTCCTCGCTCCGTCATTGGATTTCTCGCTCGACCCTCCTCTTCTACGCAACGAACCAGCTCTGATTTTTGCTGAATGGCCAACTGAATCCTCGAATCGAATCAATCCCCATCCAACCGCCTTGCAACTTGCAAGTCATATGGATGTTCTTTCCGAACCTAATCGCCCCAAAATCTCAATCCCCACCAACCACAGCCTACACAACAGAGATCATGGAGAAGGAGGCGGCGATTGCTGCTGAGGAATGCAGGATGAAGGAGATCGTCCTTGCCAAGCAACGATACAGTCGGTCGCGACGGCCGGCGAGAGTTGCGCCCCTTCCTCCTTTTTTCCCCATTGCCACGAAGCATGATAGAAGCAGGCTAACAGAGTCAGGTAACCATAATTCTTCGATTGATTTGTCGTTAGTTCTGCCTACGACTATATATAGGGGGCAAAAGAAACATAATCACATGTTTTTTCTTACTTGGAATCACCAGGGATAGCGCACGGATCAATCCCAGATAGGCCGATAAACCTCACACCGTCGCACACAAGGTTCCAAAACCTCTGAATCCCGGCGGGGCCGGTACCTGTTTCCAGCCGGTTACTGGCCGGTAACTAGAAAAACCGAGGAAAACTTGATCAAATTTCAAGTTTTAAAATTTGAATTTAAAACCAGTAACGGGAAAAACTAACCGGTTATTGCCCAAAAAATGGAGAAATCGCTAAAAACTGAAAAAACCGGGAAACACAAGAAAAGATTAAATTTGGGATGTTTCAAAGCATATTTAGCTCATACAATAAGTAATTTAGTACAAAAAAAATTTAAATCAACCTAGGAGGCACAAAAAACTCATAATATAAATGCATTTTGGAAAAACTTGATCGGTTTTTTATTTTCTGGTACCAACCGAAAAATCCAGTTACCGGCGTAACCACTGGTTTTCCGAACCATGGTCGCACAGCCATGAAACAAGGCTAAATTTTTTTTTTTTGAAATTTGGTGAGAAACTTGTTGAGCTGTTTGGTTTTGTCAACGCTTAGGACCATGGGTTTTTTTATTTATTTTAGCTTATCCTATTTCCTGTTCTGAAAAAAAAAACAAAGTTCAAACCATATGTGCCAATATCATCATCATTCATCAAAGAGGACATGAAGGATGGTGACGGCGTTGCTCGGTACCAAGTTTCTAGGTTTTGTTCTCGTGCAATTTCTTTTTCTATTGTTCGTAGCTAATGGCCAAAGAATAAAGCTACGTGGTTCCTTACTTATGAAAGGTAACAACGGCGGGGCCGAGATTGCACAACATGGGCCGCATGGAACTTGGCCAGGCATAGCAGCGAAGTCAAGGGCGTGAGTGTGCCAAGCATGGTTGCGGAGGCACAACATGGATGCGTGCGGAGCTCAGCCGGGCTCCCAAAAAGAGTGGTAGTGTGGTTCAGGATGAGCCTAAGGACCTGTTCTTTTTAACTTTTAAAAGCTGATTTTTGATTTTTTTTACTATAACTAGTTTTTAAACAGAGTATTTTTAAAGATAAAATCACTAATTAATTGTAGTAATACTGTATCGACTTCATTTATATCGACAAAAACCGTACGTAAGTTTCTATTATTCTGTAATCTCACACAAACAGTCCAAAACTCACAAGCCGCAGCCAAAAAGAACAGACCCAACATAATGGTTCCATGTGCGAGAGAGTTCCGTAGCAAGAGAGTTTCGTAGCAAAGCACGGACACACAGGCACTAGTACAACCAAAAACTTGAGCCTTCCCAGGGCAATCCGCAGATTGCCATCTTCTTTCAAAATACAGGAGATTTTTTTTCATCCTATTTCATATAATGCGTGCATGTGAAATTTAAGGATGTTCCTATTTATTCATCTACCCCTCTCCAACATTTATAAGTGTTATTCCTCAGATCCCACTGTCATTTCCCTATGTCACTCTCCACTCTCTTGGTCTTATAACATCTTTAGTCCATGTATTTGATCAAAATAATATTATACGAGAGTAAACATAACGAATTCACCGTATTTAAATTTAAAGTATCAGCAACATTCACCTACGTGTAAAGATTGCACCTGGGAGCAGCAATTTTCTTTACAACAAAGATCACAATTGAAGCGACTGGTTACAAGAGTTCCATTTTACCTAACCTCAACTGCTCAAGGGCAACTTTCTACTTGAATCTTTGTAATGAAACCACACGTGCTGACAGACACTCCAAATCTTGGTCACTTGCATGCGTAGTAAACGAACAAATGTGAATAAGATAACCATCTTCCTTGTGTACAGTCCACGCTCTATATTCTACAATAAACAGGAGGTCATCCTCTCCAGGTAAGTTTAGCTACGACAAAGTTATACCAGGGAGTTTGTATGTTGACCATCCTGCACGCGCGCCAGCAAAATCTGAGCACTTCGATGTGCTTAGCAGCATTTTGATGGAAAACAGATGAGATACAGACAGCTGCTGCTTCAACATGATTCACCACTACGAAATAATGTGGACAATGGGGGATGGCTTCCATCAGCAAGATTCGCAGCTGGCCTTCTTGCTAAAGCAGCATCCTCAGTGGATGCACACCGTGATTCATCACTCATTGTGTCCATGATCACTTTTCCGAGAACAAATCGGACCTCACCATGATGCCCATCCTTCAGCAACTCATAATCAATCTCATGCATCCCTCTTCTCCCATTATATGAAGTCAAATCAGAGTCAAGACCCTCAAATATTCTCAACAATCTTCCCCCCTCCTTGTCCGATACAAACACCTGGGAACAAACCCACTAACAAATCTTAGTATTAAATTCGCGCTGAAGAACAAAAATGTGGGGCACTTAAACTAAGGCTCATAAATTATATAAGGACCATTCCAGCTACTTCTATATATTTTGTCTTGTTAAATTTGGCATCAATCGACAATCGATCATTAATATTGCGTGCTTACTTACATAAGACGGTGGGTAACATTCACGTTTAACTGTCAGAACAGAAATTGCTTTAAGTAACATCAACAGAAGTTCCACTCAATAAAATAGTGATGTATGGACGGAAAAAATGAAATTAATACTTGAGAGCACAAAACTATGATGATTGAACCTGCAAACAAAAGGTCTAAATTCACAAAACACATAGCTGATTTAGCTTGGAAAAAAGGGATAACAAAAATTTGCCCCCAGAATACAATGATGCACAGTTGTGAGTTAAGATATGCGGAAAAAAAAATACTTGCCACTCCTGAAAATTGTGAAGCCTCCGAGTATCTAGCTAGTGATTGCTGGAGAGCATCTAAACATGTCAATGTATATACTGAAGAATTGACTAGTGATGCTAGAAGTGATGTTTGTTCCATAAGATTATCCAGTTTGGTCCCAGAAGGTCCCAGTGTTTCTGGAACAAATGGAGCTGGTGCTCCAATATCTTGATTCAGGAACTTGATGGTGCTTTCCCATGTTCCGAAATATAGCAGTGCAGCAAAAGCCCTGATTACCAGGGCATCTTGGGGAGAATTTACCAATGCACTGTGAAATGCCAACAGCGCTAGCCTGTGGAATAATATGAAATGAATGAAATGCAAGGCTGACAAAGAATGGCAATACTGAGCACTGAAAATTGGATCACATGGTTATACTACTTGGTTGCCAAATAAATGAAAGAAAAAACAGTTTTACTCAGAAGTCAGAACATACGATGGTTGGTATAAGCACCAAAGATGACCATTCAAATGCACACTGACAGTTATGGAATTGTAGTGCAGAAATATCTAAAATAAATGAAGTGCGTGCTTCCAGGCTGACATAGATAAATTAGAAGATAATCCACTTTGTCCTCTCCACTACCTGTCCAGACTAGAGAGCATCGTTGTTATGGTGGAGCCATCTACCAAGGCGAGTAAGGGGCGCCTGGACGCCATGGCGACGGCAGGCGAGTTGCCACGCTGTGCATGTATGTATCCATTCCAGCATGCATATACTCAGTACTCTGTAACGCGATTCAATATCTGCCGACTCTCGTCTCCCCACACTATCCCCTCTCTCTCTCTGCCTCGCAGACCTGCACCTTGCCCTCATCGCCGCCTCGCCTCCTCTAGTCCTCCCCCTGCTGCGCCTCCTCTCCGCGCCGCCGCCTATTCGCGGTGCCTCTCCACCTCCCCCCCCCCCCCCAGTTGAGGCAAAGCTCCACGGCATCCTCCCAGCACTGTCGGGACGCCTAGGCGACGCTGTAACATTGATGCTAGAGTATACAAGCATTTTACGCTAGCCTTGTAAGCACTGTATGCCGAGAATCTTCCACTAACATGGAGAGTACATAGAAATGCAAGGTAAATATGATACTATTGCAAGACCATGCATATCTACTAATTTTGAGAACCTGTCAACCAAGGTGATGTTCTTAGTTTTGTTATGGGTATTTGACGTATTTCTTAGTGTTCTAGAGTTGTCTTATGTGTGTCTCACGTACTCTATATATAGCTCTTTGGACTGAGTTCAATACACCTAACTATTCATCCATTTCTCTCTTCGTCGTACATGGTATCAGAGCTTTGAGTTCTTCGAGCCATACCTTTCGCTCATCTTCCGCTGCAGCTACCCCCGAAAGGAGCAATCTTCACTCCCAAGGGCGGCCACCTCCTAGTAGTATTACTATCGGTAGCAGCAGCGGTGACCGTCTTCGGTCGTCTCCACCTCGGCTCCCCATGCGAGCGACGCTGGTTCTGGCCAGGAGACAGCCTGCTGACGCCATATCCGAGCAAGAGATGTGAGCCCTTTGAGGCCGTAGCCGCCCTCTCCTGTGGCCGCCGCCGTCTCCTCCCATCACCGGATCTGGCCTCCCTGACGCCGCCCCACACGGATCTGGCCTCCCTGAGGTCACCATCATCAGATCTAGCCGCCTCGAGCTCGGATCTAGTTGCTGCCCCGAGCTGGGCTGTGCCGGGACGCTGCCGGCCTCGCCACACCTCCGCCTCGGCTCCCCACGCAAGAGACGAGGGCTCTCCGAGACCGCCGCCGTACTCACCTATGGACGCCGCCTCCTCAGTCGTCGCCGGCTCCCAAGCTCATTGCAGCCGTCGAGCTCGACTCCATCTCCCTCGAGCTTCGCCGTCCTCTTGGCTCGCTCGACGCCTCAGCCGGCCCCTCTGTTCCCTTCCATTTGGGCTCTTCTTTGAGCCCCCTCCTCTCCGGCTGCAAAGAAGCCTCAGAAGACAAGCAATCTTATTTGCAAGGATTGCGAAGGAAATGTTGCAATCTTATGCACCCAATGTGAGGGAAGTGGGGTGAATTCTATTGACCATTTCAATGGTCGATTTAAAGCTGGAACATCATGCTGGCCTTGCGGGGGGAGAGAGAGACGTGCGAGCAGCCATGTGCGGTGGTGTGTGTTGGGGCTTGGTGAGGTAGCTGAGGACATGTTGGAGAGCTAGATCTTTGGTGTTGGTGTTGCTGCTGCTAGTATTTGCTGCCTTTGAGTCTTTTTCTTTTGAGTTTTCCGTTGCGTCTAATCAAATCCATATCATCTATCTTTTAGTTCGTTAGAGTTGTGCGAGTCCACAAATACCCTTAACAGGTTCTATGAACATAAGCTGATAACATATGTCAGAACTCAGAACAACCACTATAATACACAGTACACATCCATGCTGACTAGAACAGTCCTAACAGAGCAAATAAAATGTTTATGTTAGCTTTACTAGAAATCAAGACATAGATAACAGAACAATAAAGGAACAACTATAGGTCTATATTGCCCAGGTCAGTGCAAGCCTAATCACTTAATCAGCTATACTTCCGGCTTGGCCGATTGTTGGTATATCTGGTGCCAAGATCTTCCTGAGAAGTATACATGTAATACTAGCCAGTACAAAGGAATGCTGAACGATTTTATTACCCTTTTTACCCCTAAGCACAGCCAGGTAAAAATATGCACAAATGCCATTTAGAGTTTCTTACCACAAAGAGCAGTCGCATGGTCGGTCAGCAGAGAGTAATTTATCAAGATTAGCCAATAATTTCTGCATATTTGAAATCCACAGCATGAGATAGCATATAAACCCTAATCTTAAAACTCAAATATCTCATTAACTAACGGGAAGGATAACCAGATAGCCTCTACTTATCCATGCAATAGAAATTCCAAAAGGGAATCAACAGGAAGTAATTGTTAACTAAACATATATATATATATAGTACTGCTAATATATAATACCGAACTTAGAAAGCATCAGAAATAAAACAAATTATAAGCAGTAGGTCTAAAACATTGCAACGATAGGTCAAATAAAGTAAACAAGCCCTTCATTTCAGATCTCACTATTGAGAACACTCTGTTAGTACTTAGTACAAAAGTGTACAGTGTTTCCATAATTTCTTCACCCAAAAAGCCAAACAATAAAAAAAAAGAAATATAAAAATGGACTGGAGGCTTGAAGGTGTTGATGGAATCCGCTAGGGCCTCTAGGTGAGGAAATGCCACTGTCACGTGCGCGTGACTGTTCACGTAAACAGTGTACAGTTACTGTTTATGTAAACAGTGCGTGTCTACTGTTTACTTCAGCCAGCCAGCCTGACGTCCTGCAGGGAGTCCTAATCCAAGAGGAGGATTAGGAAGGTTGAATAGAGCTTGTAATTGAGTCCGTGAGTTAGTAAAGATAGAGTTGGTAAGTTAGAGATAAAGTTAGTAAGTTAGAGAGAGTAACAGAAGGAGTCCACATGCTAGGAGGCAACTCATCCTCTATATAAGCAGGCTATGTACATGAGTTTTAGGCTAGCAATGAAGTAATGAAGATAAATTAATCTAGTCTCTCCCCCAAGTTCTATCATCCCAATCTATAGTCAAATCTCTCATCCCACCAAACCGACGTTGTCCGGCCTTCCTTCTAGCAGTGTTTACCTCGATGAACTAAGGTTCATCACATTTGGTATCAGAGCAGTCGATTCCTTCCCACGACTTCTACTACCATAGCTCCTATTGCCGAGTCGTTGGCCACGATAAAGACTAACGCCATCAAGATTGCTGACATCAACAAGAAGATGGCGGCAATCTTCCTCAACATACATGCAACCTTAAAGAAGATCGCAAATCAGAAGGCGCAACAAGAGGCGGTAGTGGCATTGTTCCCAGCAGCCGTCATGGCGCCGCCAGAACATATCGTGGCAACTGCGGTTCTGCCAACACGTGCCGCAACCCTGCCACATCTTGCCGCGGCAGCCGTATTGCTGCCGAAGCTTGCCGTGACAACCTTGTCACTATCGTGACCCGTTGTGGTAACTCACGCCCGCCGCGACCGTGCCATATCACGGTGTTGCCGAAGGCCGCCGTGACCCTACCGAAGCCTGTCGCGGCAACCGTATCATGGAAGCCTACTACAACGCTGCCATAGTTGCCACTGCGTCTGCCATGGCGATCACAGATGTCATCAATATTATTGCACGTGTACGTGAAGGCTACAGTCTTCAAAGTCACCAATAAACGTCACATTATCTCGTCAACTTGAAATCTCCTAGGGCTGCAACCATGGCCGCCACCAAAGCTCACAGTTCGAGAACGAGCTATCGCAAAGTGAGCGAGAAGATGTTTATGTGCGCGGTACTGTTCACATGAACAGTGCACGGTTACTGTTCACATGAGCTTAACGTCCTGCAGGGAGTCCAAATCCAAGTGGATTAGGAAGGTTGAATAGAGTTTGTAATTGAGTCCATGAGTTCGTAAAGATAGAGTTGGTAAGTTAGAGATAAAGTTAGTAAGTTAGAGTTACATACTTACATATGGAGTCCGCATGTTAGGAGACAACACATCCTATATATAAGCAGGCTGTGTATGTGAGTTTTAGGCAAGCAATGAAGCAATGAAGATGAATTAATCTAGTCTCTCCCTAAGTTCTATCATCCTAGTCTATAGTCAAATATCTCATCCCACCAAGCCGACGCCACCCAGCCTTCCTCCCGGCGGTGTTTACCCCGATGAACTAAGGTTCATCACAGCCACCCGATAATTCAGCCAACCCCACCATGCATGTTAACAGCTATTGATGTGTAACAACACTAATACCAGCACCAAAGTCAAATGCACACTTTAAATTATTTCACTTTTTTAAGTTTAAATTTCCACACAACATGGCACATTCTCCGAGTTACTCACCATGAGCATCAAATCTCTGTCACTTGATTTACCCTTTATCTGATCTGACAAATATGCTGCCTAAAATACAAATAGCATTCAATAGATGAGTAAATCGAAAGATGGAAGTGGTCACAACCAGGATTGCATTTCTCAATTTACCTGGAAAGGCAGTAAAATATCGAGAAGCCCGTATTTGCTAAGTAATCTAACGGAAGACTCTGCTGCCCCATGAGAAAGCATATATTTCATTTCTAGCATCAACCTTGTCTACAACAGAAAAAAGAAATGAAATACGTGAGAAAATATACATGTTTGTATATTCACTTTCAGGGAGAGAGAATAAAGTAATAAACCTTGTCGATATTTATTATGGATGAAGAAAGGTCCTGTATTGCAGTGGAAGTTTCGCTGGAAAACTGAAAGCCAAGGCGAGCAGCAATTCTCAAGCCACGCAAAATCCTGGCTGAAATAAACTAAAATAGTATTATCTAAATTTGTCTTGGATAGATAGACAATCTCAATTAAGAACATTCCTTGAACACATACCAGAGTCCTCTTTGAAAGAAAGATGGGCAGGAATCACCGTACTCACCTGATAGTTGATTTAAGGAGTTAGCCAGAAGAAAAAGGCAGAGGAAATCAGGATATTGCTGAATCTACGCCTAAATTGAGATGGCTCTCACTGACTATTACCTTATTGTTTCTTATATCCCTTACTCCATTCACATAATCATAAATTCTGTATACAAATGGGTTAAAGAATAGGCTGCCATACAAGAATAGCAACAATGCTAGTAATTAGCTCCTGTGATGTTTCACCAAAAAAACATTTGTTGATCATTTGAAGTACAAAATTTCCTTCAGAAGATTACCTGTTTATTGTGAAGTCTCTTTTCAAAGAATTCTTCCAGCGAAGAATATCCCCCTCATCATAACCATTTAACTCTGTTGAACAATCTACCTCTTCACTTCCATTCACATATTTATCATTTGTTCTGAAGCTTGAAACCTGTTAGAACAAAACAAATTCCAAGCAAGCAAGGGTCAGAGAACATTGCTGCAAAAACAAGTGTTCACAATGTTGATGTTCCTATGAATAACAAACCTCGATGATTGAGCCATATATATTAATCCGGCAGATTGGAAAGCGTTTGCCAATAATTATACAGCTTCTGAAAACCTCTTTTTTAATCTGTAAAGAATCAGAAGCAGGTCAATGAAACAAAGGCATCAGAGTTTTTGGGAAAAGAACAACTTATGACCTTTGAATGAACCAAAACCTGTTGGAGGCTTGCAGTGGTAATCACATCAAAATCTTTAGGTGCCCTTTTCAGTAACAAATCTCTCACGCATCCCCCAACAAGATAAGCTTCAAAGCCTGCAATACAACTCTGTCCTTGAGTACTGCATACATTCTTATATGTATTCAACAAGTGAAAACACCATATACATATGTGCCTCTCCTCGTGAGTTCAAACAGAATACACATGCCCTTCCAAAGAATCCAGCCACAGTCAAGATGAAGAAGGAAGAGAAATCAAATTTCACAAACATCTCACAATGAATTTTGCAAAACTTGCCTACTTTCATCTCAACCATTGATTTCTGATCAAAGTGGATGCTTTATTGGATGGGAATGGCATTCAGCTTTATTGGATGGGAATGGCATCTGAACTGTGACAGAACGAGGTATAAACTCATGCATTGCAAGGACATGCATTACGGGATTGGCTCCTTTTGTTTGCCTTTTTTTATATGTTAGAATTGGTCACTTTATGCACTTCAACAGGGGGAAAAATAAAATAAATAAGCATGACATATCACCTAATTTCATCGATTTTGTAATATATTTTTTAGCGCAATATATAGTATGAAGAAGCAAATGCATGGCATGACTATGGCATATCAAAGCTCTTAACTTGGAAACAGATATATATGACCGAGAGACTTGTTGTGCACCTTTTCGTCTTAGCATTTGTAGAACAGTCCAAGCATGGCGAGGTATAGCACCCCTGGGAATACCAAAAGCCCTCGAGTTAAAACGTCTCCAGGATGAAGGATCCATGAGTCCTGCACGAATTCAAATATTTTGAGTTCCACGCTGTGTATACCAGTTTCTTTGGCAACATTGTAAAGTTAGTTTTGGTTTATTGACGTTTACTTGCACAATTTTACTTAAAACAAAGATTTGTACGAAACACCTAAACAATTGCGCGCTTCCCATAAACCAAAATCCACTCCAAAGAGAAGGCGACCAAGTCCAATAACCTGGCCTTGGCGCGGGAGAGAAACGACCGTTCCGCAGACCATCGCCGTCTCCTTCCTTCATCGAGCCGTACCGCCGCATCTGACAGCAACAGAGCGACGTGTGTGTGAGAAGGGGGGGGGGGGAGCAGAATCTTCGCTTGAAAGCACAGCCAGTGAGGTGCTCGACGAAATGCCCGAGGGAGGGAGAGGGGGTGGTGGGGCAGCTGACCTGGAGATGGGAGGCCACGGACCGGAGGCGGGAGAGGAGAGGAGGAGGCGGGGGAGAGGGCGAGGGGGAGGCGCGCCGTCGGGGCGTCGTCATCGCATGGTCGCGGTGCGGAGGCGGCGGCGTGGGGTGGAGTGGAGTGGGTCCGTGCGTGCGCGCGGTGCGCAGCCGGCCGGACGCGCCGGCTCGGTAGGTTAGATATGTGAATACTGCCTCTGGGGCTCTAACGCGAGGTGGGCTAGACCCTGCGGCAACCAAGTCGGGCCTCCTTGTGACGGCCTCATGGGCCGTTGGTCCATTCTAATCCGCTTCACCTGGCGCGCACGTAGCCCACTGCTGCTTGGTCCATACTAATCCGCTCGCCATCCGGCAGCCCAGGGCGAGGCCGGCCGCGGACTCCACGAGTTAAGGATCAGCCGCTGATTCGGAACCGGCCCGGTCGTAATGAGAGGTCGTCCGTCCATTCGCGCAGTTTTGGAGCCCGTGGACGAATTCGCTCCCTGCATAACGGCTCTCTCCCTTGGGCTTGGGCTTGAGGGACGACTTTTTATGGTAGTTAGTTTTTAAACAACTATTTTTAAAAAATAAGATCTATAAATTAATTATAATATATGCTATCTTAACTTTATCTATATCAGTTAAAATCATACGCGAATATCTATCTCTATACTCTCTCTTGAGAACAGCTAGAATTTAAAATTTTAAGCCAAAAGTCATAAGTCACAACAAAAAAGAACTCACCCAACACTTGTCCCAGCTCGATGGAATCTTTGACCATGTGTCATAGCCATAGACTCTAGGCAGTTTCTCTGGAAGCTGAAATAAATGATACGACTTTTCCAAATGGCTTGCTAAGCTTAAAATCATATGCGTCGTCCATATTGGTTCTTCGTTGTTTCGAAAAACATAGATAAAAAGCCATCAACTATAACAAAAAAACACGTCCTTTATACACATACCCGTATTAGTATCACAGAAAATTATTCCTTTTTCTATGTAATAGTTTTCCTTTTATACACATCCTTCATATTAGGCTATGTTCTAAACAGTTTCTGACTTATAAAAATCAGAAGTTGAATAGAGTGGCTTCTCAGGGTGGTTTCTATAAGTCGTTTGTAGGAGTCACTCAAGGAGCTGCTTTAAACGGAGTGACTTCTCACGCGAGTGTCCCTTACTCCTCGCTCCAAACAGCTTTAGCTTTTAACCTTTTCTAGTTGGCTTATTTAAGTTAGAAATGAACGTCTCGACTTCTAATTTTGGTGTTTTGCTTCTTTTTTTTTTAACTTTTTCTCTCTTATTCATTTGCATTGTCTCTAACGATATAGCATTTTTTCAATTTTCTTTTTTCAGAAAAAGCTAAAAGTCGGTATAATGCAATTTCAGTAAAAAAACAAAAGTCATAATTAAATGTTTAAGCCAAAAGTTAGTTAGAACAGGCCAAAGCTAAAGCTAGTGGTTTATTTTCTTGCATGTCGATTTCCTTTTTTCATACATACTTTGCTTGTCGATTTCCTTTTTTTAAAGGCATTGTTTGACGATTTCATGTAGGACATCTGCTCTCTGATAAAGTTCAACAAAAACCTTCAGTCGAAAAAAGGAACATGTAAACGCAGCCTAGCGCACAAGGCACAGTAGGCAGCTCGGGTGATGGGACTAGAACCTTCTTCTATCCACACCGACCCTTACCGTCCGGTCCACGCGGGCCCACAGCGCGCAAGGGATCACGGCCTTCCATCCCTGTCCCGCGGTCATTTTCCGCCGTAAAATTCTCCGCCCAAAGTTATTCCTGCCTTCCCTTCTTCCTCCTCCAACACGCCCGTACAAAAAACACGAGAGAAAAAGGGGAACAAACATACAGTCGCAGCCACAAACCCCACGGCACACGCCAGAGCCGAATCGGAGCCGAAGGCCCACGGCCCGGCCAGTCGAACCTAGAGCCAGGGCATGGGCGGCGGAGACGGCGACGCCGGCGAGTCCGCGCCGGCGACGCTGCACATCCGGTGCACCAGCGGCTCCAAGTTCGCCGTGCAGGCCGACCTGGGCGTCACCGTCGGGGCGTTCAAGGCGATCGTCGCCGAGAGCTGCGATGTGCCGGCTCCGCAGCAGCGGCTGATCTACAAGGGCCGGATCTTAAAGGACGAGCAAACCCTAGCCAGCTACGGTGCGTGTACTTCTTCACCGGGAAGAGCTCCTGCTTTGGTGCGATTTGCCCTAATCTCATTTGGTCGGTGCGATTAGTTAGGTCTGTGCGTGAGTTGCGCTGGTGTAGGTCCAATTCTGCCTAGCTGGTATGTTGGATGCAATGCCTGTCTGTACTTGTGTTCGCAGGAGTAGGGCTGGCTCCTTCAACGACGTGTATGAATTATCTCGTAGATTTGCCATGTTCCGTGGTAGATGCAACATGATGGTTATGCATAGGGAGCCTAGTGCGTTAATTGATAGTTTGATACTGCAGCGCAGTGAAGATGTAGTAGAAGGAAAATAAACACCGCCATGGTGCAGTGACGTGAATGCAGTTCTGAACATCATGTAGCCATGCAAGTGACAGCGTCAAGTGTGCACTGTTAAGTAAAATTCTAGGTAGTGATGCACTGCTAGGTTTGTACGGTATAAATAATAGGAATGCAGGAATCGACATTCCTTGGTGGATGTTGAATTGTTGACAGCACTTGGTGATCAGCAATAGGGAAGTTTATTACTACTATTTTTTGAGTGCCCGCCATCTTATTTTTGTCGGTTGCAAGTGCATGTTGCCGCCATCTTATTTTTGTCGGTTGCAAGTGCATGTTATCAGCCATTATGATCCACGTGTAATGTGGTAGCTTGTACAGCTGATAATAGCCTCAAGTTATCATGCTTATAGCATTGACTCTTGTTGTGTTTCGACATCAACAAAACCACCTTTTCAGTCAGGGGCATTATCCACATGGTCACTCCCCATAAAACGGAAATGTAATACGTGAAAAAACTATTACCAAAAAAAAAGTTCTCCACAAAATTTGATCTGTGCACGCTGTAACTTGTTCGAATCAGTCTCTCTGCAAAGCAGGGGAAAGACTACCTAGAAAATCCCCTTCCCTAGACCCCACACAGTGTGGGAGCTTTGGCACTGGGTACGCCCACACTGTAACTTATTGCAATTGAGCCTATTTTAATCTGCACCCACAACTCAATGTTTCTTTAGAAAATTTGAGTTTTACGTTTCTCCTAATTTTCAACTTTATACTGCATTATTGCTCTTGGAAATCTTTTTTTTGGCTTCAGTGGTTCTACCAATGGGAGCATTTCTCTGATCTCAATTGTGCCCCGCTCCAAACGGCTTCAGCTTCTGGTTTATTTTGGCTTCCAGCTTATTTAAGTCAGAAGTCACTTGAAATGCATCGGCTTCTAATTTTGGTTTATTGTGGTTTTTCGGCTCTTTTGTTGTTTCTTTTGTCCCCTTATTTCTTGGCATTGGCCGTGACGATATAACGGTTTTTTCTCATTTTTTCTCAAAAAAGCTAACAGCTGCTACAGTGCAGTTTCAGCAAAAAGTCATAGTCAGAAGCTTAAGCCATAAACCAGTTGGAGCACCACCAAAATATGAACTTGCCTGTTACTGTGGCCCGCCATTTTGGGACTTCTTTTTCTTGCTTTTAATTCCAGTAATCATTTATATCAGAGATAATTTATCTATTTTGCATATTACCAGTTGAGAAACATTTACGGCGTGCTTTATACACTACAACTTTCTTATGTTATATAATTGATTCATTTTCAGGCTGCACAATAGATTACATATAGTTTTTACATCATATCATTTATTCCTCTTTAAATTGGGTGGCAAAGTTGCAATAATTCGGCAATTTGAACTTTAGTTATAGCATCACCAATTCACCATGATATGTGTAGCTTGTTCATTTGGATTTTTTTAGGAGAATGTTGCCTGACAGTATTAGCCTAACACACTTGCTTTAGGCAAACAAAAAAAATAGATATTGAAAATCACTTGCAAGTTTCAAATTCTATAAACCATACATACTAAAATGAACCAAATATGGACAATTCCTTATGCATGACTAATGTTCTTCAGTACCACATCAAAGGTAGTGATTTCTGTGAGTTCCATGGAAAATGAGAAGATTTGTGTTTTTTAGCTATGCCTGTGCACTCATGTGTGCTCACATTTGCAGGAACTTTTTAGTCATTACATGATAATTAGGGGCTAATAGCTTACTGATGGCATGATTTATCTATCTACTCGTTTTGTGTGGGAATATATTGCTTCACATTCCTATCGATTAGAAACAGCACTTTTTGAATGTGGCACATTTAGATATAGAGCCAATCCGATAGGCGCTCTATGTAGTGGTCGGCCTTCCTAGTAGTCGGGGCCTCTTGGCAATATCCGGCATACTAGTAATCGATTATTTGGCCTTTTGCGGTCGAACAACCTATGAACAATTGTAGCCTACATAACCTACCTACCTGAGTCAAGCTGCAGCCTGATTCTGGGAACTTCACTAAGCAGTTAGCTGTTACCTTTTCCAACTCTTGCTTATTCTTATGCCTGCTTTCCTTTTGAAGGTATGGAGACAGACCACACCATTCACATGGTGCGTGGTGCCGCACCACCAGCAGCATCAACTGCACCTGCTGCAGGCAACCATGGAACTTCTGCTTCTACTCCTGCCAGTGCCCCAGCAGCTGGTTTAGGCCTGTTGCAAGGTCTGGGGGCTACAGGGACTGCTAACAGTGGAGGATTGGGTTTATTTGGCTCTGGCCTTCCAGAATTAGACCAGATGCAACAACAGTTAACCGAGAATCCCAACTTAATGAGGGAAATAATGAATACTCCGCTCATGCAGAATATAATGAATAGCCCCGATCTAATACGCAATATAATTATGAACAATCCTCAGATGCGTGAGATCATTGATCGTAATCCAGATCTTGCCCATGTCCTCAACGATCCAAGCATTCTACGCCAGACTGTTGAAGCAGCTAGGAATCCTGAACTTATGAGGGAGATGATGCGGAACACAGACAGAGCCATGAGCAACATCGAATCTTCTCCGGAAGGGTTCAATATGCTCCGCCGCATGTATGAAACTGTTCAAGAGCCATTTCTGAATGCAACAACAATGGCCGGGGAGGGTGATAGAAATCCAAACCCATTTGCAGCTCTTCTAGGAAATCAGGGGTCTAACCAAGCCAGAGATCCGGCTGCCAATGCAGCAACTACTGTTTCAGAGTCCACAACAGGGTCTCCTGCCCCGAATACTAATCCACTTCCAAATCCCTGGAGCACAATTGGTAGGTTTTGGGTACTCCATGTTTTTGTTCTTGGTATTTGCATGTATTCTTGTCCTGTTTTGCTATCTAAAACATTGAATCAACAGCTGGTGCTGCACAAGGAGCAGCAAGACCTTCTCCTGCAAGCAATGCAAGGAGACCCACAACTGGTGGCCTGGGAGGGTTGGGTTTTGCAGATTTGGGAAGTATGCTGGGTGATGGCTCTGACACGTCTTCCTTGAGTCAGGTTTTGCAAAACCCTACTATGATGCAAATGATGCAGAACATTATGTCTAATCCTCAGTCCATGAATCAGGTATGCTGGTTCAATTATTTCTGTTGCGGAATTGTTGATGAAGAGTGTCTCTTGACCTGCATGATACATGATGTTTTGAACCCCTCATGATGTTGTCTTGTGCACAGTTGCTTAATATGAACCCAAATGTACGTAATATGATGGAGTCGAATACTCAGTTGAGAGAAGTGTTTCAGAATCCGGAATTTCTTCGCCAGTTGACATCTCCTGAAACATTGCAGGTGGAATCAGTTATACTGCTGTAGTTACATGCAGATCATGTGATTATATGAAAGAATAATGGTTCTTTTTTTTATGCAGCGTTTAATTTCGTTTCAGCAGGCTTTGATGTCTCAACTTGGTCAACAGCAAGCTAGCCAGTGAGTATCTCCAGTTCAGCTTGACCTCCTTAGCTCATGATGTTGCTGAATACCTTATCTCTAAGATAGAAATTTGCTTGTTAAGCCTAAAATTAGGATATTAGGTGCATGTCATTCTTGCTGGTAATTATGTTAAGTATTGCTCTATGCACTGTTTGTTGAATCATTTTCTTGTTTTATTCAGGGACCGAACCCAAGCAGGTACTGGTGCAGGTAATTTCATCTTCCAGTTCACTATCTGAACGATTTTTCCTAGCATTGCCATATGAATTCGTATGAGAAGCTTCTTGCAAGTCATTTATATTAGGTTTTATTGATGGTCTTGTCTCTACATGTTGGTGATAAGTTGCAAGATCACTTGAGCATTGCTTCCGATAAGGTTTATTTTTACATAAAAAATAGGACATTGACATGAGAATATTAATCATTAAATGCTTAGCTACCTGTAACATGTGTACATTAGAGCACTTAAGGTTTTCTTCTTTTGAGATATGTAACTTGATCATATAAACTGAATCACGAGCAATGAAATTAATGCCCTCCAGACTAATATACTATTATACTCTACTGGGAAACAATTGTTAGTTACTTTCCTGATTTGGTGACCACGTATGCCCTGGTTTATTTTGTTTACTGATATATTGAGGTGCCTGATCCAACTCCAATGGGATTAAATTGCTTCATGAGAAGTCAATGTGGAATTTTATCTTATGCTTGCCAACTTGCATCAAATTCAAAGTGCTCAGACCTTTAACCACCTTATCAAGTAGACGTATATGTTGTTATTACTTATTAATGACTTACAAAAATACTTGAATGCTAGGCAATGCTAATCTCAACACCTTGATGAGCATGTTCAGTGGGCTTGGCGCAGGTGGTGGCCTAGGTGTTTCAAATACCCCCAATGGTCAGTATGCATTTTGTAGCCTGATATTAGAAGAAATGTTCCAGTGCTACCAAGTGTGGTTTCTACGAACCTTGTTCACTAATTACGCAATGTCCAAATTTGCAGTGCCACCAGAAGAACTATATGCAACACAACTAGCTCAGCTCCAAGAAATGGGTTTCTTTGACACACAGGAGAACATCCGAGCTTTGGTTGCCACCGCTGGAAATGTTCATGCTGCAGTGGAGCGACTTCTTGGGAATTTTGGCCAGTAGATTATGGTGATCAAAGCTCTGCCCATCATGTTACCTGTAGTTCGCAATTGTAAGGTTATCTGGTTCATTGGTTTTATACCCCGTCAGATTCAAAGGCACCATCTAGATTCTATGTTTTAAGACTACCGGCGAGCCTTTGCATACATGGGTCCCATGTCGTGGTTAAAACAATGGTGTATTGAGAGAGCTTGGGTTGGTGTACATACATATTGAATTATGGGGTCTTACTGCAGTGTACATGGCCGTTGTTCCTGCTTTTGCCGCCCATATATGGCCAACATTTCCATTGAAGATTTGCAAATTTGGTTAGTTCGTATGTTGGTGGGATGATGGGATTGAAGGGCATCTGTGAAAGCTTCATAATGGTAAGATGTGGAGGTGGTTGCCTGCATGTGTCATGTTGAAACTTATTTTGTGCCACCTTTTTTTTTTTGAAGTACTAGCCTGTTGTAAAGCTGTTGTAAAGAAGCCTGAAGGATGAGTAGCCGAAGCAGACCCTCAACTGCCTGACGTTGCTCTGTAATCTATACCTGATGATGCTTTTCAGTTGTGTATTTTCGCATGCTTTGTACCTTGTATGACGTTTTCTTTTTTTCTTGTCGGCAAGAAGGCGGCCGCGCGGCGCGAGTTGCCATGCCCACCGGAACAAGCGAAGGATCGTGATTCAGCGGTACAGCCGTATATTGGTCGATAGAGTGAACGTGTAACACCGTGATGCACCGCGCGTATCAGGTGAAACAAAATCTTGGGAGCTGTGGTTCCAAACGGAAGCCCTCTGGTGGTGCTTTCTCCGCCTTTTGGTAAGGTGGTACGGTCACATGGATATACCAATGACCATCGTATCTCGTCTGCCATGCCATCCTCGCAATGTGAACGGCATCTGCAAGCCCGAGCAAAAAATCCCAGTCCAGTTCCGTTTTTTTGCCTACGTTTATCGGCTGGCCACAGCAGAAACAAACTCCGTTGGCCTTTGTTTTTTTCTGGACGGCGAGCGTCGGGGAGCGTGTGGATGAGGCGCGGCCATATCCACCCATCCGGAGCAAAAGCACACGTAGCACGAGGGAGACGACGAGTGCTCGGTCGAGGCTAAGGACTGCGTGAGCCGTAGCCCCACGAGCCCAGAAAGATCCGAGACGCGTCAAACCACTGCGCGCCTTCTCGCCTATAAGTAGCGCACTGTGTGGCGACCCTCGCGCACGTAATCGCCCGCGCCGGCCGCCGTTAGCCATGGACCCGTACAAGGTACTACCGCTTCTCTCCCCTGGCGTCGTTAGCTCAGGCGTTGTTGTTGTTGTTCTTGCAGCGATGGTGGCGCTAGCTGCTCGCGTGCGTTGCGTTCGGTTTGGTTTTTGTTACTGACGGGTGCGTTTTTTTTCTTGTGTGTCTTCGTGCAGCACCGCCCGTCGAGCTCGTTCAACGGCCCGTTCTGGAGCACCAACTCCGGCGCGCCCGTATGGAACAACAACAACTCCCTCACCGTCGGCCCCCGTGGTACGCGTCGCATCCCATCGCTCGCCTGCGTGGGGCACTTTCCCTTAGACTGTTATTACTCTCCCATGTCTTGTGCCGTTAACATTTTATATATATATTTTTTACAGTCTTTGAGATACGATTTTGATTGATATTTTTGTAGTCTTATAACAAAATATACTGTTAAAAATTATAATATTTTAAATATAATTTTTACATAACCAATCTAAATATTTTTAAATTTATTAATGTTTAAATTTAAAAATTTTGACAATGCAAATTCTACTTAATTAAAATGGAACGGAGGAAGTAAGGGGCAGAATCATCCATGAGTTTGTTGATTTGGGCGTTGCGGTGTCGAATTCCCGGTGGTTGGGGTCCGTCCATGTAGTTAGGAGAACGCTAGGGGGCTACTCGTACCGGAGTACGTACTATGTTGATACTGATTATGACAACCTATATAAGCCTGGCCTTTATTTTTGAAGTCATCGGTAGTGCTGTAGTGCAACTTTGACGTTTTAAGTCGTGCTCTACAGAGTTTATAAATCTATTTTTTTTATTTTTTTACTATAATAACTTATAAGCGAGAAATCAAAAGCAGAAGTTGTTAGATTAAGATCTAAGAAGACTTATTCTCAAATAAATTTGAGCAACGATCAAAGGAAATAGCTTATATCGCACCTAAGTCACGATAGTACAGTTTCTCGTAGTGCTGGGCGGGGACTCAAAATTGTCAAGGGTGTTCAACTGGATTACTAAGCCACGATTATCACATTCACAGGAGCCTAATAACTGACTTAAACCGGTATTTGGTAAAGCCCCCAAAGAACATGCCTGGGTGTTGCCGTGTTAATGTTTGTTTGGATGGATGGATGGATTTTACCCCTTACTTAGTAGTACACGCTGAAATTGAAGTCCAGAAACTAGAACACAACCCGTCGCATAGTCGATCCGTGTAAAGTAGGATCATGGCTGTAAACTCCTGACAAAATATGGAATAGCACATATAATACCAAACTTCCTTTTCGTAATCCCTCTGCACCAAGACTGGTACGTTGTGCCTCTGGCAGTTTTTTCCCGTACAGTGAAGTCCAATAATATATTGGTTGAAGAATTAAAGTGGGTTCAGCTTTTCAAAGCAATCGGGGCATAACTAGTCAATTGTAAAAAGAACATATTTTTTCCCTTCAAGTAATTGTTTAAGAATGCTGGAGGGTTTTTTTCGAATCCTACAGAGTTTTAACGGTTTCCTATAACATTCCGGTAAAATTTTTGTGTTCTAAATGGTGCTATTTGTTAAACATTATCCGGATGTTTTCTTTCTAACTATCATCCAGATTTAAAACTGTTAGATTAAAAATCTAATGGCTATGAATTATCCCCATCCCCTTGAATTCTACTCCCTCCTCCTTAAAAAAACTCTCCTTTTTCAAAAATAAGGAGCCCTTGATCTCTAATTTAATAGTAAAAAATTTAAATAATAATTAAAAAGAAAATATCCGAATAATAACTAGACACTCCTATGCTCAATTACATGCTCATGGATGCAATGGGATGCAATGCGATGGTGTGCTGAACTAAAACTTCAGGTCCGATCCTTCTGGAGGACTACCACCTGGTTGAGAAGCTGGCCGACTTCGACCGGGAGCGCATCCCGGAGCGCGTGGTGCACGCCCGCGGCGCGAGCGCCAAGGGCTTCTTCGAGGTGACCCACGACATCTCGCACCTGACGTGCGCCGACTTCCTGCGCGCGCCCGGCGTGCAGACCCCCGTCATCGTGCGCTTCTCGACGGTGATCCACGAGCGCGGCAGCCCCGAGACGCTGCGCGACCCGCGCGGGTTCGCCATCAAGTTCTACACCCGCGAGGGCAACTGGGACCTGGTCGGCAACAACTTCCCCGTCTTCTTCATCCGCGACGGCATGAAGTTCCCGGACATGGTGCACTCGCTCAAGCCCAACCCCAAGTCGCACATCCAGGAGAACTGGCGCATCCTCGACTTCTTCTCCCACCACCCGGAGAGCCTCCACATGTTCACCTTCCTCTTCGACGACATCGGCATCCCCGCCGACTACCGCCACATGGACGGCTCCGGCGTCAACACCTACACGCTCGTCAACCGCGCCGGCAAGTCCCACTACGTCAAGTTCCACTGGCGTCCCACCTGCGGCGTCAAGTCCCTCCTCGACGACGAGGCCGTCACCGTCGGCGGCACCAACCACAGCCACGCCACCAAGGACCTCTACGACGCCATCGCCGCCGGCAACTACCCCGAGTGGAGGCTCTACATCCAGACCATCGACCCCGACCACGAGGACCGCTTCGACTTCGACCCACTCGACGTCACCAAGACCTGGCCCGAGGACCTCATCCCGCTGCAGCCCGTCGGCCGGATGGTGCTCAACCGCAACATCGACAACTTCTTCACCGAGAACGAGCAGCTCGCCTTCTGCCCCGGTATCATCGTGCCGGGGATCTACTACTCCGATGACAAGCTGCTGCAGACCAGGATCTTCTCCTACTCCGACACGCAGCGCCACCGCCTCGGGCCCAACTACCTGCTGCTCCCGGCCAACGCGCCCAAGTGCGCCCACCACAACAACCACTACGACGGCTTCATGAACTTCATGCACCGCGACGAGGAGGTCGACTACTTCCCGTCCAGGTACGACCCCGCCAAGCACGCGCCCAGGTACCCCATCCCATCGGCAACGCTCACCGGCCGCCGCGAGAAGGTGATAATTAAGTTGCTTCTTCTTCTTGCATGTGATAAGTTGCTTAATTATTTGGTCGATTAATTAGTTGAGTACGCGACTGCAAATAACTGATTGATCTGTGCATGCATGCATTGCAGACTGTGATTGCGAAGGAGAACAACTTCAAGCAGCCCGGGGAGAGGTATCGCTCATGGGACCCGGCAAGGTGCGTGCAAAATCGACAGCAATTCATTCGGTTGTTTGAAGCTGTGAACTTGTGAATTGAACTGCATTGGATATACATATGCAGGCAAGAGCGATTCATCAAGAGATGGATTGATGCGCTCTCTGACCCTCGCCTCACTCACGAGATCAGGAGCATCTGGCTCTCCTACTGGTCTCAGGCAAGTCTAATGATCAGATATATTCAGATCAGTCAGCCTCTTGACTTCATGCATGTTTGCTTTCAAAATCAGCGCGCTTTTCTCTTTTAACACAGCGTATTAGCATGCCCTGTCGATGTCTTGTGCGTTGCTTTATGCCCTGATTGTGATCTTGTGGGACAGTAACAATGGTCAAGATTCTGAATAGTTGTATGATCGATGCAGGCTGACAGGTCTCTGGGTCAGAAGCTGGCGAGCCGTCTCAGCGCGAAGCCGAGCATGTAAGATCAATCAAATCAATGGTGCAGCGAGCAAATCAAATCTGCTTCGATCGATCGTGGAAGCATTCCCCTCTTATCGGCTAGAATCTGATGCTACAAAATACTTCAGCATACTGAGTCTATTTTGGAAAGAGGACATATGATTCTACTTCGTGTATGACTGTATCACCATCATATAATAATCTGTATTTCTCCCCATACTTCATAATTATTGTAAGCGTACCTTTACTAATTATAATTAAATTTAAAATAACTTGAATATAGTAAGGATTAGTAATGTTGTTTGTTGTAAGTGATACATACGACCATTTTCTTGGCGTAAGTGATTGCCGTCTGGAGCTAGAACAATGCCGACGAAATTGGGCATAAACATTTTCGGCCCTGAATTGGGCTTAAATGTATCGCCTGGCCCAAAGCCAAGCCTAGACGACAACCCCAACAATCAACAATGCTCACGATGAAAGAATACATTTTTGCAGGAGACCACAGCACCATGACATGTGTACCATCTTCCAAGTGCGACTTTTCTTGTCTACATTCTTCTACACTCAAGTAGAGAGTAGCTTAAGCATAATTTTTTTTTTCTGTATACAGCACTAACAGCGCATTACCCTACCTCCACCATAATGCAGTTTCTTTATCACGCTGCTACTTCCGTTATGGTAAAAAAATAACCTATGACAACGAGAAGACGTCACCCAGATATAATCTTGTCTACATCTAGAAGCCCTACACCTATACAAGTATGACTTGATCGATCACGCTTCCAAGTTAATCTAATCAACGCTTTGCGATGAGCTAAGAGATCAATCTGGATGATATACAGGGAGGCCACACGGACAGGCCATGATTGGCACAGGCAGGCAGCAGTGCAGATTGCTCGGGGCAGGGAGAATCTATAGGTAGACGTTAACAAAGGGATCTTGGACGAATGGTAGGATTCGGGATGCTCAAAATAGCTTTTTTTAGTGGTTTATAGCTAAAAAGCACTGTATGGTAACTTATTTGACGTAATTAAATTTAAAAAATTTAAAACTAGATAAAACAGATTAGCTCATCACGGACAGTACAAACGAATACGAAAAAAAGAACCAACAAAAAAGCTAAAAAAGTCAAAAAAACCAGAAAAGACGAAATTGTTGAATAGTGAAAAATAAGTCAAAAGACTAAGTACGGGCCTAGAATTAGACCATAATAAACTGTACCATTTTTGCAGGGCAAGTGCGATACATTAGCGTCAGTGGCCGTGCACGGGAGCCATCCCTGCGGATAAGTTAGCAGCCTTGTCCTACCGTGGCACGATCGATCTTGGTTTACTACTCACGAATCATTCTTCGTGGCCAAGGGCTCTCGATCTCTAGCTTGCCCAGGTTAAATTAGTCCAGAATCTCCTTTATGATTTACTGCGTGTCTGAATCCTGATTAAGGGATGCTGAGATTGTTTAGATGCGGTTGCTAATACCATTAGACCAAACCAAGAATATGATTCACGATCGTCAAGTTGAAGATTTTTAAGAGATTATTTCATGAAAAAGGACCTAACACCATTGGCTATTGGGTGCTAGGTAGTATTGACTTATGTTGATGTCGATTAATAGCTGTGTTTCAACGCGCAAATGCCGGATTAAGAATTGCAATTTAATCGTGCAATACAGTGTGAGACTTCCTGCGCATACAGCTAGCTCTGAAGCTTGTTCTGAATTCTGATCACGGAAAACATTCCCGGGGGAAAAAATTCGCCCCGACTGTAAAACCGAATTTCGAAATTTTTTGTTCAAAAGTTTTAAATTCAAATATGAATTTTTAAGGTGAAATGAAAAAAATAGTGTTAATTTTGGGGTTTGAACTCACAACCTTAGTTATAAAATATATTTAAACCTGAATTTTTAGTCAAAATTTACAAACTTAACCGGTTTTCGTCTCCGAGAGCACCAAAATTTCACGAATTTCAGAGCAAAATTGTAATACCTGATTCTGAAACAGTATCAGTTTGGAGTTTCTGAATTCTGAACATGTGACGATCTCGATCTGCAAAAGTGCGTTCTATTGGAGTTTTTGTCCATGCCCGAGTTGATTAGTTTACTTAGCAAGTTGTCAATGATGCGACGGAAGCATAACAAATCCTTCACCTTTGCAAGCTGCGTGCCGCCCACGGGTGCTAAGCACCAACGAATGCTAGCTCCCGAACCCTATTGTAGTCAAGAACAATATTCTTAGTAAAAAAAATGCAAAGATGTTTACATCAACTACCACAGTGCTGTTTTTTTTTCCCACGAGACGATGTGACGACCCATTCAAGAAGAGTCATATTTTCGCTTAAGAGTTCAATTACGGACACACAGAATATCATGCTTGATCACAAATATTTAAAAATAATTATCTTAATTCAAATATGTCCTAACGACTAAACTGTAATAGTTTTACGGGCGTACAAACATAAAACTTAACTTATATTCAGAAGAACCAATGAAATCCCACATGAACGTTTGAATGCGGTTATAACCCTAACACGTTAGTTGATGTATCATTCCTTTCTTGGGTATTTGTTCTGATGAAAATAAGAAAGTTTAAGTACACTAGGTACTCAATAAGCCACAAAAAAGGCTATTTAATTACTATACAAGGTATTTAACTCGATAGAGTCACAGGTTGTAATATGATAAGAATAAATGTAAATTTGTTGGTAAAAAATTTTGCACTTGAAATAGTAAAACAATATTTAATTAGCAAGTGGATTTTGTCATCCACAATTTTCACATTAAAATCATCTAAATTTTACTTGTGCCTTGTTATAAGAATCACTCATGAAACATGGATCTATTGGATCAGGAGCACGGCGTATTCGAATATCATTTATTATACTCTATAAAGTTGTCTAACTTTACTCATAAGATATCTCAAACTCATAATGTTAAGTTGTAGACATACAACATGATGTGTGCGACTGAATTGAGATAACAAGGCCGTTTTCTTGCTCTTGTCGTTCTAACTTCTGCCCAGTAAGCTCAGAACCATTCAACCATCATTGGGTATCCACTAACCAATACGGAATACACATCCCGATGTTGAGTGGACTTACCGTTGTGAAGATTGGCAAGTGGCACAACAAGCACAACCTCTATCTCACCCCTTTTTTCCTATTGGCTATCCAAATGATCCTAGCATAACCATCACCCTGTAAATGTTCGATCAAATTGAATAGTGTACTAGATCAGGTTGACAAGCAAGCTTGTAGTTGAGTGAGTTTTGTATTATTTAATTGGCACAAGAGTCTAGTCCTTATTTGTCATAGATGAGGCTATCATTCACATATCACATGCACACCAGCACCATACCACCAGATTCAAACTAGAGCCTCAATCTTTAGGTGAGATCATATGCTCCAACCATCTAGTGGTTGCCCACCGAGAAGCCTCAACCTTCAGCTTTGTTTCAAAGTCTGTCGACATTGGATTGTATAATCCTTAACGATATCTATATAGTATTTATATTTTTCTAACCTAACTACTAATTACCAACGAGATGATTTTATATTATAATAACACTTATGGTTGTCAAGGTGAATATGACTTACGAAAGTATGATTAGGCTTTTTAGTGGTTGGACCTAACTATTCATTATATCATTTTAAATTATTATTTTATGTAAATAAAAATGCTCAAATGACATAAATGAAAGCAGTGATAATTAAATAATATATGATCAACATGATCAAAAATATGTGACTTACCTTTTTTGCTCATAGTCTTCGACCCGGTCTACTTCTTTAGTATCTTGACCAGCTCCTTCAACGGTCTGCTCAACGAATCTGGGTGTTATCGCAAAAGAACAAATGCAAATAAGTCCTCACTTTGCATAATGCAAGCTGAAACCAAAATAAAAAAAATCCAAAAAAGATATAAAAGAATGTGAGTTTGGGTGAATATGGTTTAAACTAAGCTTGGTTAGGTTGAACAGGGTTGAAAATAGGTTAGACGGGCTCCAAACGGTCGAAATGAGTATAAACAAGATTAACGAATTTTAAGTGAATAGTACCGGGGTGGTACTGTTCTAACTGGTCAGGTTGAGTGAACAGTGTTAAGCCTGTTTACTACGCAGCGGATCGGGTTGAATGAATAGTATTGATAAGCTAGGTCTTATTGGGATGCACATTGTTGGGCTGAGCTATAAACAATACTGGGCTAGTTTAGTTTAACTGGCTTGCATTTTAAGTGAGTTGGAGCTTGTTCCCATGGTGGCCGAACAAAGGAAAATGCTGGTGGCAATGGCGGATGAGGGAATTGGGTGGTACAGTGAGTATCTATGGGCCTGTTTGGCAAGCAACAAGCCGGCCGGCTTTTGGCTTTTGCTACAGTACCTAACTTTCAAATGAAGTATTTTTTTAAAACGGGGTCTACAAGTTAAACGTTGTACATGTTAAAAGCCCAACATCTGTACCAGCCAAAATTGTAAGTGAGTATCGGTCTCTCCGTAATCTGTACCGTAAACAACCAAAATTCAAAAATTTCAGCCAAAAGCCATAAGCCGTAGCCAAAACAAACAGGCCCTATAGATCATGGAAAACACATTTTGGGCTTCAGCACGAGTAGCAACGGCATGAAAATGGCTAGCGATGGTGGTACATGGCTGGACATGGGGAGGGTCTTGGCGGAGCTATGACGGTGCTTTACAAAATTAGTGGTGGTTTGAGCATTAGTGGGATGACGGGAGCTCGGTAGTGGTGGTGGCTCAACTCGAGGTGGTCTGTGGAAAGCTAACGTTGGTGGGCGTAGATGGCATGATGGAGGTTCACATCAGTGGTGAGTTATAGCAGCGTGGAGACCAAAAGTGGCGCGTGCATGAGCATTAGTGAGATGAGAGGGACATGATGGCGGTGGTGGCTTGGCACGGGGAGATTTGGAACAAGCTAGCGTCGACAAGGTAGAGGTGTATGGTGGCGAACTAGGGGTGTCATGGCTATGTTGGAGCTTGAGGATAGCCTCGTGGGGTTAAGGAGGTGCTATGGACAATACCAATTTGGTAAGAGTGTGGACGGAGACGAGGAATTTTGAAGATGGCCGCGTCTTTCCGAGGTTGGGGATGATGGCAGCGATGCAGCTTCACGTGGCCAGGAAGAAGATGGTGGGTGGGTGTGAATAAAAGGCTAAGGTAGTCATTCGCCTGGGCTTTATAGACGACGTGAGGCGGTTTGAACAGGGAGGGGTGGCACATAGAGAGAGTGGCGCGCGAAGATGAACATGGTGTGTGATGTGACCACGTTACTAACACGTACGACCATAGCAGCCAATATCAAGATTGAACTAAAGGTGAATTCGTTTGTTCAACTTTAACACATTTTAAATGAGAATATGATGCTACCTAATGATGAAAATATATATATTTGTAGCACCACATCACTTTGGAACCAATTGAAGCAAGGGTTCAAGTTGGACAGGTTCTGGAATCCAATTCGGCCTCCAGATCAATTCGGATTCAGCTTGACAGACCAACTTCAAACGGCCATAACTTTTGATCCATAAGTTTTCTCGGGGCCCGTGAGTACTCGTTGGAAAGATCTTGGAGTCTACTTTCAGATGAATCTGGTCTCACCTCCAAACACCACTCGAGCAGATCAAAAACTGCAAAATAAGTCACGTCACTTTTCCAGTCCGAGTCAAAGTGGGCCGAGGGCCTTGTAACTTGGGCTGTTTGGGCTGGTACTGTTCACATGAACAGTACCATGGCCGCGTGAACAGTAACTATGAATAGTACCATATCCCTTTTCATTAGATAAGTGTGGCTTCCCCCTCCCCTATTTAAGGAGGTCGCACCCCTTTAGTTTTCCTTGGTTTTTTCTTAAGAGATTATTCTGCTTAGCAGTTTTCGCCGCATGTTCGATTGAGAAACCCCAACTTGTGAACTTAAACATTATTCGTAATTTCAGATTGCATCTTAAACTCTCTTGCTTGTGTTCTCGATTCGCTTGCAGGAGATAGCCTTTTTGGCGAGATCAACCGTGTTCGGCACGGTTGATAACCAACGGAGCAATGGTGTAGTGATTGCGAGGGGTTCGATCTGTTTTGGTCGGAGCCTTTGGATCATCAACGTCGAGATCTCCACAATCGACTTATCAGTACCTCTCGGAAGATCGGGCCATCGTCACATCAGTGTGTGGGCAGCAGCATGGACAATCGCGCGGTTTTTGCGGGTGAGCTGGCGATGCTGGCAGCACAAGGGGCGTTGCTTCTAACTAATGACAGTTGTGGTGGCACCTGCAATGTGTCAAGCAGTTGTCGGCGTGTTTTGACGGTGGTGCAAATCGACGGTAAGGACAGCGTGATACTGGCGTGGGCAACGTTTAATGCCATGTGAGGTGGCAAGCGAGGTGGCACGGGCATGCACAAATGGTGGCACAATAAGAGGCAAGCAACAACAGGGGAGGAGGTGGGTTTGCAGGAATATGTGTACTCACAGGAGAGGCATATTTCTAGAAGTGAAAAGCGGCTTGGATTTGGTTTCTTTACGGATTTGGCAAAAACTTCTAAATTTAAGGAAACTTGCTTAAATTAAATTTTTTGAAATTTTGGGTTTTCACAACTCCCAACCATGTACCGCGAGAATCTTGCTTAAGAACCAATAAGCGAAAAGGAAAGGAAACTGAGTCATCAGTTTTTGCTATAGATTTGCAGCATTATCACCTACACATGCAGTGCGAATCCAGCAACCTGACAGTCCAGTATCATTGAGGCAAGTAGCTTCTCTCTATCCCGCAACTTGATAAGATTCACATGTACAGCTTACAAGTAGAAGGCAATAACTTGCCGTCAAAGAATAAACAAATATGCCCATCGCATTACCAGCTGATGTAGCCACTAATCAACTTCAATTTTTTTTCTTCGGAGAAGTGAGAACACTAATCAACTTCAGTTACTTGCATCATCAGCCCCTTGAACCTAACTTTTCTTCAGCAAAAGCCTTTCCTCCACATTCCACACCACATATAATGGATTCCAAGTTCCCATAAACAAATTCCCTTTGGATCTTGGACCACCGTGTGAAACCCTAATGACCTCATAGCCACAGGTATCCCTCCTTCACATTTATTTTTATTTTTTCTCGTTGCACTTGCACATAAAAAACTAGTGCTCTCTTTCCCAATTCGCACTAATTTTCAAGGGGAGATCTGCTGTGGTAATATAACTGCATGTTCAGAAACATAAGCTGCTATACAAAAAATGAACCATCTGGATTGATCACCATGGAAAAAATAGAGAAATGTTTTAGAAGTGCTCTCTACTACTATTTGACTTTTGAGGTCTTGAATCATCAATTTCTTTTGTGAATGATCCAAAACATGTACAGTGCCCTGTAATTAGGCCTTCGCTACAACTGATCCTAGCTATTAGCCGATGATTCTTTACCTACCACCAATGGCCATGGCTATGAACACTTTTTTAAATAGTGAAATATCAAGTGGTACTGTGGTAGTTAGTGGTACCAAAGCATGTGCTTCTGAACCCTACTTTTTCGTCACATGAGGCTGGACGTATTGGCTCACTAACAATAAGACCATGTGATGGTGTATACTATTAATGATGAATAATTGATATTTAATTTTATTGAAATTTGTGTTTGAGAAAATTTTGATCAATGAGCGTTTGGTAAAACTAGATCTTAGATTTAATTGTCTGACTGCTTTGTATTGGGCGGTATGACCGGCTGGCTTCGACTACGCACGAAAGTCAGTGTCTGAATAGCTCTATGCTGAGTGGTCCGAACGGCTTTGTTCGATCAACAAACTTTGACCATGTCAGACTACGACCACATCCGACTTCGACCACGTTGACTTCGACTACGTCCGGTTTTCGACCATGGCAAACTTTGACTGCATCAGACTTCAACCATATCCGACTACGATCACGTCCGACTTCGACCACATTGACTTTGACTGCGTCCGGTTTTTGACCATGGCAGTCTTCGACTACGTCATTTTCGACTACAGCAAAACGACCACGCCAGGTAATCGGTAAGCTTCGATCTTGACCAGCGAACTAGTCATAGCTACAATACTTTTTTATGGTCATAGCTACAGTGGCTGATCGATACTCAATAGTCATAGACTTTACTAGTCGATACTCAATAGTCGTGGACTGTAATGGTCGATATTTGATACTCATAGACTTTACTGGTCGGTACTTGATAGTCGATGACTTTGTGATCGTGGACTGTAATGGTCGATATTTGATACTCATAGACTTTACTGGTCGGTACTTGATAGTCGATGACTTGTGATCGATACTCATAGACCGTGTAGTCTGTTGTCATTGTCTTAGGCTTTTATGATCGATTGTCGTAAGCTTCGCGGTTGGTACTCGTAGACTTCATGGTCGGTATGAGTGCTTCAATTCTTGCTATCTTTGAGTACTTTGAGTACTCGTATTAGGCCAGCGGTATGACTGGCTAGTGCATGGTGGTTGATGGTCGGTGAACGGTACTTGGTAGTCAGAAGAACTCGGTACTCGGTAGTCGTAAATTTTGCTGGTTGGTTGTCGGAGGCATAGCGATCGGTAATCGGTACATGATGGTTCTATGGTCAGTAGCGATGCTTATTATTCCCGAGTGTTTTGAGCAGAGCGATGGTAATTTCTGAGTACTTGTTGTTTTTGGAGTACTCGTTGAGCTAGCGGTCGTAATGAGTGGTCTAAGAGTGATTACTGGATAGCGATAGGATGTGTGGTCATGGATGTCCTGGTTGATGATCGTGGACGACTTGGTTGATGGTCGTGGAAGGTTTGGTTCTTGTCTATGAGTAGATTGAGGGTTGTGTGGTTCATGTGTGTGCTGATGACGGTCAAGTTGGGAAGAAATTATGTTGGGAGAAAGTTTCTTTGGTCTTTACATGTGCAGGTTGGCGTGGAGGTGGTCATGGTCGGTGACGAGGAGGATTGGGATTAGGATAGGAGATCTGAGGTCTAGGCAGTCGAAAGATGTCATGCAAGGTGGTCTAGCTCACGTTGGAGCACGTAGAGATCAAATGTGGTGATTCGTGGAAAAGCTACGGGCGGTGCAGTCTAGGAGGCTTCGACACGAGCGGTGATGGTGCATGATGAAAATTTAGGAGGTGTTGTTCTGGAGGCTTCGTCACGTGTTGGGTTAGAAGTTGTGGATATAATACATAACTAAGAAGATTGAGAGTTTGAATAAAACTCATGTTTGGAAGGGTTACGGGTCCCTTGATTTGAGGAAGAGATAGAGTTTTGTGTTTGTGCTTGAGGCGGACACGGTTGATACGTTAGCCTATAAAAGCAGGGATAGGATTAGGGCTAGTGTGTGGCTTTTGAGAGAGTTCTAGTGCGGTTCTGAGAGGGTTTTCGTCGAGAAGGTTTTTAGGGGTGCTTGTGAGGGCATTTTATAAATCCATAAAATTCCAGCAATAAAGTTAATCTTGAATCTATCTAGTTCTTGATTTGTATAAAATATGATGGTGATTGCTAGTAGTTTGGATTATACGACTACGAGCAAAGTGATCGGGTGAAGCAGTCAAAAAGATCAATCGATTGAGCGAAGAGGTTGAATAGATTGGTTGATCAAGTAGTTGTACACTGGGTATTTGACCAGATGATTGGTTTTTGAGTAGTCGAAAGCATCATCAATTGTCTGGAAACTTCGAAAAGACGACAACAATCATCCACCCTCTCTGATTGCATTAATCGATCCTACACAACCCTTAATTTTCAGAAGATATACTTCACCTACCACCATAGTTATAAGTCTAAAGCGTTTATGTCTGAATCTTTTGATCTCAGGTAACAATTAACGTCAATATCAAACCATGAGAGGATATTTGATCCCAAATTTTAACGCTATCTTAAGTAAGTCAGCAACTAGCTTGCTTGCTTGCATGGATTAAACTTTTTGACTTTCGGTTCCTCCTTAAATAATAGAGTTGAAATACGTACATGTCTCCGGATTCAAGACAGCTAAGAAGGGTAATAGCTTACGTAACAATCAGTACTACACACGTACACGGATGTGTGTGGCAAAATATATATAATACTTGCGACCTGAATTTCGAATTTTCTAATTGCTTGATGTGATACTATTGGTAAGATATACACTCGATCCCATGGGCAATTGCTAAAATCCAGTGCATAATATCAGACAAGAACAATACTGTCTAGATCAACATTGTGCCACACGAATTGACAGAAATCTTTCAAGATTCTACAAAATAGAAACACCGTTTTGAGCCGAGTGGTTTCTGTCGGCCACAATCATCGAGCGTAACAATAGTGCTCCTACCAATTAGACGGTAACAGTTCATGCATTATTTTCTAGTGTTTGCAAACTCTTTTATCCATCTTATGGCGCCCCAACTTCAAAATTCACGTGAGGTAAGGTGGCGTTGTGTAGGGCTCAAGGGGTTGCTTGGAATGCAGGAAAATCATCCTCACTTAACTACATGGTGTAGACTTTCGCATCATTTCATGGTACTCCTACCTGCTAATATCGTCGAGAACTTAAAAGATACCTCCGCAAAATAGAAATTTCACAGAAACTGAATCAAAGAAAACAGAGCAAGTCTCCATAATTTTTATGGAATCCGCAGTTGCAGATGGGTTTTACTGAACCTCTAAGAAACGTAGTCGAGACTCGAGAGATAAAGGGGTGCTTAAAATGGCTTTTTTAAGTAGCTTATGGTTGAAAAGCATTGTAGCTGGCTGAATTATACTAAATTTAAAAAATTAAAAATAGAAAAAACAGGTTAGCTCATCATGGACAGTACAAACGAATACGGAAAAAAACCGACAAAAAGATTAAAAAGCCAAAAAACCAGAAAAAGACGAAATTGTTAAATAGTGAAAAATAAGTTAGAAGCTAGAAGCCTAAGCCGTTTTGAGCAGAGCCAAAAACAGCAGACATGTAGCAGAAATAAGAATCTTTGGCCGGCTGAAGCAGGCGCAGTCACAGGCTCACAGCTAAGCGTGCTAATGGATTGGATTCAAACGGATTAAACAGAGTATGTTCTTAATTGAGTTGGTTTTGGATAGGTGAAAATGGGTTAAAAGAGTGAACAGGTTGGGTTAGATTGATTTACCTCATAAAAGAATTGGGTTGGGTTCAGGTGGGTTTAGAAATTTCGGGTTGAGATCGGGTTGTGAACGGGTTCAATACATGGCATGGCCTAATGGGCTGGCACTTAAATTGTCCATAAGCTTTGACTTTCATACTCAGTTATAGCTTTCTACAAAAGTATGTGAGAGTCACATGTGCACATGTGTCTGCTAATTTGTATAGAGTAGCTCTATACACATAGAATCATTTGCAACAAAATTTAATCGATTTCGTAAAACTTTTGTAGCGTGAACGCGATGCTGAAATTTCAAATACTAAAGTTTTACGAAAACTTCCTATAAAAGCATGTGGGGCCCACGTGTACATCTAGCCTTGACAATCTGCATAGAGTAGCTCCCCTGCACGCAAAATCATCTCTAATAAATTTTAATTGATTTCGAAAAACCTTTGTGATGTGAACATGAAGTTGAAATTCTAAATACCGAAGTTTTACGAAAACTTTCTATAAAAAGTATGTAAAACATATGTGCGCGCCTAACTCTACTAATTTACATAGAGTAGCTTCCCTTCACGCAAAATCATTTGTAATAAATTTCAATCGGTTACGTAAAACTTTTGTACTGTGAACGTGAGGTTGAAATTTCAAATACCAAGTTTTATGAAAGTTTCCTATAAAAGCATGTAGGGCTCATGTGTGCACCTAGCCCTACCAATTCGCATAAAGTAGCTCTCCTATACATAGAATCATCTCCAATAAATTTTAATTGATTTCAATAAATTTTTATGATGTGAACGTGAGGTTGAAATTCCAAATATCAAAGTTTTATGAAAACTTTCTATAAAAACATATGGAGCCTCGTGTACATCTAGCCCTCCCAATTTGCACAGAGTAGCTCTCTTACACGCAGAATCATTTGCAATAAATTCCAATCTATTTCTTAAAATTTTTATAATATAAACGTGAGGTTAAAATTTTAAGTACTGAAGTTTTACGAATAAGTGGGTTGGTAAATGGGTTGAACTTGTGAGTTTGGGTTGGGTTTAAGTGGAAGGTGGTTTGGGTTTGGTTGGGTTTAAGTAGAAAATGGTTTGTGTTGGGTAGAATTGTGAAAAATCTTTTATGAGTTGGGTTGGAGTGGAAAGTTGGCTTTATCTCATATGGGTTGGATTTAAATATATTAACAGACCTACTCATAGCACACGAGATGTTACCGTCATCTCCTCCCCCACAACAGCCCATGGCCCATGCATATCCCGACCACGTCATCATTGCTATGGTGAAATTCTCATCCTATCCCTCTTAGAGCAAGTTTAATAGTACAGATAGCTGCTACCTCCAATACATTTCCATGTCATCAAAAGATAATGATACAGTCAACTCATACAATAAGCTGGCTATAAGCTGTCTCCACAAGAGCTCTCAATCATTTAATACATACATGTGTATTGATAATTTAATACATGCATGGGTATAGCAATTAGTTCTATGGGTACATGCATGGATAATGCCTCTTTTCCTGTGCTATAGCCTGACTCTTGCATGGGAGTCGGCTTGGCTCTCTCTCTCCTTTTCTCTCCCCTCCACATAGGACTATGCTGACATGGATTCCCTTATAGCTAGCACAGTCAGCCTTATTAAACTTGCTCTTAGCCCACCGAAAACTTCCCGGCCCCACCCAGGCCCAACCCGCCAATTCCTCCCTTCCCGCGGGATAAAATAGACAATTATCTCCCTGTGGGCCCCACTAGGATGAGGACATTGAGGAGAGAGAGAGAGAGGAGATTCCGTCGTCGTCGTGCGACTGCACAAAGAAAGATGCAAGCGCACACAAGGCGGCAGAAAACGAGAGCACTCCGAGGCTGCTGCACAAGTACGGATCCACCAGTACCACCACCTTCCTCCTTCGACAGCAGAATCCGTCTGATTCTAATTCTTGAGGCGCAGACAGAATTTCTGAATGAAACAGTGTGTCTTTCTTTCCGAGAGGCTGATCAGAATTCTGAGCCGCTGCACTGTTCTATTGGCGCACTGTTGCTACGGGAGATCGGCTTGACATGCTCTGCCTCTGAGCTGCCTAGGTGGGTTAATCCGTTCATGGCATCTCTGATCTGATCTGAATATCTGATGCAGTAAAGTTGGTGTTTTTTTTGTCCTGTTCTTTCTTTCTTTCGTTCTCCTGTGGGAAGGAGCAGTGTTTAGTCGGCTCGGCTAGTTGCAGCTGCACGATGGGTGGGATCAATTGGCTTGTCTTTCTTCCCGGGGCGTGATTCCGATGGCGATGTGCCTTGCTTTCCATGATGGGGATGTCTCGTCCGCTCTGCCTCCCCCTCCCCACTCGCGTTGTGTGATGTGGTGCGAGTGCGAGTGCGAGGAGGGCTAGTGGCTTCCGTTGTGGCAGCCTACTCGATTCTTTGGATTACCTCGTATTGCCTACTCGAATCTTTGGATTGTTGTGTGATAAAGAGATTGTTTTCTTTTTTTATGTCCAATTAATCCCAGGTTCGTGGCTCCTGTTTCTTGGCTGCGCGCGGCTGCTGTTCCGCTTCTTCTCCGGCGGATTGGTATGCGAAGATTTTGAGGTCGGTCGGGTGCGAGCTGGTTGTACTTGGTACGGGCATGGAGCAGCCGCCGCGATGAGGACGGCTTGCTGGTCTGCGGTGTGAGTATGGCGGGTGATATGGCCGGCGGCGACCTGGATCTCATGGAGGAGTTCCTACTGGCGGCACCGGGGTTCGATTTTTTGGAGTTCTTGCATCCCGGCGCCGGCACCTCCCCAGGCACGAGCCCCTTCTCCCCGCTGTTCGACATCTGCAGCAGCGTCTCCACCGCGACTCCCCCTGCGCCGGCCGGCGAGGACGACAGGGACGAAGCGGAGAGGTCCAGTCTGTTCGAGGCGAGCCCGGCGCGCCGCGCCTGGCTGTTCCAGCCTGCGGAGGAGGCGGTGGAGCCGACGGTGAAGGAGCGGCTGCGGCGCGCGCTGGACCGCATCGCGTCGCGGTCGCAGTCGCAGCGGGGGCCGGGCGAGCTGCTGGTGCAGGTGTGGGTGCCGACTACGATCGGCGACCGGCAGGTGCTGACGACGTGCGGGCAGCCGTTCTGGCTGGACAGCCGCAACGACCGGCTCGCGAGCTACCGGACGGTGTCGACGAAGTACCAGTTCTCGGCCGACGAGAGCACGCGCGCCGAGCTGGGGCTGCCCGGCCGGGTCTTCGTCGGCCGCGTCCCCGAGTGGACGCCCGACGTCCGCTACTTCTCCACCGAGGAGTACCCGCGCGTCCGCCACGCGCAGCACTTGGACATCCGCGGCAGCGTTGCGCTGCCGGTGTTCGAGCGCCGCAGCCGGGCCTGCCTAGGCGTCGTCGAGCTCGTCATGACCACGCAGAAGATCAACTACAATGCCGAGATCGAGAACATCTGCATTGCTCTCAAGGTAGATTGCGCACTGCTGCTCTTCTTGTTCTTTTTTATCCTCGAAACCCCCCTGCTTCGCAGGCTGTGATGTCATGCTCTTAGGAAAAGACGTCATAGCTACCGGGCACGCCAATCCCCGAAGTAATCAGTCTTTTCACCTCTCTTTCTTCGGTGATATTCTTGTCTTAGTAACACTGCATTTGTGGAAAATTCAGGAGGTTGATCTCAGAAGCTCTGATGTTTCAAGCGATGCTCGCGCAAAGGTGAGCTGAAAGATATTGAGATGGTAGTGTTTTGCCGAAATGTTGTTGTCAGTGACGGATGCTGCTTTTGCTTGTTCTCAGGTGGTTGATACTTCTTACCGAGCAATTGTACCGGAGATCATGGACGTCCTAAGAGCTGTTTGTGAGACCCACAAGTTGCCACTGGCCCAGACTTGGATACCGTGCGTCTGCCTGGCCAAAAGGGGAAGCCGCCACTGCGATGAAAAATACAAGTACTGCGTCTCTCCTGTGGATGAGGCTTGTTATGTCCGCGACCCCAGCGTGATTGGCTTTCACCAGGCTTGCTCCGAGCATCATCTGTTCAGAGGTGAGGGTGTTGTCGGCAGGGCATTCGGGACGAACGAGGCATGTTTCTCCCCGGATATCACTGCCTACAGCAAGGTCCAATACCCTCTCTCACATTATGCAAAACTTTTCAGCTTGAGGGCAGCAGTGGCCATTCGATTGCGAAGTGTCAGGACTGGAAGTCTGGACTTTGTTTTGGAATTCTTCTTGCCAGTGAAGTGCATAAAGAGTGAAGAGCAAAGGGCCATGCTTAATTCTTTGTCCATTACCATGCAACAAGTCAGCTATACATTACGCGTTGTCGGTGCGAAAGAACTGGTGAATGACGGATCATTTGAAAATAGTGTACCAACCCCACCAGAATTTTATGCCAAGGCTATGCCTGATAACTTGGATGAACTTTCTAGTGGTATTAATGCTCCAGCAAGGACAACATCAATGGAAGCTTCTGAGGAGGTATCCTCATGGATTGCAAGCCTTGCGGATGCTCAAAATAATGGAGCGAAGGGAGAAATAGTTGGTGACCTAGCATTTGGATTCAGCAAACAAGAGGATGAAGGGTTCAGTGTTACAGCTGGCTGGCGAACTTCACCGGTGCTGGCACCTGAGGCTCGCATATTTTCAGAGTTTAAGCAGCATGAAGAATACGAGGTCAAGGAAGCAACTTGTTCGAGCGATCCAAGCCTTTCGAACTCAGACAAAGCAGTAGAGAAGCGGCGCACTAAGATGGAGAAAACTGTTAGCCTGCAAGATCTTCGGAAGCATTTTGCTGGTAGCCTGAAAGAAGCTGCTAAGAACTTAGGAGGTAACTTATGACTCAAAAGGATATCTACAGTTCCTTACCTTTCTGTTTGTTAGTTTGACTTGTAGTTTATCTATTTGGATGAGTAGTCAGTAGATTGTAGACAACTTGCTGAAAATATGATTCCACTAAGATGGAGAAAACTGTTAGCCTGCAAGATCTTCGGAAGCATTTTGCTGGTAGCCTGAAAGAAGCTGCTAAGAACTTAGGAGGTAACTTATGACTCAAAAGGATATCTACAGTTCCTTACCTTTCTGTTTGTTAGTTTGACTTGTAGTTTATCTATTTGTATGAGTAGTCAGTAGATTGTAGACAACTTGCTGAAAATATGATTCCACAGCATCTTCCTAATAACCGTACCTTTGCTTGCATGGCTCAGATAGAACTGGAATAATTTTACTTATTGTAATTTGCTGTTAAACAATGCATGTAATCCTGTTAGCTAAGTGTTAGGATGTAACATAGATGTGAAGTGTATGATCATGCAGGGATACTTACAATCCAACTCTGGTAGAATTAATTTTCACTAATTCAACTGACGTCGTTTTCCAACAGTTGCAACTGAAAGGCATACTGGCCTTGATTCTTCATTCACAATTTGCATAGATTAAACTGCAACGTATATGGCTGACTATAGCTCTTTATCTTTCTACCATCTGTTCCAGTGTGCCCTACTACACTGAAGAGAATATGCAGGCAGCATGGAATTAATCGTTGGCCATCACGGAAGATCAAGAAAGTTGGGCACTCCCTGAAGAAATTGCAAATGGTCATTGATTCAGTACATGGAGCTGAAGGAACAGTTCAGCTCTGCTCACTGTATGAAGATTTTACGAAGACCACATGGTCAGAAAGAGAGTTACAGGGAGATCTCAGTTTTCCAGCATCAGAGCAAAACGTTCAGTTGGAGCCTTCGGTTCCTGATCGACTGTGCGAGGGCAGATTCACTTCACATACCTCTGGCTCTAATTCCCTCTCCCCCTCCTGCAGCCAAAGCTCAAATACTAGTCTTGGTTGCTCCAGTGGTCCGAAGCCTCAGCAACAGCATGGCAGTGCTCCTCGGCTTGCAATTAAGCAAGAAATTTCTATGGAGAAGAATCAGAGTTCCACACTAATGAAAGCTGCGAGTCATGCCGGACGGCAGATGTTTACTGAAGAAAGACCTGTCACCCTGTCTAGGTCTCAGAGTTACATGCTTTTAAATGAACACAAACCAATAGAAAACATGTCAAGCATGCAAAAGGCTAAGCCTGAATCTCTCAAAATAAAAGTCATGTATGGAGAGGAAAGGTGCATATTCCGACTTCAGCCTAGTTGGGGCTTTCAAAAGCTTAAAGAAGAAATCACAAAGCGGTTCAGCATTGCTCAGGAAACTTTTGTGGACCTCAAGTACTTGGATGATGAGTTGGAGTGGGTTCTTCTAACATGTGATGCGGACCTGCTGGAGTGCATTGATGTATACAAGTCATCAAGCGCTAAAACGGTTAGAATCTTGGTGAATCCTACTGTTCAACCGGTGCTTGGTGGTTCCTATGGTCGAACTGGTTTATCCTGAGTCTCCTGACAATGCTTTTCCAGCATTCAGAACAAACATCCCATCTTTCTTCTTCAAGTAGACAGTGCGTTGACATCGCCCTCGGTTTTAAGTCGTGATGATACAAACAGGCCGCATTTGTAAATACTTGGAACCGTGGTACCAACCAATGGTCAGATGCCCGGTGAATCATCGTCCACTGCTGCTTGGTGGTTGTGTTCCAGAATCCGAAAGGAAGTAATTGTCAATGTTCCCTGTCGACTCTTGGGATTTATTTGCATGCAGTAAACTGCGCTCAACCTTGTCTGTGATAACGGAAGATGGCACTTTGTACTTCTAGACTAGTTCAGTTTCATAACCGTAGGAAAATTTACTTTGTTGCAGTTACCAAACTAGTGTACAGCAATATAAGGCCAGAGGGTGGATTGGTGGAAAGAATAGGAATTTGTCGAAATGAAGCTTTGGATTAGGTTTATCACTCACGTTCAAGTTACAGCACAAATGTAAGTTCTTTTGGGGCTTGATCGGTTCCGCAGTTCTTAAAGTGTTCTCTTCAAGGTTTGAACATCTAAAAGCTTGCTGGAAGGCTATCAATGTGTCAGTTTGGACTTTGGGCGTCATGAAGATGCATTCTTACAATGCCGAAATGTCTTATCACCTGTGTAAGTATTGATGAAACTAGTTTTTTTTTCTCCTTTGTAAAACTCACTCGCGGTAAACTCATCTTGCATCCCCATATTGCAGAAACAAGGGTACATGAGCAGAGCACCTGTAGTGTTTGCAAGGCAACACTACATGCATCAATCTCATCTTCAAGGTTGGAAATGCGTGTTCTCGAAAAAAAAAGGTCGAAACGCAATTTTGCTGTTTCTAGATCAGTGTTAGCATCGAATCTTGCATATGTGTTGTTGTACGTTTCGCAGTGCTCATGTATGCTTCATCCTTTTACAAGAGAAGGTGGTTTTTTTTGGATATCCTGTACAATATGTCAGGCAGGATCTGTCCTAGACTCCTACCTCCTAGCCGACATTGGTGCACAAGATCTTTTCTTTTCCTCATTTTTCTTTGAGAAAATTGCAACGTTAGAATGTTCAGAGGTAATCTGTTGTATACATGTGCATACTTTGTTTCAGAAATCACAATATGTATGTATGTGCTGTTCCTGAGTTGATTGTGGTCTGGTGCATCTCTATATGGAGTTTGAAGACAAGGCAGGCTCCCGTCATCCAGATTGAGAAACAAGCATGAGCGAACAAACACAAACAACACTGATCGATCCGTGGATCAAAAACTGAACCAAAACCATCCATTCAATCAGATATACATAACTAGAAGAAACTACGCCACCATCATCATCTCATCCTAGCTAGCATCCGACCGGCCGGTGAAAAATCAAACTGTATGTGTTGCAAAGTAAGATTTGTTAATGATCACACGCACCAGAACAATGAAAGAAAGAATTAACTTCGTGTTGATTAGTAGATGTTCAAGTCAGCTATAGCTAGCTGCACGTCGTACGTTGCAGTTGTATCGACTGATGAACCATCGTCACGGCTTGGAGAAATCACGGTACGGTGACCGGCGCGCGACGGGCCGCGGCGGCAAATCCAGGTGCCCTTTTGACGACCCTGTGGTTGGCATGGACTCGATCTCCTCCAGGACGGCGACGACGTCGTTCATGGACGGCCGGCTTTTGGGGTCGCTGCAGAGGCACTTGTGCGCAAGCTTGGCCGCCCGGAGCGCGGCCTTGGGCGGGTACTGCCCGTTGAGCCGCTGGTCCATCAGGCCCGTCAGCTTCCGCCCACCGGCGATGTACGGCCGCGCCCAGTCCACCAGGTTCTGCTGGTGGCTCGGCCGGTTCAAGTCGTGCGCGCGCAGCCCCGTCAGCAGCTCCAGGAGCACCACGCCGAAGCCGTACACGTCGCTCTGCACGTACAGGTGGCCGGTGGCAACGTACTCCGGCGCGGCGTAGCCGTACGTCCCGATTATCCGCGTCGTGACGTGCGACTTACCGGCGGACGGACCGTTCTTGGCGAGCCCGAAGTCCGACAGCTTTGGACTGAAATCCTGAAAGTACATGAACATGCATGATTTGTCAGTAAAATGCAAATTAATTTGCAAAGAGTTGAGGATGTTTTGGAGGATTAGTTACCAAGTCGAGGAGGATATTGGATGCCTTGAAGTCCCTGTATATGATCTGCCTCTCCGACGAGTGCAGGAAGGCGAGGCCGCGCGCGGCACCGATGGCAATCTTCATCCTTGTGCTCCATGAGAGTGGCTCAAATGTTGCACCCCCTGCTCAACGATTTGTCTCCAATAAGTCAGACATGATACAGTGAATACACCGTGTGTGCTACTGTTATTACCCAAAAAAATGCTGATGAGCAGCATGCATGCATGACTTGTACAAGGGACTTGCAACAAACAGTACATGATGGTTAAAAATTTGCCATACTCCAGGTCAACATGATGCAGGTAGCTGATAGGATTGTTTTTATTCCAGAAGTCAAATAGACTTCTACAGGCCCAAGAATCTTTCACAAGTCTGAAGCACTGTTCGTGTTTATTCAGATAAAAAAAACCTCATCGGATTTCAGGTGTCAACATTGGAAAACGTCAAATTAGGTTAGGCAGGGGTGATTAGCAGCTGGAACGCTGTCAGGAAATAAACTTTCAGAAGTGCATATGTAGTTTGTCAATCCTTTGGAAATTACCAGAATGGTCCAAGTTTTGTCATCAAATCCGATTCGTGGAAAGTACAATGTCAATGCTACTTTTTCCAAAGGTCAATGCTAGTTTTTCGAAGCCTTACTCCTGAATAGATGGTTTTCCAAGCTGCCTCTCGCCATGAACTCGTACACCAGGAGAAGCTCCCTGTCCTCGCCGCAGTAGCCCAGGAGCTTCACCAGGTTCGGGTGCGACAATCTGCCCAGGAAGTCGACCTCGGACTGCACTTGCAAAGAAGAAAAAATGGAAATGCCACGTCAACACGCCGATGAACTCATCACCGCTAAATTAATCAGAGTACAACTCAAATGAACATGGACATGGGCTAAACAACCCAGAGCTTGCCAACCAAACAAGCAGTGAGTAACGTTGCCACTGCATCTTCTCAATCACAGCGAAGCTACAAGGTGTGAACTCTGAAGCCATGGGATGATATATACGAAGCAAACCAAAAGGAGTTGAAAAATTGTAACTTGATGGCAAAGGAACTTGATATATGAGCCAGGTAGAACGGTTGACTTGTACAGCAGTACGCGAAGAAAACGACCGGGAAATTGAACCGCAAAGGAACAATTTAATCCGATACAAGAAAGAAAAATTTTCCGTGTTACCAGATCAACTCCAATTGTAAATCCAATCTATATATGTAAACAATATAGACCAAAATAAGAACAAAAAGAAGCATGTATGAAACTAATTCAGACCAAATCAAACGCAAATTAAATTCGATGCAAGCAAACCGATTGATTATGAATTCGAAGCAAGCAAACTGATGGATCGATTACCGCAGTGCTCACCTCCCATTCCTGCAGGCCCTGGACGCTCTCTGGCTTGAGCTTCTTGACGGCGACGACGACGCCGGCGGAGCTCTTGGCCGGGTTGAGCGTGCGCTCGTCCACCCACCCCTTGTACACCCGCCCGAACCCCCCCTCCCCGAGCATCATCTCCGGCTTGAACCCCCGCGTCACCGCCCGCAGCTCCGCCAGCGTGAACACCCTCAGCCTAGGCTTGTCAAGAACCCGCCCGCCGCCGTCCGCGCTCGGCCACCGACGGTACTCTTGCGTCCCGCCGCCGAGGACTCCACCTCCCGTGCTCTCCTTCGGCCACGGCGATTTCCCTGCACAGACAGAGCGATCATACACGTAACTTGGATCATGCGAGATGATTGAAGCAGAGGCGACTGCGCCTACCTTTGCTTGGGCTCTGGGGTTTCTGATCCGTGGCATCTGAAGAGCCAAAGCAATTCCCCATGCCGGATCGAGCAGTGCTGATCTGTTCCCCTCGCGTGTCTGTTCTTGCGGTGTTCGTGCTAGTACTCGTACGCTTATATGTAGCTCTAACGAAGCACGGAAAATAGTCAAATGATGGGACGTGGACAGCGTGGGATGGCAGGAGATGGCGCGAAGGAAGTGAACCGGTCGTTGCCAGGCCTGGTCCATGGACCCAGTTCACTGCCGCAGTTGGCTTCCCGTACCGTTCTCGAGGAGGATGCGCTGTGTTTACGTGGGAACGCTCGACATGGTGGTTCTACGTGGACTCGGTCTGCGCAAGCTGGACCCAAGTGCTAGGGACAGGTGGGCGGCAAGGTGTTGCACGGGCCCACTTGTCAGCAGGTGCGCGCCATGCCGACTTGGATGTTGGATTAGGCGGCCTGATTGGTCTAGATCAGCATGGCTTGATGGGATAAACAATGGATAGAGGGCGTTAGCAAGAAGCCAAGTCCGTCCAGGCTAAAAGTACGGAGCGGCTGGGCTTCAACGCAGCTGCCCTTCCGTTTCCTGGAAACTACACTTGCACCGCATGCACACGGTGACGCCACGAGAATAAGCACAAGTAGATGATTATGATGCAGTCACCGTCATTTCGACTGTCTGTCTTAACTGGGATCAGCTGGCGACAGATCGAGTTGAGTTGAGCGTGCTCTGCTCGCTCGTCGAAGCCTAAAATATTGATTAGATTTGATGAGGATATAATGATTCTCTGATTATTATATTATCTGACTATACTTCTTATTAATAAGAGAGATTTTATAAGATAGTACAACATCCGATGAACACCTTGTGGTCATGGGTTTTTCTGCAACCAATATATTTCCGACTAGCTTGTTTACGATGACCTACTTCATCGTGGGGTCGTCTGACAAGGCGGTTGGAACGTTCGCTTATTCCTAATAACACACACGATCTCTCTCTGACAACAATTATCGCACGACAAACAGGCCACTACGTTTCTCTGACAGTAACTTCCGTTAGACGATATCACCTGAAGCGTTGAGACGTCTTTAATTTGACATGGGACAATAGCCACCGCTTCGTAAATTATATAAAGTTTGACGTCAGAGAGGAGAGCATAGAAGACATTAGAGCAGGAGATAGTCCTAGACATTTCACATTAATCTCAGTTGTAATTCTTTCTCAACAATAGCTACATAGGACGTAGGGTTATTATTCTCCTAGGAGAAGAACCAAACCTGTATAAAAATTTCCGTGTCTCTATTCTGCATGTGCATACACCGAATCTTCTAAAGTTTCCCCGAATCCAAACAAATCATACATAAGATCGATATTAAAACATCGATAGTTGGCGCCGTCCGTGGGATACTTTCTTCCAAGACTCTAGTAATTTTCTTGTCAGCAAGTTCTCTTTCTTCTGATGTCCTCATGGCAAGGGAGTGGAATGAGGAAAATTGGTTTGACTTGGCCGACTATGCGGATAACAACATGGATGCTTGCTACGACTTTGAGGAGACGATGCTATCCTCTGATGGTGAGGATATCTCTAGAGATCCATCTCGAGATCTCGGAGACTGCACCGTCGGAAAGGCTGGAGAGGGATCCTTATCCCCCACAGCAGTACGCCGACAGGAGGAACCAGTTTTCCCAGATGGCAAGGGTCAATCCAACCATGAATAGAACTTGCAACATGACAATGGGCCTACCCCCAAGTGTTCGAGTCCCCCGGCGACCGCTCGAGTAGTTTCAGCGAGCCCTAGTATATGTAATTCCTGGAATTCGTTGTTAACTGATGGTTGTAACTCTCCGGTGGAACCTGTAAAGAGAGTGGGTGGGCTCCCTGCAAGTTCGCCCATCCCTTCGTAGAGTACTAATCCAATCGGAGATAGTTATAACCCAGAATTCCCCTTCCTAGGATACGATAAGTTCACGCTTGAACTCTAAGCAGTACACTGGCCACCACAGTTTTGACCAATAAACCTGAAAAAATTTGATGGGTTCCAACATTCCATCGAGTTCTTTCAGATTTACACAATCATGGTTTGAGCAACAGTAGGTGGAGAGCACGTTATGGCAAACTACCTACCGATTATGCTCGAGGGATCTGCTCAATTGTGGTTGCTCAATCAACCATCCGAGTCAATCCACTCATGGCAGCATCTCTGCGACCTTCTGTTGGCCAACTTCCATGGCACACACCATCACCCTGGAAAAGAGGATGACCTACCCCGAATGTGATAGAATAGCGACAAGATCCTGTGACTATTCATCAGACGCTTTAGTCAGGTTTGTAATTCAAATTTAGAGGTCTCTGACACTTCTGTCATTAGAGCATTCAAACTAGGTGTCTGCAATAGGAGGTTCACAGCAGACATTGCCTGATATTCTCCAACTACCGTCGTTGAGCACTTTGAGATGGCTGACCATTACGCGACTACTACTGAAGCAGTCGAATGGACCAAAACTATTAGTCAGGTCAATCGAGGTTCCGAAGAGGAAGCTGAAGGCAGTAAGAGGAGGAAGAAGGCTAGGAAATCCAAGAACAATGCCAAAGATCAGAAGCCTCACATCGAAAGTTCAAAGGAAGTTTTGGTCGTACGCGATAAAGAGCCACGGAACCCCAAGCAATATTTCGATCGGGGCAAAGGCAAATCACTCGTACGGAAAGACAATAAGCCTAGGTGGTGCCCTTTCCACAAGGGAGAAGGGCACAACCTTCGCAATTGCTGAGTTTTACGACAAAAACTCAAGGATTATTACTCCGTCCAAGGACTGTTCCCTACACTCGAAGAGGTAGGGCAAACAACAGTCCGAAAGCAATCGAAAGATGATGAGGAAATGCTATTTCAAGATCCAAAGCATATCTACCGAGTATCTTTGGTTTACGAGTCAAAATGACAATATAAAGATGTCGAGCGAGAGATAAACTCCAATGTGAGGTAAACTCCATTGACCCTTTCCTTATCAATTATCTTCCGAAGTGGTCCGAAGTGAGGAAACTGTTCGACCCCTTCAACTCGACCCCACCAATTTTCGATTGTGGTCGAGCCGACCATCAACAACTGTCGAGTAACTCGAGTGTTGATCGTTGGTGGAAGTTCTTTAGATATCTTGTTTGTAGGTGCTCTGGACAAGATGCAAGTACCTCGTGCTAGAATAATGCCTATACAATTCTCATTTCATGGGATCGTACCAGGCTCTTTGGCCAATCCAATTCAATAACCTCAGAAACCACTGCTTGAAACTCAATCCTAAGAAGTGTGTGTTCGGAGTTGCTTCAGGAAAGTTGCTTGGGTTCCTTGTTTCAGCAAGAGGTATCGAGGAAAATTCTAAAAAGATCAAGGCGGTACTTTTCCAGAGAGACACCTTCGTGGAGTTATCTCGTCCCTGAGGTGATCGGTACTTCTGTTCGACCATGGCGGTACTTCCGGTTGTCGGTAGTACCAAGTTCTAGCTGTCGAAACTTTCGTTTACGACTACAACGGTCATTTTTATGACAGTTGGCATAGCAGAGTGGTAGTACCGGTCTGAGGCCAGCGATACTTTCGATTATCTTGTTATTTCGGGATTTTGGCTCCAACAGCTAATTTTCTTATGTGGGGTATAAATATCCCCTTGTGATCTATGTGATCGAAGATTGACGTGGTTGAAAATCGACATGGTCGATGTGGTTGAGACCTGAGTGGCCAAAACCAATGTGGTCGGAGACCAGCGTAATCAGAGACATGTGTGATCGATCCAGACAACGTAGTCGAAGACCAGGATGGTCGGAGACCAGCGTAGTCGGAGATCTGTGTGGTCGAACCGGACAACATGGTCGGAGATCAACGTGGTCGAAGACATAAGTGGTTGAACCATCCGACGTTGTCAGGGACCATTGTAGTTAACGATCGATACTTTTGATAAGCTCTGTGTGAGCGGTCTATTTTGCTCGGTGTGAGCGGTCCGATCAGCGAGCGGTACTACCGGCTCTTTGTGAGCGGTACTTCTGATTTGCGGAACGTCTGGCTTGTGTTGCGATACTTTTTTTTGAGAGACACCTGTGTGGAGTCTTCTTGTCCCCTAGGAAATTGGTTGTTTCGCACGAGTGCTGTGGTATTTCCGATAATGAGGAGAGCGGTAGTACCGGTCGTTTGTCCGCGATACTTCCGGAAATTCTGTTTTTCTGTCCTAACGGCTAGTTTCGAGGTGTGAGGTGTATATTCCCCCTTGTGGCCGGTTGGAGAATGACTTTTGGCACTCCATTTCACTCTCTTGAACTAGTGTGAGGTTCTCCTCTCAATTGTGTATGTGTTGCATCCTGTGAGCAAGAAGGAAGGCTCTAGATTGCATTTGTTGCATCTAGAGGTGGATTGTATATTCACTCGAGCTTGTGCATTTGTTGCATGTGGTGAGAGTCAAGTGAGGGGCTTGACTTATTACTCTTGGAGTTTATCGACTCCTAGACGGCGTTGGAGGCATCATGCACGGTGATCTTCTTAAACAAGGTTGTGAGAAGACCCAACAAAGTTATGGAGGTTGGAGCTCACCTACCTGGAGCAGAAAAGAGCTATCACTAGTGGATTGAGGTGTTTCGGTTTAATTCGTGGAACTGGTTCAATTCGTTTGGACTAACCTCAATGTGGATTAGGAAAGACCGGCAAGTCTCCGAACACTACAGTAAAAAGCAATTATGTCAATTGTGGTTTGTTTTCTTATACTCAATTTACATTCAAACAATTTATATTCATAAAATTAAATTGAGTGCTTGTCATCCTAGGTTTGCAAACCTTGACATAGGCTTATCTTGTTGGTGCACTTAATTGAACCCGATTGTTTTAGACGTTATTTGCGCTAAACTTTTTGAGTTAAACTTGACATTATTTACTTAGTTTAGTCAAATAAAAATTAATAATTAATTAGAGAAGATTTTTTAGACTAATCTATCTAGTCTCTCTAATCGACCTCCTTGACTTAGAGCATGTCCAATGCAGGCGCTTAGAGAGATGCTTAGTAATAAAAAACTGATTTTTCTTGCCATATAGAATAGATAAGGTGCTTATTTTGAAGCATCGATGCTTAAATAAGCACCGGTGCTTAGAGGTGCTTATGTGTACAACTATATCTATTAATAGATAATATAACATCTAAGCACCTATGGAAAAGATGCTTGCATTGGAGGAAATAACTTTTACATGGATGTTTGATGATGTGGCTATATTCTCTCTCTTTAAGCACTCATATATAAGCATCTTGCATTGTACATGCCCTTAGGTTGTTACTGCCTGCTCACACCGGCTCGCTTCTCTATATGGCATGGCTGCGTTGTCTTCAGCCACGTCCAAAGCCCAAACAATGCATAGCCGTAGCTGGAAACCACGATGCAGCAGTGATTTTGACACGTTCCATTCCACGCCGCTACTCGACACATTTGACATGACATGAAAAGGTGCGCTTTGTCTTCGCACAAGCGTCCAAGCATAGAACAGGCACCAGCTGAAAATGATGCCAACCAACTGCAGCATATACAATTGCAGTATCTTGGCAATCATTAGGGGTGTGTTTGGTTCGTGGATGGAGGTTGTATCGTATATCCTGACTGAGTGGATGCAGGCTGAGTGGAATCGTATTTCAGAAAAAGAAGATGTTTAGTGAGGTTGCATGAGCGGATGCAAAAAAACTGAGATGCTGTTTGGTTGTCTGTATAAGTGGATGCAGTCTACCAAACCTGAGAGGCTGACACGTGGGACCGCATAAGATACACTGCATCAACCCATCCAGGATGACCAGTGAAGCTCATTTTGAGCGTATCCACCCATCCAGGATGAGGGCGTATTTTTGCATCTGCTTATGCAGGCTGCATCCACTCATACAGGCAACCAAACAGGCTCTTTCTCAGATTATACGGATCCACCCAGTCAGGACGAAGGAGATTCAGGCAACCAAACACACCCTAGGTGAATAGCACAGTCATATACAAGCAAGGAGAAAATTTCAGAGCTTTTTTTAAATGATCAACAATGCTATTAGATCATCACCGTTGAAACTTATTGCATCTACAAGATGCCAACATGCACCAAGCCACCGTTGAAACTTACTGCATCTACAAGATGCCAACATGCACCAAGCCGTGAGAAATCTGTATATGATTAACAACTTGGTCAATATCCCAAAGAGGAGTACATCGTTAACTCCCCCTTCTTCCCAGGCTGATGCATGTTTCCCACACAGGGCACCACCGATCATATGTACACTGGCTACAGAATTTATGAGCTGGAAACAATGAAGGACAAGCAAGAACAACAGTCATGGTCAGCTTCAACTATCATAGGGTCTTATAGAACTGTCTGTCAAGCAGGTCGCTCAAGACCAGTTCTTGAAACCAATAAGGCTTTGACTCTGTGACATTTGACAGTTTCAACGACCTATCGGTCTCACCAGACTGAGATCTTGCTGTTCTATGGGACAAGCATGCAGTCTAAGCTATGCATACTGCACAACCCTACCGCCTCGCCTTCTGGATGGCGTGCTGACGCATTGTGGTGACCCGCACTTCGCCGGGGAGCTCAGAGACGATGGGGGCCGTGCAGGGACATATGGTTGGTTTGCAACATGGTTCAGGCCTATTACAACATCGGCAATGATTGGGCGGACATGGGGCTGGTCCTGGAGGCACATTATGCTGATTACAACTAACTGGTTGAGCGCCGATGTTGGATAGCAGCCCTGAAGAGCCGGATCAGTGAGCCTGTGGAATTTCCTCTTGTCATGCAGAAATGGTCTTGACTGCAAAATATAAAAAAGTTACATGAATAAGCCTCGAGAGATTTTCCAGAATTGACTTTGATGTTGCTAAACTTTAACTATCCTTAGGGGAATAAAATGGATCATCTCATGTTCATGGAGATATGCAAAATTACATCAACATCATATAAAATATAATGCTTCAAAAAATCATATAAAATATAAGGAAAATAATAAACATGTCTAAACAAATGGAGGGTCAATCAAACAATTGGAGTAGCATAAAGAAGACACCACAAAACCTTTTACCGGGGATACTTCTAATAATAAAGCTATGACAGACAGCAACTCTGTTTGCAGAATTTGAGGAGATGCAGAAGAGGACATAGACCATTGGAAGCATAAATTATGAGAAGGTAAAGCTTCCTACCCATGTCAGTAAATTTTGCTCTGGTTTAGGCCTTGAAGCATCATAAATCCTTCTGCCAGTGATCAGTTCCAACAGAAGAACACCGAAACTGTATATGTCAGATTTCATGGTAAGCTTACCACTCACCACATAGTCAGGGGCACAGTAGCCATAGGTACCCATAACCCTGGTGGAAACATGAGTTCTGTCACCAACAGGTCCAACTTTTGCCAGTCCAAAATCAGAGAGCTTTGGACTGAAGTCCTCAGTCAACAAAATATTAGCAGCTTTCATATCACGGTAAATGATAGGTGGATCAGCCACATTGTGCAAATATGAAAGCCCTTCTGCTACTCCAACAGCTATCCTCACACGTGTATTCCAGTCGAGTGGTTGCTTGCCAAGAGGCACATCTATTCAAAGGTGAAATTTTTATCAATCGAATGAAGTGTACAGAAAGAATGTTGAACAGAAAATTGTTATAGGGCAGATGGCAACATTTCATTGAATATATAAATAACTGATCACTGATCAGCAATTTCAGACTGTAGCATTAAACAATGAACCCACAGCACATCAAGCATAGCAATACAAGCAACTGACAATGCACAGCTCCAAAATTTCTCTTACACAATTGCATGACAAATTCAAATTGATTCACAATATCTCATTTCTGGAAGTACTGGTGGCCTAAGCTTAGTTATAGCACATCATTGAGACAGATTATGGGTTTGGGAAAAATAAAGGAACTTTGCAGAAAAGTTCAGATGATTCACATCATGCCCATAGAACTGCTATCATCCAGGAGAACATGTGATGTTCAGGCATGAGACAAGCCATGAGGGCCTGAGAACTTCAATTATTCTCCGTGGGGACAATTTGGCTAGCCTTAGGTATTATCTGCTGAGCAATTTTGGCATGTAGGAAAATGGCCGATTAGCACAAGGTGGCTTTTCAGGCCAGAAACTCAACTAAACAAGTATTACAATTTTTTTCGTTGATTGCATGCTGGATCTGATTTATTTTGCAATTTTGCACCTTGCACCGAATGGATGGTTCGCACTATCCCTACTGAATAATCAAGACAATAATACTTCCGAACATACTAATTTTACTAGTTCTTCATTTAATAGACAATAAATGCAGCACATTTTTTGAAAATAATTATAACTGACCTAAATAGAGACCGCACAGCAAGCTACAATGTTTCCATGACTTTCTTCCCGCAAAAAAGGAATTTGCATCCTCATTCATAGTTTTAGACATCGTTGCGGAACATATTCAGTCCTTATGAGAAAAGGAACCAAGAAGACGATGGCAAAAGTTTGACATCCTTAAATACGAAACCCCAGTTGTAATCCAAGTACTAAGAAACTGACGGTGAAAGAACATTGGTGAATGCACCAACGGTTAGTAGAGAAAATAGCTGCCCTATCATTTATTCACGATTTTTGCAGAAAGTGAAAAAATCAACATATAAAAGAGTAGATGGCATTCTGAATTCTAGTAAAGCAGATAATAAAAGCAATAGAGCAAATGGAGATGAACATCTATTTCTCTTTGGGTTTTTTTTTTTTTTTGCTGTGCGAGGACTGACAAGAACAATCTCAACTTGATCATCATCTTCATGCATTTCATAGTAAAATTTTCAATATTTAAAGGATCAACTTTTGGTACTTTTTTTTTATTGATGCCTTTATATCAATATTAGAATATTACTCTATGCCATAATAACTCTGGACATAATTATGGAATAATAACACCTAGCTAATATTACCAAACAATATACAAGATCATACTCCAATGTTACAACTTACAATATTCTTGATTAGGACAACCATATGAGAATTTATTATGATTCTAAGCATCATGGTGATTAATTCGTTTCATTATGAAACAGATTATGTGTTGATTAGGATTTCTTAGTTAATAAGAAATATAAGAAAAGCAGTGTTCTAAAAGGCTAGGCGACACCCTCCCGCCTCGCTTGCCTAGCCGATTTATCCCACCTAGGTGCCCTGCCTAGGTCTGCCTAATCTGCGATTAGGTGCTGGTCTGCTACCGACTTGCGCCTAGTGCCTTGGTGAACACCGAAGAAAAGGGCTGTTGAGTATTATATAAAAAAAGTGCAGTATGCATGACACAGTAAGAGCATCTATATACAACTAACAAGCAGCAGCAAAGCTAAAATATTATCTCAAGAAAAAAAAAGGGAAATGAAGACAAAAAAATTCAGCAAATTTTTTAACGGAGGAAAGTGAAGACATGACAGTTCGCTTATTCATGGATTCAGGGTTTCTTGGATAAGGATGTTGATTTTGCCCTCCATTTTATCTAATTTCTGAGTTACACCAATCTTCCATTTCTTTTCTCCTTTTTGTCTTTTCCCCATAAATACGTCTGTACTACTTAATGAAAGAAAGGGAGAAAAGATATCAGAGACAGTGAGGCCTTTTATTTTAAGCTTTCGTGAAAGCACATTACTGGTATGAAAGACAACTAGAACTGAAACGCCACAAAGGTTTGTTATCTAAAGCATACAAGGACACTCTTGCTGAAGATTTATCAGCAGCAGAGAACTACCCTAAGACATATATTAAAAAGAAAGGCCAAAACATTTCAACAGTGGTGTGTAATCCTTTAAGAGCAGACAAATTCTCCTCAACATACCAATTCCCAAACTACATTGCACACACACACGAACCAGACCAAACAAGCGCAGGAAGATTGAGGAGAGCTTCTTACCAAACAGATGGCTCTCCAAGCTGCCGAATGGCATGTACTCGTACACCAGCAGCCTCTCGTCCCCCTGTGCGCAGAACCCGATCAAGCTGACGAGATTCGGATGGTTGAGCACCGTCAGCATGAGCACCTCCACCAAGAACTCGTTCCTCCCCTGCACGCCATCCTGAGTGAGCTGCTTCACTGCCACCATCTGCACATCACAAAGGAAGATTAAAAAGTCGAATCTTTAAACACAAGAGGCCCTCCAAAGTAGAATAAAGAGGAGAATTTTGTAGTCACCTGCCCATTGATCTTGCCTTTGTAAACCTTCCCAAAGCCACCTTCCCCAATAAAATTGGCATCGTTGAAGTAGCCGGTCGCCACAAGCAGATCCTTGAAGGTGAAGCTGTGCTTGTGGCCGTTCCCCACATCTGGCGTCAAAGGCGCCACCTTTCTCCGTGCATCGGCGCCTGCTACGAGAAACAGTCACAATCCATCCAAGCCGCCACCCCCCCCCCCCCCCCCCCAAAAAAAACCTAACAGAACACAGTACAGATGGAAATCAAGAACCTGATGAATCATCCGAAGAGTGGTAGTTGAGCTTGGAAGGTTTGAGGTCGCCGCTTCCTTCGTCCGCCTTCGGCGCAAAGCACCCGAAGCAACCCATCCCAACACCGCCACAGATTTCTCGCGATGCCTCGCCAAGAACTCTTCTCATAAGACGCGCAACACAGGAACGAGAACAACAAGAGCGAAGGCAAGAGCGAAAGAACCTACCAGGAAGCGGCTATTAATGCACGACCAAACCGGGCAAGGAACGCCCCATGGGTCCCAAGAAACCCCCCGAGAGACTCCGGAACCAGGAGCCGGATTGATCAGCAACCGGCGAGGAATTGCGGGGTTAGGAGGCAACAGACCGAGGGATTTGGCAAATTGGGGCAATAAATTATAGCAGGCATCATGGGGAGAAAGGCCCCGCATTTGGCCCCCATGTCGAACCGCAAGCGCACAGCAGCAATGGAGCAATTCTGGAAGGCATTAACCGGAAGGAAATCCTCCTACAATGACACCATTTCTCGGGTTCTTTTTTTCCAAGATTTCCTTTCTGGTGGTCAGATTCTATGGAAAATTTATATGTCTAATAAACGGAAAGTGTCCGGGTGTTGGATTTGGAAGTCGGCCATCAGTATCAGAGTTTTGTTCTTGCTCTGAGGAGGAGGATTCTTGGTTGGTTTCTTCGCTTGGCTTTTCCCGCGAGCTGAGACAGGAGTGTGATTTGCTTGGCGTGTACTGTGCCGTTTAATTGTTGCTTTCCTCGCCAGTTTGCACCTAGTGCAGTGGTAGTAGATCTGAAGTGCAGTCTAGTACAAGATATTTGTCACTCCTTTCTGTAGAGGGTGAGATGCTGATGAGAGGCATGTGGGAAATCCAGAGGGGCCCACATGTCATTGTCAGTTCGTATGCGCGTTTCATTTTTTTTCGCGATCATTTTTCACGCGCAATTTTGGCCCTTCAATTTTCTTGATCAAGCAAGCCGCAGAAAGTATAATAATCGTATAGCAAGTGAACAGCAACGGTGAAAGACTGTAAGTGCCAGTACCATAGCAGTATGTATGTATGTTCCTACACTTCACGGTTATCCACAGTGCAGTGTAAATTTGGTCTTGCTAGCTGACAATTGAATAATCCATTAAATACAGTTTAATATGTAATTAAGGTTCTAAACTATTGTGATCGTAGACTACTTAAAGCAATACTGTTCGAGCACCACCGGTCGAAGGATTATTGCTCGAGTACCCTAATCAGAGGATTATTACCTGACCATATGATCCCATAACTAGCCTTAACTTTAGGTAGCTTTTCATGCGGTGAAATAGGGCACGTGCGTCCCTAACTCCAATAACCACACGACGATTCGGCCCTATGCCTCCGATAGCAATCATCTCATGGTTGTTGCTACGATCTTCTCCTACTGATAAGTAACTAATCGCCAGTTATTTGTCATATCTCTCTGGCTGACAGAAACCGTCTGCTCGGTTGGGCGTAAGAAATCGACAAGGCGCATGTTTCAATAGGACAACCGACACATCTTTGATGCTATTTAAAGCCTTAGAGAGAAGATGAAGATAGATCGATAGATTGAGACATACAAGATCAAGTGCTAGACAATGAAGGTAAGAAATAACAAACTTAGGGCTAGCAACATCCTTTTATAATCACTTTGGGAGAGCATGATGTAATTCTAACATAGAAATAAAAATAGTTCCTTTTCTCCTTTCCAATCCTTCTACGATACTCAGCTTTTCCCTACAATACGTAATATTGAAGATTTGATCATCGACAGCTGGTGCTATCTGTGGGGAGATAGTGCTAAGAAATGGGCCACACTTACAAGGGAAACAAAAGGGGAGAGAGGAAGGGCTCACCACATAGGCCTACTTGATAGACAGAGGAGGCAAGGGAGTCGGCCGTGCAAGTACGTGCTCAACAGGAGCATGGTCCTCATGCTCGTGCCCATCTCCTTCGCCTCCGGCGATGCCATGATGCCCTCGCCTAACTGGCACAACTTCTCCTTCAAAAGCTCCCCGTTCGATCCCAACACCAAGCGCTGCAGCCAGCCCCTTGGCTCCGACAAGAAGAAGCAGTTTGAGAGTGGTTGGCACAATTGTGAACCACGACTTCCTATCACGTTCCCATCGCCTTAGTGAATGTTCCGCAAATTCGTTCACATCCCATTTGTCCTGCAAACCCCGACGTTAATTTGTTATTTTGTTTGCAATAGCTTGAATCAACCGTTACTCTCCTCGCCTCTAGTTAAGGTTTGTTGCCGTCGTTCATTGCCATTGGTGAGCCTTCATCCGATTCCCTTGCATCCGAGCATTTTGACATGCTTACCTGCCACTATTGTCCATCGTGTCGATGCTGCCATGTTTGCCTGGGCAATCCCGGCACCGATCTCTACTGCCAGCGTAGTTCCTAACCCGGAAACACCACCACCACTGGCTTAACCTCATCATGTGCATTTCGTTTTGCCAATTCCCAAGCCAATCCTTGCCACCACTTTCGTTCACCATGGGTGGCAGCTTGTGGTGAAGGAGAAGCAACCAAGGAAGAAGCAAGGGAGCATAGGGTAGGATGACATGTGGGACTAGCCTTAAAAAAGAAATAGAAGAAGGAAGAGAGAGGGTAGAATAGTTATTTTGCACCCATGGGATAGAAACCGAGGCGGCAATGGTATTTTCTAGAGTTTTGTTGCGTCTGCAATGGCATTTATAAGATCAGTAGTCTCTTCACGGTGGTGTTTTACAACTTACCAACAATTGCCATGGCACAGATAAATTTACTCAACAAAAAGTGCTACCAAACGCTGCATCCATAATCATATTGCCTGGCCCACAACTTGCATACATGGAGCATGGTACATGGTAGTACATGTCATTAATTAACTATTAAGCTCTAATCTAATCGAACAAGTACTCTAAAAATCATATGAATTGTATCTGATTTATCGATGTACGAACTATTCATTTATCTGGAAAACAATTATTGGCATATAATATATAGAAGTAATATGGCATGGTATACTGTCGTGATGTCTTCCAACAGCATACCTCTCTTGCGTCGTTCTCCCCTCCCTCCTCCTCTCGAAGTGCTGCCGCTCCCCTCCTGTCTCCTCTGTTGTTATGCTCCGGAGCAATTTCACGCACCTCCTCCGCCACCCCGCCCTCTCCACCACCACTCGGGACCAGCGGCGTTGTTGCCGCCTCGCTGCGCCGCCCCCAACCCCTCCCCACCGCGCCGCTTCGCCTAACCTAACTACCACAGCCTCCGCTACCACCTCCCTCCTACCCTGCCCATCGCCCCTACTGCCGCCCACTATCGGGCCACCGTCTCCCCCAACCTCCTTCTATGCCCAGGGGGGAAGGGTGAATCTGTAGTGGGAGAGCCAGATCCGACGGCGGAGAAGAGTGAGAGGATGACTGCGACGAGGAAGGAGGCAGCGGCAGAAGGAGCGAGAAGAAGCACGAGCGAGAGGAAGCGGTGGGAGAGAGGGAGAAGAGCATGAGACAGAGAGAGAAAGTATACTGTTGAATGGTATGATGTTTGATAGTTTTTATCTATAATATAATATATCTGCTTTAAAATCCTGGCATGAGGCAGCTACGCCGGACAATTGTGTATTGCACAGCCGGGTTCAGAGACTTAAAACAAAAGGCAACTGACTTTCAGCCATAGTCATTGTCGCATTTGCTGCAGTAGAGTCACATGTAGACACAATGGTATCTAGCCGGATCAAGAATAAGCATTTCTAATTGGATTTATACTATAATCTGAACCATAAATTGCACGACCAGATAGCTCAAACTACATGCAGGCCTCCTTCACGCACGGCCTTAGCCAAACTGTGGCTGATCCCAGTGTCCCTGTGTGTGCAGAGCTGGACCCTTAGTATGTGTTTGGTTCATGGGACCATGGGGGATGGGATGGGGCGGTCCTCATTACAGAGCTGTTTGGTTCAGAGTCAGGTGAGATGGGGGATATCCCTCTAGGGAATATTCTGTGGATATGCTCTCAAATTGGGGATGCTCCTATCCCCCAAAAATGAGGGGATGGTGAGGGATGAAGTGGGACGAGTGGCTGACAGGTAGACCCCGCATGTCAGATTGTCATCCTAAACCTTTTGTCTCTAAACCAAACAGAAAACAGGGACCGTCCCGTCCCGTCCCTAAAAAATGGGTTGGATCCATCCCATCCCACCATGACTCTGAACCAAACACATTAAATTACCTGTCTCTCTACTGAATTAAACATTTTTACGGTAACAAGTCAGTGGACACCTATGGAACGTGGACTAATCATTTGGATTCTAGCTAGCCATGGCTGGTACTAGCACCGAGGAATCGCCATTAGCCAAGTCCAATTTCTTGCAGGCGAATAGGGATCGGAGTGGATTGCAGCTGCGCCATCGACCGCGCCGACGGCCGGTGCCTGCGACGGAGCTCAGGGAAGCTCGCAAGAATTGCATGGGGATTTGGGAGCAGGCAGGCAGTACGGTCACTACTCGCTTCTTCGTTAACGGAGGGATCGCTGGCTCGCCGCTGTGTGCGGGGCCATGTTGTCATCCGCTGTTGAGCCGTCCAAAGACACAGGTGCAAATCGTGCCCCGTACGATCTGAGATCGGACTCGATGTTCCAGAATGTACGTTACCTAACTGCAGCATTACCTGTCGGTCCCAGTTCGAACTAGCATTGTGGTAGTTGCAAATTGAATGATCAAATATGCAGGCTACGTTTCGAACGCGGCGGGATTTCGCGAGGAACACTTTAATTTTCGTAGAAATCAGAGAAAATTCTGTATGATAGCAAAAAAAAAATGTGTATGTACTGCAGAAAGGAAGTGCACAAACATTGTGGAATTTTGGGTGGTGATCGGTTCGGCTAAAAAGCTCATGACTTATGACTGAAAACACTGTAGCTGGCTGAAAAAAGCACTGTAGCTGACAGAGACTTATTTGGCATAATTAAATTTAAAAAAATTAAAAATATAAAAAATATGTTAGCCCATTACGTATAATACAAACAAATACGGGAAAAAAGAACCAGCAAAAAAGCTCAACAAAAAGCCAAAAGTTCAGAAAAAGACGAAACTTATGAATAGTAAAAAATAAGCCAGAAGTCAGAAGCCGAAACCGAGTTGATCAGGGCCGACAACTAAATAAACAATTTGCACAACTAAATAAACTCTTATCTACACAAAAAAACCAAAATTTAAAAGCCAGGTCGTTTGGTCGGGGATGGATGAACATCAGTCATGCGGTCCCCGACCGCACGATGACCGCGCGATTAGTACATGAACAGAGTCGTGCGGTCCCCGATCGCACGATTAGTACGTGAATAGTAGTCGTGCGGTCCCCGACCGCACGATTAGTACGTGAACAGTGGTCGTGCGGTCAGAGACCGTACGATCTGCCACGTGTCAGCACCAGAAAAATCATGCGGTCAAGAGAGGGTTAGAAATGAAAATCCTATTGTTTAGAGGCTATCATTGGAATTATGGTGATCAACAGAACTATATATGACCAAAATTCAACATTGTGAGCCTGGCTGGCGCACACTACCAAAAGAACTAGTCAAAATGCAGTGCACAGAGCGTCAAATGCAGACAATGGTTGTGCCGGGCGACAGTTCCACTACAGACACCTGCGTGACCAGCGCTGATAAGCTAGGCTAGCACTCATCATCGTGTAGTGACAGAATGTATTACATTTACACAGGGTAAAAAAAAAGTAGTATTAGGAGAAAAAGGAATGGAGATCTAGTGGTAGTAGTCATCAAAAGAGGTCGATTAATTAGGGTCTGTTTGGTTGGTGCCTAAGTTTGTCATGCCTAAGCTTAGGCAATGTGTGGCTGCCACAGAAAGTGTGGCTAACAAAATCGAAGCCACACTTGTGGCAAAGTTTGGCAAGAAACTGAGTCTATGACGTGTGGGGCCGGGTGCTAAGAAAGTGTGGCATGCCACAGTTGCGTCAGTGAACCAAACAGCTATCTAAAAACAGTGGCACGCCTAACTTGTGACTAGACAACTTCTGGTCATGGACCAAACATGTCCTTAATCAATGGAACTAATTTACAGTGAAACAATATTATTGCGTGAGCCACTTGTGTTGCATCCTAGGAAGAGTTAAGCAGCTAGCTGTGTTGCATGATGGATCCAACAAGTGTGTGTGAGAGAGAGACAAAGGCTAGCTTCCTTGTGAACCACTCCACTACGTTGACAATTAGACGTAATCTATCAGAGTTTTACTTAGATTCCAAGCCATCTTCATTGCTTTCCAATCAATCCAAGCCCCCGATTCGATGATTAGCTAGCGGATTAACCTGACGACTCTTATTGGAGTGCCAAATGATCTTAAACAAATCAAAGGAGAGGGGAAAAAAACACGGTGTGTGTAGTGTAATGGTTCGTACGTGGAGATTCATACGCATCACGTGGCGCGTGACTGTTCCACACAGCAATTTAGCTTGGCAGGAGCTCATGGGAACAGTCGAATGCCCCATTGAATTCGTTCGTTCAGTACCACGAGGATGATCGAGAGAAAAATAAAACGTAAGATGTAGCATCGTCACCTCTATCTGACTGTTATACGAGAAGCCATAAGTTCGACAAGTTCTCTCTCCCCTCACCGACGGTGAGTTCTCGGGTTTTACGGGGGAAAACCACACCAGCGACTGCCATTTTCAGGGCAAGTTGGTGCGTGGAATAGTTGTTGCGAGGTTGCCGTAGTCCCGGAGAACAGTAGGGCAGGAACAGTTTTCCCGGAGAACAGTAGGGCAGGAACAGTTTCACTGTGAGAAAGTTATGGAACGGCCGGGGCAACCCAGTAATGGGGCCTTGATGGCCACAGTGAATTGGGGGTGGAGCGGCTCCAAACATGATGAGATGATGGCATTCCATTGCACTCTCACGGGTGATGATGATGGCTTCAGGTTCGGAGACGCTCCCCGTTCTCTTCTTGTGTTCAGGCCGTGGACGTCGACACATTAACCTCTCAGGCTCTCACGTGTTGTTACGGCCTGTGCATTATTGGCCAGTGTGCTGTGTGCGTGTAACGGCATGCGATGTGAGTGCAGCACAGCAGCTGTCCGGTGAATTATCTGCTCAAGAGTCAAGATGTTGACTCGATGTCATCTGCTATCTCTAGGGATGTAGGTTCAGATCTTCAGGACATCAGGTTGCTTCGTCGTGGAGTGCATCGTTGGCCAGGGCACCTTGCAAGAATCATGGCAGCATATCCAAAGTACTGAATTGGTACGATTCGTTTTCATGTTTCCAACCTTTCACAGAACACACATACTGCACCTGGATTACCTTACCTACGTACAGCTACAGAGAGTAACCGCTGGCCTGTGCTGTGAAAAATCAAAAGGACAGCAAAGCTGGCGTGGTGGAAAGATCAACAGGCCATTCAACACATCCAGAGTAGGGAGTAACAGCAACAACGTCAACAAATGTTACTAACACATAATCATGTCAAGAAATGTTAACACAGGATCATGTCAGGAGGCTCAGAGCAAGCTTTGACAGGCTGCTGCTCAACTCAACTGGGGGATCCAGCCATCGCAATCCATCCACCAGTCTACTACACTCATACATATTGAACGGATCCTCGCAGGAAAAGGCACAACTATTCACTTGCCTTTCTGCTTGTATACTTCCTCTACTATAATGTTACACATCGGCTGCCAGACACTGCCCATCCGGAACACATTATCATCTCCAATAAGATTTGAATCTGTACAGACTACCTGCCCTTTTACAACAATTCCCTGGGGTCCAATGATTAACTAGCCCTAATTATTTCACTTCCCACAACCTCCTTTCCTTGTGTTATTCTTGGATGATAAATCTTTTGTTGTCCTTCGAAGCTCCTGGGCACCTTCGGTGTACTAAAATATCTATCAGCGTATCAGAAGCCGGAGAATTTGGGGGCGTTTGAAACAGCTTTTGGAAGCGGCTTCTGGCTTCCAAAAGCCAGAAGCCGGCTTCGACTGGATAGAACTCCGCTGCCACAAGCTCCACCTCCGCCCTGTCGGCGCAGTCACACGCTCCCCTCCACCACAAGCTCCGCCTCCGGTGCCACCCCGCCGGGACCACCTCCGCGCCGCACCCCGCCGGGACCACCTCCTTCGCCTCCGCCTACCTCCCGACGCACTGCCTCCACCTCCCCGCCAATCCCCTCGCCCCCCCTCCCCGACTCTGCGACGCTTCCGCCTCGCTCCGCCTCCTGCTGCTTCTTTTTTTCTATTTTGTTTATTTTCTTTTTTTGGATATAGACCAATTACTAGTTTAATTACTGGTGTAATAATGAAATTGATTAGCTGTGTAATAATGTGATGTGATGGTTGTGTTAAAATTTACTAGTGTAATTATCGCCATCATTTGCTTTAGGGGCAATTTAGGCATTTGCCAAATCAGCTACTATTAGAAAGCCAAAAGCTCCAACCGAATCAAACACCTTCCACTTTCGGTCATTTCTACTTCCAGCCGCTACTATTCTAAAGCCATAAGCTTCAGCTGTTTCAAATGCCCCCTTAAGCCTGGAGAAGCAGGATTCTGGTTCAAATCTCGTTCTATCAGGGATGATACTGCTGTCCTCAGAGTTGTAGAGCCAAGTCCGGATGCTTTGGATTTGCTACCTTCCCCCTTGGCGGGGAACCTGAAGACTGGACACTAGCATTTAAGCTTGAAGGAGCAAAAGTATTCTCGTTTTGTGGCAACACACCATTTGGATCATGGCCTGCATCTTGCGAGGGATTGGTGGTTGCCTTTCCAACATCTCCATTCTGTGCTGTTTTAACACTGTCAGCAGCCAGTCGGTGCCCGTGGATATAGCCGTTGGTGGTCCTGCCATTGACTCCAGAAAACATCCCCAGCACTTGAGCATGTGTCATCTGCATGCCTGATCCAAAGAACCCTTGTGCAGTATACTGACTAATGGTGTTTGGCACAGCAGTGAAGCCATTGGTGTTACATTGGATTTCTCGACTATGACTGTGCTGCTGTAATGGAGGTGTCGGTCCAGTATTACCCACACCATCACATGACATTTTAACTCCACTTTCATATTTGGGTACTTTACTGGCAAATTCAGAGCTCTTGCCAAAGCCTGCAGATGTGGACGCCACTGGCTGGTTTTCAGCTAGATGCTCTTCGCCAATAGCGTCCCCATTTGAAGACAGTCCAGAACTTCGTCGAAGTTCATTGCTTTTGGATGTCATATTGCAGGATGGAATACTGGACTCAGCGGACGGATCAGTGAATTGGGGAACTTGAAGACACTCAGAGTTTTGAGGTGGCTCACCATCTACAACCCATCCTGGGCCAAAATTTGTCCCAGGAGGCAATACCCGTCTGATACCCTTTGCTGCCATATCCCAGCCAATGGGACCAAGTTTTGCAGCGAACCGTGCCAAGCTCCTAGCATATGCATGCTGTTGCTGAAGCCCAACCTGTTTCCATTATTAAATAATTCAGCCCAAAAATATTGATGTGGCAAGTAATCATTATTCTAATAAGCTCTAGTTTGAAACAATTTCATGTCAAGTAGTAGTTGCAAATGTTCAACTACAGGTAAAGGTAAGTTGGCAAGGTTTCTAAATTATAAGTCAGGATTTAGAATTCAAAATTAGTAAATTGTTCAGGATGAAATATATCTGATCAGAATGTGCTTACTGGCACTAGTAGTTTCCTCTCACAATCAAGGGCAGAAAACAGAGGACTATTACGTGAGTATTGCTGATCATATTTACTCCGACGATCATCATCTAAACTAGTATTAGTAGTCTTCTTTACATACTTTGAAGGCCCTACACGATAGAAGCAACATAAGCCATGTTAATGCTCCATAAGTACAGCATTGAGTACATGATCAAGTGGCAGTTAGCACTAAGAAAAACTAACCTGAGTAATCACCAGTTTTATATGTTCCTTTACCACTAAAAGAACCAAGTGTGTTGTGGTGAAGGATGGATGCATCTCTCGTTGAGATGTTTGTATTTCGAGTTCTATCCCCAGTCGATCTTTTTCTTGTTTCAACGTTATCAGCAGATTTGCTTGTTTTTACATTGGATAAATCTGGTGACACATTATCGTCAACCTTCTCAACTGTTTTCTTCGCATTTTTTGGTGGCCTGCCTCTTCGAGGTACTGTCTTGGGTTGTTCTTCTTCACCATCACTAGCTTGCCTCAAGTTCTCAAAATCCTTTTTGGCAAGAGCTTCAATAGATCGTGCCTAGGGAGATGAATGAACATTTCAGGTAAGTGCAAGCTAAGAAGACTATATAGGCAACTTAACATGCATAACAAAATAGTCTAACAAGAAAAAGAACAGAACATATTATTTCTGTGGATGTATCAGTTTCTTTTGCATTGCAGTATATACAATGTATTCTATTTATATAAATGTATCAGTTTCTTTTTGCATATGTACAATAGCTTCTATATTAAAATGTCTTCTTGTATGCCTGTTAGTACAGAAATTATGAGCAGAAGAAGATTAGGTGATTTTCAAATTTTCAATATCCGAAAGACAAGAATACCAAAATCAATAATTCAATATGTGAAAAGGATAAACATGCTAGAAAGTAGTATTAACTAATATTGTGTTTTGCTTAAAAATTATCAATTATGTTCATAAACAAAGCCAACTAAAACAAGTCAACAACACAATAAGAACAAAAGGTAGCAAACGCCATTTGTGAAACAATGCGCAAATTTACATGGCGGTTCCCAAAGAATTGCACCATGCATAAGAAATTTGCGAGACTCATGTGTAACCTACATATTCCCAAGTACAGAACTACCAAACAACATATGTGGTCCACATAATACAGCAGAATATGTGACAAAATGGATTGCATAATCTTATCACAAACAGCACATGCACTACAGCATAGTAAAGCAAATACCTGCCGATAGTAGATCGTATCGTCTGAATTGTAGGACATGGCATTTGATGTAAGTAGAAATACGTCATTCTGCACAGAAAAAAGATAAGATATTAAGGGAAGATCCGTGCTATGGAAGCAAAGTATTACTCCATTACGATTTGCTCATGCCTTACTACAACTAATTAATCGCCCATTCCCATACAACATATATATGCATGAAAATTCTCACATATCACTTTCAAAATACAAGGTCCAACACAAAATGAAAAAAACACAGTAAAGCAGCCCCAGTGCAGTACCTATATCTCAAAGAAACACATATCTACAACATGCCCATATTCTTTGATCTAATGCAGTATTTAGATTTTAGAAACTGGAATTCAGCAAAGCAATACATCATTCAGTGCAAACCGAACAACGGATGGAATTGGAGTTTAACAGAAATTTTCATATCAGCTGAAAGGCAGATATCAGGATTCAGGGATGGATAAAATTAACATATGCAAGAAGTACGGTGTCACTATGGAGTATGGATTGTAGACATTCTTGAGATACTGAGATTTTCAATTAAAGCAGCCAACTTGAGTAGGCATAACCATCAGTTTTGGGATTATTCTTGACACAAATCCGGATAGACTTCCCCACAAAACTTCAACCTCTTGTGATCTAGCCTATGTTAGCACAACGGATAGCCCCTCGTGCTGGAAAGAATTGAATGAAGCTTCCACTGTGTTGAAAGGCATATTGATCATGTACAAAAGACTATCACTAGAGACCACAAAGTACAAGCTTATCGAACCAGTACAACATTGGAGCTGAAATAGGAGTAAATCTTGAATAAATTCACTGGATTTTCTCTCAGCTACAGTACAAAACAACCATTAAATAGCAACCTATGAAATCTCTACATGCCAATCCAAAGAGTACCTCCCACTGAGGACATTAAGGGCGTGTTTGGGACTGCTCCACAAACTCTGCTCCACGAATTCTACCGTGGAGCAGCTCCACAAAAAACCTAGAGTTTGTGGAGCACCCCTTTAGGTGCTCTCACAACTCCACCTTTTTTTCCTCGAACAGAGTGCGTGGAGCTGAACCTGTTTGGCTAAAAAACATAGAGCGGAGCTGAAAAACGTGGAGTGGAGCGGTCCCAAACAGGCCCTAACTCATATAAAACGATCCCTATTTTGGTCCCATGTAGGAATAAGGATATATGCAAAAGCAACATGCAGACCACTACCTCATTTAATGTATATTGCAATGTATCTTAAACGAGAATTTCTTGGCCATTGCACCCAAAATGCAGAAAGCACACAAATAAACAATACCAGAAAGCAATATCAAGTTTGTCACAAATGATTTCTGAAAGATAGACAGGTTAAACAATAGGCCTACAAAATCTCTACACATTGGTAGATTATAAGCAACAGGAAAGAAAAAAAAATGACAAAGTTAGGCTCAAGGCCTTCGATTGTACAAGAAAACAACAGAGCCACACTCTAAACCTATGAAGTAGCCCGGGGAGAGAGAAAAATGCAACAGAGAACAGCAGGCAGAAGCAAACATCTGTATTGGCAGTGAATCAAAAGAGAGCCAGTAACACAAACAAGAGGCAGGGAGCCAGTTGTTATGAATAGCGCTTGTATTCATATGAGGCCAATGGGCCGGTATATATACACAAAGTACAGGTGGTAAATATGCAAAGAACCCCTCATAACAATGGGGAATAACAAACTATACATATATCTCTAACACCCCCCTCAAACTCATGGTGGATCAACAACACTGAGTTTGGAGAGGAAGAAGCTGTGCTGTGCTCGAGTCTGGGCCTTCGTGAAGAAATCCGCTATCTGAAGCTCTGAAGGCACATACTGAAGAGTAATCACCTGATCATGCACACAAGTCCTCATGAAAGAAGCATCAACTCCAATGTGCTTGGTGAGCTCATGCTTCACAGGATCACGAGCAATACTGATAGCACTTGTACTGTCTGACAAGAGAGGGGTCGGTGTAGTGACAGAAACACCAAAATCCTCAAGTAACCACCGTAGCCAAGTAATCTCTGGATTCTCTGCTGTCAAGAGAGTCATAGCTCGCAACTCAGCCTCTGCACTCGAACGGGACACTGCAGTCTGTTTCTTCGTCTTCCAAGCAATAAGAGAACCACCAAGAAAAACACAGTAAGCAGAGATAGACCGGCGATCAGAGGGATCGCTGGCCCAAGTAGCATCCGAATAGGCCTGAAGCTGTAACGAGCTGGAACGTGGAAAGAAGAGACGGCGAGAGATAGTCCCACGAAGGTATCGCAGAACTCGAAGAAGGTGGCTGTAGTGAACCTGAGTGGGAGCTGAAACAAACTGACTCAGAATATGAACTGGATAAGTGATATCTGGACGAGTAACAGCAAGGTAGACAAAGTGGCAGAAGCGGAGAGACTGGCGGCGGTGGTGGCAGCGGAAGGAAGATGAAGCCAGTCAAGCTCCCAGAGACGCTGTGAGTCACGGCGCCGAGGGCCAGAACCAACCAGAGCTCCCGTGTGGCAGTCCTGAACACAACAAGAGTCAGAGTCGAGAATAACTCAATAACCAAGGTCAGTAATCTGCCCAGCAGAAAGAAGCTGCAAGGTAAGGCGAGGAACATGAGCAACAGAAGGAACATGAAAAGATGAGTTGCTAAGAGATCCTCGACCAGAGACAGAAAGGGATATACCATCAGCAGTAAGAACACTGACAGGAGAATCAAGAGGTGTAATAGAAGACAGAGTGGAAGAATCAGGAGTCATGTGAAAAGATGCTCCAGAATCAAGAATCCACGGGGAGGTACCTGACTGTGTAGGAGGTGGTCTCTCAGTGCCTGAAGAGTCAGTAGCAGAACCTGGAGAACCTGTCGAGGGAGAACCTGAAGCGGCAAGCAGGCGTCGAAGTCTGGCTATCTCCTGCTCGGTGAGAGAAGCTGCTGAAGAAGTCGAGGCAGACGTCGTCGTAGAAGCACTAGTGCCAGTAGAAGAACGGCGTGAAAGATGCCGCTTCTTCTTGTAGCACTGGGACTCAGTGTGGCCATCCTTGTCGCAGTAGGAACAGTGAGGACGGCCACCTCCAGACTGAGGACGGCCACCACCACCTGTGGTAGCCTCTGGAGGAGGCAGTGTAACAGGCGGACGAGCGGCGAGCACAGAGGGGAGTGGCATCAGACCAGCACCACTCAAACGAGTCTCCTCTGCGTGTATCTCGGTAAGAGCCTCCAGGAGAGTGACACGAGGGTGGCGTGCAAGGAGCTGGGCACGCCTTTGCTCGAACTCAGGACGAAGGCGAGTAAGGAACTCGTAAACCCGCTGAAACTGCAGATCAGCACGTACCTCCAGGCAGCACGGACAGGTACGACAGCCAGCAGTGCGAAGTGAGTCCAACTGACGTCAGACAGCAGAACTCTGAGCGTAAAAGGCGTCAACAGTAGCATCACCCTGCTGAAGAGAGTGCTCCTGGCGGACCACGGACAGGTACAGGGCATCACCAGAGGGCTCATAGCGCTGACGAAGATGAGTCCACATCTGGAAAGCCGAAGGGAGTCCCACAACCTCAGAAGAAAACTGAGGCTGGACACTGGCGATGAAGACAGCAGCAGCCCGAGCGTCGTCATCGTACCACTGAGTTTAGACGGTCAGACGATCCTTATAGGAATCCAGAGCCTCCTGGTAGGCAGAGGCAGCTTTATCATCAGCGTCATCATCAGCAGCAGCCTTATCGGCTGTCGGAGGCAATGCAACAGGCGTAGGCTCCGTCGGAGGAATAGAGCAAGGCGGGCAGGTGACATCGCCAGAGAGGACGCCCCAGAGACGAAGACCACGCATGTGAATACGCATGTGAGACACGAAATCGGTGTAATTAACACCATCAAAGATCACCGGGCAGCGAGGGAGAGAAACGGTGCCCATTGGTAGGCGGCGCTGGACGGCGCGGCGGTTAGAACAACGTTTTTTTCTCTTTTTTTTCTAAACCCTAAAACTTAACGGGCCTTCGGCCCGTTAGAACACACGCCCAACGCCCACACGCAGGAGGCGGTGGCGGTGGCCGCTGGCGGCGCGGAGCGGTCGGCGGGGCGGAGCGGCCGGCGGCGCGGGGAAGCGGCCGACACGGAGGGCCGGCGGCGTCGGGTGGAGGCCGAGCGGCGGCTCGGCGCGGGAGGCGGCGGCAGCGGCCCGGAGCGGAGGAGCGGCCGGCGCGGAGGGAGGCAGCGGCCCGGAGCGGAGGAGCGGCCGGCGCGGAGGGAGCGGCCGGCGACGTCGGGCGGAGGAGCGACGGCGACGCGGGCAGCGCGACGGCGGCAACGGAGGAAGCCGACAGGCGGCGGTGGAGGAGGCCGTGAAGACCGAGCGGGCGGTGATGGCAGCGGAGGAGGCCGGGAGTCGGCGACGACGGCGGAGGCGGCACACGGGCGCACGGAACCCTAGGTAAGCCAAAACCCTAGTTTTGGCTCTGATACCATGTTATGAATAGCGCTTGTATTCATATGAGGCCAATGAGCCGGTATATATACACAAAGTACAGGTGGTAAATATGCAAAGAACCCCTCATAACAATGGGGAATAACAAACTATACATATATCTCTAACACCAGTAACAGAAACTAGAGGCAGCATACCTCGAACTGCTCTAAGTTGGCATACGAGTCGTTCAACAGCTTATCGCGGATCGTTGAGAAGTCCATAGGATGCTCGATAATCTCATGGTAATCCGGAAGCTGCAGGCACACACAACATAAACAGTACACGCCGGTATCAGCATCAGCACTACTATCTCAGAACACAGCAGAGCTAGAGCTAAACTAGCTCACCTCCTCCGGGTCGACGGGCTCCGAGAAAACTCCATAAGTATCCTTCCTGGGAGTAGCGCAAGGTAGAGAAACACACACGCATAGCTGAAGCAATCAGAGGCAAGGCCGAGGCTCTTATTGGACGAAAACTACATCAGGATGGGGCCGGGGCACTCACTTCTGGAGCCTGTGGAGAATGAAGAGCAGCAACTTTTTGTCCGGGAGGGGCGTCCCCGTGGGCCCGCCATCCGACGCAGCGCCCCCTGCTCCCACAAGCAGCGCAAGGAACGTTAACCCAGAGAAAATTTTCAAATTCTTTAACCACTTCAACACTAATGCTTGCTTCCCTCCAAGCCTAACCTTTCCCCGTCGCTTTCGCCGCAACCTTCTTCTCCTCCCCCGCCTCCTCCTGCAGCAGCAGCAGCAAAGAGCAAACAATCAGGGCTGGAATTCGCCACAAAATCGCAATCTTGCGTGAAGATGGTGGCTTAAAAACGTCAGCTTTAACACCACCGAGTGGGAATTGCAGCAAAAATCTGGTCTTTGCACAATAAAAACGCCGACTTTTCCCTGCTTGTCCCACTCCCGACAGTGCTTGCAACCCATTCATCAGAGAAAAAAGCGGTCAAATCCGTCAAAAACTTGTCAGATCCGCGCACTGTTCCCTTCAAAGGAAAAGATTAAAGCGCTGACGAGGTCAAGATCCCTAGACCCGGACAGACTCCAGAGGAAACCCAAAAGAAAAGGAAAAAAAATCCAAACACGCCCAAAAAAGCAACGCTCTCCAAGAAGCTAAAAATCCCCAACTGCCACTCCCACAGTCGCACCGATCTCTCCTCCCGCCAGATTCCCCAGCACGGGGAGAGCCGTACCGCGAGACCCCCCCCCCCCCCACCCCACCAAAAAAAAATCCAAACCCGCAGATGCAACCACTACGGCTCCGCATCGCCGCGTGTCCCGCGGCCAAAACCCCGTCCCGGAGCCCCCAAAACCTCCGCAATTTCGAAAATTTGGCGCGAGGGAGGAGGAGCCCCGACCTCGGCGCCGCCGGAGAGGACGCTTTTGAGCCGTTTCTGCCGCCGCCGCCCGCTCCCGCCCCCGTCTTCGTCTTCGTCTTCGTCGGAGGGGTTGGCGTCCCGCCGGGAGGGGGAGGGGGTGGGGTTAGGGTTTTGGGCCTGGAGGCGGAGGCTGCGGCGCTGGAGGTCGAGGAGGGAGGGGCGGCCCTTCTTCTTGCGCCTCCGCGGCAGGGATGGGGTTTCCGCGGGGGGTGGAGGAGGCGGAGGGCGCGGTGGCGCAGGCTTGCGGGTTTTCGCCATCGGAGGCCGCAACGGCGGCGGCGAGGTGGGAAGGGAGGGGGAGGCGGTGGCGGTGGCGGTGGTGTGATGACCTCCCTGGGAACGGGTCGGGGTGCGTGTGGCTTTGCGTGCGTTTGGTATTTTTCTTGGGGCCTTTCGGTTGCGCCAGGGTCGTTCGGCTCTGGCGGGCTCCATCGCCCCATGACATGTGGGCCAGGAAAGGTCGGGTCCACATGGAAGCGGGATCGGCTGTGTGGTTTGTGCTATCGGTTTGGGATCGGCCGGCCTCGCGTGTGTTTAGTGGGGGGTGGGGCCGGGCGCGCGCGCGTCGTGGGCGGAGATTGGTGGGTATCCCAGGGGTCGTGTGGGTAGTTGTTTTCTAGTTGGAATAGGAGGGGACGCGGGCCCAGGTGTCAGTGGCACATTTTGAGCAATCGGTCAGCTACTTGTAGTCTTTTGGACCGGCCTTTTGGATTTTCTTCTGGGAGTTATCAGTACGGTTGTGTCATATGTTGCTATCGCCGGTTGATAATAATACATATATTACGAAACTTTGTTTAGACGAAATGAATATTTTTGGTTTATATATGGCTTATGTGTGTTGTCTACAGTAATTAGCTTTAAAACCTGTGTCTTTTAAGATAGAGTCAATAGAAATATTGTAGTAAAAAATATACTAAGTTTAGCTGTACTGTCCAAAATCGTATGCGACTATTTTTCTGTGCATACTACCTCTTGCAAATAGCCAGAATTTAAATATTTAAGTAATAAGTTATAAGCTATCAGATCAAAAGAACCCACTCAAAATATCCTTCCATTTCCATTTTATTGATTTTTTAAGAAATGATATTCATTTGCTGCTTCAATTTCTACGGGCCATCAAGCACTTCTCCACAAGTGCGTGTGCTGGCCAGCTATATTAGGCAATCAGTTTGATAATGGTTTATGATTTTTTATTGTAATTGATTTATTTTTTTTATTGTGCTTAATGCCTTATATAGCGTAATTAAATTTAAAAATAAAAATAGATTAACGTCTCACAAATAATATGAAGGAATAAAAATAGATAAAAAATTAAAAATAAAATAATAAATAATAAATTGAAACTATAAACTGGCATGACAATCCGGTCTATTACCTACACTTGCTTGCGCAGTAGGCCACGCCCATAAAAATTACGCCCACGTAGCCCGTACAAGGAAAATCATCGCAATTCCGCCTTCACGTGATAGTTACGCAAATCCCAGAAATCACCTACATCGCTTCCGTCTCCTATGTCGTCTGACGTAGGACAGGTCGCTCAGAACGGCACCGCCTGCCTCGCCGCGACGCCCGCGACGCGACCGCCGTCGCCACCCGCTCCCGCTGTGGCAGACACCGCCGCCTGGCTCGCCGAACCGGCGAACCCGATGGCCGCTGCGCCGTCGAGGTGTCTCCTCGTCACCGGACCACCGGTAAGCAAGCCCCCAAATCCTGCACAAAACCCTCCTCCCCCAACAACCGCCTCACCACCACGACCTCGGGCGCCGCTACTTGCAGGGCGTGGGGAAGACGACGCTGGTTACGCGGGTGTTCGAAGCCCTCAGGGCATCCCACCCTCCGCACCTCACCATTCGCGGCTTCTACGCCCGTACTGGCTTACCTTGCCCTGTCGAACTCTGATTCATTCTCCTGTGCAGTTCGCGACCGGAATTTTCACCCCGTTTCGTGTTATCTGCTTGTAGGGGAGGTGAGGGAGAGTGGGGAAAGGGTCGAGTTCGAGGTCGTCACGCTCGACGGGAGAAGCGGGCCGCTCGTCTCCTCCAAGATTTGCAGGTAAGCTTCAGTTTGCTACTATGATTGATTTAAATTCCTTGTTTAGCATCTGTATAACGAGAGAATTTATGAAGTGCATTTGGCTGGATATATTGTGAAAAGATTAGGTGTTGAAACGTTTGAAATTGGGTGTGCCACTTCCTACTGGTGCTGCTGTACTATGGGAATTATCCAACTCTGTGAATAGTTTAGCCATAGTTCAAGCACTGCAACACTGCATTGCTGCATGTCTTGCAAATAGCCTGCATACCAGATCATCGTTTCAGGCAGCTTACCTGCAATTCTAGTTAAAATCCATGGCTGATGTTAATGGAGTTCACTTTTGTGACACTTGCGTACCTTCGAAGTGCCAATGATGGGATAATAATGCCCCTTAGCCGATATTCAGCTTATCAGACCACTTGTCCATGTCTCTGATCTGTGATACTCTTCTCAACTCCACCATATTTGTGAGGCTAGTTAATGTCACTATCGTTAATTTGAAGCATCAGGAATTCTTTTTGGCACTTCTGCCTTTCGGAATACCAATTGGGTAGAATATGACAGCTTAACAAAGTTTTTTCACCTTCTGTTGCATTTTGCCTGTTTAGTGTTCTGCTATGTTACTGCTTAGCTGCTAAGCAAGTTCGGTGAAAGGTTTGACTTATGGCCTCCGTTAGATACTTCTTAGATTTGAACGTCTTGTTAATCCAATCTTAATGTATCTTTATTGAATTATTTTAGCCTAGCCGATCATGCCATCTAAATCTGTGGTATATTGCGGCCCTGAGTCTGTTGAATGGCCTACTGTTCGGAAGTAGATGTACATCTTTGGAATCTTTAGCACTGCCAGAGTTGCAGGTAAGCAGTTCTGAGCTCTCAAATCTCAAGGATCATATTTCAAGTAGTAAGCTCCAAATGAGGGTTATGAATGTTAGTTGCAAGATGATCAGAATAGTCTGTCAGATTACCATTTACCATGTGAATTGTAGGCAATAACTTCATATTTCTTTTAACATATCAGTTCAAAGAACAGATGGATCTCTTCATCATTGGTGAGGTAGGTAAAATGGAGCTGTTCAGTTCAGCGTTTTTCCCTGCTGTGATGAGAGTTATTGAATCCAACATCCCAGTGCTAGCTACCGTACCAGTACCAAGATATGGCTGAGACATTCCTGAGGTACCATCTTTTCCTAATTTGCAGCTTGACAGAGGCTACTGATTATTAAATTGTACATGTATTGTATAAAGTACCGTTTCTTTCCTTGCCCTTAACAGCAAATTCAGTCGTTGGTATTTGAGGAAGTTGCATTCCGGTACATTTAGCTTGAAACAAGACTTATTTTTACTATTCTGACCAAGCTTTCTCCTTGAATCCTGACTAAATACTTCTCCCCCACAAAATGCAGTTGCAATGTTGAATCATCCTGGAGCAGTTGTTTTCACCTTAAATGCTGGTAATAGGGATACCATGAGAGGGGGCATCTACAATCAGTTGAGCAATTTGTTGCAGAAGAGGTGATTTTGTTGGGAGCTGATTCCGGAGGAAGCTTGCACTGGAAAGAGAGGGGCGGAATCAGCTGCTGCTGAGACTCTGGATGTGAATGCGAAGGGTACCGAGAAGGAAATTGCTCGCCTTCAGCCATCGATCCGGGATTTCCACTGGTCAGGGCTGAAGCATGACGTCTCAAGTAATACTAAAGCTTTCTTTATTGCTTGAGCTCAAGATTACAGCCTATGCCTCCTTATATGGACAGAGCAAACCGACTAATATCATATCTTAACCGAGTTGGAATCCAACTCAAACTCTATCTCTAATACGCTATACCAAATAATGTCTGACCCTATTATGCTTTCCTTAATAGCTAGCCACCCTTCCAAATCAGCCACCGACGCCAATTAGCTCAACCGATCGACTGTAGCCCATCAAGTGTTGTCGCCGTTGCTGCTGACTGATGTCGCCGAGTCGCCGTTCAGAGGCTGTTGCCGCTTACGTCGAGTATAGTGCTTTCCTCAGTATAAGTCCACAACAGATTTACTATCCCCTAATTGTGTTGATTTTGTTAGTCTCGTGTAAAGCATAAAACTGCATCTTTCTTTTATGCAAAAAAAGAGAGTAGAAGTTTTCTTTTAGTAAGTGCCCCATAAACCAGAAGCCTTTAACAGAGTGTCTGATCAAGTCTGCAAGTGTTGTAACTGAATTATCTTTCCAAAGTTCATCGACCATGGAATGACAGTGGGAAAATCATGTACTTGTACGTTATTGGTTAAATCTAAAAATATAATAAGCATTTTTAATGAGTTTTGTGTATGTTTCTTCAATCATGTATTCTCATTCATTGGGTTAAGTTTTTATCATCGCAGCGTCCATGCTTGTAATGATGCATTTAGCATGTAGTGACCTTTGCAACAAGTATCACATGGTTTGCACAACAGATTTGCTAGTAGGCCATTATTGCTTGTATATTTTGGGCCCATGATGGCTCCAGCTTGGTTTTGTATCCTCATTGTACGTTTTACATCAGTGGCGAATTGCTTGATGACTGCTATTATTTAGTCATAAAAACCCTATTACACCCGGGGGAATGCCCCGCACCCCGCGAGGCCACCTCACCCCGCGCGCGCCCCGGCCGGCGCGGGGCGCGGGGATTTCGGTACGGCCGGGGGAGGGAAATCCCTCCTGTTTTCCGGAAATTATGTACAGGTCCTTTTTCCTCGCCAAGAGGTCCTTTTTCCTCGCGAAAAGGTCCCTGGCGGTTTTTTTGCGGTGGATTTTTCTGAAAAACCCCCTCCAATTTGCAGGATGGCGCCCCGCGGTTTTCTAAATTGCGTACGGGTCCTCATTTCATTACATACGGGTCCTCAATTTTTACGAAAAAAACCCTTTAACTTTTTCGGAAATACGCATGTACCCTCGATTTTTTTAAAAAAAACTCCTCATAAATTATCACCTTTTTTACTTCGGTGCACACGGTGGCTGGCGCGGCGTGTCGCCGCGCCTATGCTGCTAGTTTCCATTGTTTTTACTCTTGTTTTGCCTGTGAAATATGACCAAGTAGATGAAATGGCAATCAAGTTGAATAGTAAAAGATGCGCATGGCATAACTTGATTTAGAGACTTCAAAGTAGAATATTACCCAAAACTTGTGGCTTGTCCTAATCAGAGTATGTAACCATGAATGTTAATGACTATTTGAACGTGAATCATGAGAGATAGCTTAGTTCAAAAGACATCATGTAGTCTTATGGGTGAAGGCACGTTTAATTCTTTTCAGGCATGAGTTGCATTAAGGTCTGGTAAAATTAGTATAACCCATTCTAAAAGCCAGAGGTTTTTAATTCGCTACCAGAACAAATCTGATTCTAAATACGGAGATATCTTTTCTGATCCTGAAGTGCAGTACAAGCGGACCCCAGCCAATGCATCACAAAAATCAAAAGAGAATAACAAGCCGGGTTTTATATCTCAAAATCCATCAGCAGCAGCTATGTACAATGATCACGCCTATTAAGAAAGAGTAAAATAGGTTAGACTTCTCATCTCATAATTAGATGCGTGTAAAAGCCATGCATAGGTGACAGTCTGACAGTGCAAAGATGGTTCTCTCTCTTCCCTCCGCAATTCTTCCAGCATTTTGGACCACTGCTGCTAAGACACCTCCTAATTCATTAGGGCTTTATCCCACAAGGAAGCAGCAACTTCACATGACACGTGTTCCTGTGGGGGCTCTTGATCTGAATGATCACAGGGAATTTTCACCCAAAGATGCACAAGCTTTTCATTGAGATGGGCACAGAACTAAAGTGCAGTGTACTGATCATGGCACCCCTTTACAACCCACTGAGCCCCAGTTCCCCTTAATTAAGCGGTTAAGCCCTTGCAGAAAGATGCCATTAAATACAATGCTCTGAGTTTTGGTTATATTAGCAAATGGCAAGTGAGCCAAGGACCATCTAAGCTGAGTTTTTGAGTTTTAACAAGTGAAAGCTCCTTTACACTTGTTCACAATGTTGGGCGGTCCATAAATTTATCTGTAAGATATGTGCTTCAGCATGCAAAACATAATGCATATGCAGAGCTGCAGACTGAATACTGTGTAATACATGTAATGTCATTGCCGGTGGCTAGTGGCAACTCACCACCTCCCAGCAAGCAAGCCAGCCAGCCAGCCCCATCTGCACAACACTTTAAGCAACTGCCCATCTGCACAACACTTTAAGGCTTCGGCTTCGGCTTCTGGCTTCTGGCTTATTTTTTACTATTTATAAATTTCGTCTTTTTCTGAAATTTTGGCTTTTTGTTGAGCTTTTTTGCCGGTTCTTTTTTTCCCGTATTTATTTGTATTATACGTAATATGCTAACATATTTTTTATATTTTTAAATTTAATTATGCTAAATAAGTCTCTGTCAGCTACAGTGCTTTTTTCAACTAACTACAGTGTTTTCAGCCATAAGCCATGAGATTTTAAGCCGAATCGATCACCACCTAAACAAGCAGTTGTTACAAGGTCAAGGCGAGCATGTGCATGCAGCTCCCCCAAGGACGTCACCAACATTCAGATCACGTGAAATCCTTCGCATCACCTGTCGCCCTCGCGCATGGGGTCGCTCTCTCCCGTCGGTGCACGACACCGATCCGGCAATCCTCGCGAAGTGTACCCCGGGCGCCATTGATATGCCGATGCTCCGTGGGCGGACACCAGCAAACACCCGTGGTAAGGCTGTTATTTAGGTTTGGGTATTCCTAGAGATGGCAATGGGTACCCGAAACCCGATACCCGATGGGTTTTTACTCTATTAGGGCATGGGTCTGGGTCAGTTTCCTAACCCATGGGTCTCTTAATGGGCAAAAAACCCAACCCATCGGGTCTGCTGGGTTTGGGTACGTTCCTATAGTACCCAAACCCGTAAACCCATGGGTAATATAAACCCGATCCATAGTAGTTCACCAGGTCAGCCCATTAGCCATTTAGCAAATTAGCCATTTAGATTTTAGCCGAAGCCCCAAGCGGCCAAAGCGCCAAGCCCTCCACGCCGCTGCCGCATATGGCCAAAAGGCCCATAACGAATCAACGCCATCGGCCCATACGTAACCCTAACCCTAGCTCTCACGGCGACACGGCCTCACCCACTCGGTCTCACTCTCGGCCACTCCGTCAGACCGTCACCCACTCACCCCAAATCCCCGTCTCCTCGATTCCTCAGCGGCGGCGCAGATCTGGCGCTCCGCGCACTGCGCTTGGTCGCCGGACTCCAGCTCTCCGCTCGCTCTCCAGTCTCGCCCTCCCATCCCGCTCCTGCTCCCGCCAGGTCGCCACTCTCGCCGCACGCAGTATTGTTGAGAAGAACGGACGCCTCGTCAAGCCTGTGGCTGCTGCAACGACCAAGAACGGACGGCCTCCTGTCTCTCCGACTTCACCTGCAGGGGGCAACATCGTGCGTTCTTTGGGGTAAGACCGTAAGAATGTGGTTTGTATGTGGTTTGTATGTACTGAAATTAGAGGAATGTATGAGTGATTGCCAAAGTTCATGCAGCAAAATTGCTCCCTTAGGGAGTTAGGGTTCTGCAGTAAAAATGTATGTCTTCTTATTTTGTTTTTTGTTTGCTACCAAGTCATGTGCCAGTTCTGTAGAAAGAAGTTGAATACTGCACTTTATGCTAACTGAGTTGGAAATTTGGAATAGCTTATTGTAAAGTTATATTGCTGTAGCTCTTATAAATTGAAAAATCTTACCAAGATTAACATAAACATTGTTTTAACTAGTTGTAGTAAATCTGGCTGTAACTTGTAATACTGTTGAGATGACCCTACATAGTCATGTCTGCTATCTTTGTAACTTGTATAAGCTGCAATAGAGTTGTTTTCATGTGGTAGCATTTGAATGCAGCCCTGCCCACAACCTGCTCGCAGCTCGCCTGACTGCCGCCCTGTTTTTGTTATTGTGAGAAGGGTAAGCAGTAAGCTTGGGTGTGGGATTAGATGTGATCCTTTACCAAATTCAGTAAGCAGTAAGCAGTAAACTGGGGCATAAGGAATCATGCTTCATGTGGGTACCCACGGGCGACCCGTGGGTACCCATTACCCGAGTGGGCATGGGTTTGGGTAAAAATTTGTACCCGTCACGGGTATGGGTTTTTTAGTGGGCACGTCTAACTTTCATGGGCACGGGTTTGGGATAGCAAAACCCAGCGGGTTTGTGCCCGTTGCCATCTCTAGGTATTCCTCTTGCAGAAATATATGTATCGCGCCAATAATACACTCGCATGCCATGGATATGGTCGTACGTATCGCTTGCTTGTGGTTTAGAGTTGCTTTGGGTGGGTTTGGCTTGGCTTGGCTTAAAGTCAGCTTATGCTTGTATTGTATGCAGTAACTAACTTTTAAACGATGCATTTTTTAAGACGGGGTCAATATGAAAATTATAGTAAAAAAGTGTACTAAGTTCAACTGTACCGGCCAAAATCGCATACGACTATTTTTCTGTGCATACTACCTCCTGCGAACAGCCAGAATTTAAATATTTAAATCATAAGCCATCAGTCCAAAAGAATCCACCATTTAACTGAGGGAACATCTCATCTGATTCCCACATGACATGATGCCGACCAACACAAGAGGAAGATAGATAACTACGAGGGCATGTTCATATTAGTTCTGACTGATAGCTTTTAGCTGTAGCTGATAAATAGTAGTAGTTGATAGAAGCTGTTTATAGAAACTAGAGCGTTCATATTGGTCTATGGTTTTTAGCTTTTTGTTGAGTGTATTATGTAAAAAAGAAAGCATATGATGGTGCAACAAAGACACTGCAATATTCGAATTGCTATATGACTAATGAAATTTTGACATAATAAAATATAAAGTATGTTACAACATACGAAAGCGCAAAGTAGTGGCTGATAGAATCAGCTTATAGAAGCTGAGACGTTCGTATTAGTTTTGGTATCTTTAAGCAAAAATCAGAAGCCAAAGTTAATACGAACAAGCCCCGAGTCTATCTGATTGCAACCCATGCCCCTGCTATGGTTGGGACAGTCAACAAAATGGCGCCAAATGGAACTTCCTGGTGCGAGCAAGGAAACGGAAAAGATAAGGATGAATTCTTTTCGGCCACATCGCCTGATAGTTTTTTATCCTAATACGAATATTTGTATGAATAACTGATAAATCGCTTTAAAATAGTAGTAAAAAATACCTTATTTACAGAAAATCATAAGACATAACCTATATAACTAGAGTCGTCGCATCCCTGAGCTGTCCTCCAAGCTAAAATACTAGCACACCAAAAGCTCTACTTCCCCTTGTTTACTGGCCGCCTACTTATACCTGGTACGTGGGTGAGAATCTTCCATACAAGACCTCGCGGAAAGCTGCCATTTTGATCTCCAACCCCACAGAACCTTTTTTCATTTCCATTATCATTTTTCAATGATAGATTTTTCTTTTCAGCTTTTAAAAGTTGTAACATTTGTTTTTTTTAGTTTCTACCGTAACTAATTTTCAAACAAAGTATCGTTTAAGGTGGAATCTATAAGTTGATTGTAGTACAACTATAGCAACTTTATTTATATTGGCAAAAACCTCATGCAAGTTTCTATTACTTCGTCCTCTTTCTCACGAACAACTTAAAAACCATAAGTCGTAGCCATAAGCCATAAGTTGAAGAAAAAAACAGATTGGAGAAATTATTGCCTTTAAGTGGTTGATGATTTTTCACCATCCCAGAGGAAAAGGTCACCACTGAAGAATCCATCGTCTCATTTTAACCATCAGAACTAATAATGTGATGTTTATGCTGGTTAAACTGTGGAACTTGCGAGAAATGCAGGGCAGGACATGCATGCAAGAATGCCAAGCAAGGAACAGGAATAGATCAAAGCATCTCTCCCGGCATCTGTTAAAACTGTCCAAGAGTAAAGGCTAAAAGAGTTGATATCATTAGGGACAATCGAGGTAGTAGAAGTGGCAAGGGGATGATGGCGAGATGGAATAATAAAGGCAAAGGGAAAACCAAAAGGAGGGTGGGTGTGAGGAAAGAAAAGGAAAGGGAGAAGCTTTTGCTTTCCCGGCTGTTGCTTTCCTTCCTGTTCATGGGCTGTAATTATTATACTACCAGCATAAGCTCGTCAAGAAGAAGCTCGGGCATCTCTTCTGGCCCCTACGAGAGACCCCGTTTCCTTGGCGGGAGAAGCAAGAGCAAGGCCTGCTTCTTCCATCGCCGGGAGCTGCATTCAAATTGCAGAGAGCAGACGGAAGAAGATCCTTGAATGTAGCCTACTCTTCTTGCTTCGTTAGTTTCTTGCTTTGTGTGTTGTTGTTTGCATGCAATTTTATTTTGTTTCAATCCGTTTAGTTCTTGCTTATGGTTCTTTTCTTGTTCTCGGAGGAATGCGGCTTCTTGTGATCTTCTTGCACGTGGTGGGGTTCGACTTCCCATCATGTTGACGTTTCTGGATCATCGTTTGCTTCTGTTCATGTGCTGAGGTATTTGGATGATTCCTTCAAAATGAATTCAAGAAGCTCTGCTCAGATGGATCCTCCTTTGCTTCCTTTGATGATTTTGAGTTCATGGTGATTAGAAATATGCATCTTTTCCTAATAAAAAAACAAATATGCAACCTTTTCCATAATGGCATTGGAATTTGGGTTCTTGATTGGGGTCTTCTTTTATGGACTTCTTTGCATGATGATGCGTATTAGTTTGATTTCATTTGCTGGAAAGAAATCGTAATGCTAATGAGAGATCATGGTTACCACTTGCTATGACTTATTTCTGAAGAATCTGACGTGATATCTTGCATAATTTTATAGAACGATAAGGTCTATCTCATTCGGCCTTCAAGACCTAATCTCGCCATCGAAGCATACTGCTGGATCTCTGTGGCAGGTGCCATCATGCTGCAGTATCTGGACTTCTGTCATGCCAGCACTTCAAGGAAGTGCACACACAAGAGGCAGGGCGATGGTACGGTGATACATGGTGATTCATCTCTCTCTGTCCAACTTACACATGATTTTGGCCTGAAATTCTGAATCATCAAGTCGTCAGGGCAAGCGCACATTAACGTCTTTGATGGATGCTGCTAGATAGTAGACATAAAATGAAAAGAGTTGATTAGGACTTTTTTCTGATATTTCTCAGCTTTTTTGGTGATTGAATTTGGAGCATATTAATTCATCGATGTATTCGTGTCTGGACCTTCAGGATTTGAAGCTCCAAGGAATAGCATGGAGTTCACCTTGGAGGCGCCCCACAGTTATGGCGTCTTCCAAGAGGATGTCCCGGTGAGTCTTGCATATTTTATTACTGCTCTATCAGAGTAATTCTGTGCATATTTTGTCCCCCCAATAGGCAACTGGTAAGGTCTTCTGTTTTCCAGAAAAAGCCCTGTCTTTTCAGTGATAAACAGTTCATTTTCCGCGGCAAAAAGCCAAAGTAGTTAGATCATTCTTGACAGATGAGATACCTACTTTTGCTTTTTGTATGTCTTGGTAACTTTGTTACTAGGTGTACTTGTAATTGTTTGTTGTTGCCCGAGAAGACAGCACAAGACATGCATTGATAATTGTGTCAAACAGTAGACCCCATCTACTGTTTGGTACATTTACATTACCTATTTGATTTACTAGCTAGTCTTTGGCTCTATACATCGTTGGCATCATTCTATGGGTGAATTTCTCATTAGGCATAGCAAGTATTTTTCTTGGACAGCAAGAGTTGTCTAAATCAATGTAGATTTTCTTTTGAGAGAGAGGAAGCCATGTTGAGTTGTTCATATGTGAAAATTGTAGTACATAATCATTGTTCAAGAGCTAACTAGTTAGAACTTTTGCAATCATCTGATTAAGTCCCTGTAATTTTGTGCAGCATTTTTGCAACATGAGGCAATACCCAAAAGCAGGCTTCAACCATAGCTCAGCTCCGATCAAGAAGCTAATCCATGAGGACACATCCTTCAGAACAAGTGAAGACCAGAAGAGACCCAGTGTCATCGCCAGATTGATGGGCATTGACTCGCCCCCACTGAACACAACCACTGGACTCGTTCGGAGGAAAGAAGACAAGAGATCATCACAAGACCAATGCCAAGAAGAGATCCTACTGAAATTATCTCAACCAAGCATGTCTCCTTTGTGCAACATAAGCACTCCATCAAGCATGCGCCGAAACAAGAAATCCGTGCCTACGACGACGAGGGGGGCTCTTTGGCCAGCTGAGCAAGAGGAGTAGCACTGAATGGGGTAAACCGCAGCCGCGAGAGCACCCGCAGGAGGAGGAGCTGCAGAAGTTCAAGGAGGAGTTCGAGGCGTGGCAGGCGAGCAGGCTGTGGGAGCATTCAAGAACTCTGGAATTGGAAAGCCATCTCGACGACGACAAGTGCACGGACATCGTGCCGTACAGGTACCGGCACAGAGGGAAAGATGCCAACAAACATATGCACTCCAATGACGACGTGCATTGGAGAAGAAGAAAGGAGAGCGGCACATCCATCTCCAGAAGCCGTACATTCTCTGTGACAAGTGCAGACTCCAGTTCCACGAGGTTACCGCTCTCGAGGTTCTACCACGAGGAGGAGAGGTCGTTGTTGCCGACAAGGATAGTGATTCTGAAGCCCTGTTCGGAGATGAGCACCGAGGACATCGAGGAGTCGTCGTTGGGGTCGCCTGAGCTGGTGAAGAAGGAGAACGACATGGAAGCCTTCCTTGAGGAGGTGAAGCAGAGGCTAAAGATTGAGCTCGAAGGGAGAATGGCCTCCGACGACAAGGCGGACCGGTGGGCAGGGGCCGACATCCCGGCTGACCCGAAGCAGATTGCACGGAACATTACCAACCGGATCAGGGAGACTGTCACGAAGGACTTGCACCCGGCGCTGGTACGTTCGGAATCCACACGGCCGTACCGCAGCGACGTCCCGCTCAACGGGCAGAGCCAAATGGACTACATCTGCAGAGACGCCAGGAAGCAACTGTCTGACAGACTGAAGAACGTGCTTAGAAGGGAGCCGGAAACTGAGCCACCGTTCTCTCACCGGAGAAGGGCCGCCTCGATGTCGTTCGACGAAGAACCGAGACCGAAGCCGAGACACGACATGGCAAGAAAGGGTAAGATAAAGAGCAAGGAGGAAAAGAAGTGCACAATCGAGTCCGACGTCAGGTCCTTCAGACATGTATACAAGATCTCAGCTCCGGTAGTCGAATCCGACCCGGTGTCGCCAAGAAACCTCATCAGGTCATTCTCGGCGCCGGTGTCGGGGACCACCTTCGTGAAGCTTCTCTCGGAGGAGCCACGGGTGCTCACCGGAGCACGGCTGCAGCGCAAGCACGAAGGCTACGGGAACAGGCCATCATCGGAAGAGAGGAAAGGGAGGAAGGACGCGTTCAACATCAAAGGCAGGGTGTCCAACCTGAGGCAGAACCTGGGGCTGAGAGGGAAGCTATTCGGTAAGAAGCTTCACTCGGTCGACGAGTCGTTCCCGGACGACCTCCCTCCGATCGGCACGCTGGTCACTGCCCCTTCAGTTCTCATACACCCCGGCGTCCTGCAGGTGAGGCAATGCTGTGAACACATGCTGTTTTAGGATTCTTGTTTCAGAGTCAGTGCAATCTGACATGGGACTGATGCTTGCTTGATGGCAGGAGAACTCCACCGAGGTGCCGCCGAGCCCGGCGTCGTGGTGCAGCAGCCCTCCTGATGAGATGAGCAAGGGAGGTTACCCGAGCCCTGTGTCCCCATTGGAGGCTTCCTTTACTGAGCACCGGTCTCTCTTGAAGGCGGACGCGGCTGCCAAGGACATGAGCTCAAGTGCTTCTGGTAAGTAGCAACTGCTGCTCGTTTCTGAGTATGTATGGATGGGACACGCAATGCAGTGTTCAGCAGTTACGTGTTAGTGCGATGGCATACTGAATACAGTTTTCAGCAGTTTTTTTTCTAGAGTTCTAATCAAAGAACTTGTTGCAGAACCAGGAAACTTATCAGAACAAGTCCAAACTGAAGAACTCGCCGAGACAAGCCATGTCCAGGACGACAACGACACGATCGAGATGGATCACACCATGAAAGCTTTCATCAGAGCTGTTCTTGTCGTCGACGGCCTGTACGACCAGAGCCAGAACTCTGACCACTTCTTCTCAGACTGCGAAGTGAAGCCGATCCACAAGTGGGTGTTCGAGGAAGTCGCCTCGTCATCCTCAGCTCCGGCTTCCGACTGGGACGTTGCAGCCACCGTCGACCATCGGCTCCTCTTCGACCTGATAAACGAGGCACTGCCTCGAGTCGTCCATGACTCGACGACGCTATGCACGTCCAGCAGGTGGTACGCAGCGCCACGAAGAGCCCCCAGTGGCAAGAGGCTGCTGAACGGGCTGTGGAAAATCGTGCAGATGTGGCTGGAACCACCGAGAGACGCATCCAACTCCCTGGACGGGCTGATCGGCGGTGACCTGAGCGTGTCATCGTGGAACGACGTGTTCCATGAGGACATCAACGCGGTGGGCGGGGAGATGGAGGCGGAGATACTGGACGAGCTGGTCGACGAGACGGTGTGGGACGTGCTCCTCAACGTAGGTGACTGATTGCCCCGATGGAACATTTTGGGGTGTTTTTCTCCCCTCTTTTAGTAGTGCTTGCCAGATTTGTGATCAGGTGTTGGTGAGTGAGAAATGTACCTCAGTTTATGTGTGGAAGGATACTGAATCTGTCCTAAGAAGATGCGTAAGAAATTAAGAAGCAAAAAGGAGTGAGTGAAGAAAAAAATTGCAGGCCTTATGTGTTTTTGGTGTGGATCTTATGCTCCACGGTAGTCAGCTTGTGGCTGTAATCCAATAGCAACATCCAACTCCGTAACCCTTATTGGAGGTTGGAGCTGGACCTGTACTCAAATCCACAGGCTTAGCCAGGTGGCCCAGGTCCTGCAAAACTTCTATACAAGTTACATGACCTATAGCCTGGGCCTGAAATTTCTGAGTTTTTTTAAAACCCGAGTAGGAGAGGTACCGTATATTTAAAACCTGCGTTTTTTTTTTTGAAACGTTTAACTTCTTCCATATCTGCCAAGTGACAAGATTAGCAGTGTGGTCATTGCTTTTTTTGGTGCTCTAGGCACGAATATGAGTGACTCTCACCAATCGCGGACCGAGAAGGTGCGCCAGGTAATTGTATTGATGGAATTGCAAGCAGTCCACTATGCAACCGAACTCCATATCGTCCTCGTATAACGGCACTCCGTCAACCGAATTGTTGGGGATATGGTTTGATCTAGCCAGGTTTAAGAAGTGCCCCAAAGGGCAAAATTGCCACTTCAAGTGGGGGAAAACTTGTAAACCCAGGAAACAAGATAAAGAAATGGAAATGTATTTTTTATAGATAGCACACAAATTGAGTGGAAGTAAACTTTTGAAGAGCAAATCCTTAAGACCCAATTGATTTGAGTACAATTAAAAATATTGGGAAGTGCTAAGGAGCACTTAATTATTTTTTTTATAGATTAGAAGTGCTTAGATTTTGAGACGTTAGATCTCCATCCAACGAATCCCCATACCCTTCTCCAAAAAATGAATTTGGGCCATTGGATTTCCATCCAACGAATCCTCTATACCACTCTCTCAAAAAAAAAAAAGAGTGTTTCAAAACTAGAATGTTAAATAAAGATCCAATGTTTAAAAATCTAGATATTTCTAAGGCCAGTTTCAGTGGGAGTTTTATCTGCATTTAATAGGCTGCCACATAGGTATTTTTGATGATATAGCAATATTTTTAAGAAAAGAGAGAAGAAGTGAGTTTCATCTAGATGAAACTCTCTTGGCACGATTACTAACTCTATATGAGTCATGAAATTAAATGTCTATGAAATAATATAATGAAACTATGCATTGAGAATGGATATTTCATCCATATTTCATTTTATTTTACATGATATGGTAATTTTAAAAACAACATCATAAAACTTTCCACTGAGAATAGCCTAACATAGAAAAACACTCGAACACCACCACCAAAAATATTCGAAGGGACAAATCCTCGAAGCTCCCGAATTCCAGCGGTCATAAGATTTCCGTCACCATCTCGAGTCTCGACACCCGGAGAAGGGACCCCAACCACTGCCCTCGCAGACACACAGAAGAGAGGCTCGTGCTTTGCAGCCCGCGACACGCTCCCGAGATCTCCACCGCTCGCCGCGGCAGATCCACCCAGCCGCGCCCCAGCCGCCGAGGTCTCCGCCCCGGATCCCGGCGATGGCGGGGATGGAGGCCTTCGAGGCCTACTTCCGCCGCGCGGATTTGAACCAGGACGGCCGCATCAGCGGCCAGGAGGCCGTCGCCTTCTTCCAGGGCGCCAATCTGCCGCAGCAAATCCTCGCCCAGGTGAGACCTAAACCCTCCCCCTCCATCCAATTCGTGCCCCTAATGGCCATTCTCCGATTCGAGCGCCCAAATTTTAGATGTGATCTCCGTAAATGGTATTAGATCTCTCGCTCCGCGAATTCGAACGAGTTGAGGATTCTTGGTATCGAACCTTGTGCGTGCAGGTATGGATGCACGCCGATAAGAGCAAAACCGGTTTCCTCGGCCGGCCCGATTTCTTCAACGCGCTGCGCCTCGTCACCGTGGCACAGAGCGGGCGTCAGCTCACGCCCGACATAGTGCAGTCTGCGCTGTATGGTCCTGCCGCAGCCAGAATTCCAGCTCCGAAGATAGCCACTGGGCCGTCTCCTCCACAGATGGGTGAGGCGGGTGCTCCTAGGCCCCAAGGGAATGCGGCGATGGCACCCGCTCTGGGGCAGGTTGGAGCAGCACAGATGAATCCGTCCACCGCCCCGAGGCCCCAGGGAAGTGCTATGATGCCGGCTTCCACTCAAATTGGCGGTGCGATGCAGGTGAACATTGGAGCTGTTCCAAAACCCCAAGGGATCAATTCTATGATGCCAGCTGCAAGTCAGGGTGGTGCTATGCAGCCAACTCAGTTTGCAGGGCCGAGGGGCATGCAATCACAGCATCCTAACATGGGCTTTAATCAGCAGCTCCCCCCATCAAGTACTGGCTTCATGAGGCCACCTCAGGTGGGAACTCCGGCAACATCACTTCAAGTAACTGGAATGAATCAAGTTCCACTGGGTGGAGGCGGCATGGGAGGATCTGTTGGTTGGTCAGGAGGTAATGTTGGTTCAGCTGGAGGTGTCTCACAAGCTGCTCCAGGATCAGCTGCTCCCCCTCAAGCAACACCAGGTGGATTTGATATTGCATTGCCTAGCACAATGGGCATTGCTCCTGGACAGCAGGCACAAGCAATGTCCTCTTCATCATTGCCTCCACAGAGCAACAGTGCTGTATTGCCTCAAGATTCAAAAGCTTTGGTGCTGTCTGGTAATGGTCCTTCCAGTGGCTCAGGAGCAAGCGCTGACATCTTCTCTGCTCTTTCTCAGCCAAAGCCGAGTGTATCCACACCCGCACTTCCGACAAGCACGATGCCCAGCTCATCCAGTTTTATGTCCGCGCCATCTGGCTCCCAGAACCTGACGAATATAGCACAGCTTGGTTCTCTGCAAGGTACTCCAACAGTGAGTTCTGGTGGCAGCCAACCTCAACAGACTCAGCCCATCACAAAGCCGAGTGTTCCAGCACCAACTGCACCAGGTGTTTCTGCTGGGGTTTCTAATTCTACCTCTCAATGGCCAAAAGTTACTCAAGCTGACATCCAGAAGTACACTAAAGTCTTTGGGGACATGGATAGGGACAGAGATGGCAAAATAACTGGTGCAGAAGCTCGCACTCTGTTCCTCAGTTGGAGACTTCCAAGAGGTGGGATCTCATCACCGACTTTTAACTGTCCTAAGCATTCAAATGCTCATTTCTGTGTATAAGATACTCTAATTCATTTCAGTTATGGGGTTCTATATATACTTTATTGCTTGAGCTCCTTGTTTGACACTGATTTTCTGTCATTTCTTTGCCATACTGCTAGTATTGTAGTTTACCATTTCAGTTATTTCTGTTTTTATGATGGTTTCCTTAATATGTGCCATACCATTGCAGATGGCTAATGCAAGTGTTGTTCTTTTAAACTTTGTAGAGGTCCTGAAGCAAGTGTGGGACTTATCTGACCAAGATAACGATGGTATGCTTTCTCTGAGAGAGTTTTGCATTGCTCTTTATTTAATGGAGAGGCACCGAGCTGGAACTCCTCTGCCTCCGGTGCTTCCTGACTCTCTTAAATATGATGAGACACTGTTACGGGCAACAGGCTTGCCTTCAACAGCATATAATGGTCCGTCATGGCAACAAAATCCAGGTATTAGTTATATTGGCTGCCAGATCTCAGTTATCATGTCTTAAATCATAACAATAACTCAACATGATGTCCTGTGTTTAGCTTTCTTGGTCCGCTGCTCATAAGGTATTTTATGTTGGGATAGGGTTACCACATAGGGGCCCTGGAGCACCTGGGGTGCCTGCTGGTGGAATGCGGCCACCCTTGCCACCACATTTGCATTCACAGACTGATGGGGCCACCAGACCAGGGCAACCAAGATCCCACATACCTGGTATGGATAATCATGCAGCAGCTCAAGCAAGCAAGGATGACAAAAGTGGAGTGAACTCAGCTGTGCAGGAGGTAGCTGATGCTCCTAAGAAGGTATTGGACCCCTTCCTTAAATCATGAATTGTCTGTGCTGATCATTTACCACTTGTATTCCACTTTGACCAGGCTGGTTTTATGGTGTTCCATGCCAGTTTATGTACATTTATAATAGTTTTAAGCTTCTCTTATTATTCATTTAAGCAAGTACAGCTGTATCAGTATGATATATTCATAGAATGCTGCATACGTGATCTAGCAAGTCAGTGGCTGGGGTTGTGCACATGCATGTATATGTGTATGTTTGGGAGAGGTGGGATTGTTGATTTGTTGAATGCTTGAAGCAACCAATATGACAGAAATTTAGGAATCGTAATAATTAACTTAAGAAGCATATGCCAACATCTCTTATTCTCTTATGTATGAACTTGGCGTTGGTAGGCAAATATGAGGTTATTATCAGTTCACACTAGTGTCACATGAATAGCAACTACTAAAGCATGCTGACTTTGTGTTGTACAAGTTTCCACTCAACATGGTATCTAGTTGATTAATATATGCTTGTACTTTAATTCAGTTTTTTTGTAAACTTTATTTCTTGGCACTTATTTAATTGTATGGTCAGGGGTAGCCCTTTTCAGTTATTCCATCATAACTGATGTTTCTCTTTTTACACCTTTCCAAGCAACTTTCTATAATTGGCAGTAAGAGCTTGTTGTCTTGCTCTGTAGTTGCAAGTGTTGCTTAGTCTATGTTATTTTCCCCGCTTTTATGAATTTTGAAAGAATTTGTCTTTTTTGTCTCTCTTGCATTGTGAAGGTTGAGGTGGAGAAGCAGATCCTAGATTCCAGAGAGAAACTAGAGTACTACCGCACAAAGATGCAAGATCTTGTAAGCACACTTGCACTTGTAGTCTGTCACTATTTTTCATGTGTAAAATGATTAGGTCAATGAAAATAAGATTCTGACTTGTATGCATGTTTCCAATCTATTATTTTTCTTTTGTTGAAGGTCCTGTATAAAAGTCGGTGTGACAATAGGCTGAATGAGATTACAGAAAGGGCATCTTCTGATAAACGTGAGGTACAGAACACTGCTTATTACATTGTGATGTATGCCAGCACTGTAGTCACACCTTTGGAGCTATTTTTTTTTAATGCTAAATGCTTGGAGGGATGCAAATTCATGTTTAGTTATCTTTTGTTGTAGGGTGTTTTTTGTTTCTCCCAACAAACTGATGGATATTGTTTATTTTAATTCAGGTGGAATCATTAGCTAAGAAATACGAAGAGAAGTACAAGCAAGTAGCAGAGTTAGCTTCCAAACTGGCAGTTGAAGAAGCTGCATTTCGTGATGTTCAGGTTTTGCTGCACTACACCTTAGAAAACGTCGTTTGGTGATTCTTACTGTGATCTCATCCTTAGATGTTCTTTTTCATCCCACATTTCCATTTGATTATGTTCCCTTCTCTCTTGTTGGATTTCTGTCTTGAATTGTAGTTAATTGATGTTGTTTAGGAGAGAAAAGTCGAGCTGCATGATGCACTGGTTAAAATGGTACAAGGTGGAAGCGTTGATGGTTTGCTTCAGGTATGTTCTAACTTTGTTAGGTATTATTTCTCTCTCTAAATAACACTGTGCACTGAATTCCTAGGTTCGAGCCGATCGAATCCAATATCAATTAGAGGAGATGGAGAAAGCTTTTAACGAACGGTGCAAGCACTTTGGACTGCAGTTCAAGTCATCTGCATCAGTCGAACTTCCTTCTGGTACCCAACATTCCATCTTTCAATCCTTGTTTGATGACATGTTTATCTGTAGAACAAAATATTGTCCATGTTTCATTTCACTTCCTGCAGTCATTTGATATAACCTGCAAATCTAGTAACCACTTCTGTGCTTGTTTGGTAGGTTGGGAACCTGGGCCGCAAGAGGGAGCAATTGAGTGGGATGAAGACTGGGACAAATTTGAGGACGAAGGTTAAACACTTTCATGTCATCCTGCTTTATGTCGTTACTTAAACATACTTGAAGTGAATTGATTTCTGTTTGAAGCTGGTCATCGTCTCTTTATATGTCGGAGTACTTTTGTATCTCATGCACATCATTTTTCTTTAATCCATGACTTTCATGCTGCTGCTTAAAAAGTGTCTGTGCCTTTAGGATACACTCCAGACTAGTAATCAATCCATGAAAGATATAGGAAAGTATGTGGCATTTTCCTTCTCTGTAACTTGTCAATTACACCTGTTATTTTTTCCCCTGAAAATAAGCAAAGCATGTCTGTATCTCCATTCTCCAAGCCTGGTCTATTCTCTGGTGTGATATAATTTTTCAGTGTAAATTGTGTAGATAAAATTTAGCCATATTTCATCCAAAGCTTCATATATTGTGATAACATGGAAGTCAGAGCTTCTTTTCTAGTGAACCTTTATATCTACAATTTGCTAGTGTGGAACTATGCATATGTTGAATTTGTTAGATCAATCACAGGTATTGGGGCAATTTTCTCTATATTTCTCTTAAAACCCCTAAGGCATAACTGAGTACATACTTATAGACCAAAGTGGTCAGATTACAACTGAAAGCAAAACTGAAAGTAGAGATAAGATACTAAAGCAAAACTAAAGATACTAAAGCAAAACTGACCAACTACTACTATACTTATTCAGAGTAATCTATTTATCTATAGACACAAGACTTATTCCTTCAATTCTCCCCCTAAGTCTTGTGTGGCGCCCTTTGGGTGATTTGAACCATCCCTATCTTGGCGCGCAGCTCTTGGTACTTGACTCGCCCAAGTGACTTGGTTAGGAAATCATCAAGTTGTTCTTGAGAGTTGATGTAGTTGGCCCTAATGCTTCCCTCGTCCAAACAGCCCCTGATGAAGTGATATCTCACCCGGATATGTTTGCTGTGCTCATGGAAGACAGAGTTCTTTGCCAGGGCCAGGGCAGACTTGCTGTCCACCCGTAGCTCCACTGCCTCAGCCTCTCAGCCCAGTAGATCGCCCAGCAACCGAGCTAGCCAGAGAGCTTGAGTGGCGGCAGATGTGGCTGCAATGTATTCAGCCTCACAGCGGGAGAGCGCCACCACCTGCTGCTTGACTGACTTCCAGCTGATCAGACATTTGCCGAGGAAGAACCGAAGAACAGATTCCCACTCGCGCTCTTGCTCGTGTCGATGTCGCCGGCGTGGTCGCTGTCGCTGTAGCCGATGAAGTGTGCCGCGCCGGGACATCGTGGGTAGTGCAGACCATAATCAGAAGTCCTCGCAACATAGCGTAGAATCCTTTTTACGGCCTGTTGATGCTCTGTCGTCGGCCGCTGCATGAAGCGGCTGACATAGCCGACGGCGAACGCCAAGTCTGGCCGCGTGTGGACGAGGTAGCGCAGACTCCCGACAGTTCGCCGGTACTGCGTGGCGTCCACCTCTTCCGCCGTGCTCTCCTTGCTCAATTTCAGCCTCTCCATTGGAGTGTGGGCTGGGTTGCAGCCCGTGAGCCCTCCGAGCTCGACGACGCGCTGAGCGTAGGCATTTTGACGGAGGAAGATGCCGGAATCATCCTGGAGTACCTCAATTCCCAGATAGAAACAGAGCGGTGGCCCCAAATCACTCATCTGAAAGACAGCTTTCATCTCTGTCTTGAAGGCCTCCATCTCTTCTTCCTTGGCGCCGGTGATCACCAGATCATCTACGTAGACGCCGACGAGCAGAGTTGAGCCTCCCCGACCTCGCCGGTAGACTGATGCCTCATGGGTGCTCTGCTGGAACCCCATTGACCTGAGAGTCGCGTCCAGCTTGGCATTCCAATCTCGCGGCGCCTGGCGCAGGCCATAGAGAGCCTTGCGAAGGCGCAGAACCTTGTTCTCTTGGTCGGCGACGATGAATCCCGGCGGCTGATGGACATAGACCTCCTCCCTCAAGTCGCCATTGAGGAAGGCCGACTTCACATCCATGTGATCGACGCGCCATCCCTCTTGAGCCGCTAGCGCGAGGAGGACGCGAACGGATTCCATTCGTGCGACGGGCGCAAATGCGTCGTCGAAGTCCACTCCTTGCTGGACGAAGCCCCATGCCACCAGCCGCGCCTTGTGCTTGACCACCGCCCCAGCCTCATCCTTCTTGAGTTTGAACACCCACTTGAGTGTGATGGCGCGGTGGCCGGCAGGAAGATCGGTCAGCTCCCAAGTCTGGTTCCGCTCGACCGCATCCATCTCCTGCCACATTGCTTCGCGCCAGGCCGCATCGCTTTCCGCTTCAGCGAACGAGCAGGGCTCACCGTCGTGGGCCAGGTGAAGCTCTGCCTCGAAGTCGCGCTGCGCTAGCCCCGGAACGGCTTGATCGCCCAGGATGTTGTCGACAGTGCGGTAGCGCAGAGGTTCACCTTCATGTGCGGCGTCGACGCGTTCCTCATCTTGCGTCGGCGGCGTGGCGAACTCCACTGAGCGGTGCTCGCTGTGTGTCGGGGTAGGAGCTGGCGATGCTTGGGGCGTGGCCGCTGGCGTGGATGAGTGCGGCGTGGCCGACATTGCCGGAGGTGAAGCACCAATTGGAGCAGGCGGTGCACTCGGGGCGGAGACAGACGGGCTCGGTGATGGAATTGACCCGCTTGCTCCCCAGCTCCCTGAATGCAGATGTAGTCGACGGTGAAGTCGCTGAGTGCCGCTGACGAACCACTGTCCGCCATCTTGGTCCACGCCCATCCTCGCCCTTCGTCGAACACCACGTCACGGGCCACGCGCACACGCTGCGTAGCCGGGTTGAGGATGCGGTATGCCTTGGCACCATCGGCATAGCCAATGAACACCCCCGGCGTACTCCGATCGTCGAGTTTGCCGACATGGTTGAGCTCTTTCACGAACGCCAGGCAGCCGAACGTGTGGAGATAGCTGACTGCCGGCTTGTGCCCGTGCCAGGCCTCGTAGGGCGTCTTGCCGTCGAGGCTCTTGGTGGGCGAGCGGTTGAGCAAATGCACGGCGGTCATCACCGCTTCACCCCAGTAGATCGCCGGCATTGCTCGCTGCTTGAGGAGGGCGCGTGCCGTGGCCACCACCGTCTGATTACGGCGCTCGACGACGCCATTTTGCTGCGGGGTGTAGGGCGCGGAGTAGTGGCGCTGTATCCCTTCGTCGGTGCAGTACGCCGCGAATTCAGCCGCCGTGAACTCGCCGCCGTTGTCCGTGCGAAGAACCCGAAGCCTGCGACCGCACTCCTTCTCTGCTGCGGCCTGAATGTGCCGGATGGCGTCCGCTGCAGCAGCCTTGGTGTCGAGCAACACGGCCCATATGAACCGGGACAGATCGTCGATGAGGAGCAGGAAGAAGCGCCTGCCTCCAGGAGTCGCCGGCGTGACCGGGCTGCATAGGTCGCCGTGTACGAGCTCCAACCTTTCCTTGGCTCGATAGTTGGCTTGACGCTGGAACGGCCGGCGCCTCTGCTTGGTCACCACGCAAGTGTCGCAGAGCTGCTCCACGTGTTCGACGTGCGGCATTCCCCGCACCATCTCGCCGCCGCCGAGCCGCTTCAGGGCCTCGAAGTTGAGGTGCCCAAAGCGCTCATGCCAGCGCCAGGCCTCGTCGTCGCAGCGGGCTGCGAGACAGAGAGGCTGCGCCACCTGCACATGAAGAACATACAGGCGATTGTTTCCTCTGTTCACCTTGGCGAGGAGACGATGACGGCGATCCCAAATGTGCAGCACCCCGTGGTCAATCTCCACTCGCGAGCCGTTCTCATCCAACTGCCCCAGACCGATGATGGAGTTCCTCAGGGCAGGGATGTAGTAGACGCCGGTAAGGAGTCGGTGTTCGCCGGTCTTGGCCGTGAAGACGACGGAGCCGACGCCTTTGATCTCCACGGCAGAGGCATCTCCGAACTTGACTGAGCCGCTTACACCAATGTCCAGGTCGGAGAAGAATTCCCGCCGGCCAGTCATGTGGTGCGTCGCCCCGGTGTCGAGGTACCAGCCGTCGATCTTGTCGTCGCTGGACCCGTTGCCGAGGAAGACATGTGCTCGCGGCTCGTCGAGGTGGAGGAGCGCGGCGGCGGACGATGCGGGAGGGGAAAAGGTCGAACCTTCCTTGACCTCCTCTGTTTTTGGCCGTAGCTCAATGCTCCCGTGAACGAGAAACAGAGCCGGCTCGTCCTCCTCTGCTTGCGTGACATGCGCTTGGCCGCCACGCCGTGCCTGCCGACAATCCCTGGCCCAATGGCCGGTCTTACCACAGTTGAAGCAGGTGTCGTCCCGGTTGGCCTTTCGGTCGCCGGCAGCGCCAGCGTCAGCGCCGCCACGTCCTCGGGGCGCCTTCTCCTTGTTCTGCGGTCTCCGACGGCGGCTGCTGCCCGAACCTGAGGCCTCCCCCTTCTTCCGCTCCTTCTGGCGGGCGAGCCACTGCTCCTCTGTGTAGAGTAGCTTGCCACCGATGGTGACCGGCTCTGCGGGTGGTTGCTCGTCGCGGCCGTCAACAGCCTTGAGTCACCCGGTCACCTCCTCGATGGACAGCTCGGAGAGGTCCAAGAGCGTCTCCATCGCCAGAGCAACCTGCGTATACTTCTTAGGGACGACGCGGAGGAACTTCTCAACTGCCTTCTCCTCGTCGATGTCCTCGTCGCCGTGCCGAGTTAGCTGCTGCATCAGACCGGTGAGGCAGAGCGCGAAGTCGTCGATGTCCTCACCGGGGCGAAACGCCAAGCGGTCCCACTCCTGACGCAGCTTCTGCTGTGTGGCTCGGCGGGCGCGGTCTTTTCCGATGCGCGCCGCGGCGATGGCGTCCCAGGCGTCCTTGGCGGTCTCCTTGTCCGCGAGGGTGGGCGCCATCTCTGGCGGGACGGCGGCGAGGATGGCCTCCAACGCCCGCCGGTCGTCGTGGAAGTCGACATCCTCGTCCCGCACCGCATCCCACACCCCCCTCACCTGCATCTTCACCTTCATCACCAAACTCCACTCGTTGTAGTTGGTTTTGGTGAGCATGGGCCACGGCGTGCCTTCGCCTGACTCCTTGATGACGGTCTGGATGGCCGCTGGCAACCCACGCCTGCCTCCGCGCCCACGGCGACGCTCTGGCGACAGCGAAACGCGGCGGTGCCTGTGAGGGCTCCGCGAGACGCGGGGTCGACCGGCGTCGTTCTCCACCTCCGCGCGTAGGGCGGCGGCAGCAGCCGCTGCGGCCTGAGCCGCGGCTGCCGCCTGCCTGGCTGTCTCAGCCGCTGCTTCCGCTGTGGCGATGCGCGCCTCGCGCGCGTCCGCGTCTGCAGCGTCGCCGGCGTTGGCTCTGCGCCGGCTGGAAGTCAATGAGGCGTGGGAAGAACGAGACATGGCGCCACAGACAAGGGAAGGGAAAGAGCAAGGCTCTGATACCAATTGTTAGATCAATCACAGGTATTGGGGCAATTTTCTCTATATTTCTCTTAAAACCCCTAAGGCATAACTGAGTACATACTTATAGACCAAAGTGGTCAGATTACAACTGAAAGCAAAACTGAAAGTAGAGATAAGATACTAAAGCAAAACTGACCAACTACTACTATACTTATTCAGAGTAATCTATCTATCTATAGACACAAGACTTATTCCTTCAGAATTCTTGATCTCTTAAGGAGTTATTTGTTCAGATTTAGACATTGTCTTCTACCTGGGCAACCTATTTCCTCCTATTTCGGTTCAATCTTATTATATTCCTAATTAAATCATATGACATAACAGGGTTTGGTCTTGTAAAGGACAACGGTACAATAGTTGAAAACCCAGTTTCTGCTGAAAATGCAAAGTCATCATCTAGTTGGAATGATGGCGTCTCTATGGATGAGATGTCCCCTGTTGCATCTTCTAATGGTCATATCAAGGATGAGAGACATTACAGAGGTGGTGATCAAGTGGCTGAGAGTGAATTTGGGTATGATTTTGGTGAGGAATCTGTAAGGAGCCCCAGCAGTGCTGGAAGAAGTGCCTCAGGAAGTCCATTTAAGTCATCCCATTTTGGAATGCATGACTCATCTCCCAGCAAAAAAGAAAGCTACAGGTACTTGTTTTTACATTTTGGTTCATGTAGAACCCGTATCCGTTAATGTTTTAACTTGCTACTTACATGATCTCTAGAGCTGACATATATGTCTAAATGAGCAGAATGAGCTATATTCTGATGCTTGAAGTTGTTACTTTAGGAACTGTCAATTCAGCATACTTCTATGGCGTGTTATTCATGTCCTTTTTTAATTATGAACCTTCCTTGAAGTGATTGATCATCTCCAATTGGTGGAGGCTTAGGTTCTGAGTGCCATTGGGTCTGCAGTAACATAAGACATGGGTCAGCTTGCAGTGTCACTGACTGTAGTCTCCACTAACAGCAGCTTATGGATTCGTTTGATTTTACAATCGTCTTCTATTGCCTGATTTTTTGTGGATGGTTTTTGTTGCTAAGTTTTTGGTATTCATAGCATATTTATTGTACCTGCCATTGGAGAGAGCTCTTCAACACCTTTTGTTTTTAAAACTTTAAGGAGAATGTTCAGCATTATTCCTATTTCCTAGTAATATGTTAACACAGTCTCTACACTGCATATACTGACAGTTTTCTCTGAAAATTTTTCTGAAGAATGCTCAATTTAAAGCATACATGAGATGGCATTGAAGCATGGAGTTTTAGGTTGACATTAATGATTATTTTGTCACAGTGATCATGGTGGTTCTGAATCCATTTTTGGTGGCAACTATGCTGATGAAACTTCCTGGAACTTTAATGACCAAGATACTGAATCTGTTTGGGGATCTAATGCCATGAACACTGTAAGTTATGCAGCTTCTTTCCAGTTTTGGTATTTGGCATGCCGACCCCTTTTCTGTTTCTGATGAACTATCTTGATACAGGAGGCTAACCATCATGGAAGCACACATAACTCTTTCTTTGGGTCAGATGACTTTGGTGTAAATCCTGTTAGGGTGGGTTCTCCAAGTGGTGCTAGTGTGTATGGAAAGAAGAAAAGTTCATTCTTTGATGATTCTGTTCCGAGTTCCCCTGCATACACATCTGGATTCTCACCAAAATTCAGTGAAATTCGTGATGATAGCTCCGCTTATAACTTTGGGAGGTATGATTCCTTCAGATCCCAAGACAGCGGATTCTTCCCTCAGGAAAGTCGCTTTTCCAGGTTTGACTCCATAAGCAGCTCCAAAGGTGAGAATGTAACAGGATTTGATTCAGCGAACAAGTCAAGAAATTTTGGTCGGTTTGATTCTTTTGATGAAGCCGATCCATTTGGTTCGAGTGGACCTTTTAAAGCATCAGGAAGCCGGTCTCCCCCCAAGTTCTGATATGCATGTGTGCTGTTACAAGAGTTGTCTGTTATTTGTTAATACAAGGCTCTCAGATTCGTTGAGGAAACTCCAGTGTATTCATGCAATAGAGCCCTTTTTGATTGGCATGTTCGCCGTTTGCCTTGTGTGCATTTTCCAGTCCATCACGTACAAAGTGGACAGGTTTTGGTATATCCTTTGTATTTTGTATACAGCAAGTTTGTTTTTCTTTGTAGATGTTATATCTATGGAACAGCTACGCATCATTCCAGTTTGTTATTCGTTTCTTTTGTACAATACAAAATGCCGTTGGTTGAAGTGAACTCCCATCATTGTGTAAGGAACTGGGAACAGCTTTAGCACTGTTTGTACTCTCTATGTGTAACCATTTTGGGAACAGCGTTAAAGCGTTTATATAGAGTGGAAGTTTCTGCTGTATCGTCTTCCTCGTAATCCATTTGTTCCATGCCTTTCTATGGATTTGATTTTTAGGTAGAATGGTTGTCTTTTGATGTCGACTGATCAGAGATTGATGGGTGGTAATTTTCCCCCGACTCATCCGCAAAGCCCTGATAATTTGGTCAATGAAGCCGAAGAATGCTACGTCGAACTAAAGAAGGTGTGGCCCAAAAGCCGCTGCGCTTGCCGTAGGTGGCCCCAAAGCCGGAGGTCCAGCGGGTGGCGTCCGGCTCAGCCGCACAATCTACAGATTTGATGTGCATAGCACATCAGAACATGACCAACACATAACAACAAGCTTCTGTTCTGTATTCTCATCACCACACGTGACACGGCACAGAACTTTTTTTAAAAAATATGATGAGATTTTAGTACACTGGAAGGCATTATATATGGAGTGATTTAATCTTTTATGATTTATCATGAATAACACTTCAGCATGTCACCAGACCAAAAAGAGAGAGAGAGAGAGAAATCAATAGGATGGTTACAGACAACCGGCTCGTCAAAACACCGGTGAAAAATTATGGTCAAAAATTACTTCCACAAAGGCGCACTTATTCCATTCCACTATTCAAAATTGTAAGGTGTGGATTTTTTGGACTGTAAGGTCTGCCCCGTAGGACCCCTATGCAGCGGCCAACTTCATCTCTTCTTGGTCCTCGAGATTTAGAACATGGAGCAGCTTTGGCCAAGATTCAGGGATTCCTCCAGGTAAATCGAATTCTAAAAGCTTTCCCTGGTTCCGGTAGAAATCCTCAACAGGTTGACTCTGCAAAGGTCAGGAAAACAAATGCCGACTGAGATTATACGATTCTAAGAGTATGAAAGAAAAGCAATATATCGCTGTTGTTGAAGTTGAACCGTGAATTATTTACAGTTTCAGCCTGTCCATTACAACATTGCTCCTGTTGAGCACATAAACGCAGTGCAAGATTACCTTCCAGGCACCACATTTAACTAGTTAAATAACAAGACAGTCATTGATCTAGCGTATGCATGTCCTAAGGACTAAAGACTTTCGTTACAAGTTTGGAGCTCTCTGGCAACGGAATGCTTTTGAAGTTTTGGTATTTTACATTAACACCATGATCCAGCTACAGAATGCAAACACTATGGGCCTGTTCTTTTTGGCTGCAGTTTGTGGCTTTTAGGCTGTTTGTACGAGAGATTATAGAGTAACAGAAACTCACGTACGGTTTTTGCCGATATAAATGAAGCCAGTAAAGCATGTACTACAATTAACTAGTAGACCCTATCTTGATAAGATATTCCGTTTAAAAGCTAGTTACTATAGAAAAGCTGAAAAGAACATGTCTGATAAATAACAACAAATTTTGACAACCATATCATGGAACTAAATTGCATTTAAACCTCATGGAAACAAACCATTTTGACTAGAAAATTGAAGTTCATTACATACAAGAATTTTATGAAAGATATAGTTAGTACGAAAATTTAGAGTGCCGTACCATGTCATTATAAATCCGTAGTCGATTTCTCACGACCTCTTCAGTATCGTCAGCTCGAGTAGTAAGCTTTGACATGCAGTTATTAGGGGGTAACAAAGGTGCCATGTAGATTGGTGGTAACCCATTTTCACCCTTCGCATCAATGCAGGCCAAATTGAAGTTCTTTCCACATTGGTTACAAATACGCCTCCCAAGGCACTTCTCTACTAAGACATCTTCCCTCAACTTTAGGTTGACCACCATATCAATGTCTGTAACTCCGTTAAGAATTTCCTGAGCAGATAGGAGGGTACAAAGAAATTACTAGCGTAGACCAAGTGGAAGTATTTGAGAGTATCCGACAACAGCATTTTCTTTTACATGGCCAGTTAAATGGGAGGACAAAAGATTGCTATCAACATATTACAATCAATATCAAAAAACACAGATGACAAATGACAAAAAAGGGACAAACGTTTAAATTCCAATTAACAAGACTAATGTCCCTCCACTGTTTACAGCAGTAGACAGTACAGTCAAAAGCATTATGTAACAGCCAAGCTAACTAGGAATTACTCATGAAATCGCGCCACTAAACATATATTCTTATAAATACCTACAGCACACCTTTTGAACTATATGAGTTGTATTGTATTTCACTATAGCTGGATATTATGAATTCGAGATTGATTAGACCATTAAGTGGAAGAGGACTAAACAAGAAGAAATGGTTAATGCCATATATAAAAAATCCTCACCGCTTGTTTTACAGTACGTGGAAAACCATCAAGAATAAATCCTGATTCGCCCTGCTCTTCTCCTTTCTTAAGCCTTTTAGACAAAAGATTGATAATAATTTCATCAGAAACCAATTTCCCCTGATTAACGATTTCAGCAAGCTGCAAAAGAAAAACACACTATATCATTTCCAAAGGCAAATAAATAAAGGAATAATGAGATAAAGAACCAAGCTAGTATACTATATAGCAGGAACGTGTAGTGCACATGTAAAAAAGGGCCTGTCAACAGATATAGGTGAGATTAGGCAGACCCATGCATGCTTGCCATAAATTAAATATGAATTATATACAACTTAGCACTAGACTCTGGCGGTAGTACTAGGACAAGTTTTTGCTATCTATAATTAGAATAAAAATAGCTCACTCTTCCAGTCTACCCACAATTGGAAGTATTAGGACAAGTTATTAGTGACCAGCTACACTTTTCCAACTAGAATAAAATAGTCAAACAGCAACATGTACCATTTGCAGAAATCATTCCCTGGAAACACAATCCCACCTAGGAATTTAAGATATTATCGATGATCTAACTCCAAACCTTTTACATCTCTAACCAGGTATGATGTAGTGCATGAATTGCACAACAATCTCCCTGCTGCTTGGCATTTTCATTATAAATCTATATGTGGATTTCGCTGGGTCAAGACAACCTTATAAAAGCCCCCCCAAAATACAACATTTCCACAACATTACAGCTCAAGTCTGCAAACTGCAATTAAAGTGAATTGGATGGCATCACCACGCTGAATTCAAGTGACAAATCCTGGCCAAGTCGAGTTCAAGCAGTCACAGATTAGATCCTGACAACCGATTCACACATCACATCAATGTTCACTAAAAACTAAACCTCTGCACCTCGATCTACAGCTAACTCGCCCAAATGGACAACCAAACCCCCATTTCCCCCCACTTCCCATCTTAAAAACCTTCGTGAAATAAAATCAATGGAGTAAGCCCACACCTACAACTAGACACCTCTCTACCGATCTGTGATATACACTCCTGAGCCCAAACAAGCCCCAGATCCCCAATTAAAATCTCAAGCTCTTGGCTGATCTACTTGAACCAAAACAAAATCCTGATCAGCGAAATGTAGAACGGTCTGATCTGAACTCCGGAGAGATGGAGAGGGGCCACACCTGTACAGCAAGGGGCCCGGAGGAGGCTAGCTCGTCGCGGACGAGGTCACCGGTGGCGATGTGGGGCACTCCGAGGAGGCGGGAGAGGCGGCTCGCGTAGGTCCCCTTGCCCACGCCGGGGCATCCCAGGAACACCCACTGCACGTTCCTCTCCTCCGCCGGCCGCCCCGTCCTCTCCGTCGAAGCAAACGGGAAGGCCGCAGCGGCCGAAGGCGTCTGCTCCGGCGCCAGCGACGTCATGCGCCTCCTCGCAGCCGCCACTGCTGCGCCACCGGAGGAGGCGGCGCGGAAGAGGCGTTGTACGGTCGCCATGGGAGGGAGCGGAGCGAGGCGAGGAGGCGGATGGGGAGGTGCGCGGGAGGCGGCCGGGGTTTTAGGGTTTGGTCTTGACCGTTTCGGTATTTGTAGGTGCGGCGGCTAGGAGTTGGGAGCTGAGATGCGACGAGGAAGAGAGCCTTGGAGAAGAAGATGGGCGAGGCGATGGAGGCGTGGAACCGGTCCATTCTGAACCTGTGATCCGGTCCCACTTGCCATTGGGTACAGCGTGGTGGGAGGCGTTGGCACGTGGAACGGGTTCACGATGCGCCGGCGCGTGGAGCGCACATGCTTAAAGCCGTTCGCGCCGGACTGCGGGGCCCACTAGTCGGTGGGCTTTTAATTTGGGTCACAAGGCCAGTAGAGTTGTCGTCGTTCTAGGTCCCCCATTTGTCCATGATGGGGCGTAGGAGAGTCCTTGCGGGTTTTGATGGGCCGTGGATGGCATCTCGCTCTGGTGCGGAGGCGAACTTGGGCAATATTCTTCTTCAGAATTGCTATAACATCATGGGCATAATTTTTTTTCACATCTGCATTAGGATTTGTGTCCCTGTCCACCTTCATCTTTGCCTCCAGTGAGGCTCTGATAGGTTCGTCTTCTTCAACTACAGATGCATCGAGTTATATATGAGGTTCACAGGGCCTGAGTACAGAGGGAGGCTGAGGTGGTGGGGTACAGAGACGGCAATGGCGCTACCACCCATGGATCGGAGGAGGACAGTGGATGGTGGAGGTTGGCAGAGGTGATGAGAACCGATTAGTAATTAGGTGGCGACGAATGGCGACCGTCAGAGACGGGAAAAGAGGGCAGCGACAACGAGAGATGGAGATGCAGCAGAGGAGGAAGAGGCAGATGGAGACGGCATGGGAAGCTGAAATGGCGAGGGAGGGGCTCACAGATTGAGGGGGCCTCGTCGACACCGACGGCGATGCTAGTTTGGTGGAGGGCGGTGGCGCGTAGGGTGGGGGCAGGGGTGGAGATGGCAGGAGAATGCTTGGTGAGGCCGTGCGTGCGTGCGATTAGGGATGAGTTAGGGTAAAGAGAAGGATAGGGATCCAGATCCGAACATCTAATTTTGGTCGCACAGAGCACAATTCAAATGATAGGTACAAAACTTATCACGTGGCACTACTAACTCCTACTAGGCACTAGCTATCCATTTCACAGTTCAGTTGAAATGAAACTGAATTTTAAAAAGGATTTGAATTTTTGTTGGATTTGGATTTCATTTGATCCTTAGCTTAATCCCGCATCCATCCCAGCCATCCGTGTTGTGTTTCCCCTACCGAATCACCCCCTTTAGCCATTCGCATGTGCACACTGTTCACGGTCCAAGAAATCACCACCAACCTGCCCGTCGTGCTGATTTTTCTGTCACCGCACCTTCCCAGTCCTTCTCCCCGTTGCCACGCCGCTGCAAATTGGTCAGAGACCGCTCCCGCCCTGATGCTTTCTTAAATACTTTGGCCGCACATCGAAGCCGCTAACAGAGTCCGCCACCGACTCTGCTCTTCCTGCTCTCTCTCTCTCTCTCTCGGCCGATTGTCTTGCGCCGTAAAAACCCCACACGTTAAAGCTAGCTGCCGCCAGCACAAGCCGCTGTACCCCTGCCCCTTAATTGCCACAACCCTCACCTGGACAAGCACCGTAGCCGCCTCTCACTACCGCCTTGCCGTCCTCTCTGCTCTCTCTACGTGCCTCCCCCTCACAACCGATCTGACATGCTCTGCAATTTTTGATCACCGCAACGCCCCCTACCCCGAGGTAGAACAAAAATTATCTCAGCCAGCTGCGTCGTGCCCTCCCCGCGCCTTCCCGACCTAGCCACGTGCCGCCTCACTACCGAAGTCGCCCATATGCTGAACCACCATGGGATGACTATAAAAGCCCGAGACCTCCACTCAAACATTGCATAGGCATCCAGTGAGCCACCCCCGCACTCCAATTGAGCCCTCGACCAGAGCTTCGCTGACGATCACGGGAAAACCCCCAAGTATGCCGATTTTTAATTCCTATTATTTAGTCGATTACTTTTCAATTGCTTTCGCTCATAGCACCTTATGCTCCCAGGAACACCACCGAACTCTTGCCATAGCTTCTCGAGCCCCCTTCTCCCCGGTCACTGAAGTTCGCCGCCCGACCAAAGACCATCACCGTGGATAGCCCAACTCGGAGATCCTCAACCCGAGCCACCACTTCCCTAAGCTTCCTCTACCCCCAGAGATGCTCAATTGTTAATGCTATTGTCCTCTCAACCCGTCAAAACCCCTTGTGCCATTCAAAAGTCACGAGAAAGGAAGACCTCCCCTATCTATGACATCACTTTCTCAAGTAAGTTATTTTCAATTGAAGATGGGGGGCTAGATGATGATGATATAATAATCCTCTAATTATTATGTCATCATATTCTCCGAGTATATCCCTTATCGATAAGGAAGAAGTTTCATAAGGCAGTCGTAAGTCCTACTAAAATCACTCCTTAATCATAAGTCCTTCTGTGACCATCTAGTCGTAAGTCCTTCTACGACCTTCTGTAGTCGTAAGTTATCCTACGATCACCTTATGGTCATATGTCTTCCTGCGACTAGTTTGTCTCCAACTGGCTTGTCTATGACAACATACTACATTGTGGGTCTGTCTAACAAGGCGGTTAGAACGAGCGCTTATTCCTAATAACAATACACAATCTCTCTCTGACAACAACCACTATGCGACGAATGGGCTACCACATTTCTCTGACAATAAGTTTGGCCAGACGGTTATCTCCCGAAGCGTTGAGACGTCTTTTGGTGCAGGACAATGGTCGTTGCTTCGTCAACTATATAAAGGTTAATGCCAGAGGGAGATAGAGATCAGACCACATCGGATTAGGAGATAGTGCTAGGCATCTTAGTTGTAATCAATTTCTCTGAGTACTAGCCATATAGAATATAGGGTTATTATTCTCCTAGGAAAAGACCCGAACCTGTATAAAAATTCATGTGTCTCTACTCTGTATGTTCATAGTTTGAGTCTTCAAGAGTTTCCCCGAATCTAAATAAATCATACGTAAGATCAGTATTAAAACACTAACAATTGTGTTTGCTAGGATATAAATACGGTATAGATTTTTCTATCCGATTAACAATTTTTCTCTATTTGTATTCTTATTAGAATTCACATAAAAAATATGGATGTAAATATGGTGCAAACTTTTATTATCCAAAATATTTTTTATCCGTACTATTCATATTCGACGAATATATATATATATATATATATATATATTACAATACAATTAATTAGTTGTATATGTATTTTTAATTGAATGTGAATTATTGTTTCTTTAGGTGAAATAAATAAATTAGTATGATTAAACGTGATTGTACGAGAATATAATATCATTAATATCTTCATACTACATAAATTATGAAGATATTCTGATCCGATAAAAAATAGTAGATAGTCAATTCGAATTTGTGTTTGTTATAATATTTGATTCGTATTCGTATTTAAGAATATTTAAATTTAAATTTATCTATTTATAAAATACGAATACAAATATAATAAAGCATTTTCGATTCGTATTCGTATCTTCCATCGCACACTTATCGCATCATGTCGATCACCAGCCACAAGCAACTAGTCATCACAACTTGAAATTCCAAGGACCATGCATGTACTACTTTTTTGGGAATAGACCGTTCGAGTACTTCATCGATGGAATTAACAACCGAATACTTGAATTCTTATTGCTTCTTTTTTTTTAATGGAACACTAGCGATTCCGTTGAACAGGAAAACGACTAATGAGGGTCACAACTAATGAATCTTACTTATTACTGAAGCACCTTGTGTATGACGAACCAAAGCTTACACAACTTTTATTATCCAAATTTTTTGGTGTACTAAAAGTGATCTTGTGTATGACGAACCAAAGCTTACACAAACCAAAAAGATGGTGCATGCATACACCAACTGAACACCACACGAATAATTGAAAGATGAAAAACTAACCAAGACACACGGTCACTTTTATCCATGGCCACAACAACGAAAGACACAATCAAGTGCGCGCAAGCCACCATATGCATGCATGCACACGAAGCATCGATCGATCATCGCATCATCAGCCGGCCGGCTCCCGGGACGATCGATCGATATGATACGGGGAGAGACCGGCCGGCAGGCATGCATTGAGCGAGCCGGTTAATGACGGCACTGCTTGATGCAGAAGCAGCGGCGGCGGAAGCCGCGGCACCTGCCGCCCGGGAAGCCCTCCGTCTTGCAGACGTTGGCGCAGTTGGACCTGCGCACGCACGGCCCCTTGAACCTGTGGCTCTGCGACTCGCACGTCCGCGCCTCCGCCACCGCCACCGGACCACCCATCTCTGCACCGATACACACACACACACGCCGTCAGCAACAAACAAACAATCAGAAGCTTAGCCGGCCGGCCGGCGCACGCACGGGCGTACCTGTGGCCACAAGCAGCAGCATGAGCACAAGGATGGCCGAAAGAAGCTTATTGCGTGAAACCTCCATGGCTCACTTCTTCTGTTGCTCTGTAATACTCTACTAGATCGATGTATGGATCGATGGAACGAATGATGGAGACGATCGCGCGTGCCGCCTTATATAGCAAGCGATGAGTAACAAACAGATCGATGCGAAGGAATGACAAACGAAGTGGGAGCTAGGAAGCGACGCATGCACGTACCTGAAGAAATCGATAGTCCATCGTCTCCACGTGGTGCCCTAGCTAGATCCACTAGCAATGCAGCAAGGTGGTACGTGTAAAGGTGCAGCCCTGCAGCTGCTTTAGCTTTTCTGCAGGTTCCAACTCCACATGCACTGCGCGCACCATGCAGGTTGCTCGCTTGTCTCTACTGTTTGTCTTCAAGCTAGCTAGGTGAACGACGCTTAATTTCATCATGTTATTCGCGTCGCTAGCTACTTGTGCGAGCGATGGTTGTGAGCTGTTCATCATCACCGCGAACGCCAGACGACTCCGGCCATCTCTTGAACACGGAAAGGCGTAGGGCCGAGTCGACCAGCTAGTAGCTTGCACGTCTCTAAGAGAACGATTGTGCATTATCGATCAAGTCCATGTAGTCTTTTTCTTGCAAGGCTACATCAAAACTCTCGCTTGTTCCGATGCTTAAACTAAATTGTTAGATATCAACAAAGTAAAAGGAGCACCCCCAAAAAGAGCTGATTATTCGTGTGTCGGTGCAATTTGTCAACAGAGGACACCGCGGCTCAGATCTTCAGAGAGCTCCAAGGATCAGTACGTGGATCAAATTGGAACGAGAAAGCGAAACAAAGTGAACCATTATTAGAGATTTAGAGAATAAAGCGAGGATTCGTGTCAGCTTTCTTTTTGCAAATTTGCATATTTTCAAATTGCAGCGATCAGGCCTTTGCATGCCTCCCCTTTTAATTACTTTCTTCTCTTTTCTTGAAACCTCTTTAATTATTCTTCCAAGGCAATATTCTAGTATTAGCAACAGCACTATAATGTGCCGCCTCGTGTTAATTACCTCCTTTGCCCGCCACAGCCCAGAAGTCTGCAGCGTAAGTAGCATTTGTGAAGATGGGCTGAAGGCCATCATGTATTCATGTGCACATGGAATCTCACACAAACAGAGAACAGACAATCCTCTCGAAAAAAACTGAGAACAGACAAAGCCCAAAACTCAATTAACCAATTTTATCCTTCTACGTCCAACCTACCAAGCCCAACATCATGTCAAAAGGCAGCCCAAATAAATAATCATCACGAAAAATGAAAAAGGCAAAAAAAAAACTGACATCACATTATCAATCAAACTACATGAGGAGAATTCCTAGATATAAAGTCTCGATTGACCTTGGTAATCTCCACGAAATTACAACAGTATCGCAACGTACAAGAGCAGTCAGTCAAGCACCTGCAAAACCGGTCAATTCTACGCCAGTTCACCATCAACTTTTGTATCTTTCCTGTCCTCCTGTTCTGAAGAAGTGCCTGTTCTTTTGGGCTTTTGAAATCGACTTTTGATTTCTATTACAGTATCTAACTTTTAAACGGGGTATTTTTTTAAGACGGAGTTTACAAGTTAAACGATCTACACGTTAAAAGCCCAACATCTGTACCAGCCAAAATCACAAGTAAGTATTTATTTCTCTGTAATATATATCGTAAACAACCAAAATTTAAAATTTTCAATTAAAAACCATAGATCGCAGCCGAAAAGAGCAGGCGCTCGTCGATCAGCTACGTACGTACGGCATTCAGATTGCCATCCCAAAACCGGGGTGTTTTTGCAGTGTAATCACGAGGCTGATGCTAAGGAAAGTGTGCCGAAACTGGACGTGCAGTGCTCGCCGCACGACGATGGTTGGAACCGATGCCTCGATGGTTGTCTATGCTGGCCCTGGCCGGGCATTGAAGGGAAAGCCAAGCGTGTGATGCGATGCATAGGCGAGGCAACTTCCCTGGAGATATTTTGCAGGGGTCGGTCTGGCTAAACTGTGCCCTCTTCGGGTTGCATTATGCTGTCCATTAAGTGATTCTTCAGAGTAAAACTGAACATCATAGTTCTTCAAGAAATCGGCGTGAGTTTATAGTGTGCCCACACTGACGCATGAACCCGTCAATAGGCGCAGTTCACTCGGAATCAGCTTGTTTCGTAGCACTGATTTCGTCCGAGAAGGCGAACAGCACGAGCTGGAACTTACCGGAAGATTAATTTGAGGGCGAACTGGTGTGGATCGCGACGGCTGTTCTTTCTTTCTCACTTCGATGCAGTAACGACAACTGGTTTGGATTACGAGTAACGTTGTACGACGTGTTTTGTTCGGTGAACTGATTGGTGCACTATTTCGGCTGCTGGTCGCCTTCATCTTTCCAAAGAGCACTTCATGAAGGTCCTGTTTGGCAGAGCTCTAACTCAGAAATCTGTAGATTTTCTAGAGCTGATTATCTGTAACTCTAGGAAATCCTGGATCTAGAGTTGCAGGCATGTTAAGTGCATTTACATAACTCATTTCATTTATATTATATATTAAATAAAAATATTTAAATCACTTTAATTTATTCAACAAACTACAGATCCAGCATAGATCTCGAAGCTAGAGCTATGCCAAACGGGGCCGAATATTCTAAAAAAAATGCACAAGCGAATAAATAAAAAAACGCATAAACCGTGTTGAAATGTGCTGAAATGCGACGCACGGGACGTATTATTTTCGCGTGGATACAGTACTACAGTAGCGGCGCACCTCTGATCTCAACGAGCATTTTCGTCTGGCTCTTTAGGGCACTCCAATGAACTTATCTCAGCAATGTCTATGAAGTGACACGTATGATTTAAAGTGAGGTGAGGAGAAATTAATAAAAAAGAGAGGAAAACAATATCTCATACAAGATATTACATGAGCACAAAATCCAAACAACAAAAAACCACAAAAACTTGCATTGGGGAGAAAATGAATTGTCTATGCCAGCTTTTGAAAGAGTGGAAGGAGGGAGAAAAGGGGGAATAGGGAATGGTGAGATTTATTGCTTGGCCCATATATAGACATTAACCATTGAATTAATAGTGTCCATAATAGTTTCTTGATAATGTGAAGGAATATGGATATAACTTGAGATGTCTATCATTAGGAATGCCCTTATGGACTGTGCTGTTCGAAGGCTGCTTGATCCACTACTTTGCCAAAGAGAGATTCCTGTTGGTAATCGATGCAAAGATAGCTGATGTACAAATTAGCTGCAAATGTTTGTGATAAATATATTCTGTTGTATGTTATTATGAAAGATGGGCCAAAAACTGCAAATTTTAATTTCTTCTCTCTCTCTCTGTTTTTTTAGGAAAACCTGTAACACCCCGATTTAACAAAAATCTAGAATGTCACCCACAACTACAATTGCTACGAATTTAAACTATTAATTACAACTTACCAACAACTAGGCTTCAAATAATCTCTTGGCATAACCATAAACATATAAATTTCAGCAATACCTAAATCATTGATTGACATTAAAATGAACCAACTAATAATAAGTTGAATCAATAATAAATTTAACTAAAGGGAATTGACAAGTAGTGACTATTTAAACTATTATGTGCTAAATGAAAATCATTAATCATTTAGGGAAATCATAGATAGCAAGATTTATTTTTAATAATCAATATGTGATAACTAAGTGAAAGAATGAACTATAAAGTCCAAGAACAACTTGTGCTATATCCCACCCATACATGTCTTAGTCAACAGCAGCCTAAAATCAACAACAAAGTAAGGATGAGTCTACAACTCAGCAAGTACATAACAGAATAATAAATAAGACAATATCAATTCACAATTCATATCCATTCACCATTATCTCAATTTTACATATTCATTTTCATCAAGTTTCATACATATATATATATATATATATATCATTATCTCAATTCTCATTTTATGAATGCACTGTACATGTCTTAACTTCTCTTTTGCTTATACCGTATAGCTGAGGAAAGACCCATCGATATTTACTCTCTACCACTATTCTGTGGAGGTGCCTATTGAAGTAAGTCTTTTCTTCCATCTTGTGGAGGTGCTTATCGAACTAGGTCTTTTCCTCTATCCTGTGGAGATGCCTACCTCTATAAATCTTACTCAAGAGCACTCCGAAATAATCAATTTGACTTACTCACCACCCTAACTCATATGCTTTTACCATATCATGAATGCATCAATTCATCATTTTATCACGTTTCACATTCTCATCATCGATTTATCTCATATAGAACCAAAAGGTAATCAAATATTGCATGACAAGAATAATTCAATAATAATGAGCAATTACCAATCATCATCTACCATCTCGGATCTCCCAAACAAGCCCTAAAGGAAACTAAAGGAGCTAGGACAAGACTAGACTCGAGAGGAACTGCGACAGGCAAGAGGATTGCCAATGCCAGGTCCTCTCCTCCTGCTAGACACCAATTCCTCGCCTCTCGCTGGATGAGTGCTGCCACCTGTTCGATGTTGGCAAATTTTTACCGAAACGATCTTTGGTTTCTCTCCTTCCAAAGCTGCCAACAAACCAAGATAATCAGCGATCGGCCTCCTTTACGCATTGTAGCCGATGACGAGGACGACATGGAGTGGAACCCACTGACGAGGTCAGTATCAGTACTCCAGGTAGAAGGCTGCAGTTGCTGAATGCCAGACCAGGAAGCAATTGCATGCCATACCACTCTCGCGGCTGAGCAATCTCTGAATAAATGCATTGCTGTTTCCAGCGCAGAACTGCACAATGGACACAAGCAAGAGTTTGGCCAACCTCTTGCAGCTAAACGGGCCGCTGTCCATACTCTGTTTTGGAGCAAGAGCCACGCGAAAATTTTACATCTTGACGGAGCCCATGCCTTCCAGATTAGGTGATTAAGAGGGGACCTTACTGATCCAGAGAATTGCACCAAGTACGCCGAGCGCGCACTGTATTCTCCGTTTGCAGTAATAGTCCAGGTGATGGTGTCTTCCTCCTATTCATTGAGAATGATGTTAGCTGTCAACAATAGCTCCCATACCTTAACAGAATCATGCAGAACAGTGGCGGAACTAGGCCTCAGGCTACCTAGGCTATAACCCAAGGCCTGGCAATCAAAGCCCATGTAAAATTTATGAAAAATCATAAAAAAAAAATAGAATTAACCCAAGAGTAAACCTAAGAGTAGTTGCCCTAGCCCGGGCCTTGGATTTATGCTCGTTCCGCCCCTGATGCAGAAGATTGACTGAAGCTTTGTCGAATGTCCATAATCCAGTTAGCACCATGTGGATTTTAGAGGGGTAAACAAATCACAGCAATTCAGAAGAGTTTCACAAGAACTATTTCCTTCACATTTTCACACTTGATATTTTACAATGTACACATAATTACCAAATTGGCGCAAGCAGAAGAGAAAGTAAAATAAAGAAACATTGGCACCTCATTCCTTCCTAGTTCTTACACTTCAAAGGTTGAAAGCTCTATAGGGTGCCATGCTTATTTAGTTATTTTTGCAACTTTGGCACGCATAGGGCCAAATTCCTACTTTTTACCATTGCCTGGTCACGGTGATGGCCGTAGTCGTCGTATATGACGACATGCCACATCAAGTCACCCTGGCGTACTCTCGCGCAGAAGAAACGTTTGGTATGGTGGTGTTCTATACTTCTATAGCCTTGACACGGCCATGACATGCGCCACCGGGTGCTCGTCTCGGCGCCCACCGACCGTCGTCGTCGTCGTTGCCTTCCCCTTCGTCTTCTGCGCCGGCACGGTCAGTGCCAGCTTCCGGGCAGCGTCCCGCAGCCTGATCTTCTCGACCTTCCCCAGCGCGTTCCTCGGGAGGGCGTCGTAGACTACCACCTTCTTAGGCACCATGAAGCGCGACATGCGCTTCCGGCAGAATGCGATGACGTCGTCCTCGCAGACCCCGGCCGCCTTGTCCTTGGCCACGACGAACGCGCACGGCGTCTCGCCCCAGTGCGGGTGCGGCATCGCGACCACCGCCGCGTCGGCCACGGCCGGGTGCCGGAACAGCACCTCCTCCACCTCCTTGCTGCAGATGTTCTCGCCGCCGCTTATGATCACGTCCTTGGACCTGTCCTTGATCTCGATGTACCCGTCCGGGTGCACCACGCCGACGTCGCCCGTCAGGAACCACCCGCCCTTGAAGGCCTTCTCGTTCGCCTCCGGGTTGTTGAGGTAGCCCTTCATGACGCTGCTGCCGCGGAGCACGATCTCCCCGACGGACTTCCCGTCGCGCGGCACGCTCACCATCGTGTCGGCGTTCTTGACGTCGGCGTCGGCGAGGGACAGGACGCTCACCCCCTGCCGGGCCTTGAGGCGCGCGCGGTCCGGGAGCGGCAGGCGGTCCCACTGGTCGCGCCACTCGCACGCCAGCGCGGGGCCCGTGGCCTCGGTGAGGCCGTAGGCGTGCGTCACGCGGAAGCCGATCCGCTCGACGCGCTCAAGCAGCGTGGCCGGCGGCGGGGCCCCGCCGGTGAGGACGTGGACCGGGGCCGTGAGCTGCGTGGCTGCGTCGCCCTCGAGGAGGATGTTGAACACCACCGGCGCGCAGCACATGTGCGTGACGCCGTGGCGGGCGATGGCGCTGTAGATGTCCGCGGCGCGCGCTTCACGGATGCAGACGTTGACGCCGCCGCGCGCCGCCACGCCCCACGTGAACGTCCAACCGTTGCAGTGGAACATGGGGAGCGTCCACAGGTACACCGGCTCGGTGCCCATCCCCCACGACATCAGCAGGCTGGTCGTGCTGAGGTACGCGCCGCGGTGGCTGTAGAGCACGCCCTTGGGCGCCGACGTAGTGCCCGACGTGTAGTTCAGAGTGACCGCGTCCCACTCATCGGCGAGCGGCGGCAGCTCGACCGCCGGGTCACCGTGGGCAACCAGCCCCTCGTACTCGAGCTCGCCGAGGCGGACGCCGGTCGGCGTGTCAATGTCGTCGATGACGGCCACGAGCGGGACAGGCCCGCCGGCGCCGGCGACGAGCTGGAGCGCGTCGCTGGCGAGGCGCACGTACTGGTAGTCGACGAAGAAGAGCTTGGCCTCGGAGTGGCGCAGGATGGCAGCCACGGCCTTGGCGTCGAGGCGCGTGTTGATGGTGTTGAGCACCGCGCCGGCCATGGGCACGGCGAAGTGCATCTCGTACATTGCCGGCACGTTTGGCGCGAGAACTGAAACCTGCACGTTCGTATTTGAACAACCTTAATTGGTAACAAGGCAACAGTACGCACGCCATGTTGTTCTGTAGCTAGTGAACACGCCCGCATATATGGCTCTGTTTTAAGTGGTTTTTGGCTTCAACTTTTAGTTTTTCTACAAGCCATATATATATATATATATATATATATATATATATATATATATATATATATATATATATATATATATATATATATATATATATATATATATATATATATATATATATATATATATATATATATATATATATATATATGCTACCGAGTATTTACCACGTCGTTTCTGCGGACGCCGAGGGCGAGGAGGGATGAGGCGATGCGGCGGCAGCGGTCGTACGTCTGGCTCCACGTGAAGCGGACGCGGCCGTAGATGACCGACGTGCGGTCGCCGTAGACGGCATTGGCGCGCGGCAGGAAGCCGACCGGGCTGAGCGGCACGTAGTTGGCGGCACGCTTCGGGAGCTGGTCCATGATTTCACTAGCTACAAGATCACGGTGCACTACAAGATCGAATACCGAACAATGGTGTGCGATCCTTGTGACCCGGTAGGACCAAGCTTGGGCTGTGTGTGCTAGCACTAGCAGCTGCAGGGACGATGTGGTGAGTGATTCAGACGCACGGCCGATGGGGGGGTATATATAGTGGTTGGGAGGAGGGAGGGCAATGTGATTTGCGTTTGATGGGGGGGGCCCCGCCCAAACAGCGACACAACGAAATGCGTGTTGTGTACTGGAAAAAAATAATTGGTTTGTGTCGGGGGCATTCGGACTTTCGGAGAGGTTGAACGGAAAATGAAGTGAAAACACGGGCTCTTGACCACAACGAAATTTCTACTGAGGAGGTCATAAAATCTAGGCTTTTTTTTATTGTGTCACCTAGTACTAACGTCAATCAATCGAAAGACAATCTTCAAGAAACAGCCTCGGCATTGATATTGATTGTTGCCGATGACTTTTAACTGAGGCTGATGTAGGGATGACTAATGAGTAGTGATGTATTATGTAAGAAAGACGGTGTAACGAAAGACACTATAACATTCGTATCGCCATGTAACTTACAGAATTGTGATATAATAAAATATAAAGTATGGTACAATATGTAAAAGTGAAAAACAGTGACCGATAAATAGTAATAGTTGACAAAAACGGTTTATAGAAACTGAACGTTTATATTGGTTTCTGGTTTAGAAGTAGAACCCAATATGAACATACCGAACTCTCTGGCTGGAATTTTCTTCCACAATTTTGGTGCGATTTTTCACACTTGGGGTGTGTTTGCTTGTATGTTTTGGGACGACCAGACCCACTGACTGGACTAGGGTACTAGACTGCTGCAGTGCTGCTAGTCTCATGGTGCTGTGGTGGTGGTGGGGCCCAGCGCTCGGAGCGGACGGCTGATAGCCTGGTGGTGAGCATGCATCGGCCCGTTGATTTTAGGAGCGATCGGTTTCGTGTACCACTGTGGTATACAGGTAGCGGCGGCATAATGGGTTTGCAAACTTGGCACAATGTGTTGCGAATTAGACGTGCAGTTTAGGATAGAAAATCTCCTGCAATTCACTAATCTAAAGTACAATGTGTAGTAAATAAAAAAAGATGAAATTTATAAATAGTGAAAAATAAGTTTGAAGCCAGAAATTGAAGCTGAAATCGAACGAAGCATCCGCACTTGGCACAGCTTTATATTTGTAGAACTGTGGTACACCGGTGGTGGACAGCAAGGACGCCCAATCGAGCCTCTCTAGCTGGAGAACTCTCCTACAGCCCTACAAGCAAAACGGTTGTTTAGGATAGATATACAGTCTTCTTCCTCTTCCTCTTCTTTGGTAAGTTAAGATCATGTTTGGATTTTAGTAATTTTAGGGGAAAGGTATGTTCCCTATCTTAGCAAATTACCATCTATATTTTCATGTTCGTTTCTCTTTCTGTTGGTCATAAGTGCATCACAGAATAGCATCCAGTGAATTAGACTGTACAGGTTAAGGATAGAATTATCTTGCAAATTTACTAATCTAAAGCAAGATTAAGCTCTGCCAGGTGGGCCCTGATGCCGTAATGCGTCGGAAGTCGAACACTCTTTTCGAAACCTAATCCTGCTTTTTGATTAGCTTTTGGGCAGCACAAACGACCCGGGTCAAGTCTAGTGGTTCGGAATGGCATTTTCCCAGTCACTTAACACTCCATTATGCTAGCTAGGTTTATCCGTTAAGTATTGGGTACTTCTGGTTTATTTTGGCTTTCAGTTTATTTAAATTAGAAGCCATTTAAAATGTATCAACTTTTAATTTTAGTTTATTTTGACTTAATCCTGCTTTTTGATTAGCTTTTGGGCAGCACAAACGACCCGGGTCAAGTCTAGCGGTTCGGAATGGCATTTTCCCAGTCATTTAACACTCCATTCTCTATCTAGCTGGCTAGGTTTATCCGTTAAGTATTGGTTACTTCTGGTTTATTTTGACTTTCAGTTTATTTAAACTAGAAACCATTTAAAACGTATCAACTTTTAATTTTAATTTATTTTAACCTAATCCTGCTTTTTGATTAGCTTTTGGGCAGCACAAACGACCCGGGTCAAGTCTAGCGGTTCGGAATGGCATTTTCCCAGTCATTTAACACTCCATTCTCTATCTAGCTGGCTAGGTTTATCCGTTAAGTAATGGCTACTTCTGGTTTATTTTGACTTTCAGTTTATTTAAACTAGAAGCCATTTAAAACGTATCAACTTTTAATTTTAGTTTATTTTAACCTAATCCTGCTTTTTGATTAGCTTTTGGGCAGCACAAACGACCCGGGTCAAGTCTAGTGGTTCGGAATGGCATTTTCCCAGTCACTTAACACTCCATTATGCTAGCTAGGTTTATCCGTTAAGTATTGGCTACTTCTGGCTTATTTTAACTTTTAGTTTATTTAAACTAAAAGTCATTTAAAACGTATCGACTTTTAATTTTGGCTTATTTTAGCTTTTTAGGGGTTTTTGTTTTTTTCTTATTCTTTTGTATTGTCCGTGATGATATAATATTTTTCTTTTTTATTATTTTTTCTCAGAAAAGCTAACAGTCGTTACATTAAAATTTTAGCCATAAATCGTTACATTAAAATTTTAGCCATAAATCAAAAGCTACATGCTAGAGTGGTCAAACAAACTTGCTTATTCAGATGATTCGGTCTCGTAAAATGGAATAAATTCCTTCACCGGTCAATTACATCCCTGGTCAATAAATTCGTAAATCATGTAGGGTAATGTTAATAATGTTTCTGCCCAAATATGTTACGCCATTTTTATAAAATACAAAAAAAATAATACCTTCAACATAATACAATGGATCTACGCCTCGAGCACCCAGTGAGCTATTGTTTCGCTTTTTCTGAAGGAAAACAACAAACCGGGGCGGAATGACTCCGGTGGGTAATATAACCGGTTTACAGTTAAGGGGTGTTGTTTATCTGAATTTATAGTTGAAGATTTAAATTTAAACAAACGTAATAGTTCAGAGAGATCAAATAGATTTATTCCTATATTCTTTGTCTTCACAAACTTAGTAGCTTAGAGACATCAAATAGATTTATTCCTATATTCTTTGTCTTCTTTTGTTCTAGCTTTCGGTACTCCTTCAGCATATTCGAATTTTCATGGACGTGTGGAGTTCTTCTTTTCCATTTAACCCAGTGAGCTCGTGTGGAACCTTGTTTTTTTAGCAATTTACCAGGCTATAGGACTGACTGGGGCTAGTGCTTTTGTGGTCAAGTCGTGGAGTCCAGACTCGACCAGTGCACGGCTGCAGGCCAAACATGCGTGGATTTTGCGTGGGATTTACAGACGAGAGATGTTTAGCTCACGAAATAGTAGTAATGCTATCCAAATGTAGGGTATACACGAATTACCATTGGATTAAGATTTAACATCTTAGATCTCTTCTATAAACCAACACCTAAACCCTGACCTCACCTCCTCTCTCCAGCCGCCACCTCCCACCCTCCCTATCAATCACGTTGCCTCTGCCGCCTCACCGACGTCACCTCTAGCCACCCTTATTCCCCGTCTCTGATGGCTACTGTCGCTGGATTCGCCAACGCCGCCCGCCACCTTCTAATTGCTTGTCAGGTCTTGCCATCCCCATCGCCTCCATCGCCCACCACCCTTCTCCAATCTCGCAGTCAGGGGCGGACCCAAAGCTTAATTAGTGGGGGCCTTGGCCCCCAGTCAATTTTGTTAATCACGTATACCTACTGGATTTAATCCATATAGGCCCCCAGTCCGCAACTCAGCAGGCCCCCAGTGGCCCAGTGCGGCAGCCGGCAAGCCGGCAGGCCGGTAGTTATAGTAGAAGGCCCCAGTGGCAGCATAATTTCTATAAGACATATGCATGCCCCCACTCAATTCTAGTTCTAGGTCCGCCCCTGCTCGCAGTTGAGGCGGCACCACAGCCGCCTCGACTCACCACCACCAACCATCAGTCGGCTGCCACCCCGGTATCCTTCTAAGCCCGATGGCTACCGGTGAACCCCAGTCCTAACCATAACTTGGCACCTCTGTTGAAGACGCTGGCGGTAGCGATGGCTTGAGAAGAAGATGGCAGGGCACCTCGTCGGATCTTCGCCGAAGATGGATATGAAGGTGAATGGGAGCACGAATCTTGGTGCAAATCAAACAAAGTGGAATTCAACTAATTTTCTTCCAAAAAACAATCGAATGTTGTATAGTACTTCCGTACACATATTATAGCTAGCTGGAGTATGTCCAGGGTGAATTTCCCCACAAGTTTTGTTTGGAGTGTGCCTCATAAATTCTTTAACTTGGCTATTTCCTGGGACACCAAGATTTGAATTGATAAGATTTTGCTAGGAAGTGCTAGTAATAAAAGGTTGAATTGATGGGTTACTAGTAGAAGTAAAACTTAGGGTATCGTAGGACCGATGTCGGCAATTAGAGGGGGTTAATGATTTTCAAAACTTCTTCCTCGAAAGTATTTAAAATCTTCACTCGAGTTACTATGTTAGTCACTAAGTTCAGAATACACCAACTAGACTGAGCAAAATAAAGCTAGAAATAAGAGCCAACAAAATTAACAGCCTTCTGCATAAGGCCGGTCATACCGCCATTGAGGGGCCAGTCTAACCACTGGTAGGTTTGACCACCGGCCTATGACAAGTCACACCGACAAACCGGTCTGACCGCAGGTATAGGGCCAATCTAACCGGTCCCCTGTTTTGAGACCTAAAAACCTCTCGTGTAAAAGCTCAAGTCTCAAAAACTTACCAAATTCTCATCCAAACACTTCTATGTGTTGTGTGAGACTTGTTCAAGGTAATAAAAACCTAAACCAATTAAGAATCACAAAGTTTTTGGGCTCGAATTCACCAAATTGAAGAGAATCAAATCTAGTTCACAAAAACACAAAAAAACCCTCTAAAACTCAAATTACTTCTTACTCATGAGGATCTAAGATATGAGATCTTCTAGATCTATTATGACATTCTAGCAAGCTAATTTAAGCAAGAGATTGGGCTAGAACTTCTATAAACCTAAAGAAAAAATCTAACCCAAGAATAAGCAAAACCAGGTAAAAATACAAACAAGAATATGATTGAGACAAAATTTTAATCTATTTCAATGGAGGTTGAGGTTTACATACTCATGGATTATTATAAGATGCAACCAAAACACCACTCTTTCCTCTCTTAAATTCTCTCACACAACCATGGAAGTAGACAAGGTGGTAGAGCAAAAACTAAAATCTAGAATCCCTGGATCTACTACTTCATCTCTTCCCCTCTAAATAATAAGTAAGAACCTTAATGTGTCCAACCCATTAATCCTACCGAGGAAACCCGTCAACCCTACTAACACGGGTTTTACACACTAACACACACTTCTCAAAATGTTTACAAGACTCAATCCGCTAACTCTTTAGTAATTGATCCACTTGTCAATTCTAACTCTCCATGACATAAACTAATTCTCTTTTACCTAAACCTCTTCTCCTTTGCCCCTCTCCATGTCGTGGTTTTGATCAAAGCACCAACCCGATATTTGACCAACTACCATAATACCCTCAATGAAGCTTCCAAACATCTTCTCTTGACTCCATCTTCATATTCATCTCAAAGAATCTCCACATATTTTTGACACGTAGTCTATAGTGCACAATGACCAGTAGTCACATATTCATGCATTCGGACTCTCCTGAACCATTTCTACATGCATTGACCTCGTCACTTCGCACACAATGTGCACCAACTCGCCTCTTCACGATTCTTGTCTTCTCTGTGCTTCCCACTTGAGCCACATAACCTCACTTGGACTTACACGACAGCGTGGACCTCATCTCCCTCGCCTACTCCCGGTCCATTGCTGTCAACCAATATGTCCTCCAAGCCACATGCACATCTAAAGACTAAACAACCATATTGAGCATAATTTTCATGCACTTGGCTCACATTAGTCAAAATCATGCATCATGCAATGCAACACAAACCCTCATAACTCCCAACCCATGAACCGATCTCAAAACAATTTAGGTCAACTCAACCTATTATCTGGTTGTAGCCATCAGTTTGACCGCTCTCCTTAGGTCGGTCAGACCGCCAACCACTGGTCGATATGATCGCATTTTAAATATCGGTCACACCGGCCAACTCACCCTGAACCGACCACCAACCATGGCCGGTCCGGCTGCACGTGACTAACATCAAAACATACTCTCTAAAAAAAATAGCTGCCAACTAGAAATCGGTCATACCGCCTCGGCGATCGGACTGCCACTCAACATTCAGTCACACCGGACCACTAGTCAAACCGCTGTTCACAGGCCGACCGGATTGCTTCCTCCCAGCGGTCCAATCGGTCCCACCGATCAGTTCGACCAGGAACATTGTCAGGAACTCTGAAATCTGAATTTTCTGAAACTATTGTAAAATTCAAATTTAACTTAACTAAAGTGCCAATTATTCATCATAAATATATATTAGACCTTACACATAACCTCTCTTAGGTATCAATAATAAATCGTGAATTTCTCATCTTGGATCGTGGCCATCAAAATCAAAATCAAATCGGGCCGTCATGTAGCTCCCTGCAGCGGTACTGCGTTGGTGCATTTGAAGTACTTAGTAGATAGACGCATAGACCTATGACATGACACCACAAAACATCGATCCTTAAAACAAAACACTGGATCAAAATCGCGATGTGTATGTGTGGCCTTGCTGCAGAGTAGGTAGATATTTTTGAGTGATCATGCGAGAGAACGCATAGTGGCACAGATGGCACGAGAGAGGCCGTGCATACGACCACCTTTGAGCAATTATGAGCCGAGGACACGCGCTAGTGGGGGAGCATATTGGATCAGAAGGACGACGGCGATTGGTATGGCCGGCCTTTGCTCTTGCAACCGATTTTTTTTTTGGGGGTTATTCCCGGCGCCGTCGCTTCGCAGATCCAGTCGGTAGGCTAAAAATAAATACGGATTATTTATATTATTTAGTTATCATATTTAAAAGATATATATGTGATATAGATTTTTATCTGATTAACAATTTATATCATATTCGTATTTGAATTCATATAAAAATATAGATATGAATGTGATATGGGTTTTTACCATCTAAAATATTATTTTATCTGGACTCTATATCCGTATTCGCATATGGCGAAATAATATACATAATTTATTACAATAAAACTAATTAGTTGGGTTATTTTTTAATTGAACGTGAATTCATATTTCTTTAGATGAAGTAAATGAATTAAAATGATTGTCGATGTTTTAATATCGATCTTACGTATGATTTGTTTGGATTCAGGGAAACTCTAGAAGACTCGGACTATGAACATACAGAATAGAGACATGTGAATTTTTATACAGGTTCGGGCCTTCTCCTGAAAAAATAATAACCCTACATCCTATGTGACTATTGCTCAGAAAATTGATTACAACAAAGAGTAATACAAAAATATCTAATACTATCTCCTGATCTGATCTCCTGCGATCTCGTTTGGAATCCCACTTTTCTCCGACATCAACCTTTATATAGTTGACGAAGCGGCGGCCATTGTCTTGCGCCAAAAGACGTCTCAACGCTTCGGGAGGTAACTATCTAACGGAAGTTATTATCAGAGAGACGTGTTGGCCCGTTCACCGTGCAATAGTTGTTGTCAAAGAGAGATCGCGTGTGGTTATTAGGAATAAACACACGTTCTAACTGCCTTGTCAGACAAAACCACTATGCAATAGGTTGTCGTAGACAAACCAGTCGGAGATAGACTAGTCGTAGGAAGGTCCACGACTGCAAAGGTAGTCGCATGATAACTTACGACTATGTGGTTGTAGAAATACTTACGACGACGTGGTCACAGAAGGACTTACGATCATGTAGTTATAGAAGGACTTACAACTACTCTGTGAAATCTCTCCTTTATCAATAAGGTGTATACTAGGAGAATATGATGATGTAATAATTAGATGATTACTATACCTTCGTCAATGATTAAGCGTGATTGTACAAAGATAAAATGTTATCAATATCTTCATACTACATGAGTTGTGAGGATATCCGGATCCGACCGAATTGAGTAATATTCAATTCAAATTTATATTCATTACAATATTCGGTTCGTATTCATATTCGAGCATATTCAGATTTATATTTATATTTATTTATAAATACGATTAAGAATATGATTTAGACACTATTTAATCCATTTTCACCCCTTCCCGTCCGTCCCAGTCGACCGAAACCCACATGGCCACATCCGCTCGTGGCGTCTGTCTCCCATTTGCAAGGTGAAATTCTGTCGTGCGTATGCACGATTCCTAAGACCTGGAATCTGAACACGACACGTCCTCCGTTTCGCCGAGCTCCGGCATGGAAACTTCCATGGATAGCAATATATGGAAACGGATGACCTTCCTCAGTTCCTCTTACGCAAATGACTGCTAAGAGCAACTCTAAGAGAAGAGCTAAATTATTTTCTAAAGGTAAATTTGGCTATTATTGGAGAAAAAACGTCTCCAATAGACTCTGTAAATGACTCTCCAAATTTAGTAGGTCTCCATCCCTCCTCCTTCGCTCTCTATTTTTGGATAGCCTACCTCGCTCACCATCCAGCCTCTTGGCGCGGTCGGCATTTCCTTCCCGCACGCTGCGCCCCATTCCCGCACGTACGCGACCCACCACGCGCCCTCTAGTTTAGATAGCTTGTTGGAGTAGTCTTGTTTTTTTGGGTGAGATTCATTTTAGAGAATAGTTAAATCACTAAATTTAGATAATTCTTTTGGCTAATCTCTTGGAGTTGCTCTGATAGTTCACGAAGACTCCTGGAATGAGAAATTTGGACGCTTTTGGCACTGTTACCACCGCAAATTCCAAAAATGGCGTCAGTGGAAACAAAATTCCAATTCTAGCCCCCAACCGACCGCACCATTTAACCGGACGCTGACACGTGGCAATTGTGCGGTCGGGGAGCGCACCACACGGGTGTGGTGCGGTCGGGGAGCGCACCACACCGGTGTGGTGCGGTCGGGGACCGCACCACTCGGCTGGCCACTCGGGAAAGCTCCACCGCACGATTTGCACGGCCAAACGAGTGGTGCGGTCGGGGACCGCACCACACCGGTGTGGTGCGCTCCCCGACCGCACCATTGCCACGTGTCAGCATCCGGTTAAATGGTGCGGTCGGTTGGGGGCTAGAATTGGAATTTTGTTTCCACCGACGTTATTTTTGGAATTTGCGGTGGTAACAGTGTCAAAAGCGTCCAAAATTCCTGGAATGACGGCTAGATATCGTTAGGTTGAGGTTGAAATTCTTTGATCTTACGCACGGTTCATATTGCGAAGACATTTTTGTCGCAGTGTCCAATTATGACGAGTATGACAATCTGGCTCGCCGGCCCGTAATGCTTCGATCGTTCGTTCGGCCGAGCCATATATAGTGTGATAATCACTGTATCGGTGGGTCGCTGACATGACATTTCTGTTGTGGTCCATGCCGCTGCGCGCCAAGCGAGAACGACAACCTACATACTGTGTATGCAGTATGCATTCGTTTGTTGGTTTTGAAGCCTTCAATAATTGAGTTTTTCCTATGAAATTTTGGTGTGCCGATCTGCATGTGCGCTTCATTTGACTTGCCCAGATTGGCTGCGACTTGACAAAGAACACAATTTTGTATGCGTTGCTTCGAACTAGCATAAATTTCATGGAACTTTCGGTCTCCAAATAAAAGACTCGAAGCTAGTGAGTGGCAAGTCAACGTTGTCGCAGGCAGGAAGAGCGAACCTAGTACACCATGCGCGTTTCGAGGAGTCGGTCGGTCGGTCGGTCAGCCATCCGGTAGAGGCAATTTGCACAGGGCCTGACTCACGCCGCACGCGTCAGTCTCGGCCGGGTCCAAGTCGCTGTGCGTCCGGTCAGTCAGATGTACAAACTTTGGAACCACCTCAACATCGAAGAAAAAGAATAATCTCGATTTGCAAGATCGTTTCGTGCCTTGCGAGTGGTCTCTGGGATCGCAATTGCAATTGCAATTGCAATTGCGCCGCGCCTTTTTCTCTCCCTCTCTCTCTCTCTTTCTTTTCTATCTCCCTCTTGGGATATGATTCGGTGTGAGACCGATGTTGGGTGCTTTCATAAAAGGAAGAAAAGGGCTAGTGTGCTACTGTGCTCACCTATGAATTACCCCGACAATTCCATGGCTATTGCGCTGGGAAATTACTCGCAGATGCTAGTGCATTTTAGGGTGCCTTTGGTTGAGCTTTTAGGAGTTGCTTTTGCTTTCAAAAAGCCAAAAGCCAACCAAAGGGGTGGAAACCAGAAGCAGCTTTTTCATAAACAGCTACTTTTGGGTAGTACAGTTTTGAAAGCACCTTGGACCCTGCTTTTGGCTTTTGGCTTTCTGCTTTTTGAAATGGTGAAAATAGAGAGTTGTTTCACAGTTGTTTCAAGGAAAATAGAGATAGGAGGTAAGTTTTATACTTATTTGAACCAAACAGCTTACAGCTTTTGCACAGCCCACAACCTACAGCAGCTTTTCCACAGCCCACAGCTCACAGCAGCTTTTTCAGAAGCCACAGCTCAACCAAACACACCCTCAATGTTGCTAGAGAAACTCTCGCTAACTTCTTCGCTAGTATTGTTAGTTGCTTCATTTTTTTTATATTGCTACCGTCCGACGTCCGACACCAAGTGTTTCATCCAGACACTTCACTTTTGGACTCTTTTCACCGATACAAACATCAAAGAGCTCCCAGCCTTCCACCCACACAATACCTTTTGACTTTGTCCTCCTCCTCGTAATCTTTGGGCCTGTTCTTTTTAGCTGCGGCTTTTGATTTTTGACTGAAATTTTTGAATTTTAACTATTTACGGTACAGATTACGGAGAGACAGATACTCACTTGCAATTTTGGCTGGTACAGATGTTGAGCTTTTAACGTGTAGATCGTTTAACTTGTAGACCTCGTCTTGAGAAAATACTCCGTTTGAAAGTTAGGTACTGTAGCAAAAGCCAAAAGCCACCAGCTTCGGAGGAAAAGAACAGGCCCTTTACCTGGTACCTTTGTGACTTCATCCTTCTCCTGGCAATCTTCACCCAAGTAACTAAAGCTTTGTCTATCCCGTCTGCTCCATCTTCTCACTCTTCCTCCATCTCTTACTTGCTGCATATAGTTGTTGCTGGCTAGAGCTAGGGCTACAAACATCGAGCAAAGAACAACACGGTTGGGAGGCGAGGAGACGGTAATACCATATAGGAGGCCACTGTGACTGTAGACTACGACCAGATCTAGTTTTGTTGTCTGTATTTACAAATTTTATTGTGGCCCTTTTTTATCAATTGTTACAAGTAGTGTATGATTTTTGTTGCAGCGTGTAATCTCAAAAATATTGTAGTAAGTTTATTTTGTGGCAGTCGAGGTCTTAATTTATTGCATTAAAATCATTTCTTGTTGCAATAGTTTTATGGGTTTGATGCTACCTTTTTGTCGCCATGGGCTGTTGCAACTTGATTTTTTTTTGTAGCAAGTTTTATTAACCCTTGTTACAACTAGATATTTTTTGTTGCAAGCTTTGTTAATCCAATTACAACTGGATATTTTTTACTGCAAGTTTTATTAATCCTTACTGCAATTGGATTTTTTGGGGACCCTGCAAAATGGGTTTGTTGTGTAGAGATTTTATTTCAGTGTGTATCTATCTCTATCTCTCATCGGAACAATGAGCTTCGATGAGCCACCTCCATGGCTAGCGAGCTCCAACTCGTACTACCTCTTTCAGTTTGTTTACAAACAAGGTTTTGATTTGTTGCATCTAAAGTTTTAAGATGTTGAAGCATCATGTCATCATTTTTTGAATGGGATCAGTTGTTTCTAGATGTTGCGCGGATTGTTTTGATTGTCGGTGATATTTTTAGTTAGCTTTTAGCTTAGCGATTGGAGTCAGGGTGAGTTGTAGGAAGGAGATCAAGGGAGAGGAAGAGAAGCGGGAAGGAGATCCAGAGAGAGGAAGAGAAGGGGTGATGATTGTCGTGCATCCAACAATTGGTTGCAGATCGAATGGTGGAAGAGAGCGTATGACGCGAGCGTCTGATCCGAACGTTAGTTACTCCTTTTTCCATATAGAGAGTTGATGGTTAACTGAATAGCGGAAGGGGATCCTAGCCACTTGTACACAATACGCATGCATGCTGGGTAGAGGAGTTCAGGCACTAGGTCAGGCAATATGGTGATGATGATGGGCCACACTATGTTAGACAGCACAGATGATGATGGGCCACACTACATCAGCGTAGCAAGTTTTCTCCTAGTGCGGGGTCTCGTGGCAAACTACTCCACACTAAACGGGAGGGGGTAATACAACAATAATCAGCCAACCACACCATAGTAGTGATTTAACTCTGTTGTGTATAGTTGATTTCAAAAAGAAGTCGATCTGTTATGCGCTTGTTCTCCTCAACCTATATAATTGTAGGGTAGATGGTTCCGATCATATACCAAACTTGCAGGGTGGTTGCGCATTTGCTCAGTTAAATTTGTTTCAAAGATTTTAGTATTAAATGATATAACTTAGATGTTTAAGAATATGCTTATGTATCTCGTAAGTTATTTAGAAATTTAAGGCATCATAAATATTAGAAATGACAATATAAGCTTGAAAGAAAATATAACTTAAGGAATGTAATTAAACTATGAGTATGATGAAAGAAAATCATTGAGCATACTAAGTTGTTGAGGTTCTTAAAAACATAAGCACTCTCTATTATGCATTGATCATGTAGCTGTATGTTCCTATTCTTTCTCCATTAGTTACTCTTTATCGAAAATATATGTATACACATGTACCTCTATTTAATATCAAAGCAACACATTGATTATATGTGCTATAAATCATCTCATTAGTTCACATAGTATTAAAGTATATTGCTCACACATACACCGATGCACTATGAGCGACCTACTTTGAACTTATAATCTTTCACACGCTGACTACCTTACCAAACCGTGTGTCTTCTATTACTTCTTACCTCTTCAATTTTTCTACTTCAACATTCAATAGCATGCCCAATTCCACTTAGCTGTTACCTATTCCTATACAATCTCTTCATTATTACTCATTCCAACACAAATATTCTACTACATAGTTTTCTTCTACTTTTCTTCAATTATTGCTTAATGCTAACCATTGCAACATCAAATATTCATACACGTGCAACCGTCATTGATCCCTACCAAGGACACCTGTCATGCTCTCTCAAGTGGCCCTAAGCATATTTCCTATGGTTACTCCATCTCTGCTTCTGTACGCCCATATTTCTATTTGTACAGATGTATGTATGATATTATATATGCTCAATATCTCTCTTCTCCCATGTCGACCTTAATGTTATGGTTTCCTCACTAATCGTAGTGACTTCACATCTTCACTGATGCCAGCATGTCTGCTTTAGTCAGTGTATAATGATATAGAAAATCTTCTCTCCATCGTCCGTGACATCGTCTCCCTTACTAGTGATAGCTCGCTTCTAGCTTTCTGACGACCACACATCGTTATAGCTCATCTTTAATGCAAAACTCCATCTCCTCTCTACCGAAGCTTCCCCACTATCGAGCTTATTTAGACACAAATTTCTTTAACAATGCTGACGCTGACCACTCAACGTCATGGCCCTTGGCACCATTGACTCTAGCCTTTCTCTTCAATGACATCAGTGAGTAGCACGACATTGCCTTTGTTGAATAGCTAAGGTAGGTAGCATGACAATGTCCTTATTTCTCTTACTATTGCCTCGGCTCTTCGCTTCCTGATGAATTAATATCATCTTCTCGGACAAATCGACACTATTGCACTCTTTCGTGGTCTCATTTGATACTATTCATGCTATCATTGTTATAACATTTATTTTTATTGAAACTTTTATTTGTTTTTAATTGGAGGTGGTATACAAATCAAATTACTGATTTTATTTAATTCATTTTGAATTTTAGTTATTTATGGATTTTTACTTTGCAAATGTATGGAAATCAAATTGAAACTTTCTTTATTTATTTTAAATTTCAATTATGTTTTATTAAAATTTGTATACAATACAATTCCTAAGTTTTCTTTATTTTATTGGAAACAAAGTCATTTAGGGATTTTACTTTGGAATTCTTTCGAACTCAAATTGATAATTTTGTTGTTTTTATTCTGAATTTTATTTTGTTTGAATATTTTTTTAATTTTATTCTGAATTATATTTATTTAGCATTTTTACTTATGAGTTCATATGAAAACGTAATTGCTAATTTATTTAATTTATTTTGAATTTTAGTTATTTAAGGATTTTACTTCAAAATTTTATTGAAATTAAATTGCAAATTTTCTTTTTTCTATTTTAGATTTCAATTTTTTGGTTGGAATTTATATGCAAATCCAAATTGGTAATTTTACTTAAATTGTTCTGCGTTTTAGTTATTTAAGGATTTTTTAGTTTGAAATTATATGGAAACTAAAATTGTAATTTTTGCTATTTCAGATTCCAAATTTTTAGTTGGAATTCATATGTAAATCCAATTGCTATTTTTAAATTTTTATTCTGATTTACAGTTATTTAGAGATTTTGCTTTGGAATTCATGTCGAAACTAAATTACTAATTTTTTTTATTACAAATTTAGTTATTTTTGTTTGAATTCATATACAAATCGAAATGTTGATTTTTTTAATTTTTATTCTGAATTATTTTGTTTAAAGATTTTACTTAAGAATTCGTATGAAAATCAAATTACTAATTTTATTTATTTTTTAGTTTAAATTTCATCTATTGTTTGGATTGTTCCTGACATGAACTCTTTCTTTTAATCTAGATCGTTATAATCTGGACTTACCAAGATCAATGGTGTATATTTTTCTTTTTCTCATATTAATGTGAAATTTTCTACCACTTGAGAGCGAATATGGTGGGTTCGTTTGCTTTTGCTTTTGCTTTAATAATATAATGGATTAGATGATCGAGACTCTGTATATAGCTTTAGGTTCTTTTTTACTATGACTTATGGTTTATAACTGTGGCTTATGATTTTTAGCCCTAACACGAGCGTTTATATGAATGAACCGAATGATGATAAGCTGTTTTGATAGACCACTTTAAAACAGTAGTGAAAAAGTTTTTTCATTTATTTGTTAGAGAGAAAGCATAAGCCGAAAAGTACCGCGGAGGATGGTGTGTGTTACAAATGTGAGCAATATTTTAATTCTAAATTTTACTTGGAGACAAACACAATAAACTAGTGATGCAAAGCTAACTACTAACAGCAGGCTATTCATCATATTTCAAAATATATTCAAGAAAATATAGTAACAAAGTCGAACGTGCGCGCGAACGACTTACTTTTTCGTCTGATGAAGAACAGGAAGCCGCGTAGGCTTGACGCAGTGCAGAACGCAGATGACGCTCTGCAGTGAGCGGTCGCGCAGATGCGCTACCCAGAAACCTTATTGCCGCCCCGTGCAGGTTCTCTCTGCGGCAACGGTTCGGAGATAGCCGCTCTCCCTCCTTCCAGGTGCACGCCGGGAAGAAAGGTCGATGAGGTTCAGACGGCACAGCACAACAACACAAGAGCAGAAAGTAGATGAAGAATGGAGGTGCAAAAATTCTCTCTCTCTCTTCCTGGGCGTCTCCAGGCCCTTTTAAGGGCGCTGCAGTTACTCACCAGTAACTGCTGCGTTTTAAACAGAATTATGCACTGGTAACTGCCTCATCAAATCACAAATTAAACAGTGTAAATTCACTTGTAACTGCCTCATTCAAATGTTTTGTAACCGCATGCTTTGGAATTAAGAAAATGAACCATAATTAAATGGGCTAATTTCTAACAGTGTGAATGATAAAGACCAAAAGGTTGTGCGACCGTCACGGCAGGTAACGCACGCGTCATTGTTTACGGCAACTACACGCGCCTATTACATAACCCAACAAGTTGATCAGTGCGCGTAGATCGAGAGCAGATGCGCACTAGTTAATTAGTGTGGATATATGGACACATCAAGCTTGCGTTATGTACTTATATATGCCGTCCACTGGACGATCACGATTGATTCATGCATGACTGACCGCGCGAGATGAAGGGCATGCAGCTAACTGTGGTCGAGGTCAAAGTAGACGAAAGCTCGGAGCCACAGGACGTACGCTAGCTACTGCAACGTACGCTTCTTCGGACGTAAGTAACGGAGCCGGCCATGACTGCGATCGCCACGGCAGTTACCTACACATCTGAACGTGGACTAGCTAAGCTAGCTGGTCAAGCCACGTGGACAGTTACATCGTAGTACGTATGTAAATCGCGTAGCCCCAGATTAGATTTTTTTTTGGGTTGCGATGCACGGACGAGAGATTCTGAATTTTTTATTGTTTAATTCTTTTTATTAAATTTTAAAGTTAATCTCTCGCTAACTTTATTTTAATTCTGACCCCTTTGGCCACCCGACCACCCGTGGCGTGGCCAGAACATTCTATCACGCCACCCATAGGGGCGTGAGCAAAGCTGCTACGCAAGCCCTAGACCGCACACCGTGCTAGCGTGGATAGCTTGCGTGGCCTCTGTCACGCCGTACTTCATGGCGTGACAATCTCGTATTGTCACATCACGAGATATGGCGTGACTGGGGTGACCTTTTCAATTATAGTATTATTTTTTAAATTGTTGAGCATATGAATACCTAATTGACTTTTTCAATCAATTGGTAGTAATTTCATGAATAGTAGACTTATTTGCGATGTGAAGAAACAATAACTGAAGAAAATTACCAATGATGCTGTGGTTCATTGCTTTATGAACATGAAAGAACGTAAATACTAAAATTTAATACTTTTACTTATATTTGATCATTCTGCTATTTTTTATTTAAAAAGTTTAAGAAATAGGCCACGAGGTTAGATGATGTATTTTATCAATGCTAATCAATTTTTATATGTGATTTTGCTCCTAATTTGTTCAGTTTGCTGCAGCTAACTAATATTATTATCTGGTTTTTTTTCATTTTGGTAAACATTTCGATTGCTACTTATTTATCAACATATATTATTATCGACTATGTTAAAGTATTGATGCTAAAAATTATTAGATATATTTTCATTAACATAATATTAATTAAAATTATATATTTTATTATATGTATGATGAAGTGGTGAATTCTATCTCTCTTTTTTTCCTAATTCCACTCTAGAAACCGGGCATGACTGCGATGGTCACGGCAGGTACGTACACATATAAACATGGACTAGCTAAGCTGACTAGTCAAGCCATGCGGACAGTTATATTGTAGTACGTATGTAAATGGCGTAGCACCATATTAGTGGGATTTTTTTTTTTGTGCGATGCGCGGACGAGAGATTCTACAGGCAAGGGGCGGAATCCTCTGGCCAAGGTGACCTGCAGGCGCAGTCATATTATTTTTCGGTTCAGTATATATTAATTTCTAAAAACTGTATTTTACAGTAAATAGTTTTTTATAGTATATAACTTTTAAACGGAATATCTTTTTAAGACAGTTCTACTAGTCGAGTGTAGTATATACTATAGTAACTTTATTTATATCGGTTAAAATCGTATGTGACATTCTCTTTTTATATGGCTCTCTATAAGGTGTTATTATTTATAAGTTAAAGTTAAAAATTATTAGCAAAAATCAATATAAACGGACCCATCTTACCGGGAAAGAAGCAGAAGCAGTCATTGTCGCAGAGATATTAACTAGTGCAGCCGAAACTAGGCCCAAAAACCATGGCCTTGCAGATTCATACTGGCTGCACTGCAGGGCCTATCGATCTGGGGCTCAGCTCAGCTATCAGCAGGGAGACCATCAATATAAACGCACAGCTCGATGGTCCACTGTGTTCATACGCTTTTACGTTCATATTGACCAACAGGGAACAGCCCTTAACGTAGCACGTACGTACGTGCTGGTCAACAGTCTAACAGCTCGCACGCTAGCCTGGTCTGGTGTTCTTCCAAGTCCGGCCCGTACCACTAGACGCGTCGGCGTCGGCGTCGGCGTCACCCTCGCTCGTCGCGGTCCGGTGACGACCGCCCGACTCAGGTCGCCGTCGCAGATGACGTGATGGCGTGAGACCAGTCGCAGGTCTCCCTCTCTCTCCCCGTTGAGAGAGATACGTGGTACCATATCATGGGCTGTTTGACGGCCCAAACTGCAAAACCTGGACACCTGCTATACACAAGGCCTTCATTTACAGGCCCATTTAGGTGTGCCCACCGCAGCCCACCGAAGATAGGAGTAAATCACACGTCACGCCTGCATGCCAGCCGCTCAGTTCGGGAGGATCAGTTCAGCTCGCCAACGGCATCATGCACAATGGGCTCAGCACTCAACGGATGATCCTGTAATTTAGCTTGTGCCGTTGCTTTTCTTCTCCTTTGATGTATTCAGAGCATGTACTCTATGTATTCGTGAATGCAATAATGGAATACAAGCGTGCGGCGATATACAATTAGCATGGTATGAGACCGGGTATAGCTCGATCCCATCTCCACCATGAGCGAAACTGGTTCGCCGTCTGCCATCACCGGCGGCGCGATTGCGCTGCCATATACAATTAGCAGAAAGAAAGAACTCACAATTCACATCGCATGCTCAATGATCAGAAATACATTCTTTAAACCCGAAAAAACTTGCTCTAAGTAGGCGAAGCCTCGTACGCTTTTGAGCCGAACAGGTTCCCAGAAAACTGTTCTGGCAATAGCTTACAACAGCCGTTAACAGCTACTGTTTCCCGCAAAATATCATTACTGAGTTAACTCGACGAGAGGGAGAGGTAATGACGGTTACACCAATTGAGGTGGGGCCCGCGGGAGCTATAATTTAGGAGATTTTTAACTGCTTAGGAGAATCCAAGACAGCAATTAGTACCAAAAACTTCAAAAGAGCAAAATGAAAAGAAAAAAAAAGAGGGGCAAACTAGCGCGCTCAGGGCAGCACTGCAGCCGTCCATCCGTACGTGCTCGCTGTGATATAGCTGCGGACACCGGCAGGTGCTGATTACCTTCTTTGCAATGGAGCCTTTCCATTTTCACAAATCAATCATACCCACACCAACAAATATTTGCACAAGTAACAACTGCTTTCTCACTTTATCCAGCACAGACCGCAACACGAACACGTACGTAGTGCCCTATTCGACACAGCAGGGACATTTACACTATTGGTTTTCTGCGAAATGGTGTAATGAAAAGAAAAGCGCCTCGGATCATTACAATTTGACTCATATTCGTTCGTTACAATGAACAAATTTAGAGAAAATATCTAAAAGAATATACGAATCGATTTGTGAAAGAGTGCGTAAAAGGAGGACGAAAGGCCGTAACGGCGGGAGAGTGCCGTGGCGGTTAACTAGGAAGGAGTGGGGCGCCGCCTACCCATTTTTAGGGGAAGTTACTGCGAAGCAATTGTTAAGACCACCACTAATCACTGCGCTTGCCTGTGTTAAGACCTTAATTAGCAATCTGAGCCTCCTCCTCCTCCTCCGCCTCTTAACTCTCTCTTGTGCCCAAGCGGTTGAGCTCTGCGGCGAGAAACCAGCAGCGCGCAGAGGAGCAGCATTAGGATTTAGCAAAGCGAGAGCTGACAACCACGCCCCAGTATCCATGGCGCTAAGCTTCCACCCGGCAACTGCCCCGCTGTTCCACCGTGACGCCGACCCGGACATGAGCTTCCTCCAGGACGTCCACCCCGAGGTCACCGACGCGCTCCTCGGCTTCGTCTACGACCCGCTCGACCCCTCCGTTAACGCTGGCCTCGACGACTTCCTCAACCCCCTCCCCGACGACGACGACCAGCACTGCGCCAAGAGGCCGCGCGCCAGCTGCGGCGACGACGCGCGGTTCGACTTCACAGCCGTGGACAGCTGCAGCCTCGGCCAGCCGTGGAACATTGATGGCGGTAGCCAGATGCAGGTGCCGTTGCTGCCGGAGCTCCTGACCGAACTCGTCCGGCCACTGCCGCCGCCGCCGGTGCAGCAGCAGCTGCCTCCTCCGGCCTTCGTCCGCGGAGCTGACGCAAAGAAGGCGGCGGGCAACGGGTGCCAGTCCGTGCAGAGCGCCGCGGCGAGGGAGCGGCGGAAGCGGATCAGCGAGAAGACGGCGGAGCTGTCGCGGCTGATCCCAGGCGGGCACAAGCTGAACACCGCCGAGATGCTGCAGGAGGCTGGCCGCCACGTGAAGCTCCTCCAGGCCCAGGTCGGCATGCTCGCCCTCATGCACACCATCAAGGTAATTATTAACAAGGAACGCGGCACAACCACTGCATTTCTCAAGCTTGCCTCATTGGTAAAATGCAATACGCTTTGACGTACGTCCTGAGTCCTGACCAATGAGTGTTCTTGCATATATACTTGCAGAATAACAAGATACCGTCCATGGCGCAAGAGCAAATGCACGCGCTGCTCGTCTGCGGCAGCGTGCAGGAGCGGCTGGCAGCCGAGGGCAAGTGCCTGGTGCCGAGGAAGCTGGTGGACACCATGGCCAAGGACAACGCCATCAAGTCCAACGCGCTGGTGAACAGAGACCTGAACCGCTTCGTGGAGTCGCTGCAGCAGTAGCCAGACACGGAGTCGGTCATGGCTGCCGCGCGCATCCGTGCCTGCGTGCATGCATGGTTGTCCTTTTTTGAGAACACCGCCGTGCATGCATGCGCTCCCGCTGTTGTCGTGTGTTCCTCACCCCTGACGATGACGCCTGTCTATAACTGATCAGTACTGGTTAGATTAGATGTAGGCATCAGGATTGATTTATATCGCTTTTAATTTCAGTTAATCTAGTTTTGAACACTGTATTCCACACCTGTGAATTTGGATGCCCATAGATGTCATGACTCTCAGTAGATTTGGTGACTTTTAGTTGGAATTTATTCTCTCAATAAATAGAGTTTCCGAATGAAGACCTTGTTCTCTATTTTTTTTAGAGCCTGTTTTCTCAAATTCAACAGATCTATGTTTGTACCATCCTGCAGAGTGTACGACCAAAAATTCACCTGTGCGTTTAGATTTAAACAATTAGAAACGCACGGCTGCAATACAATGCTCCATTATTGCTCCTTCTGTGCTTGCTTCAGGATATACAGTTTGTGCACAAATGCGAGGTCTGATGCAATGGGCAACGTACCTAGTGAACAACGTACACGCCGCATGTGCCTCGCTCAACACCGCAACGCCTCCTCCGTCCTCCGCAGTTCGCACTGCTGCCTTCCTGACTGACTACCTCCCCACGGAGCACATGGCGCGCAAAGATCCGATGGGTGGCGGCGTCTGGCATCCCGGTACCGTGCCGCACGACCCACACTTGTCCCCAACAGCTCTACCCTTCGCCCCATCCTGCGGTCTCCCCTGCCCACGGGCCATGCCGCCACGTACGACGACCATCCAGGCACAACCGCCCAAGGGCAACCGAGCAAGGCCGTAGCCAGTCCGCAAGCACGTAGCAACACAATCTCTGATCTGATACTCCCTACGCGATCTGAAATTTGAATGACAAAATGAAAAGAAGAAATGGTGCTAGTGGCATGGTGAAATCCTACGATGAAAGCATATTATAATTTAGCCTGAAGCGTGATGAAATCCTAGATCTGCCACTGTTGTAGTCAAAGTGCTAGGGGCTAAGACAACCCACACTCTTAATTAAATTAAATAGTGTAAATAACTTAATTAAAAGTAATTAATAAGTAATTAAACTAATTATAGCACAGTGAAATACACTGCATTAATTACAACTCATGCAAGCAAAATAAAATTATTACAACAATTAATAAATTAATTACAACCATTGCATAAGAGCAGAAATGAAAATTACAGATTGCATCATTCATCATATTACAACTTCTTTTGCATACATCACATGTAATTGCACTCTAATCGTCGAATCGGAACCATAGTCGCCGTAAGTAGGTCGACGCCAAAACCCTGCATTTTCTTTTATAGTCCAATGCCTAAGGTAAAGACAATCCAAGGGAGAATAAAAAGTGAGAGAAGTAGTTACCATCAGAACTCGTTTGATTTTAGAATACTGAAACCTTTAGCGCTCATCAAGACACCAGGACCATCTGAAGATGACCGGTACCTCTCACTTAAGAGGGTTTCATCATTTGATGAAAAATCGAGCCAACACCTACTTTATTTTCACCAACTTATCTCAAATAGTAGAAAAACCATATTACAGTATTGAAATCACTCTAAGGACCATTGATCCATAAAGTTCACCCAAAATTTCCCTACTGTAACAGGCCCTATGGATTAAGATGTCACTGGATTAAACCTATAAAAATCTTTGTATCTCACAGAGCACGGCAATCAACGTAGAAGCACACAACATCATGATCCCAAACACATTTCACGTAATAAACGAAAGCATATATGCAAATGTAACTGTTTATAAGTAGTTGCATATAAATAGACCAAAATAAACATTTCCAACTTCGTCGCAAAGAAAATAAAACATTTTCAACTAATACGTATGCCAACGATGTAAATTAATCAAAGTAAAAAAAAATTAAAAAATAACACGAGAAAAACAACCAAGCAACCGTTTAAACAGTTGCGGTCTACAGAGAAAATACACAAAAATTGCCAGTCCCAACTCGAGCCCAAACCCAAAGTCCGAAGCGACCGATCCCACCCCACCGCTCGCCCAACCACAGACCGCACCAAACCCGCACCACCCATCGACGGCCTCGCCGGAGAGAGAGAGAGAGAGAGAGAGAGAGAGAGAGATGGAGGCGGCGGCGGCGGCGGTGGCCGGCGTGCAGCTGGGCTCCTCGAAGCCGCAGATTGCTACCCAGGCGGAGATGGCGGAGGCGCGCCTGCCTCTGCCCTACCGCGACCAGTGCGCCCACCTCCTTATCCCCCTCAACAAGTGCCGCATCTCCGAGTTCTACCTCCCCTGGAAGTGCGAGCCCGAGCGCCACGCCTACGAGAAGTGCCAGTACGAGCTCGTCATGGAGCGGATGCTCCAGATGCAGAAGATCCGCGAGGCCGCCAGGGCCAAGGGCGGCGCCACCATTGGCGCCCCCCTCATCCCTTCCACCGCCAAGCTCGCCTGATCGGATCTGATCTGTCTGAGTCAGGTGATCTCTTACTCCGTGTCGGCATTTCTGTTTTGTCCTAGATTTGGCTCGGTTGCTTTGATTGAATCCGTGATTAGGTCGTGAACGCAAATTTTGCCTCTCGAAGTTCGAATGGCGCGAGTGGCGAGTCATGCGCCCTTTTGTCAGGGGGAGCAACATTGAGTGGCCAATTCGTCCGTTTTGGCGTAAACGTTTGCCCAGTCGATTAATTCTTAATTGGCTGGAGTTCTGATACTGGGCGGTTCAATGAATTGCTGCGGTTTCGGTAGTAGGTTATGTATGACTCGTAAAGCTGATTGGGAGATATTGTGCAAGTCCGATGCTAATTCATGGGAGTGTGATGCACGTTAGCAGCCTAGATCAGTAAGCCAATGTATGCGGCTATCTGGGATCAGTTTTGATGCCATCTCTTTGCTGTTCCCTGTAGCTTCAACCGTTTCTCTTGTTGTTCCAGAGGTGTATACATTTTGAGTTGTGATTTGTAAAGGGTCCGTTCTTATAGTGGTGCTGAAGTATGCAGAAAAGGATTTAGGGAGGCGATTAGCTTAATGTGAATTCCTGCTGTTTGGCCTGGGGCAAACTAAGTCATGATCTGGAGTTCATTTTAATACATGTTTGCATGGTATCAGTGGAGCCTTTAGATTTTAGACTGGTCTTAGCAGAAGAGGCTGTTTTGACTTCTCTATCTGTCCTTGCAACAATAGTTTATTATTGGCTAGCTTTTGATTGTATAGAATCGGTTTTGGAAGCAGAAGTTCTTCTTTGATTAAAAAACGTCTGGTAAATATGTCATGTGAACCTAGGAGGCAGAAGGTTGTCTAGGGTCATGCTATCAGTCGCTGCAAAAGATGTCTAATTCAGAGGAATTAGCCCAAGCTTTATTTGTAAAATACAGGGGTGTCGTGTCCCATTGAAAACAAATCTAGATTATCATTTGCCTTGTATGTGGCGAATGGCAATTCCTTGTTCCTCAGTAGTGCCTGCACCTGAGTAGGTCCATTATCTGTTCTTTTTGTAGTGGTGAGAGTAACCTGGATGGGCATATTGAGCACGGAGATACTTTTTTCATACCTTTTCTAACCGTAGTGCTATATGCTCTTGCATCAACCAGGGGCTCGGCTGCCGTTCTGGGGTATATTTGACATTAGGAAAGCAAACTATTTCTTAGCTTAATTGATGAACTTTAAACTTGACGGAGGCAACAGTTAGGTTCTAGGGCTGGCATCTATAGCCCCTCTGATTTCAAGTCTTCAACAGGTGGAAGATGTTCCAGAAGCCCACTTATATCAACATGTGAGATTATCCTCTCGGTTTCTTTGTAGGATACCTTTTTTCGCTCTGGCGTGCTCTTTAGCTGATTTTACTGCCTGTATCTTGTGGTGCTTGATCTCAAGTACAGTGTTTGCCGGTGACTGAGCAATGTGTCACATTTCTAGGGTGAGTCCTTGTTCTTCAAGTTTAATCAGGTTAAGAGCATCTGTCTGCATGAAATATATCTCGGGTTCTCTTGGTTGTTTTGAGTTCAAAAATCATAACATAGCTCTTAAATGTTAATTGAACCAGTTTGGTGAATAGATTAAGGCATATCTTTGCATCTATTGTTTTCTGGTTAGATCCAGGCCATTCCCACTCTTTCGGTTCTTGCTTTAAGTAGTGGTGCCCCATTCCATTAAAGCTTACATCTTTTTTTGGCTACTACTTGTACATTATATTTTATCTGTTATTTGTCAACTATCTTTACATGAATTCAAAACAACCGCTCCTTCACTGTCCTTTTACATTCCATTCTGTATCCTCTTTTATTTAGAAGTTCATCCACAATTAACCTCTGGATCTGATATGAATGGGAGCCCCCCCCCCCCCCCCCCCCCAAAAAAAAACAACCTAGATATTGAAACTGAGCAAATTGCATAATGCTAACTTTTACTGTGTGCCTCAACAGGCCCACAGAAAAGTCCTATTCTTTAGCGTATCATATCCACGCAATCAGTTAGGCACATCCATTTGCTGTATTCTTTGGTTTTCCTTGTTTCTATTTTTCTTTTTATCAAATGGATGGTCTGTTAGCGTTGCCTTGACAAATGACAGTTGTTCCTCTAGTTGTAAAATGTAAACAGTAAACCTCCTACTGGATGTCATTGGAATTACTGACCTAGCAATGGAGATAGAGAAAACTGCCCCTCAACTCTAGATTTGGTATCCTTCGTGCAAATATGGCATCATATCCCACTTACAATTCTTTTGCACTAAAAAAGCTAAGCACCAAAAGTTAAATACCGCACGACTGCCATTTGAACTTGTTAGCAAAAAACAAGAGCAGAGCAAATGCTGCTGAATGATGATATCATATTGTGGCATGTAATTAGTTGTTACTTATGTTTCTTTGCTTTCCTGTTGAGTTGCTATCTTTGGTATAGAAGTTCACTGAACTTAACATGAGTAACCAGTCTGATTCATGTAAGCAACAATAATGAGATTTAGGGCAGAAGGATTGTAAATATGTGAACTATAATTCCTGCCAGCCTTGAGTTTTACCTTCCATGTGCATCAGCTAAGTCCTTTGCTGATCCATGATACATTTGAAAACATATTGGATATGATATTTAAGGAATCCTTTGGATCTGATCTGGGCCATATGGCCACAAATTGTCCACTGTAAATAATGTATTTTTAGCTGTTCTGCAATCTTATCTGATAATTCAGTTTGCAGCCTATGACAGCAAGAGACAAAGAACATACAATAATGACAGAAGTACAACTAGTCTCTTTTGGGTTGTCAAGGTTCATTTGTTCTGTTATTGGTAACCGCGAAGGATTCCCTGCACTTATTGTGTATGGGGTACTTTTTCTTCAGAGTTATGCATTATGACATTGAGCCGTGAACCTTTTAGGCATTTGCAAGCTTTTCAACGCTGCCCATTAAGTGGTGAAATCGTTCTGTACCTTTAGGCTGTTCATTTCTGGCATATTGGATCAGTCGCTACAGAGTCTTTGGGGGGGAAAATGGTGTTGCGGTGTATGTCAGATTTTTAGTTGTTTCAAAGTGGAGCTCAGTCCCTTGTTTGTGAGCTACAACTTGAGTAGCCACAGAATTTTATCTTAACTTAGATGCCGCAATTATGGTGCCACTCGGTTGGGCTGAAATAAGCTGGTTTATAGCTGAAATAAGCTGTAGATGACTGAAATTACACTGTAGCTGATGGTGGTGTATTTATCATAATTAAATTTTAAAATAAAAAACAGATTAGCTCATCACGGACAATGCAAACGAATACGGGAAAAAAGAACCGGAAAAAAACTAGAAAAAGATGAAATTTAGAAATGTGAAAAATAAGCCAGAAGTCAGAAATTCAAGCCGAAATGAGCGCTTCGCAACTTTGATGATAAGGACCCTTTTGGAGGTTTGTCTCCCATGTGAATTCATCACTACGACCTTTGACGGCTCTCCCATTGACATGTGTCAGGTGGTTAAGTTTGGGGACAGCAAATTCTTCGCTATTCGATTGGCATGAGGCTCACATGGTTTTTACTCTATGCATTGTTTGTTTTGGCCTCAAGCAGGGTCAGAAAATGAGATGCTGTTTTATTCTGTTTCCTCTGGTACAATTTGGTTCTGTTTTATTCCATCTGTGATGACACTTTCTGTCTGAAAGCTCAAGTTGATTTTACTTTCTCTGGAGCCCATGTTTATCGTTCAGCTATGTTGACCAATTGGATTCCTTTTGGATGCACAGGGCTGGTTACTACAGCACGAAGGGTGTTGTGCAAGGATCATGAATGTTAGTTGAAGTTAACTGTTGTCTTCTTCACCTCCGCCTTTTTCTCCTTTGGTGAGCATCTTCAAGTTTCAATTTCATGGAATAAGGAACTAGCTGTCTATACTCGATAACTGAAATGACACCTTGAAGTTTTGAATGCGAGACCCTGCATATGTAGGCATACTTTTATGCAGTGGAGTCAAGTTATAACGAATCCGTGTTTAAGCTACAAAACTTTGCGGAGATTACTGTTTGTTCTGAACAAGGGTTCGTCTGAGACGTCGTGGTGGTGCAGCTTTTTGTGTTCTCTGTCATTACTGCGCCCTAGTGTGGGAATTGTAGTCGTTATTTGTACTTGTGTTCATGATCTGTTGCTTCAGCTATGGCCATCCTCCAGGCTTGGATGTGTAGTTGGTAACTGAAGGTGGTACTTGGTTGGGCTGATTTTTTTTATGATTTATGGTAGAATTTTCACTGTAACTGACTAAAATTACACTATATCTGATAGTGGCTTATTTGGTATAATTAAATTTAAAAATCCAGCACTCAATGCACACAAATACAGAAAAAAAGAACTGGCGAAAAAGCTTAAAAAATCCGAAAAGTCAGAAAAAGACGAAATTTAAAAATAATGAAAAATAAGTCGAAAGCTAAAAGTCCAAACCCAAACGAGCGAGGCGTAAGTTGTCTTGCTACAGTGTGTATTATAATTAATTTATAAAATTTATCTTGAAAAAATATTTTATTTAAAAATATTTTATTTGAAAACTAGTTACTGAATCATCCTTGGGGAGGGGGCCAAATTGGAGTGTGATTATCCCCTCTGACCTCGCTTTGCCACTATTCGGCGTCTCATCCCATCTCCTCGTTCAATCCTCCCGGCGCAAATGCTGAGGGAAGTGACGACGCAAATGAGATGGATGCTCTCTATGGACGTTGGGATGAGTAGGCGGCGGTTAGTAGGCGTTTACGTGATCCGAGCATATTAGCACATCGCTGTCTACTAGTTTTCGTACTTGTATAATTATTAGTTGGTACTATTTTTTTTCAAGTGTTGTAATATTTGGGCAGTCTAGTATAATCATGTTAAAGACTGTAGCCTTGTGTGGCAATAGTATTATAATAATATTGTATCGTTTCTAGCTATTATTCTGTTACAATACTCTGATATGTTTTATTATTCGATACGACATAAATTTGTTCTGTTTTGATGGGTAATAGCCATAGGTTAATGTTATTAGCTAAGGTAGCGATGATCATAAGTTGGGAGGGCATCATGAGCCATACGATCTGCTTGGTTCACCCTGCATGAATGGTGGACGAGTTCGAATAGATTTTTGCTTATGACTTATGCCATTTGCTACATAAACTTTTTTTAAATGATTCATTTTTTAAGGTGGGATTTATAGGTAAATTATAGTATAAATCATATCAAGTTCAGATATACTGACTAAAATCATATGCGATTATTTTTCTTTACATACTGTTTCTCGTGAACAGTATAGCATTCAAAAAAGTTTAATCATAGACTATAATAAAAAAAACCCCACCCAATAGTTACGTAGGGCACTTCAGCACCATCAGCTCGGCTGCCTCTTCTCTTGTTGTATGTACTCTCTCTCTCTCTCCGCTCGTGTGCGCGCGTTTGGAACACACGTGAGGCGAGCAATGCCACTGATGCCCCTCATCTCAGTGGGAATGGTAGCTCTTGTTTTTGGCCGTAACGGATTTTTAGTTATAATTGATATTTTTTTATTTTTTTATATGATAGCAACTTTAATAATATATATAATTTTAAGTTTGAGAAACTATTTAATGAAATAGCTTTAAAAAGCCTTTAAAAGAAATCATTCTTTGTTTTGGCTTATAAAGAAGGTGATACCAAAAGTCGGATCGATCAGCCTTGCTCTTGTGTCTTACGTGCATGGCCCCCTCGAAAGATTTTAAAAAGTTTATATGCTTCCATGCTTACTCTTTCTAATTGTTCTAGCCTTGCTTGTCGATTGTATGATCATCGTCAATAAATTCCCTTTGAAACTTGCAGAGAGTCACGTAGTAAATAAAATATGTGTATTTCAATGCTATCTCATCGCATCGCAAAAAAATTGCAGAGAGTCACGGAGCAACTGGGCCACGAAGTTCACGGTGGGTCATCTGCGTTTCAGACTACCCAGGTAAATACCTTCTGATATTACTACTCACTAGTAGTGTGTCCGTGCTAACGCTACGGTAAAATACAAAATAAGATAAAACATTAATCCTTTACTCGTTAAATTGAATAAAACATATTATACAAAAATACGATGTTAACGATATGGATGAAAGGACGGTCAAAATGGTATGGTTTTGCTCGATGGCTTTAAAGCAGAAACATTTGTTTTCTTTCTAATCATTTTGATTCCTCTAGCCTTCTAGCCATCCCTTTTTCTAGCTGGTATAGTCAAGAGTTCTAGCTGAAAGTTGTTTCTCGCAATTTTTATTGTTGAACCATTGTCTATTTCAAAACATAAGAAGTCTATTTGCATTTCACGAATCACAAACTGAAGTATGATTTTTTCTCTCTCTATGACAATAAGAGAAATCGGAAATCACATCACGGCCTTATAGGCTTACACAATCCTCATCTCGGTAATGGCCACACGTTATCCAGTCCCAGACAAGAAAAAAAGGGCTAAAATTAGACGGTAACTCGTCCAACATGCAAGCCCAGCAGCAGCCACGATCATGCGGCCCCTTCAGCTCTTGTCTGCAGGATTGAGCGACTACTCAAAGCTTGATCTGAATCTTTCTGTTAGTTTCATCGCATTACATGTACAACAACTTCATGAAATGAGCAAACAAATAGTATATCCTACAGCAGTCAGATCCTCTCTACAAGTCAACACTAAACTGGAAACTGTCACAGTTTAACAGAGCTCGACGGTCTACCAAAAATGTCACTGAGATTGGGGATGGAAAAACTGCATCCCAGGAGGTGGCTGCAAAGTCCTGACAGGTGGTGCACCAGGCTGTAGGATTCCTGAATAAAATTTACAAGTGAGATTCCACATATCCAAAAGACAAAGTTGAATGATACGAAGCAAATAGCAATTCAATTGCATGCAGGAACTAAAAAGAAAAAACTGAAAATGTGTTATTATTACTGGCCAAAATGGTAATTCTGACCTGTTCCTGTAATGCCTCCTTCAATTCAGACACAACAGCTGCCCTATTTGCTTCAACTACTTTAAGCTTTCCGGTGCATTTTTTCATGTTAGCCTCCTCATCCTTTAGTTCTTTGCAAATATGTACTAAGATAGCCAAGTTGGAGGACTCATGCTAACAACAAATAGTACCTTTGCTAATGGCACTATCAACATCCTTCTCAATCTTTCCAACATGACGCATAGAAGTATTGCATTTTTCCAGGTCGGCATCTTCATCTGTTTGTTCACTGATGACAGTGTGCAATGCAGATACAATCCTCTCTGCAGTTCCTCCAACACCTAGTCTCTGAAAAGAAAATGATAAAATTTGAGAGAATTCCATAGCAAATTCCAATGGTAAAAAGTAACATGTAGCAGATGGGGGAGAAAATCTTACAAGTTTTACAGAACGTGAATCTCTCTTAACAATCTTTATGCCCGAACTATGAGAGCGCTTTTTGGTCATATCTAATACAGGCAAGGGAGCAGTTCCAAGCATGACATCCTTGATGCCCCCAGCACGTGAACCAAAAACTCTCCTTTCTTGCCATATATCAACCTAGAACACATATTGATGCAATATTAAAGTATTGCAGTTCCACAATTATATTAACAAGATATCGGTGTAGCTTTTAGAACAGATATACAACAGCAGTTGGCAAATGACTTTCATCACCAATATCTCCTAACAAGTTAGAGCAACAGAGTAACATTGCAGTGAACTTTTAAAATTACTTTTTTATTTGATGTATGAAACAACTAAAAAGTACCATTTATGACAGAACTGAAAAATACCATCTAGAGCCAACTAACACCAGGAAATGGCTATAGATTGCTTATACGCTAAAACCAAGCATCGTACAGGACGTGACGTGAAACACCCCTAGCTCACCTTATCATTTTGCAATCCTAAGCTCGACGAAAATTATCAGACATGAGTGTTAAAATCCTTGTTGATAGAACTTGGAAACTGAGATCCAAAAGAAATCCAAAAATGCATGCACAAAAAAGAGCAAAATATATATGTTTAAGTAACCCAGTGGTCTGATGCATGATTATACTGAAGTAGCTGAACTGGGGTCTTCTAACAGTCCTGTAACACAAAAACACATCCTTGATCAAATAAGACAGATGCATAGGCCACCTACAACAATCCAATAGAAGTATCCAAACAATCTGCAAAATATGTGCACTTAATATTTATTCAGAAGAACATGGAATATATAGTGCACTTGTGCAATTGCACACTGAACTCATAGGAGGCTTATATCGTTAAAGCATGTCTAATAGCTCCCGCATGGAAATTTGAAGTTATTACCTTGGAAATCCAGTCCACGGGTAGCGGGATCATAGTAGCGGTAACTCCTAACAGTCAAGCCAGCTAAGGTGAAGACTTTTGGGTGATTCCCCCAGGTTGGCTGGGGGATGTAAATAGTTCTCTGGAGGACAAGTTTATGATTTAGCAATCACGCTTTGCAAATTAAGTATATAAGCAAATATAAAGGAGCCAAGAAAGGTTCCTTAATTCATCATAATGCCTTGCAAGAAATTCACCCCCGACACGTAAAGAACCAGTTCGTGATAAGCATTGCACTGTAGCCACCCTATTCTCCTGAATAGCGGGACTGTTCCAAGGAACATAATCAGTTTGCTGGATTACCAAAAGCAGGAATAAACCACAAGTAGCCAAGGAACTAAAGGATAAGTTATCTTTAGTGAGGCAATTTTACTCTTTGTAATGAAGATTACACACAGAAATATCACCAACAATTATAGGTAACGGATTAAGACCTCATATAGCCCTAAAATTCATAAGAAGAAACACACCTGTCAGCACCAAAGATAAGCTTAGCACTCAGCTTATTGAATTCGGCCAACCCAGTGATCGGCAAGTACTCCTTAACACGTAACCTAGCCAAAGCAAGCAATTCACAGGTAAAGCACAGCCATCATAAATTTCCACAGCTAAATACCTCCGACAATTTCTCTCACACAGTAACTATATGTAAACGCAACTAAGAAATTATCCATACATCAATAGTGTCATGTCTCTTCAGATAACCATGATAGAAAGTAAAATATGTTACGGTAATCATATGAGTGACACCATTCCAATTTTCCAAGTGTATAAAACATTTTTTTATGTAAACTCCTCACCTTCAGTAAATTATATGCTGTTATGTAATCATCAGATGCATAGAAAATTTATCAGGGGCCAAGTAAGAAAAGAAAACACATCAGGCTAATCAGATAGAGCAATAGGAGATTGTCAAACCTCAATGCCAGTGGAGTCCTTAAGATCGGTAGAAGCAGCCCAATCAACGACAAGCTTCCAGCGGCAATCAACAGACGCATGCAATAGGGCCTACAAAAATTTTGCAACAGACTCAAATATTAGACAACTGTGATCAAATTTCGAAGGTAAAAACTGATATCAATGTTATAATCTAGATCACCTTCAACATGGACAGGTACGAAACAGATAAGCTAGTGTACTTCCCGACCGTAGACATCCTAGAAATCAAGTGGTAAATCGGATCATTGGACTAAACTAAGTTCTTATTATTTTTCCAAATTCCTCGTTCTGTTATCTATTATTCCACCCCAAATCATTTGCATGTAGGTGAGTAATGTACCTTTGGAAGCACCCTTTCTGTAGACACCAGCTCATATAACTTGCGTATGATTGTTTCTTCTTCTACGTGCGTAAAACGGTAGCAACAAACTATCAAAAAAAATATTACCTCATGGTACACTCTCAACACAAAAGACTATACTGTCTAAGGCTCAGTTGAAGTTCATGCAATCCATGTGACATTGGTTGGTATGTTTTCATTAGGGCAAATTTTGTCTGCCCAAACACCTGCAGATCTCTTTTATGTTATATAGTGGATTGAAGTGATGATCATAACGCTAAAGAATAGTAAAGAAATTGTACCTGGACATTTCAGCTGAATGATTTGGTTCTGTTATCACCAAAAAAACTTGATATTGCTTCTTGCAAATGAGTGGCGGTGCAAAGAGATTGACGCTGCAAAGAGAGAAATCAAGAGCAGGCGGCGGATTGGGAGGGACGGGGGAGGGGAGAGTGGCGGTGCAGATTGACAACCGCGGCCACCATGGGCGCCTTCTCGATCGCCTTCTTCACCTTGAGCTTCTGCTCCTTCTCCTCCTTCTCGCACTTGCGCGCCTGCCGCTGCAGCGACTTGGAGGTGAACTTGAGGTCGAAGATCTGGTTCATCAGCTTCTCCGGGTTCCCCATCGCCGCCGCGAGCTCGCTAGGGTTCGGTCCGATCTGAGAACCGACTAGGGTTTCGAGAGATTGGGAGGCGGATCGGATTGGGGAATTGGAGGATGGGGGCGAGACGAGGGGAGGCGGAGGATGGGGGAGGCGGAGGGAGGGGAGGCGCGGTGGAGGATGGGGGGAGGCGGAGGGAGGATGGGGGGAGGTGGAGGGAGGGGAGGCGCGGGGGAGGCGGAGGGAGCGGAGGAGGCGCGGGGGAGGCGGAGGGAGGGGGTAGCGCAGGTCGAACGGGGGCACAGGGGAGAACGGAGCGGTATGTGCATGATCCAAATGATTTTGGTCTTAGGATTTTCAATGAGTAAGAGAAGAAGGTTTGAGGAGAGATCTAGGCCATTCATTTGTATGAAGTTGGATTACTTGGTACACAAATCTGGGTGGACTTAGATTAGGCATGGCTGTGAGGGTGGTTGAGGGGGTGGATTTAGTAAAGAAAATTTTGGTGTATTATAGAGTAGTGTAGATTATAAACAGAGCTACCCATGGCCTAATTTAGTTGTACCATCTGAGCAGGACGTAGACCTCTCCTCGACCGAATGGCTGAGCTCTATTTTCGGCCATCCGTCGCAACTCTCCACGGAGTTGTACGCAGCACCGCCTCGGACGCAGGCCTCGCAGTACGACATTCGAGATGCACTGCACTCCCATAGCAAGTTCACCTTCTATGAGGATCACTTATGCCGTCAGAGGAGACGACGACGACAAGATGCACAATGAATTTTTGTAATTCAGCTGTTGTAACATCGTATGGTTTCGTTCAATCATTTATGCAAATAATAAAGTCCGTACTATACTGTGCTTCTGAAATTTTTTTATCTACAATTAAGGCATCATTCTAATATGACAAATATGTATGCATGTGGCCACTGTAGGTAACAGCTTGCATTACACATACATAGATCAACCCTCCAGCGGGAGAAGACATAATAACAATAAACACAAGATAGAATATAGCATAAAATATTACAAATATAGAAAGTACATTGCACTGACGACATGAAACAATACAAACATTGCACGTACAAAAAAACATAGAAAGTACTACAGACAACAAAATAAATTAAAACAACAGTCCCAGCGCCACACCATCAGTACAACAACGAACACAAGAAAGGAAATACCATACATGGAACAAACATAATATAGAAAGCGTGCCTACTGATAGAAGGTGCCACGCGCTACCCACATGGAATGTTCCGCAGGGGGCCACCTCGGACGTGGTTGGCCGTCATTGTAGTGGCACGCACATATGCAGTTAGGGTTCGCGCAGCAACATGTGGGGTCATACGAGCTTCCTATGTTCACAACCTCCTCGTTGCCCCTCTCGCGTTGCATCTGTTGGCGGATGTCATTGTTCTCCTCATTGAGAGTGTCGATTCGCTCCTCCAACTCAAATATTCGATCCCATAATATATCCACGTACTTGACAATATACAGTTCATGAGGATGGTCGATCCAGCGGGAGAAGTCGCATTTCGCTATCTGCGGGAAAGGACGGTAAACATGGAGTCTCTATAAGCAATAACGAAAAATATACAATTAGCAATTTTTACCCCGGAGTGTGGGCATTGGAAGAAATGTCGCCCGCCATCGAAATGGTCTTCCACGACCTGTACGACCGCGTCCTCATTGTGCCTGCATTTTTGCCACACTGGTTGAGCACGCTGTCTTGGTATCAAGCGGTAGTTAGAACCGAAGGCATCCCTCCTTTACACGGGAAGGTCTTCCTTTGGTGACCCCGCTCTGACTGGCCCCTCGGCTTCCGCCATGGTATGTTATTGCACGATAGAGAAGGTACTTCTTCGTTTGATTTACAGGGTTCTTTGGCCCTACTGTCATGGGAGCCCAACTGTGCTTTTTATAGCAAATGAGAGAGAACTTAGTGAAGTGACCACATGACGAAAGAGGCTAGCTTTGTGCAGAGAGTTGACAAAACATGGCAACTTTGTGTAGTGACATGACAAAAGAAGTCAACTTTGCACAGTGACATGACAAAAGAGGGCTGCTTTGCGCAGAGACATGACAAAAGCAGGCAGCTTTACGAAGTGACATGACAAAAGAGGTCAGCTTTGCTCAGAGACATAACAAAAGAGGTCAGCTTTGCGCAGTGACATGATAAAAGAGGGCAGCTTTGCACAAAGACATGACAAAAACGTGCAGCTTTGCGCAGTGAATTGACAAAAGAAGTCAGCTTTGCGCAGTGACTTAACAAAAGATGTCAGCTTTGCGCAGTGACATGACAAAAGCGGCCAATTTTGCATAGTGACATGACAAAAGAGGGTAGTTTTGCCTAGAGACATGACAAAAGCGAGTAGCTTTGCGCAGCGACCTGACAAAAGAGGTTAGCTTTGTGCAGAGACATGACAAAAGAGGACAGTTTTACGCAGAGACATGACAAAAGAGGGTAGCTTTGCCAGGTTACATGACAAAAGAAGGGAGTTTTGCGTAGAGACATGACAAAAGTGAGCAGCTTTGCGCAGTGACAAGACAAAAGGGGTTAGCTTTTGCGCAGTGACATGACAAAAGAGGATAACTTTGCGCAGATACATGACAAACGAGGGTAGCTTTGCCAGGTGACATGACAAAAGAGGACAACTTTACGCAGGGACCAAAAATAAATCACATCATGCCCCTTTGGCTTATAAAATGAGGTGGAATGCATCTGCGAGAGAGTATTACATAACCTACCACTACATCATACATTACTTCTCCACGTCGGGATGGACAAGAGGCAGAAGAAGCAATGGGACAAAATGATGAAGCAATGGGAGGACACCCGCAACCTAGCAAGGTCTGCTGCGGCTCGCGAGGAACAAGCAAGGACTGCTGCGGCCAGTGCCAAACAAGTGGAGTGTGCCACGAGGTCACACCCCCTAACGACGCCCCCCGTAGGAGCATGTCCATACTAAACGTTCCAACTGAATGTTCGCCACAACACCCCCCGAAGGGGAGACGCTGCCCTTCTGCTGGTGCAGAGACCGATGCAAATTTTTCAAGTCTAAGCAGCGCCTCAGCCTGGGCATGCGTTATTGGGGTTATGTGAACTACTCCTCTGACTATCTTGACCGCCGTTTCGACACGATCAGCTATCGGCAGCCGGTAAGGACTACTTACAATGTGTCCCCCCCCCACTATTTCTAACTAACAGTACGTAATAACAAATTCTCTCTTCTGCCCACAGTCCCCGGAGCCGCTATGTGCCTATCCCAAGTGGATCGACCTAAAGATCCACCTACATGACTAGTGGACTCTGGACTATCAGGAGTGGAACGACAAAAGGACATGCGAGATCCGCGAGGAGGAGCGTCGCCAAGATGAGCACACTAAGTGTATACGTCGAGACAGAAGCTCATCTCGAGGCGTGCACGCACAGGCAGTGCGAGGCTCACGATAGGGAGCGCGAGAAAAAAAAAGAGAAATGGCGGCCAAGGCCAAAGAGGCATCTGAGGATTTCAACGCCAAGCTTGGAATGAAGGGAAAATGGCCCCGGTCTACGCAATAGGTTGGGCCATTCCGCACTACTCGCCTTAATATCTAATTTATTTTCATGCCAAGAAGGCGCATATGTATTGTACGACTATTTCAGTTTGTTGTAACCAAATCCTGTGCGTCATGTTATTCTTAAGTTTATTATGAAATCTATTTTAACTACCAACATAAAATGTCGTCGTCTTTTGGCATTCAATTCTTTGCATGCTCCATATCACTTTCCTTCCTACTGACCAGTCGTTAATATCCTAGTTGTGCACATAAAAGTTTTCATGAAATTTTTTGCACTACAACAACGTACTATGATCGTAAAATGTTTTTGTGAATCAAACATATTTTTACTACTCACAATGTGCAAAAAACACAAACGGATCAACCATTACACCGCACTATAATTTACCTCTGTACGTACAAGTTATTTAGGGCTCAATCGTCCCTACAAAATTCTTCCGAAAATTAACCGCACTATAACAAGGCACGACGATCGTACCGTTAAGAACTACGAAAATATGTCGAAAATAATAATCTAAAAAATATTTCCTACATGTATCGTCTGCAATGCATAACGAATTTTCAAAATATATTTCATAATTTTTTGCATCTCCTCTTCTATATTATAAAATTGCTGCAGACTCCAAACAAAATAAATTACATGTAAATATGTGTAATATTTATAATTAGAAAAAAATTTGCGCAACTAAATACAATCTTATCAAAACAAAAATACAAAACTTATATCTCATTTTGTGCAAACAGCAGCTAAATCGGTAAACCCTAACCCTAAACAGTACACACCCTAGTCGTGCGGTCGGGCACCGCACCACTCGGTGCTACAGTGGTCATGCGGTCCCCAACCGCACGATCAGCCCCTGCTACAATAGTCGTGCGGCTGGGGAGCGCATGACACCGGACTCGTCGTCGTCTTCCTTCCCTCCTATTACAAAAAAAGGGCAAAAGTTTGAAGGGACTGGCCGGCCGGATAGGCGACCTTTTCTTTTGTCTAGTAAAATAATAATACTTTCAAACTTACTTCAAGTTCCACATGATTATAAGGCTTGTTGTTTTATGCCGTGACTTATGCTTTTTGGTTCTAATATGAGTACTTGTGTGACGAAAGCTGATAAATTATTTTTAAAAAACTATCTCAATAAATGACTTTAAAAAGAGCCCGTAATCAGATACTACTACTACTAGTAGTGCGTTTACTTAGCTGCTGCTTTCAGTATGACTAGTGCCAACACTATATAACGATAGAGAATGAACCCATACCATGCATGCAGGTCGGCACATTTTCCACGCACCGCGTCGTGCCCACGGCGAGCCGCACCGACGGTGGCCGAGCAGACTCGCGCCTCCCGTGCAGCCTCCAACCGGCAAGCCACGTCGCTGGAAGCGCGAAGCCGCCGTCACTGGGTGGCGAACACCACGACGGCTGCTCGCTCTCACTGTCACTCGCGTTGGCGTTGGACTCGGCCGGGAGTGGCAGTGACGGCATGAAACAACCAAAAATTTGCAAAAACCAAATTGGATTTGAATTGCTTTGGTTTTGAACTCCATTAGCCTCCCTAATCTATCCTACACGAATCTCAAAGCAAAACACCCCTTAATCCCAGTCATCACGGCGTCATAACGGTGGAAATGAGATTTTTTCCGCGCGGTTACTGTAGCAGGTCTGAAAAATCCCATCGCCGCTCTGATTTTTGCCGTCGCCGACCTCCTTCGCGTCTTCTCGCGCCTGCACGCCGCTGCCAGCTCCTGCCCCCTCTGTCAGATGCCGTACCCCGCCATTAAATGCACCCCGACCGGCCGCAAGGCGTGGCAAAGCCGCCGCCGTCCGTGCGCACCCACCTCTGCCCTTTCGCGCGCATTCTCCTCACGGCCGACCTGAGCGTCGCCAGCACCTTTTGACCACCGCTCTGCAAACCCCCTGACAGCTGCAGCCGCACAAGAAACCGCGAGCTGCCCGGCCTCTTCCCGAAACCGCCACCGCAGCTCGATATTTTCCCCTCCCCGGCGCCAACCGCCATACCCCGCCTATTTAAACGTTCCCGGCCCTCCATTGGATCCTATTGGTTCCCCTGAAGCTCACTGAACTCCCCAGAGCTCTCCTCTCCCCTCCCAACTCCGGTAATTCCGAGAACCCCCAAATCCGTGCCCTAATGCAATGACCTACCCCGGGCCCTCTATTTCCCAATTCCCGCCACCCACAGCTCCTCCATAGCCCTAGAAATCTCCCAGCGCCATGGCCTTGAGCTCCCAACTACCCACCTCCTCCGGCACCGCTCACCCCCTCCCTGCCAAAACCGGCCACCATGGCCAGCCTAGCCCAGACCTTTTGAGCTTCGGCCAACCTCTCCCCGAGCTTACCCAACCCCCACTGATGCCCTAGGACCAGCCCAATTGCCCCAAGAGCTACCCAGTCACCCCAGCTTTCAAAAATGGCCGTGGGAGAGATGGCCTCGCCGCCGGCGAACGCCGCATCCGCTGGGCCCCCAACCACCCAAAATGGACTCCCCTCACTCCAAGGAACCCGCCGGTACCCTCGGTATGCGTCGCAAGTCGCTGGAGCTCCGCCGCCACTCGCCGCCCACTCCTCTGCTCTTTCGCTCGCGCGGGAACCCGGTGGAGAAGAAGAACAGTGCCCCGGGCACTGTTCATCCGACCCCGCCGCCCTGACTTGGCTGGGCCAAGCCAGCCGCCCCGCGCCCGACCGCGTCGCCCCCGCACCGCCCGCCTGCGCCCGTCGCGCCCGACCCGAGCCATCCCGCGACCCGGCTGGACCGAGCCCCGTCGTCGCACCCGACCGAACCCGCCTGCCCGCGCCCGATGCCTCCGACCGAGCCCAGCGCCACGCGGTGGAGCCGAGCCGCTAGCCGCGTCGGGTCCGAGCCCGAGAAACAGTAATCGACCGGACCATATGAACAGTAACTAGCCCAAAGCCCAAAATACACATTTATACTCTCCGGATTCGTTTCGAGCCCGCCAACCCAAATCCAAGGCCCATTTCCCCATATAGCCCTCCTATAAGCCAAAATTCCCAATTTATTGGAGTTCTCCGAATTTTCTTTCTTATTTTATTTTCTTTATTCCTAGTTCATTCCTTCGGGCATGGAATTGATTTATTTCGCTTGTGTTGCGTTAGTTTCCGAAGTTGAGATTTCGCAAGAGCAGGAGGGAAAAGCTCAAGTCCAGACCCGGCCCACCGAAGAATACAAATTAATTGAAATCACTGATCCGCAAGGCAAGTCGCACATATTTTTGAACATGTTGATCCTACATTCCTTAAATTATTTAATTACATGTACTTTCATTATGTTATTTTCACACTGTTATTTTATGTACAATAACTGCTTAGAATGACATGATATTAGCTATGTCCTACCACCCGAGAAGCCCAGTTTAACTTGACGGCCATATTCACCTTGACAAACCTAGTTATATAAAATGTAAGATTAATATTATCATTGTAGTTAGGGACACATCACTTGTTCGTACTGTTAAGGACTAAGGTTTGGTATTGGTCTAGAGTTTTGGAAAGTTGGAAATAGGATAAATGAGGATCGCAGTGGTGGATCCGAAGACCTTATCCTAGGGTGGAGGCTGGTTGTGGATTGGTGGCAGTACAGGGTGTACTGAATTTGGGTTTGTGCGTGGTTGATGCCTCAGTTAAAATGTAAGGACCAGACCCTTGTGCTGAGTAAAGGACACAGTAATCGCCCAACCACAAGCGTTGACGAAGTCAGACTTGACTTCGTCAAACCTGGCTTAGTAGCTGCTCAACTTCAATTGAACCTCTGCAACTGAAAAGGGGGAGACAGAGGGTGAGTTCGTATGGGAGGTGGTTAACCATACAACTGTAGGACTGCGATAAGTCGGACGAGATCCGTGGGGTCATCCGGGCTTGTCGAGATTAAACACCTACTGGGCGGAGTCTACACAAAGAATTGAGCAGTGAACAACCTTGTTTTCTTAACTTTTTAGCGCGGAGTTAAGGAATCTTGTGGGTAAAGCAGGGCAGCTTTGCAAAGTCATGAAAAATGGTATTCGAATACGCCGTGCTTCTGGTTAACGAAGCTGTGTTTAATGGGTGAATCCAGTAATGAGGCATAAGTAGATTTGGTAATGATTTGGAATTGTTGAATATTGATCATCAAGTTTGAAAACCCCATTTACTTAATGAAGTACCTTTTTCAGTTTTAAACTGGTTTCCAACTAAAACTGCACCCACATAAAATAATAGCCTTTATTCCCCTTTTACTTGATATACCATGCATGAAATTATTATTAAGCTCCGTGTGACTTGTTGAGTACAAGTGGTAGTACTCATGCTTGCTAAAAACATAAACAGAAACAATAAATTCTGAGGATGCGAGAGAAGACGAAGAGATGATTCTGTACGAGGTTGTTGAAGCGTGGAATTAGGGTCGTTCTCCGCTCAGGCGTGCCTGTGGAATCTTTTTCTGCAATGTATCTAAAGGTCGTTGGCCTTACTGTGATACTCGTCTTTTCGCCTTTATATTGTAATAAAGTTCGCTTTTGCTCTTAAGCTTGTGTTGGCAATGTTATGCACTCAATGGATGTACTCGCAGTTGAACAGTCCTGGGCAGCTGCGAGGATTTCATAGTACTCCCAGAAATGGGGGTGTTACACGGCAGCCTGCTCTCGCTGACGACGTCGTCATCGTCGGCGAGCCGGATCGTGGATCAGCCTCGACCTGTCGCTGTCCACGCTCGACTCGTAAACCCCGCGTGTCATGCGGAGTTGTTGGGTTGGGCCTTGTATGGGCATGTTTGTTAGTTTTCTCTTGGTTTGGTTGTAACTTTCGGCCCAGCAGCTGGCCGCCTGGTCCATATCTTTGTTATTTAATAAGTTTAAGTTAATGGTTGGTGTATTCTTCTTCCTTCCTTCCTCAACCGTCTGATCTAAATACTGAAATCTTGACCATCTATCTAACATCTCTTCCCCTCTCTCTCATATCTAACTACCCCTCCTCTTCTCTTTCATCAACAGTTAGCATGAGGAGAGAGAGGAGCAGTTGCACGACTAACGTGCGAAAATGAAACATTAGAGATCGTGTTCGCGTAGCTATGTTCTGTTTAACCATGACTCCGTTCATCAGAATTTAAACGAAAACATCAAACATGTAGTTTGAAGGCCTGAAGCCAGGCCGATCCAATCTCTTACTTGCCAGCTAAGGCCCTGTTTGGAATGCGGGAATTTTTTCCGATTCCTGCGGGAATTGAACTGTTTCCTGCAAAATTCCTGCAAAATTCCTGTGAGATTCCTCTGCTCCAAACAGGCTCTAATACTAATTGATACTAAAATATGGAGTCAGTAGTGACTGATTAATGCAGTTAACGGCAACCCCAAGTCCCAACGATAGCGCTGGGAAGCAAACGATGGTTGAGTCATCAAGTGGGAGGTGGCGACATTCACCGGCGAGTCGTCCTCTCAAAAGGAAAAACTGGTTCCCTAGGCACTGAATTAGCGGCAAAAAAGTACCACTCAAATAGCCACTTGTAAGCTTGCTTCTTTTTATGCTTTAATCACTTGGAGACAATTTACCCCTTTATCTTCCTATTTACTCAAATAGTCACTCAAATATCATTTTGAGTGGTGCCAGGGGCAAGATCAGTTCAAGCCTAAGCCCTAGGCTGGCCAGCTATTCTTAGGCCGACTCTAGGTTAATTCTGTTTTTTTTTATGATTTTTCATAAATTTTACATGGACTTTGGTTGTCAGGCCTCGAGCTACAGCCTAAGTAGTTTGAGGCCTGGTTCCACCACATAGCTTGAGGTCTGGTTCTACCACTGAGTGGCGCTAACCCAAAATTTCTATAAATAGAGGGGATAATAATACAAGGAAGAAATTCTTTTTTGGGCTTATGTTTTATAGCTTATGGCTTTCTCCGAACAAATGAATGAGACGGTTTCTTCGTCGTCTTTTTGAAACGACTTATCGAGATAAACACTTTTGAAACAGTTTATCGACTTATCAGTATTCGATTTGTTCGCACAAACATTCATGCTAGAATAAAAAATCATCATCCGCATCTTTATGGGCTCGGAACGGTTGTGACTTTAACTTATCACTATCTGCTACAGTAACTTACTTTTAAGCGGTATGTCTTTTCAAGGCGGGTCTACAGGTAGACTGTAGTAGACACTATACCAAGTTCAATTATACTGGCTAAAATTACTTGTAACTATTTTTTCATGTATTGTCTCTCATAAACAGTAAAAATTCAAAAACTACTAGCTGAATACCCGTGCATTGCTACGGATTTAAAAAAATTAGAACATATTTGTATGCACGTTCCAACAAATTTTACCACCCGTTAGTTTTAGAACATATAGTATGATAAAATTTTAAAATCTATAGCAACGCACGAACATTCAGCTAATGAAAATGAAAAATAGCGCCACTTAGCTCTAGCTTGCAAGCTTTCTTTTCTTTTCTCTCGTAGAATTCTGGGGTGTAGTCTTGGGAAGCTGCGCCTGTGCAAATGTTTAATGTAGAGTGAGGCTTAATAGTTTTTCTTTTCTTTTCTTAGAGCAAGTCCAATAATAGAGCCAAGTGCTTGGCTATAAGTCAAGTTATAAGAGCCAAGTTATACAATAGTTTGTCTTCTATTTGTCTACAAAAGTTTTTTTATTATTATATGGTACCAAGTCTCACATTCTCTTTCCTACTCCTCCTCACATACATTTATTATCTGGGCCCACCACTGCATAGGCTCCCGTGTGCAGCTTGTTGCTTGCATGAGAGCCAAGCTCTCCTCTCTCTCCTCTCTTCTCTCCTCCACATCAGCAAAAATGCTGACTAGCTTGGCTATAAGACCATTATTGTACTTGCTCTTAGATCAAATGAGAAGATTTAATACATGCATGTTGCCTGTGTCAGGAAATTTTGCGTGTGCTCAATTTATGGACGACCTGAACCCAAAACTAGAGGCTTGTTTGGAACGTGGGATTTTTCCCTCGATTCCCACGGAAATTCAATTGTTTACTATGAAATTTACGTAAAAACACCGGTGAAATTTCTGTGTTTCAAGCGTAGCCCAAAAGTAGAAAGAGAAGATTACGAAAGGAAACAAAACGAACCGTGTGGCCATGTGCATATGCTCCTAAGCAGCTAAGCTGGCTCAGAGCAATTCCAGCAGTAGCTCTCAAAACAGGGCTTCTACTTTTTATTTGAGGGCTCTCCAGCAGGAGCCCTCAAAACAGAACCCTCAAATTCATTCTTAAAGGGGATGACACATAGGACCCACTCCTAGGGGGTCTGGAGGGAGCCCCTACTTTTGAAGGCCGATGAGCAAAAAACTCACTCCAGCAGGGCCCCTACTTGAGCCCTCAAAAGTAGGGGCTCTCTCCAAACCCCCCAGGAATGAGGGCTCGAGGGGGAGATTTGAGGGCCCCTACTTTTGAGGGCTCAAGTAGGGATCCTGCTGGAGTGAGTTTTTTGCCTCTCGGCACTCAAAAGTAGGATGAAGGCTCAAGTAGAGACTCTGCTGGAGTTGCTCTCATACAACTTGTGATTTCCTGCATGCTTCCTGGACGTGACTAGCATTTGCAGTCAGATCCACAGCTAACGTTGCCAATATTTTTTTAAAAAGAAATTCCCGCGTTATATACCCGTGCGTAATTTTGTCGGAAGCAAATCGATCGGCTGTTTAGTCAGAAACACCGGCTCACACCGTACAAGTTGCACGAGGAAACACAGAGCCACGGCTTAGAATTTTATACGGCGGCCAAAGGAGGAATTTGTGAGTTTTGATGCACCTAAATGACCAAGATTCATCGTTGGTGGTGAAAGTCGCTTTTGATCGGCAAATTAGAAACTTGGTGTGGATTTTTCCTTTGACGGAATTCAGAGCCTATTCTTTTCGACCGAAGTTAGCTGTTTTTGACTTTTGCTAAAGTATCTAACTTTCAAACGGAGTATTTTATCAGTCTACAAGTTAATTGTAGTACATGTTAAAATTGCAACAACTGTATCAACTAAAATCGCAAGCAAATATCTCTCTCTATAATCTCTGTCGTAAACAGCTAAAATTCAAAAAATTCAGTTAAAAGTCATAAGCCGTAGCCGCGCCAAACATGCCCTACTTCTATCAGCCACAAAGGGCTTTTGCCGTAATGGCTCGAACTACATGCCGAGATGAAAGGTAAAGTGGTAAACGAAATTCTTTTGTCCTTCGGCACGAAGGAATGCTCTGAGCCTTATGCGCGTTACACAACACTACTGGGCCCAGTAACCTCAAGTTTGACGATATCAAAGGTCACAACATGGTTATCCACAAACGTGCACTAATTCTAATGAGAAAGCGATAATTCTCCTCAACAAATCGATATTTTAATCGAGTACCATCCACTTTCTGAACGGACGGCACCTACGTTTATTATAACTTTTTAGTTACAATTGCACTACAGTGGTTATTAACTTTTTCTTAGTTAAAAAATAAAAAAAGTTAAAAAAAACACCGCTATGTCTCTTGGGACAATGTAAAGGAATAAGGAGAAAAAAGAAAAACAAAAACGATCAAAAAACCAAAATTAAGAAGCTGACGCCGTCCAAATAGCTTTTGGCTTGTAGAAGCCAGAAGCTAAAGCTTTGCGCAGTGACTTAACAAAAGATGTCAGCTTTGCGCAGTGACATGACAAAAGCGGCCAATTTTGCATAGTGACATGACAAAAGAGGGTAGTTTTGCCTAGAGACATGACAAAAGCGAGTAGCTTTGCGCAGCGACCTGACAAAAGAGGTTAGCTTTGTGCAGAGACATGACAAAAGAGGACAGTTTTACGCAGAGACATGACAAAAGAGGGTAGCTTTGCCAGGTTACATGACAAAAGAAGGGAGTTTTGCGTAGAGACATGGCAAAAGTGAGCAGCTTTGCGCAGTGACAAGACAAAAGGGGTTAGCTTTTGCGCAGTGACATGACAAAAGAGGATAACTTTGCGCAGATACATGACAAACGAGGGTAGCTTTGCCAGGTGACATGACAAAAGAGGACAACTTTACGCAGGGACCAAAAATAAATCACATCATGCCCCTTTGGCTTATAAAATGAGGTGGAATGCATCTGCGAGAGAGTATTACATAACCTACCACTACATCATACATTACTTCTCCACGTCGGGATGGACAAGAGGCAGAAGAAGCAATGGGACAAAATGATGAAGCAATGGGAGGACACCCGCAACCTAGCAAGGTCTGCTGCGGCTCGCGAGGAACAAGCAAGGGCTGCTGCGGCCAGTGCCAAACAAGTGGAGTGTGCCACGAGGTCACACCCCCTAACGACGCCCCCCGTAGGAGCATGTCCATACTAAACGTTCCAACTGAATGTTCGCCACAACACCCCCCGAAGGGGAGACGCTGCCCTTCTGCTGGTGCAGAGACCTCAAGTGTGACGATATCAAAGGTCACAACATGGTTATCCACAAACGTGCACTAACTGAGATTAATTCTAATGAGAAAGCGATAATTCTCTTCAACAAATCGATATTTCAATCGAGTACCATCCACTTTCTGAACGGACGGCACCTACGTTTATTACGTACAACTAGGCTATTATTAGCCTGCACAAGTAAGGTGATGCTCTAAACGGTTTAAATACCATATCTTTTAGCTTCTGTTATAACTTTTTAGCTACAATTGCACCATAGCAGTTATTAGTTTTTTCTTAGTTAAAAAATAAGAAAAGTTGAGAATCTTCGCTATATCTCTTGAGACAATGCAAAGGAATAAGGAGAAAAAAGAAGAACAAAAACGACCAAAAAAACAAAATTAAGAAGCTGACGCAATCCAAATAGCTTCTGATTTCGCTTGTAGAAGCCAGAAGCTAAAACCGTTTACAGAGGGGGTCTAAGTATATTTAGTTCTGCTTATCTCTTTTATTTTTTAAATGAATATATCTCTAAATCAGCTACAGCTATCAAATCTAAAACCTTTAAATTTACGTTCATCAAATTAAGGGTTAGATATTTTGTTGTTGATAATTATCTCAAAATTAATAGTATATTTCTAAGCCAACAATCAAACCTAACCACTTAAAATTAAGGCTGGATGCTTTTCTTTTGTTGATAATTATTTTAAATTAGTATATCTCTAAGCTAACCAACAAATAAATCTAAGCCATGACCCATCAAATCATGGGTAAGATGTTTTGCTTTTTATATAAAAATATAAAATCTAGCATATTGCTCTACTATATTAGCAGCCGTAAATCATCAACTTTTAAGTCTGCTCAGCATTGACTTGGCGCTGTTCCCGGCACAAAATCATGTTCGGCCTTGCGTGCATCGGGCTAGAACAGTAGAAACACGGCGTACGGCAATTCCGAACCTTTTTCCGAATTACGTATCGTGGACCCATGATCCAACGCCGAAAACACATCACGAGGTCGGAGAAACGCCGGTCGAATCGATCGAACACGGCCGCGCGCGCTTTTAAATCCTGCCGGCTGCCGATATATTGCTATCGATCCAACGGCGTGGCTCCGCAAATTTGCGCCCAGACCGCGGCCACCTTCTCGTTAAGCCCTGGTTAACCTAAACCCGCGCGCATGGCCGCGCCGCTGTCGCTGACGCGGGCCAATGAGAGCGGCGCCGGCGCGACCGACCAGGGCGCCGCCGGAGCGGAGACGAGGAGGGTGGTGACGGCGCTGCTGTTCCTGGCGGCTGTCGCGCTGCCGTGCCTCGTGCTGTACCGCGCCGTGGCGCCCGCGGGCCTGCTCGTCCGGCCCGCCGCCGTGCCGTGGCAGGCGGTCGCGACGTCGGCCGCGCCCCACGACGACGCCGATCTGGTGAGTGTAGTACGGTACGTAGCACGTCCGTCTTCCTTCCGAATCAAGGCGCATGCACGACTGTCACGGCACCATGCAAAGATGTTTTAGTGCTCTCTAGCTAGGTCGTCGATCTTTCTTTCTTTCTTTTTTAGAAAAAAATGTTGCTCGAAAGGTTGTGATGGTGTTGTTGCGCGTGATCACCAGAAAAGCAGGAACGGTTCTTCAGATCTTTTAAGGAGTTTCATCGTTTAATGGGGGACCGGTTAAAATGCTCCTTCCATTGGAGTTACTGCATTGTCAATGGTAGTAAATATTTCAGGTTAAGAATTGCGATCTGATCATGAGCTATACCACAAATTAATCGGGCAAAACTCGGTTTCATATAAGCTGAGTATCAGTGACGATTCTAGCATGTGGTTAATAACCTTATTGACAACCAGATTAAAACTATAGATAAGTTGACAATTGACTGGTGGCCAAGTTAATAGTCTGCTTACTTCGCCTCTTTCTAGAAACACTTTTACAATTGCAACGTGCATGAGTTTTGTTCCTAAGTTATTCAACGTTGTGATGCATGCGGACACTTTGATTTTGTTTTATGAGAAAGAATTTCTTCCCCAGAAAATTTACTCCGGTGTAGCCAAGCCACTTCTTGTGTCTCTGGTGACAACTCATGCCAAATGCCAAGTTACATTATGGTTCGCATTCTTCATACATGCAGCCCTTGTTTTCAACAATATCATATCATTACTATTATAAAAGCATGAGTTGGTAGTCGTACGTCCCTTCTCCTTCAACCGTCTCATTCTTAACTTCTCATTACTCTTCACTTTCCAACTGATCAGAGTAGCCCTCTTCCATAGTATGATTTTCTATATATCCAATAAATTTCGTTGCAACGCACGAGCAGGTGACTAGTAGCAAGTAACATGCGAATAGTCTGAAGATCAAGCTATCTCATAGGCCTTTTTTTTTACAAGCTAAGAGCCTAAGACTGACATTTGCACACAAAAATATGCTTATGAGTTGTTCAGTTAATTAACTCACTTATCTCGGAAAAAAATTGACTCGTGCGCTGTTGCATGCAGGATAGTGCGGATGCGAGGCTGGACCGGGTCCTGAGGGCAGCCGCGATGGCTAACGACACGGTGATCCTGACGACGCTGAACTCGGCGTGGTCGGAGCCCGGCTCGGTGGTGGACGTCTTCCTCGAGAGCTTCCGGATCGGCGACAACACCAGGGAGCTCTTGGACCACCTCGTCATCGTCTCGCTCGACCTCACGGCGCACCACCGCTGCAAGCAGATACACCCGCACTGCTTCGCGCTCATCACCGACGGGGTGGACTTCTCCGAGCAGAAGAACTTCATGACCGACGGCTACCTCAAGATGATGTGGATGAGGATCGATTTCCTGAGGGTCGTTCTCGAGAAGGGCTACAGCTTCATTTTCACGGTACGCATGAAGTGTGAACTTCTCTGACAGAATTTTGTTAATCAGTCTGTTTCAGAACCTAGACGAGAACTCATCGTATACTATCTCTGAGCATTTCAGGACACGGACATTGTGTGGTTCCGGAACCCGCTGCCGCACTTCTACCCGGACGGCGACTTCCAGATCGCCTGCGACCACTTCACCGGCAACCCGGACGACCTGCGCAACAAGCCCAACGGCGGGTTCACGTACGTGCGGTCCAACACGGAGACGATCGAGTTCTACAAGTTTTGGTACGCGGCCCGGGAGAAGCACCCGGGGTTCCACGACCAGGACGTCCTCAACTTCATCAAGCGCGACCCCTACCTCGCCGAGGTTGGCGTCACGATCAAGTTCCTCAGCACCGAGTTCTTCGGCGGCCTCTGCGAGCCCAGCCGGAATCTGAGCAGGGTCTGCACCATGCACGCCAACTGCTGCATCGGCCTGCGCCGAAAGATCGACGATCTGAATGTCATGCTCCAGGACTGGAGGAAGTTCATGTCGCTGCCTCACAAGGGCAAGCATTCTGTTTCTTGGAGTGTGCCACGAAATTGCAGGTACTTATGATAGATTCTGTACACAATATACCTTTCTGAATCATATTTATTCTGTTGTTTGTGTCTGATAAATTTGTTCATGTGATGGTCTCTTTGCAGTCTGAAGAAACTGGAGTAGGACAAGAGGAGAACCATTTGCTACGAAGTACAAAGTTTAAGTCGTTGGAGAGTGGAAGCAAGCTCTGTGTTTATCAAGTGGTTAGCTGAGGACTGAGAACTCAGAAGGCATGGAAGTTTATAAAAAATGTGTTTTTACAGCAACTGTATTTGTTCGTACCGTAGTCCATAGATGGCAGTCGCCAACCTACAGACCCTGCTAATTGTCGCTGAGAATTTTCCAGATATCTTAATTCCTTCCTAAAATATAGGAAGACGCTGAAGAAATTGAGTAGGGTCGATACAACCAAATGTAAACCCTGGAACTGTACAAAAGCTGCTATTTTTTTTAGAGTACAAGGAGGACACACCACACGAACACACCACTCACATGTACGCATGTCTACTACACACGCTAGAAATATTTACGGAGGCTCCACGGCCTCACGTAAAGTGGAGACGTGAGAGCTCGAGAAAATTCCATAATACCACAATTGTGTGATTCATTTGGTTTAGGTATTTTAGTTAAATAGCTATTCTGAAAGAAATTAAGCTCCTACAAGACTTCTGCATTGTCCTGAATCTCGCATTGCTATGACACCTGATAACAGAAATCACTCAGAAAAATCAAGTAAAATTAGCATAAACAGAAAAGTTCAGAAATTAAGAGAGTTCGAGCATGACTTAAAGATCCAGCCAGTGAAATGGGCATAAACAAAAAAAGTTCAGAAATTAAGAGAGCTTGAGCAATGAGATGGGGTTCAGGGTTGTCGCGACACATGGCAGTTTCTTCTGCTGCTGATGCCATGGCCGAACTTACCCATCCTACACACACTTCAAACCTGCTAACACAGCCTAGCAGCAGAAATGGAAGAGGCAAGCACAGGAGAGAGAGAGGGGAGCATAGGTCGGCTTCCAACGAAAATCTCCTGCTCCTCTGCATGCCCCTTCCACTGCTGCTGCTACAGCCAGAAACTGATCCTAATCCCCAACTCCAAACCACATTGCCGCAGCTTGCTGCATCCATTGGTGAACGGTGGCATATTTGTACCCCGCCGTGGTGCACAAGGAGGCAGGAGCAGTAGTACAAGTTAGTTGCAGTACATCGGGAGATAGCTAGGCTAGGTGGTTTGTACTTCAGACTTGCAAGGCTTCTCGGAGTGTACTGGCTTCTCAGTTGTACACTTGTACTGCAGACTCGGGGAAGCGGTCTCCAAGCCACAGGCTTCACTATCGATGACCCCTTCGCCGTTGTCTTAATGCAGCGAGAGGTTTTCTTCTTCGTTGTGCCATGTTTTTTTGAGTTGCTAGTACCTGTAAGTGATTAATCCTATGCAGAATTTTACACTGTAAGAGAATGACAAAGGGTAAAAAAAAACGCCTCTGATGTCTCTTTTTACTAGAGTGCCAGCCGAAAATCAGAGGGGTGAATAATTATTGTTCAAATTTTTTCTCTGCTATTCTTAATCTTTTACTCTAATAGCTATGAAAGGTAAAAATATCATATTACACCACCTACTCTGGCTAAGAACTAAAACTAGACACTTAAATGAGCAAAATAAGCAACAAGGCCAAGACCAAAATCGTCACCAAATATTCAATCCGTGACTAAATGATCTTATATTTGAAACATAGCTTGCTTAGGATGTTAAGAACCTAATCTAGTCAAGAATCACATGTTTCTTAGACCATGTTCTATCAATTTAAGAAAGAGCACGAGTTTGATCAAGAAAGAGAAAAACTCTAAACTCTAAATTTTTTTCGTGGGGATCTATGATATGAGATTTTCCAAATCAACTTCTACATGTCATAGAAAGATAATCCAAGCAAAGATTCGAACAAAAACCTTCAAAATCAAGATTTTGAATTTCTACTTCAAAAACATGAAAAACAAAGCAAGAAGCAAGAGAATCACAAAAGACAGATCAAATACTTGATCTATTGCAAGTAAGAGAAGTGATTCACTACTACATGAGTGATTACAAGGTGCTCCCAAAGCACTATTCCTACTTTTACAAGTTTTTTCTCACGTAGGGAGAGAAGGAACTACACTAGAACAGCCCAAAATTCTTAACCCAAGCTCTCCCCTCTCCTCTCTCATATAACTATCACATCTTAGTGGGTCTCAACCCGCTAAGTACTTAGGAAAACTCATTAACACCATTAACATGGGTTTTGTACACTCACGCACGTTTTTCAAAGTGTTTACAAGGCTTAATCCGCTAATACCTTTAGTGATTGATTCACCTGTCAAAGCCAACTCTCTTTGACTTAAGCCATTCTTTGCGCCCCCTATATCGTGGTTTTGATCAAGGCACCAACCCGGTATTTGGCCAACTATTAAAATACTTTTGGCGAAGCTTCCGGACACCTTCCCTTGACTTCTTCTTCGCCTTCTTTGCAAGCCAACCATGTACACCACGTGTAGATTGATTGATGGCTTTCCTCTACATCGACAAGTCTATCCCATTTTTGGCTCTCACCGGACAATGCCTCACTTAAACCGATAAAGCCACTTGATCTAACCCGTTGCTCGAACCTTCCTTCAAACACATTCCTTGACTCTTCTTCGTGCCTTGCTTGAAGCCAACTATTCTACATGACCTCTTTGACCGTTTTGAACCTTGGTTCACCCTAACCAAGTCCTGGTCATCCGTTGTTAATCATAGTCATCTCCAAGCATTCCTACACAACCAAAGACCAAAAATTATTTTTTAGACATAAGTTCTTTATAGCTTGACCCAAGTTAGCCCTTAAACCAATATGCAGCACATATGCATCATGCACATAGCCCTAGATCAAATCCTAAACGAAAAATCCAAAAAATCAGCATTTCATGCTGATGGAATCGGTGCAACTACCCTTTGCCAGTGGTGCTAATGCCATGTAAATCCTGGTGCTACCGCTCTTTAGCCTGCGGTGCTACCGACCAACATACCTTCTCTGGTAGTGACAGGTCGGTATTATCGTGTACTGAAAGAGCTTGCAATGGATGAAGCGTCTCTACATCCGAAGAGGCCGAATATTGCATGTTATATCTTAACCAACACAGAGTACGAAACCGTTCCGGAATACAATCGTTTAGGAGATAAACAAGAACGTTAGAATCTAGCTTTCTATCTATAAGGGCCGGACTCTAACTTCCTATCTATAGGATTACAGATCAGGGTTACAACTCAATCTAACATCCCCCTCAATCATAACTTTATTAAGTTAAGATTGTGTCGAAAATCCTCAAGTTGCCGAAGGGACAAAGGTTTTGTAAATCCATCTGCTACTTGATCTCCAGATGAAATGAATTTAACTTCCAACTGTTTTTGTGCAACTCTTTCTCGAACAAAGTGATAGTCCACTTCTATATGTTTTGTTCGTGCATGAAAGACTGGATTCACAGAGAGATACGTAGCACCAATGTTGTCACACCACAACCGTGCCGTGCAAGGTGTAGAAACTCCCAATTCATTCAACAGACTTTGCACCCAGATTATTTCGGCAGTAGCATTAGCAACAGCTTTATATTCTGCTTCGGTACTAGACCGAAAAACAGTGGCTTATTTTCGTGCAGTCCATGAGATAAGATTATCACCAAAAAAGACAGCAAAACCTCCAGTGGAGCGACGATCATCCAGACATCCTGCCCAGTCAGCATCAAAAAACGCACTTATCAACATCGAAGAAGACTTGCTGATCCGAAGTCCAACTCGCATGGTTAACTTAACATATCGAAGTATTCTCTTGACCGCACTCCAATGCTCAGTAGTGGGTGCATGCAAAAATTGGCAAACCTTGTTGACAGAGAAAGCAATATCTGGTCTTGTCAATGTAAGATACTGCAGGGCACCTACAACACTTTTGTATTGTGTCGCATCAGTCGGTCCTAATAATGTCCCTTGATGTTTTGACAATTTTTCCGTTGTAGATAATGGTGTGTTAACCGGCTTGCAAGTTGACATGCCTACTCTTTTCAAAAGATCTGAGGCATACTTCTCTTGTGAAAGTACTATTCCATCCTTGATCTTAGTAACCTCAATACCAAGAAAATAATGTAAGTCGCCCAAATCCTTCAAAGCAAAGTCTTGCTTGAGGTCCTAAAGTAATGCCATAGTTGCATCCTGCGTTGAGCTAGCAACGATAATGTCATCAACATATATAAGCACAAATACTGTAATATTTCCTTTGCTATAGAAAAAGAGAGAAGTATCAGCCTTGGAAGCCTTAAACCCAAGTTGACATAATCGTGTGCTTAACCTGGGAAACCATGCTCTAGGCGCTTGTTTTAAACCATAGAGGGACTTGTCTAACTTGCATACATAGTTTGGTTTATCCTTGTCTTCATAGCCAGGTGGTTGTCTCATATAAACTTCCTCCTCTCGAACACCATGGAGGAATGCGTTCTGTACATCAAGCTGACGAAGACTCCATCCTCTTGAAATTGCAATAGATAGCACAAGACGAATTGTGGCTGATTTAACGACAGGGCTGAATGTATCTTCATAATCAATGACATACCTTTGCTTAAAACCCTTTGCAACCAAACGTGCCTTGTATCTATCAAGTGTACCATCAGATTTACGCTTAATTTTGTAGACCCATTTACAGTCAATGAGATTCTTCCCTTGCTGCGGTGGTACTAAATGCCAAGTGTGATTATTGATGAGGGCCGAGTACTCCAGATCCATAGCAGATCTCCAATTAGGATGTGACATTGCTTCTTGTAAATTCTGTGGTTCACCAATAGATGTTAGAAAACCATAGCGGATAGTACCATCTGTATATACCTTGTCTTTTCGAATTCCTTGTTGAAGGCGAGTTACCGGCCGAGACAAAGGGCAAGACTCAGCTGCAGTTGGCGTAGCTGATCCCGTGTGTGATGGCGTGATGGAGTTGTGTTGTGAGTCGGAGGCAGCGCCTGTCACGCTTGCATCTGCTGTCTCGTCACGCAGTGCAGCCGGTGGAGACGCGCCAGCTTCCGGCGTCCCGTCACGCAGAGCAGAGGACCGAGACACGCCAGCACCGGACGTTTGCCCCGGCGACATGAAGTCTAAAAAATTCAGTGGCACGGATCCTGAAGCTCCTGCCCCGTCGCGGCGTCGCGCAGTACAGAGGGCAAGGACAGATGCGCGCCAACTGCATGCGTAGGGAACGTAGAGGTTTGCATGCTCCGGAGATGTGTCCGCGCCAACTGCATGTACTGGGAACATTGAAGCCGAGTTTTGTATTGAGTTTTGCATGGGCACGGACCTCAAAGCCGATGGTTCTTCAACTGCATGTGCCGGAGACGTAGGGCCTGTTTGGTTCACGTACGAGTAGAGCCTGGCTCGTATCTGAGAGTCAGGCTCTCGTGGGACAGGTTGAGCGCATGCAACGCTGTCGTGTCTGGTTCACGTACGAGTAGAGTCTGGCTGAGAAGAGATATTGTTTGGTTGCCTGTACGAAGATATGTTGCATGAGATAAAAATAATATAAGATTATGATTATGATTATCAAGATATGTTATATGAGATGTTCGTATCTTATTATATATTAAACTTCTTCAAAACACGTTAATAATACTTGATATTTACTAATATACACTAATAACATCATCAACTAACTAATCACCTGCATCCCGCGAGCCTGGCTCCCCAGAAACGCCCGATTCCCACGTTTCTCCAGAGCCTGGCTGCGGGGGGAATCTTGCATGAGCAAAGCCAGGCTGAACCCAGCGACCAGGCAACCAAACAAGGAGACCCTGCATCCGGCCAGCCTGGTTCAACCGGATGCAGGCAACCAAACAGGCCCGTAGAAGCCACTGAGTTTTGTATTGAATTTTGCATGGATCTCAAAGCCGCCGGTCCTTCAATATTTTGAATTGATCCTCCCTGATTTTCTGCCAAAACTCTACCAAAATTGTCAGGTCCATCCAAAATAGAATCATTAGTCAATTGATCAACTACTTTTTCACCCCCTTTTTCTACTGTAGAGGATGGAAGAAGGAGAATTTCTGATTTCAACCGTGTACCGGCATTAGGATGAAGACTAGAGAAAGGAAAAACACTTTCATCAAAGACCACATCTCTAGAAATATAGACACGGCCGGAGGATATATCAAGACATTTAAATCCTTTGGGGAGATCACTATAACCAAGAAAGGCACATTGTTTGGAACGGAATTGAAGCTTTCTGGAGTTGTATGGTCTGAGATTTGGCCAACACGCACACCCAAAAGTTCTTAAAGAGGAGTACTCTGGTTTTTGATGGAACAGGCGTTCTAGTGGTGTGGAGTATTCGATGACTTTGCTAGGTGTGTGATTGATTAAATAAGTGGCAGTGAGAAAAGCGTCATCCCAGAACTTGATTGGCATGGATGCATGTGCTAGAATAGATAATCCAACTTCTACTATGTGACGATGCTTCCGTTCGGCAGAGCCGTTTTGTTGATGTGTGTGAGGACATGATACACGGTGGGTTATACCAACTTTACTAAAGAAAGAATGAAGTTTTTCATATTCTCCACCCCAGTCAGTTTGCATGGCTACAATCTTTCAATTGAAAAATCGCTCAACAAAATTCTGAAACTCATGAAATTTCTGAAAGACTTCAGACTTGTATTTAAGAAGATATATCCAAGTAAATTTACTGTAATCATCTATAAAGCTGATATAATATTTCTTGCCCCCAACAGAAGTCGGAGCAGGACCCCACACATCTGAAAAAACTAATTCAAGAGGACATCTTGATACAGTCGAGGATTTAGGAAACGGAAGCTGATGACTTTTGGCTTGTTGACAAGCATTGCATACTGACTCACTACTTGACTCAACTAGACAAGGGAGTTTATTCTCATGAATGACTTTATGGACTATGGAAAGAGAAGGATGACCCAATCGATTGTGCCATCTTGCGAGGGACGGAGAGTGTTCCTCGTTCGCTGATCCTTAACCAAAAATAAAGAGGGGTGAATTTCCACAAAGGCATTATTATCACGAGCAAGACGATGAGCGGAGACAAGATTTTTCTTAGCTTTGGGAACATGAAGGATATTCTTGAGATAGAGATTGCGACTAGGGGTATGAATAGTAGAATGACCAATGTGACTAATGTTCATACCTGTGCCACTAGCCGTGTGCACCTGATCCTTGCCATTATATCTGTCTCTCACGGTCAATTTCTCTAGCTCTCCCGTGATATGATCAGTTGCTCCCGTATCCATATACCAATTTGTATCTACACCATAGGAGTTGATTGCGATACAAGCAGACTTAGCATCGGGAACGAAGTTTTCATCATACCTGTACCAGCAATCTGTAGCTACATGACCTGTTTTGTAGCACAGTTGGCAAGTTGGTCTTCTGCCTCTTGAGCCATTGCTGGTATTTCGGCTGCCACTGCTGAAACTGTTATTGTTATCTCCTCTGAAGCCGTTGTTATCTCCAGTGTCACGTCTGCGTGATCTGCCACGGCCGCGTCCGCCTGATCTGCCGCCTCGGTTGTACGCGCCTCGACCTCCTCGCTTGACTGCGTTAGCTGAAGATGAATACGTGCCGTCTCGAAGCGTCATCCTGTTCTCGAAGTTCAGAAGCTGAGAATAGAGATCAGCGACTGAAATTGGTTCTGCCTCCAGGGTGATGGCGGCCACCACCGGATCGAAGTCGGCGTCCAGGCCGGCGAGGATGTATGAGACCATCTCTTCGTCATCCAGCAGTCTTCCTGCCAAGGCCATGTCGTCGCCAAGCGCCTTCATCTTGCCAACATAATCTGCTACTGTCATGTCGTTCTTGCGAGTCGTCGCCAGGGCCAAGCGCGTGTTCGCTGTCCGCGCGCGAGACTATCCAGAGAACATCTCTTCGATGGCTCTCCAGACTTGAGCGGAGGAAGACATGGTGGCAACTTGGATGAGGACTTCTCTTGAGATGGATGAGAGCAGATAACCCAGAACTTGCTGGTCTGCAGTCATCCAGGCTTCATACGCCGGATTTGGCTTCTTGATGATCTTGTCGCCATCAGTGACGTTGATCTCTGCAACCGGAGCTTTTGCAACACCGGTGAGATATCCTTCCATGCAAGCACCGCGAATCGCTAGGAGAACTTGTGCCTTCCATAGCAAATAATTGGTTTTGGCAAGCTTCTCGGTGACCGTCTGGCCGGACAAGGGATTCATGGTTGTCGACGATGAACTCATCAAGCTAGATCGTGTCTATTCGGTGGAAGAGGGAAGGCTCTGATACCATGAAAGAGCTTGCAATGGATGAAGCGTCTCTACATCCGAAGAGGCCGCATATTGCATGTTATATCTTAACCAACACAGAGTACAAAGCGGAGACGGAAACCGTTCCGGAATACAATCGTTTAGGAGATAAACAAGAACGTTAGAATCTAGCTTTCTATCTATAAGAGCCGCATTCTAACTTCCTATCTATAGGATTACAGATCAGGGTTACAACTCAATCTAACAATCAGGTTGTCTTGCAATGACAGGTCAAATCATCACATTAGGCCGGTCAAACCATAGGTCGGTTACACCGTCGGCTGGTCTGACTGCCAGGCACAAACCGATCGGGTGGCCGCCACTCTGACAGTAAAATTAGAGGTAAAATGGCACAAAATCAAATTCAATCAATGACACCAAAACAAAGTAAAATCAAATACTCATTATTTTTATAGAACTATCACCATATGATCTTATATGTGTGCTTGGGTAGTTGGATCTTACATGGGTGCTTATAAAGTTGGAAAACGTGGCGGCGACGGCAATGTACGCGCTGCTGGTGCAGTGGTGGATCGAGGGGAGGTGGTGGCGCGGCGGCTTGCGGACGTCCATGGAGGGGCTATCCGGAGGGGTCTCCGGCTCCGCGCTTCCATTCATGTCTCCTAAGTCAATATGCGACAGAAAGATGAGATTTTTGCATTCGTCATGATCCATGTAAGCTAAAAGGCGAACATAGATGCTAGTTTTTGGTTCTCCGGTTGACTCGGGAGAAGAAATAATAAACGATTTTAATGAAAGAAATTTGCATTCGAGGTACCAAAGAAACTGTTCGTTATTGGCACGACAAAATGGTAAGAAAATAACGCGATTGAATTCTTTATCAGTGCATTTAAGAGAAAGGAAGACCGACAACGGTTAAAAAAAAGAGGCGCATTTTCCTTCCAAGAGAGTGGCCTGCAGATTATTAATAGTCGAAAGAAACGGAGATAAACATCGTTCACTGCCCAGTGGCCTGCGCAGCGTGTCCAAGAGAATGAAATGGATCAGTTCCCCACTGATCCACTACACGATATCACGGGAAAAAGAATCGATTTTGGATAATCAACGCGCGAAGAGATGGCCGGCTTCGAGGAGATAAGGGAGACGAGCTCGGGGAACCCGCCGGCCGGGCACAGAGGAGAGACCCACCTACCTGGGAATCGCCGCAGCCGTGCTCGAGCGGTCGGTGCAACAGTGGAGGAGGCCGCCGAGTTGTGGAGCGGAGCAGGCGAGGACGGAGGAGTCGTCGATGCGGAACGGAGGTGTGGATGTGGAGGAGAGGGGGAGGCCGCGAGGGAGGGATCCACGCCTTGCAAACCGCGGCCGTGCGAGCGGCGGCGCCTCGTTGCTGTTGGGCACGCGGTGGCAGGCGCCTCGTGACGGGCTCGGACACGAGGATTTGTCGAGTTTTGCTGGTTTTCAAGAGTTCCGCTTGCGGGTGCTTGCTGATGGACCGCAGGCCCAAACGGGAAATGCAAAAATCTCCTCCTACGGTCCCTCCCCTTCATCTTCCTTTTAGATTCGTGCAGCCTTTGGGTCCCATGTGAGTTGCATTTATTTCTCGGAAGACTACAAAAGGTATATTGTTGCGACAGTATAATAAGAGAAGTACAACAATGGTCTTATAGCCAAGCTAATCAGCATTTTTGCTGATGTGGAGGAGAGAAGAGAGGAGAGCTTGGCTCTTATGTAAGCAACAAGCTGCACACGGGAGCCTATGCAGTGGTGGGTCCAGATAATAAATGTATGTGAGGAGGAGTAGGAAAGAGAATGTGAGATATGGTACCACATAATAATAATAAAAATCTTTTGTAGACAAATAGAAGACAGATTATTGTATAGCTTGGCTCTTATAACTTGACTTATAGCCAAACACTTGTCTCTATTATTGAACTTGCTCTAAGAGCAAGTTTAATAAGGCTGACTGTGCTAGCTACAAAGGAATCCATGTCAGCATAGTCCTATGTGGAGGGGAGAGAAAAGGAGAGAGAGAGCCAAGCTGGCTCCCATGCAAGAGTCAGGCTATAGCACAGGAAAAGAGGCGTTATCCATGCATGTACCAATAGGACTAACTGCTATACCCATGCATGTATTAAATTATCAATACCCATGTATGTATTAAATGATTGAGAGCTCTTGTGGAGACAACTTATAGCCAGCTTATTGTATGAGTTAGCTGCATCATTATCTTTTGATGACATGGAAATGTATTGGAGGTAGCAGCTATCTATACTATTAAACTTGCTCTAATAGGTTTCATCAAGTTTAAGAAAGTTCTATTAAAACATTTGAAAAGATTTCAGATTTACATGAGTTTGGTTCATTTCTAGAAGATTCCAAGAAAGTTTCAATATAAAGTTTCAACGGATTTAAGGTTTTTTGAAAGTTAAGTTTCAGCAAGTTTCATTCAAAGAGTTTTTGCAAATTTCGACATGTTTTATCAAATTTCAACCCAAAGGTTTCAAAAAAGTTTCAATCACTTTCAATAGGCTCAAATGGGTTTTTATCAAGTTTTAACCTAAATGTTTCAAGAATTTGCAACATGCTTTTATTAAATTTTAACCCAAAGATTTCGAGAAGTTTCAATAGGTTTCAATAAGTTTCAAATTATTCAATACAATTTACAAAGATTTAGACGAGTTTCGGAAGAGTTTCTTGCAAGTTTCATCAAGATCACATAAAATTCAAGAAAAAAATCAACACAAGGAATTTTTTTGAGGCGGTGAAGGACCAAACTGACATCGGCCTCGCTAAAGTCACCAACCATATTGCGCTGAAGCTCACCGTGCTTATTGTCAAAGTCACTAACCGAGGAGTACGACATCCACGAGATACTCTATCTCACCTTTGAATCCCGTGTCCATGACGCCGCCGACGTAGCGGGGTGCTCCCGCATGATCTCCCGTTAACTGTTCTTCATTTCTTCTTGGTGTGCGACTGCGCGTCTTTTCATTGCTTTCTGCCGAGGTTGCTTCGAATCGCACCGGCCGTCTAACTTAGGGAGATTCAATTTTTTGCCACTCCTAAGATTGACCAATTCACTCTGTCACTTACATGTGGGGTCACCTGAGTCACTGACAATGGGCCCGGGTGGCAATTCTGTTACCACTCGAGTTATAAGGGTGGCAAATAGTTAAATTTTCCTCTAACTTATGTTGCCTCGATTGGATACCTGTAAGATTTCCTTTTTTTTTAGGGCAAGCAAGTAGCAAGCAAAGTGCCTTAACCCCGCATCGAAATGCTGTGTACCAAGTTGACGTGATGACTTCTCTCTCTCTCTCTCTCTCTCGCGCGCGCGCGCGCGAGAGAGAGAGAACTCTTAGGTTTTTTAACTGGACGTGATACTAAGACATTACATCGAGGTAGTGGAAACTGCCAAGTTTTAGAGTTCAGATGGACAAAAACAACCCATAAGAACGTTACAAGTCTCAACAGAAAAATCTGAAATCTGTATCGAATTCAGCAGTTTTACACCTCACTGAATATGGCCCATTTTCTGCTATATATGTCCCTTTCTTTTCTTCAACAAACATGCGTTTCTCTATCAAAAGAATACCGGGCAGTGAATCCAATAACATTAAAATTATTCTACCCGAATCCTGATCGAGGATAATGCATGTGCTTCGTTGCAAGTTCTGAGCAGAACAGCCGCTGGTCTACAACAACCTGATCTTAAGCTTCATACACTTTGCATTCGTCGGTCTCGGGGTTGGTCTGGCAGTAGTCTTCCAGTGGATCGCCGCTACCCTGCGCCGCCGCGCCCGGCCACTTGCTCGCCACCAGATGCGTCAAATCAACCACACGTTGGCTGCATGAACCAAACAACTCCACCTCAGTTGTAGTATTTGTCACAGCTCGAAATGATCAATGTGTCATGCATATTTGCAGTTGCAGAATCATGTACTAGTTTCTTCCTCACCTGTAGCCCCACTCGTTGTCGTACCAGGCTACCACCTTGACCATGTCGTCTCCCATGACCATGGTCAGCGACGCGTCGATGGTGCAGGATACGTCGGAGCACCTGAAGTCGACAGACACGAGCGGCACGTCGCAGACGTCGATGATTCCCTTGAGCGGGCCCGCGGCGGCCTTCCGGAACGCCGCGTTCACGTCGTCGGCCGTGATGCCCTTCTTCACGGTGTTGATCACGAGGTCCACCACCGAGACGTTCGGGGTCGGCACGCGGAGCGCGATGCCGTTGAGCTTGCCCTTGAGCTGCGGCAGTTCTATAGGAAAAGAAATACTGTGTATAAGATAATACTAGTTCTTGCGTTCTATAGGAAAAGAAATACTGTGTATAAGAATGCATGTGGATACAATTCTAGACAGTAGAGTGCGAGACTGTTTAGAAAAAATCATTTCAGCTGAGTACTGACGATCTATGTTTTATAGGAGATGTCATATATACTACCCATACATATCAGACTCAAAAGGTTTTTGTATTAATGTACAGCCAATGCTACTATTGGCCAGTATTACCACAAGGAGCACCTTGTGCTACTCATCTGGTCTGCAACTTGCAATATATTAACATACGTCGGGACAATTAATAATATGCATGATTAATTAGCGCATCCATGAAATGGACCAAGCAGAACTAACTTGCTTTTGGATCAACTCGCTCGCAGCGAGAGGAATGAGCTAACTGAATCAAACTCAACACGGAAAGAGAGTTTCTAATTGTTTTGTGGGAATCAATGTCAATAGCTGGAACGGTTCATCTGTTGTACGATCTCGATCTGTAGTTTAATTTCTTCAGGGAGACACTTCGCTACGCATACAATTAAAATGCACACGCTCCTGAATTGTACAGATTAAAGCCGAGGGCTTTCTTAGCAGTACGTACGTACCCCGGCGACGAGCTGCGCGCCGAGGACATCGGAGAAGGACGCCTCCCTCGCCGCGACGCTCACGGAGCATGATCCCGGCCTGAGCCCGGAGAAGTCGGCGAAGTCGACCCTCTGCATGCGCACGTACATTCAGCCATCGTCAGATGCCCCGTACGTCGACAGCTCTGCACAAAAGACACGCACGCACGTACCTGCCTGGAGGCCGGCTTGCTGTGCAGCCTGGCGCTGGTCGGGACGCGCGAGGCGGCGAGAGCTGCACGGGTGGCCATTGCTGCTGCTGCTGCTACGTCCTAGCTGCTAGCTAGGCGAAACGGAGCCGACGGTATTACACTTGTATGTTTATGCGCTCGAGCTCGAGGAGACGCTGCGATCGCTGCTTGGGCCTGTGGCGTCGAGGTGGCCGGAGGCATGGGGCGTCGGATAAGGCGACTGCATGCGCCGCAGCCACCCGTTCGGTCAGGCGATATCCGGTGTGTGGTGGCCGTTGGAGAAATGCAAACATCTCGATGTTATGCGTCGCTGTTTCCACTGTTTGGTTTCTTGTTTGAGTAGTGATAAACATCATCCGAATATTTTCTTCCTTGCTGTCAGCCAGTGACGGAGGACGGAAAAAAATAAGGTGAGACAGATCAAAGCTGCGGCCTGCGCGCAGCGCACCGGTGGCTGCCGGCCTGTCGCCCGTCCGCCTCCCGCCGGCCGCCCGCCCGCCTCCCGCCTGCCCGCCGCCCGCCCGCGGCGCACAAGATCCAGCTCAAGAGCGCCGACATGAAGGAGGAGATGCGGCAGGAGGCCTTTGACATCGCCCGCGTGGTAGTATTCTTGGTTGCCCTCTTTCCGTGCTCTTTGGATTCTTGATTTGGTTGCGTGCGTCCTCTTGAATCTTGATGGGTTCTTGGTCGGAGGGTTTGGTTTGGGGGAAATTCAAGCTCTGGCCCAAGCCAGAGCTCGCCCTATCGAGTCCTCCGCCACTGTTGTCAGCCTGTGAACCTGTAATCACAACTCTATTGTTGCCGGGAAAACAATGCGTCCCGTCATCGATTTTGCGGAAAAGTCCCTCCTTTTCCATGAATTACGTACAGGTCCTTCCACGATTACAATAGGTCCTTGTTTTTGGAAAAGGCCCGTCATCAATTTTTCGAGAAAACCCCTTCTTTCCTGGAAAATACGTGTGGATCCTTCTGTAATTATATATGAGCCCTTGCTTTTTCCAAAAAGCCCTCTACTTTCCCCGCAAATACGTATAGATCCTTGCTTTCTTTTTTCAGGTATAATCCCCTGCGACGCAGCGAAGCGCGTGTTTCATCCTAGTAACTAGTGCGAGTCATGGACAGCGGGGTTAATCTTTTTTTCTACTTTTGATTGGGGAACTGTTTCTTTTTCTGTGCTCTGTGTGACTCCAATATTTGGAGCCATCAGTAGCGTGTATCTTTGATCAAGTGATCAACAATTGTTTGGAACAAATAAAATGAGGTATGGCGTGATGGTTGAACCTCTAAAGTGTTGGTTTGTAATATGCATGGTGGAGATTTTGGAGGTCTCTAATACATGGCATGCCCGGTTCTTTTTTGCTTCTTGAGAAGGTAAAAAGTCAAATATTGAAATGGGGTGGTTTCTTCGGGCGAATTCTCCAAATGGCTTTCTAAACCCGTGTGCTCTATCCGCGTTGACGTCTCCACTGTCCGCTGCTGTATCAAAAAGCGTAGGGAAAAAACCATCAACCGCAGTCAAAATCATCACCTGCAGCTTAAAAGACACCCATGGTCTAGATTCAAAGTTTTGGTAAAGCATAGGTAAAAACCAGCTTTTGAATATAAAGGGTGGGTTGTTTTGGGCTGATGACTTATGACTTAGATATTTGAATTCTAGTTGTTTGCGAGAGGTAGTACGTATAGGAAAATAGTCACGTGTGATTTTAGTTGATACAGCTGAACTCGGTACACTTTTTACTACAATCTCCCTGTTGACCCGTTTTAAAAAACGCACCGTTTAAAAGTTAGTTACTCTAGATAATACAAGTATAAATCGACTGAAAGTTAGAAAGAAGTTAGCCAAGATCTAGTTGTTGCCTCATAATAATCAAGTTTTTGGGCTTAAAATATGCCTTGTTTTACAGTCTTCTACTCCCTGTTATTTTGTTTTCACACCACTACGACAACGATTGACATTTCACTGTATATACCATATGAGATGGTGATCTATGACATACCAGTCGGCGCCGACGCGGTCGCCATCCTCGTCGTCGACACCAACGTCGTGCTCCACCACGTGGCCCTGTTCTCCCGCTCCCCTTATCCTGTTTAGCGTGCTTGTAGGGTAGGGTTGGGGGTTCCCAAGGCTGATGCTTTGAGGGGTTGTTGCAGATCGATTTGTTGGAGAATCCAGCGATTGACGATGTTGTACTGCTGTTGGCAAAGTTTTGCTGATTACAAATGATAGAGATAACAAACGAAAAGCTACTGAAGAAGGCCTTAATGCAGATACAGATGCTATTTGGATATTATGGGCCTGTTTGGGATTGCTTCGCTTCAGCTTTTTCAACTCTGCTTCAAACTTTTGTAGCTAAACGGGTCCAACTCCAAGAACTCTGCTCCAAAAAAAAGGTGGAGTTGAAGGCCTACTCCACATTTTTTCTAGAGCTCCTCAAGGGGTACTCCAGAAACTGAAGTTTTGTATCTCCTCATGGAGTTAGGAGAAAATTACCCACCACTGCCATTACTTTTCCTCTGTACCGATTCGTTTCTTTTCCTCTCCTCCCCACCCACCGCGCGGCTCCTGTCCTGCCCACCCACCCGCGCGCTCCTCTCCTCCCCACCCAGAGCGGAGACCCGCGTCACTCCTCTCGTCCGCCCCCCACCCGCGCCGCCCTCTCCTCCGCCCCCCACCCGCGCCGCCCTCTCCTCCGCCCCCCACCCGCGACGCTCCTCTCCTCCGCCCCCCCCCCCACCAGCGCGACGCTCCGCCGCCCTATTCCGGCCACCACCGGCGACGCTCTGGCGACGTGATGGCTGGGATGGATAGATCTGAAGATGCTCCTCTGGATGAATCCGAAGATGCTCGTGGATCTGCTCCGGCGCCGGCGCCGAGAGTTGGGCTACCCCGACCCCTTCAGCAGCCACCGGCAGCCGGCTCCGGCCAGCCCCCGACCGGCTAGCGGCCAGGCGCGGCCGTCCAGTGCCCAGTCGAGGTCGTCCAGCGTCCAGGGGCGGGCGGCCACTCAGAGGTGGCTGCAGGTGGCCTGATGTCATCTGATCAAGAGAATGCTTGAACATATTGCAATTGTCATCTGAATGCTTGAACATATGATAAGTCTGATGTCATCTGAATTGCCGATCAAGAGATGTCTGTGGATGTTTAATTTTCCTATGATGAGTATGATTCGTAAAGCAGCAGAGAATTGTAATTTTATATTCCAATGGAAATGATGAACATGTTGATTTTATATGCCAGTGGAACACTACTGCTGTTCGTTTCATTATTGAATGCAAATTCCTATGGATATGAGTCATATAATCTGATTTTTCTTTGAGACTAATTCAGTTTGTCTGTCCTGGGATTTGGGAGGCGATTAGGTAAATTATGGTATATTGATTGTGTTTGAAGTGTGAAGTTGGACATTATCTGATTTTTCTTTGAGATATGGTGATGTTTCTTGCTTGCTTCAACTCAGAATTTGAACATATCATGCAGTTCTGGATGTTGATTGCGGTAAATTGAAGAAGGTGGCCCATCTTGATACAGTTTGAGTTTTGATGGCAAAATTATGTGGCTGGTAGTGTGAATTTGGAACTAAGTGATGGCAAAATTATGCTCATGGTTGATTGTAAAGAACGGATATTTGTATTGTAATGTTTTTTAAAACATCTATGTGTGTCGTGTCCTAATCTAAATGAAATATAAAAATATGATAATCAATCATCATGCAAGTTCATTCAAGCATAATTGATTACTTTATCCACTTGGACTTTGCTCGCTTCGATCGTGATCCAAACTTTATCCCGACAATACCCGAAAGGTATAACAAATATGTAGCTCCATCAAATGGGTCTACTATGGAACCCAACGCTCCTACTATGGATGCATTCCGTAATGAGTTGGCAACCGCTATTTCTCTAGCTTGGAGCTAGAATTATGTATCGGAACACTTGCATTCGTAGTCATTTTGGTTTAAACTACTCTCTAGTTATCTATGGACAATTAATTGTATTCGAATAATGGACTTTGTTAATTATCTACCGTGCACGTTGCAATTTATGGGACAAAAGGATGGAATTATTTGACCAAAATATTTGTTTTTTGGTTTTCTCGAATAAATTAATTGCGATTATAATATTTTACATCATATTTCAATTGGCAACAAAAAAATATTCAGTTACATATGCTCCGCACACATCAAAACATACACCAAACATCATTCAGGGGCACATTGGACCTTTCTCAGGGAAACCTCACATTCCTGGAGCTGGAGCTAGCTGCGTGCCAAACAGGACCACCTGCTCCAGGAACTCTTCAGTGGAGCTGCTCCATGGTGGAGTTGGTGGAGCAGAGCTGGAAAAACTGGAGCAGAGCAGTCCCAAACAGGCCCTATGTTACAATAAACTGATAGCCAAATCTTTTACAATACTGAGAAATGATTTTATGGAAGTCTCAACAAAATATTATGCCCTTATGAACAAAATCAGATTTATAAAGAAATGTCTATTATGCCCTCACAAATCAATAGTCAAATTTAATTTTGTGAGACCATGTGGAGGCCATCCTAGGGTTATGATGAGTAATTGACTTTTGAATTAGAGTATCTACGAAGGTTGAGTTTGGTTTTTGAGGATTTTACAAAAGATCGCTTTTTGTTTGATGACTTTGTGGTTTACGAGTTCGTCTGACTACGAGTACTGGAGTTTTCGAAGTTCACGACTTCATGGTCGGACGGTCCGATCGGGAGGTCTGTTCGGCAATTGTGAGAGATCGGCAGAACGACTATGGTTTATCAAGCTTAGCAGAACGACCACGGAATGGTCATGCTTCAACACGTGGTCGTTGTTCGTTAGTCGTAAGTATGGGCGATCGATAGTCATAACTTTTGTAATCGGTTGTCGTAGCGATCTGTTCGGTAGTCGTAAACATTGGCGATCGATAGTCGTAGCTTTTGTGATCGGTTGTCGTAGCGATCTGTTCAGTAGTCGTAAGCCTTGGTGATCGATAGTCGTAGCTTTTGTGATCGGTAGTCTTAAGTCTTGGCGATCGGTAGTCATAGCCCTTGTGATCGGTTTCATAGCGATCTGTTGTGGTAGTTATAGCCTTTGTGATCGATGGTCGTAGCAATTTGTTGTGCTGGTCATTGGCCTTTTGGTTGTTATTTGTAGGCTTCGAGTACTTCAAGTTTTGTAATCTTTGAGCATCAGAGTACTCATGGGTTGACCTGGGTGTTGTTGCTAGTGTGCACATGTATTTACTGTTTGGTCCTAGGTTTAGGATCAATATTTGGGTGCATATATTTTGCATTAAGCATTATTTGAATTAATTGTGATAATTGATGACTTTGTGTATCATACGGTGCTACGTGATGGTTTGTTTGTTTGTGTTAGTTGTGGGACTTTAGAGTTAGGTCATGGTGAGGCGTAGGAAGACTGGGACTATGCATAGGGTGGTGCTGAGGTCCAAAACGATTAGGGAGACACTGAAGATGACCAAAGCTTGCGGGTGGTTACTTGCTGGGATGACGAGGAACCGGAGCGGGAGCTGTTGGTGGTGATCATGACGTGCAATGGCAAGGTGGATCGAGACTAGGCTCAGGGAGGAGTTGAGGTCCAAACAGTCGAGGAAGCCGGGTGCCGTCATGTACGAGAAGAGACATGTGGCGCGCCAAGTGACTTGAGTCGTTTGCAAGCGAGGACGGTTTGGTGGGACTTGAACGCGCAAGAGGCTTGACGGCAAGTCATTGGAGCCACGTGGAAGATAGCGAAGTATGAGCAATGCTTCGTGGCAAAAGAAGCAGGAAGCTTAAGGAAGGCAGTAGAGTGGTATTTTGGTAAAATTGCCCAATACCAGAAAAATGTGTGTTAGTAAAATTCGGTGTTAGGTGGGATTAACGGGTTATCCCTAGTTTAGCCTAATGGGGGATCCATTAGGTTTTGGGTTCAGGTTGTGAGCCTATATAAGGAGAGGAGAGGCAAAAGCTCGGATTTGAGAATGTTGGCTAAGCCTTTTGGTGGCTATTTCCCTCTCATGGGAGATAGGTTAGAGAGTTCGTGTGCTCTAGCTGTAGAGTTCTGTTCTCCTAAGTGAAGTGGCTATAAAATCAATCATCTCAAGTGAGTAATACATCAATTTTTGACCTACCTTGTATATCTTTTTATCTGATTTGAGTTTGCTTTGTTTTGAGTTGGTTTTCCTCTCTTTTCTCAACCCTTTCTTGATATCTTCCTGTTGCTCTTATTTCGGTTGGTTTGATCTCTCTTCTGCCCTTCTTTTGATCTTGCTGTGCTAAGGATATGGACAAGATGGAGATAATCTCTTGAGATCGATCTCCAATCATCTAGGCACTTTAATAGCAAGATTTTCAAGAAACATTGTTTTTGCAAGTTCTTGGTCTAATCGGGTGATTTCTTGATGTAAGGGCTTTTGATTTGATTTTTTTGTGATCCAACTTGCCGTGCCATGTGGGAGCGTATGCAAAGTCATCTTGGCTATCTTCTACCCACGAGCAAAATCTAATCATTGATTTGGTTTTTAATTCTTGGTTGGTGTGTGCGTTCTCAAATTATAAAAAGGTCTCAAATTTGTCACAGATTTTTTGATTCAAGAATAAAATAGCATCTTGAGACCTTAAGTAATTTGCGTACAAAGTTCCACGGCTATTTGATCTTTTAATCAAAAGATATGTGGATTTTAGATCCTGTAGTCGTGCGATTGCTTTGTTCTTCCGAGTCATTTTTGACCGTATCTGGTTTCGACCGCTCTTTGATTTTTGATTATTCATTGATAGTCGATCTCACTGGTTGAAGTTCGGATTGGTTCGACCACTCTAGTTACGATCACTAGTTGATCATTGACCCTTCTGGTCATATTCCGAACTGTTATGACTTCTCTGGTCATCGACTACTCGATTGGTTTTTTGGCCGTAGCTTCTAGACATCGACCATGAAGGTTACGATCACATCAGTCTTGTCCACGTTGGTTTTCGACCACTTATTGGTCCTCGACCACGCTGGTCTTTTGACCGCACACTGGACATCAAGCACGTCGATTTTTGACAACGTTGGTTTCGATCATGTTGGTTTTCGATAATGTTAGTTTCGACCACGCTGGTTTTGATCACGTTGGTTTCAACAACGTTGGTATCCGACTGGCAGTCGATCTCTGACCACGATGATCTCTGTCCGATAGTCGATTTCTGACTACGTTAGTATCTAACTGATAGTTGATCTGGTTTCGAACACGTTGGTATCCGACTGGCAGTCGATCTCTGACCACAGTGATCTCCATCTGATAGTCAATTTTCGATTACGTTGGTATCCGATTGGCATTCGATCTCCGACCACGATAATTTCTGTCCGATAGTTGAATTCTGACTACGTTGGCTTCCATCCGATAGTCGTAACTGACCATATTTTTTTCCGACCAGTGGTCGTAACTGGACCACGTAGTGTTCCGAATTGGTCGTGCTCAGCTCTGTATTCCTCTATGTTTCAAGAAGACTTTATACTCTAATCTTCATGGCTTTGTAGTTATTGGAGTAAAGGATTGGTGAATATTTGGAGGAAAAATTTTAAGGCACTATTCACCCCTTCTATTGTCTATTTGGTCCTATAAATTTTTACTACCATTTTCTTACTATCAGAAGAATAAGAATTTCCAAAAAAACGTACCTGTCAGTGCACTCTCGGTGGGCACTGGAGTTGTGTTTTGTAAATGCTTCTCGCAGGATGCAAAGAGAAAGAAATGCAAATGCATGCAACTCTCGGAGAGAACAGGAAGGAGCCGAAATGTTTATGTATTTGATACTGTAGCTACTTTTTTATGTTAAATATGACCATTAGATAATTGTTTTTGTAAAAATAGTTTCGTCTTGAATTCGGAAGACGCGATAGGCGGCATCTATCACCTGCCGCGTCTAAGGAGCTCTAGCAGTTCTAGACTAGAGCCGGAGTGCTTCCAAATAGGGCAACATGTGATATATGTGACCTGTCGTGCCTTTTAAGTTCGGAGATGAGGCTATTTTTATTAAAAAAATAAATATCTAAAAACTATATTTAAAATAAAAAATAGCTACAATATCAAATACATGAACAGATCAAATAAGCAAGCCAAAGCTGCTGTCGATACGCTCTTGCAGTGCAACCGCTTAGCTGCTATGGCCGCCTCTTGCAGAGGAAACGCCGACGTTGCGCGTCAGTGAGGACCGACCGGCTCGCGCGCCAACCCCCATATTCTTCCATGTGTACTCGGGCGCTGACAAGTAGTTTCTTGTTTTCGTGAGAAAGGTAAAAGGATTTTGCTTGGTCAGAAATAAGGGAAGAAACGGAGAAATTTCTTTTAAGTAATTTATTTCTCCATCACAGTAGGCGCCACGTACAAAATTCAACGCCGGGATTACAGTAAGAGAGTGACATCTGCGACTCTGTGGCATCAGGTCTAGGTGGCTACGTTCTGATCACACACACCTGACTTGCTCTTGCAAAGTCGAAATCCAAATCCGAGTCTGACCCCAGGTCTCATGGACGCCACGCCAACAGAAATACCTTTGCGGCCGGACAAACCCCACACACATGTGATACAATGCAAGTGCTACGAACGTCTCTTGCGATGCTATGGAATTGGTCAGAATCCCCGTCGGCTTTTTAACGAACACATCCTCTTATCGAGTCATCAAACCGCGGGCAATAACTCTACGCGAAGAACACACCTAACGTTTCGCTTGACCTCGCTCCGGTACGCACTAAGTTTACTACTGTTCTACTGCACGTACTGGTCGACGTGCCTACGAACTGTTCCATTCCACGGCCCATATTAATATGGTCGCCCTGAATAGTCAAGTAGTAAACGGCACGTGGACCTTTTAGTCCTAACCAACGTGCACGAGCCATGGCAACTTACGTATACCGTTAGTATTTAGTAACCGTGTGTGTTCTTTCCTTTCTTTTTCTTTTTCTGGAAAAAAAAGCGTCTGCAGGGAACACATCTTTCAAAGAAATTCAGTTCAAAATTTTGAAATTTAAATTTGTACGGCCGATTATCGTCGTAACCGGCCGAAAATCGGTTGAAAATACTGGCTGAAAATTTTAAAAACAAACTTTGGCAAAAAATTTCTTCTAAATTTAATAAGATTTATGCAAAACGAATTTTTCAAAGTTGATTTAAATTTCTACCTGAGATCACGGATAAATCCGTTAAAACTGGTTACCGACCGGAAGAAAAAACCCCTCTAGTCAAAGTCAGAGAGTTTGATAAGCCATCGCAGTGTTACGTAGCCGTCACACATTTGTCTCATTTATTGCGTTAATAGACAGGAGAGTTAACAAGCATCACCAACCAGAGCCAGGGTAAATTCGGCAACGACTTCTAAAAATTATTTTTTTTACAGTAAATGATTTTTCTAGAGTAGTTAACTTTTAAACGGAATGTCTTTTTTAAGACGTGGTCCAATTGTAGTGAATATTATAGTGACTTTATTTACGTCGGCTAAAATCGCACTCGAATATCTCTTTACAAACTTTTATATAAATTATTACTATTTATAAGTTAAAAACTATCAGCATAAATCAATAGGAACACCGGTAAATCACAGGTCAAACTGATGAACAAGAACACCGGTAATAAGTCACACGTCAAACAGGATGACAAGTCTAAAGAGACAAACAGGTTGCCCGCTCCAGCACGCTAGAAAAACGTCGTTTCGCGCGGTGCTCCCGAGCTGAAGAACCGCAGACTTACCCGATCGATCAGGCTTCGCTGCCACCCCGCCATTCGCCGCCACGCGCTTTGACGCGGCCGCCGAGCCGCCCCCGCGCGCTCGTAATAAAAAACGCCCGGGCGCGTGCGCAGTTGCCACAGCGCTCGATCGGATACCACCGTGACGTGCGTGCGTGCCTGACGCTTTGCCGGGCCGGCCACGTAGCTTAGCTAGCTCGTTCGTTCGTTTGCTTTGCTGAGCTCTACGCAAAGAAGAGGATACCATCGTTGGTGGTTAATTTCGGTCCGGCGCGGGAGGGTGCGTGGAGCGGAGAGGAGGAGATGGCAGGGGCCGCGGGAGGGCGGGAGCTGCCGGAGACGCCCAGTTGGGCGGTGGCGCTCGTCTGCGCCGTCATGGTGCTCGTCTCCGTCGCCATGGAGCACGGCCTCCACAAGCTGGGCCATGTACGTACCGACCGTACCTGCCATCGTGCGGTGATCGTTCACAGGCGCTTTCATTTCTCCTAGCTCAAGCTACCGATCACCTGATTTGTGCAATCTTGTGCGCGTGCAGTGGTTCCAGAAGCGGCAGAAGAAGGCCATGGCCGAGGCGCTCGAGAAGATCAAAGCAGGTGAGCTGCTCTAATTACCTGCCTTGTTGGCTTGTTGCATACGATCTTATTTCAGCTACCTCTCTCAGATTCATCATCGATTTTTTTTACTGATAACCGAAATCTGTGAATCAAACTTCAAATTTGTCAAACGGTGAAAATATATCAACAGATAACCAACACTTTCTACTTGCACATAAACAAAGACTGTACCTATTCATTACTACAAAAATCGTGTTACATAGAACATAATTTCGTCCTCGTGATGGGATCCTGATTGGCTCTGGCTGATTCTTTCTTTATTCTTTTTCCCCTATGTGTAATCGCTTGCAGAGTTGATGCTGATGGGCTTCATATCCCTACTCCTCACTGTGGGGCAAGGGCTCGTCTCCAAGATATGTATCCCTGAAAAGGCTGGCAGTATCATGCTGCCGTGCAAGGCAGGCGATGGGCCCCGCGGTGGCAAGGACAATCGCCGGAATCTACTTTGGTACCTCGGAGAAGAAGTGAATCCTCGTCGGTTCTTGGCCGGCGCGGCCGGAGAGGACATATGCGTAAAGCAGGTGAGCAGCGTTGCAACGTCAGACAGAAGCTGTTCTGAGATTTGGGCCCAACAGAGTGAGCGTCTTGGTGCCCGGTATATACGAAGATGTAAACAATAACTTTTCTTCTTCGTTTTGCTTGATTCTGCAGGGCAAGGTAGCGCTCATGTCGGCAAGCAGTATGCACCAGCTGCATATATTCATCTTTGTGCTCGCGGTGTTCCATGTTCTTTACAGCGTCACCACGATGGCTTTAGGGCGTCTGAAAGTGAGTGGCTAACCGCATGTCAGGCATGCATATTTGTTTAGGTGTTCCCATTTGTTCCAGCAAAACCGTGAATCCATAATTTCAATTGCAATGAGAGGATATGTTCTTTCGTGTAGATGAGAAAATGGAAGAAATGGGAATCAGAGACCAGCTCATTGGAGTATCAGTTCGCAAATGGTAAGGTTCTTCTACCTCGTTTTCTGAACCTAATGCATGCTCCTGAAGGCACGCACGATCAGAGTGAAGCTGATATCTTCGATTCTTGCAGATACTTCACGATTCCGATTGACACATCAGACGTCGTTCGTGAGGCGGCATCTGGGCCTCTCGAGCACCCCCGGAGTCAGATGGATTGTGAGTTCGTGCACCTGATCTCTGCATCGTTAATTCATGCTGCAGCCTATCCCCTGTATTTTTTACCTGCATTCTTCTTGACGTTTGCTGTCAGGTGGCATTCTTCAGGCAGTTCTTCGCGTCAGTCACCAAGGTGGACTACCTGACCATGCGGCAAGGCTTCATCAATGTACTAAACCTCTCTTCTTCGCCATTGCTACAACGGAGCAAGCTTTTGAGGTTACCTTTTTGCAAAGTGTAAGGATTAACGACCTCTCTTTTATGCAGGCGCATTTGTCGCAAAATAGCAAGTTCAACTTCCACAAGTACCTCAAGAGGTCGCTGGAGGACGACTTCAAAATCGTCGTTGGGATCAGGTTCAATCCTCTATATAGTCAAATATATATATACATATTCCATAGGTTTTTGATTATCCGTATGTTTCCTATGCTATTGCTACGTCATGGTCTTGGTACTAGGATCCTGACACATTTGGCTGATTTTTGCAGCCTCCCATTGTGGTTCGTGGCGATTCTTACACTCCTCCTCGATATCAACGGTAAGGCTCATCCTATCCCATTATCTTGTTGCTCTCCATCCTTGCTTTGAATTTGTCTCATAATCACCATCATTTTGCAACTCTTCTATCCGTAGGAATCTACACGCTCATCTGGATTTCTTTTGTTCCACTCATCGTAAGTGTGATTTTCTTCGCTGAAAACGACAACCAACCAACCCTATGGCGACTTGATTCTATAATATAATAAATAAAATAAATAACACAAACATGTCATTGTTTTCATTTTCAGATCGTCTTGCTAATTGGAACCAAGTTAGAGATTGTCATTATGGAGATGGCCCAAGAGATACAAGACCGGGCAACTGTGATCAAGGGGGCTCCTGTTGTCGAACCAAGCAACAAGTTGTTTTGGTTCAACCGGCCTGATTGGGTCCTGTTTTTCATACACTTAACACTCTTCCAGGTACATGTGTAATCTTATTCAGCTACTACTGCATCTTTATAAATAGGACAAGAAACAAATGCCTTACTGACATTCACTTGTGACTGAACTCTGCTGCCGACCGATTCACCAGAATGCATTTCAGATGGCACATTTTGTATGGACAATGGTATGTGATTTGCGTATTGACCTAAGTCCTAAAGTGTTAGTATGCTCTATGAACTAGTACATTAACAAACTTCTTTTGGTTGTTCTCTCACAGGCCACCCCTGGCTTGAGAAAATGCTTCCACGAAAACATAGGCCTGAGCATCATGAAAGCCGTAGTGGGGGTAGCCATTCAGATCCTATGCAGCTACATCACCTTCCCACTCTATGCGCTCGTCACACAGGTAAAACTATTGATAAAAATAGGAATATATATATAGGAGGATCACATCACATCCAACCTTGTGTGTGCGGTCGTTTGCAGATGGGCTCAAACATGAAGAAGACCATCTTCGAGGAGACGACGGTCAAGGCCCTGATGAATTGGCGGAAGGTGGCGAGGGAGAAGAAGCAGCAACGGGAGATAGACGCGTACCTGGCGCAGATGAGCGGCGACACCACACCGAGCGTTGGGACGCCGAGCCGAGGCACGTCGCCGGTGCACCTGCTCCACAAGCACCGGGTGAGGTCGGAAGATACCCAGAGCGCGCCGGCCTCGCCGAGTTCCTACGAGGAGGCCGCGGACGTGTATCCGGTGGCGCAGCCGCATCAGCTGCACAGGCTGGACACTCGGAGGAGGGCGGCCCCGTCGTCGGCCACTGCTACTGACATCGCCGATGCTAATTTTTCCTTCAGCGTGCAGCGGTGATGGGACGAGTTTTCTGTATGATGTTGTGAAGTTGTCTTTTGTGTAGCATACATAGGGGTTAAATATGTGATGATTATACAATAGGAATTAGGGACGTCTCGCTGATTCAAAAAAAAAAAAGCAAGAAAAAAGAAACTAGCTAGCTTTGTGCACGAAATCCTTTCTGAAGAAACATGCAAGCAGCATTCCGGAACACCTTAACCTCCCTCTTTCCTCTATATATAAAACTAGTAAATGAAAATCATTCTCATAACATTCAATAAAATAATCTATAGCTGCAAAAAAAAAAGGTTAACTGAAAGTGTCACCAATGCGGCAATACATTACCTGGACGAACCTATTGGAAGGCATCAGCACTTACACTCAACAAGAGATCTAATCAAGAAATACATTGCTTTGTGGAAAAAAAATGTTGTACAGTATAATCCGGATAGATCATAAGCAAAAACGAAAAACAAAAAGAAAAGTATTCATCATCCATATGCTAGTCAGCTTTGACACGAACTCTTCTCTTGTGAGCAACCATCAGGATCAGTGATACTACCATGCCAATCAAATGCCCAGCAATCGCACCGTAAGTGACACATATTGGCCATTCCTAAGGAAGATCAAAGGATACAGAAGCATGAGCAGCAAAAGCGAAGTGGGGACAATAAGAGCAGACAATCAGTTGTAAGGCTCAGAAAAGGAAGCATCGTCCACGTGCCACTAAATATTTCACCGAAAGTATGATGCATGATGAAACATGGAAATATTTCAAATAAATAACGTGATAATATATTTTTTAAGACAAGGTGATAATTTCGAGTAGTTCCAACAGCAGCAACGCACAACAGAACATCAGACGAACTGGTGCATTTTGTCTCACAGATCTGAAAAGTTAGTTCATGAGCTAGTGTTTAAGTTGTTATATTATCTACTGATCATGCATAAACATCTCTATATGATCCTGTTCTTTCATGATACTTGCGCCTTTCCATGCCTATGTAGTTAAGAACATACTACATGAGATTCACAATCAGCATCTTAATTTACCTGCCAAGGTCTCTCCCAGTCAAGGGGCATAGGCCAAGCACCAAGCCATGCTCCTATTACAGCTCCATGCGAAGGCGCAGAGATCATGTAGTCCACAACATCAGTTGATCTGCAATAACTGACGTGCAAAAACACAAAATCAACTACAATGTCAGGTAACCAGTGCACAGTACAAAACAAAGCTCTCTATAGAATGAACTTCTCGCATTTTAATTTGATTTAGAAGTCAGGAATGTACATGGAAAGAGAAAGCACATTCTGCCAATCGCCTTTGGATGCTCCGAAGACACATGCTGCGGGAACAAACTGCAAGGCCATGCATTTAGCTTCTTGTGCCTCAATTTGCGCAGTTATACAAGTATAAAGTGGTAAATCATGACTGTCCAGAAGTATCAGCACAAGACCAGCAACACTGCCTGTTGTCCAGTTGTCAATCTTGTTGCGCTCAAGTGCTCAGTCTAGTATAGGTAAAGAAGGGCAAGTGCCACTTACCGTGAACAGGGACATGAGAAGCGACCAATAGGATGTTGCTATCCAGTACCTGCAAATGTGCAACCCCATCAGATAAGAGAACCTTTTTTTATGACTGGTGCAGCATAACAGGAGCGACGATAACGTACAGAAGTACAAAGCAGCAAAAAAGAATATAAAGAAAGCAGTGAGTGAGATACGGGGCAAAGCCTATGAGGAACTTTATCAGAAACTAAGTACAAACGAGAGTGAGAAGGATGTAAACTTCGAGAAAGGAAGACGAGAGATTTCAACCAAGTCAAATGCATCAAAGATGACATTAATAAACTTTTGGTGAAAGACGACGAAATCAATGATAGGTGAAGAGATTACTTCGACGAGCTGTTCAATGGAGACAATGAGGATAGTATAATTGAACTGGATAATACTTTGATGACACCGATAGGAGGTTTGTTTGAAGAAGTCAAGAGTCGGAAGTAAAAGAGGCCTTAAAAAGGATGAAAGTGGATAAGGTGTTTGGGCCTGATAGCATTCCTATTAAGGTGTGGAAATGACTTGGAGACATGGCGATCGTTTGGTTAACTAATTTGTTCGATAGCATTTTTAGGTCGAACAGAATGCCTAATGAATGACGGAGAAGCACATTAGCACCAATTTTCGAAATTAAAGAAGACATTCAAAGTTGTACTAACTATAGATAATTAAGCTCATGAGCCACACAATGAAGCTTTGAGAGTGAGTGATTGAGCACCATTTAAGAAGAGTGACTAGTGTAACAAAAAATCAATTTGGTTTTATGCCTGGTTGGTCGATCATAGAGGCTATTTTCTTAAAACAATAGTTGATGGAGAGATACAAGGAGCAAAAAAGGATCTTCACATGGTGTTTATCAACTTAGAGAATGCCTACGACAAGATGACAAGAAAGGTCATGTAGTGGATGCTCCAAAGGAAAAAAAAAGTCTCAACAAAATATATTACCCTAATTAAGGATTTGTATGAAAATCTTGTGACTAACGTCAGAGCATATTGTAGCGAAATTAATGACTTTCCTATTAAGATAGGACTACACCAAAGGTCAATGCTGAGCTCATACATTTTTGCCTTAATGATGGACGAGATCACGTAGGACATACAAGGAGATATCCATTGGTGAATATTTTTCGCTGATGATGTAGTATTAATTGATAAGAGTAGGATAGATGCCGATATGAAACTGGAATTGTGGAGGAAGGCTTTAAAATCAAAGAGCTTTAGACTTAGTAGGACTAAAATTGAGTATATGAGATGTGATTTCAGCAGTGTTAGGGCAAATGATGGAGATGTTATTCCGGATGGGCAAGTAGTACCTAGAAAGAACACTTTTGATATTTATGATCGATGCTACAATGGGACAGCAAGATTGATGAAGATGTGAGCTACATGATAAGAGCGGAGTAGATGAAATGATACCAAGCATCAGGTGTCTTGTATGATAAAAAAAGTCTCTCAAAAGTTAAAGGATAAGTTCTATAGGACGGCGATCAGACTTGCAATGTTATACGGAGTGGGATGTTGGGCGACTAAAAGACAATATATACAGAAGATGAGTATAGCGGAGATGAGAATGCTGCAGTGCATCTGTGGTCACACAAGGCGTGATTGAATCTACAATGATGATATACGTGATAGGGTAGGGTAGCACCAATTAAAAAGAAGTTTGTTCAACATCAATTGAGATGGTTTGGATATCTCCAATGGAGACCTTCTGAGGCACCACTACGTAGTGAAATTTTAAAACGTACCAAAAACATAAGAAGAGACAGAAGTCGACCAAGACTGACATGGAAGGAAGCAGTTAAAAGAGGCTTGAGGAATTAGAATGTATCCAAAGAGTTGGCTTTCGATAGGAGCGCATGGAAGTTAGCAATCCATGTACCGAAATCATGGCATAAGAAGAAGGTTTAGGGGTAGTGTTTTAGATTCTCGGTTCAGATGGCAGGACGCAGGGCTTAGGATTTTAGCCTTGTAGGTTTTATTATAAGGCTCTCATTTCTTTAACTTTGAGGAGGTTTCATTCCTAGCCTATCCAATTTGTTTGGGACAAAAGGCTTCATTGTTGTTGTTGTTGGTACGCATGAATTGAAATACCCTTGTGAATTCTGCTAAAATCAGATATATAATACAAGGGCAAATTCACAACAAATAGCATGAATGGTGATTCTAGTCATGACTCCTAATTAGTAGCATGTAGCATAGAGACTAACAACAATCATAAACGTCCTTGTCAGCCTACTACACTTACTTGATTCCAACAGGTGCACCAAGAACAATCGCGCCAAATGCATTTAGGAATGCTCCTGCCAGACAGGAGTGTGTATTATAAGAATGAAGAAATGAAAGGGAGAAAGATAAGCAGATCGTAAATAACTCAAACTTATGTGACTATCATTCCAAAAGAGTAAATCGGCTCATGTTACTAAGTAGTGTGAGTACTGCCTACTGACTCAGATCTCCAGCATGGAGCTTTTTTTTTGGGTAATGCATTCAGCATGGAGCAATGACACATTGACACATGCTATCCTAGAGTTTTGACATTCTTCACAGTAGCTAGAAGCGTCCCCAACTATGGATCGAAGTGCAAATGTAGTAAAGAAGAGAGCTAACCCACGGGCAAGGCAAGCAATCCTCGCGCAGCCGCCTTAAGAAACTGCAATTAAAGAAACCCAATCACCTCATCATTGAACAAAACATAAACTTTGGTATCGAAATCGGAAGAAACAATTGATCGAACAGATTGCGCGCGCGCCGCACCGAGCAGCTTTTGGGACCTCGCCGGAGCAAACTGAACACCGCGATGACAAGCGGCGCTTCACAGACCTAGAGAACGCGTAGTCCAGGTCAGAGGATAGAAGAGGAAAGGGAGCAGAAGGTACGCGGGAGGCGGTGGTGAGGTGAAGAAAGGGAAGGGATCGTACGTACCACGAGGAGGCGGAGGGCGCGGTCGGGGTCGGAGACGAGGGCGCCGCGGCCAGCGAGGGCGTGGGCGGCACCGAGGCCTGCGAGGCAGAGAGCGTGGGCGGCCGCGACGGTAAAGGCGCTGATCTGGGTGGCCTCGGCGCCCATGGCAGGGCCGCGCGTGGGGAATCTACGGCTGGGCGCCGCGGCGGCGTCTTTCCGGCTTGCGGCAGTGTTGGGTCTCGAGCGGAGGCAGGTACAGCCGGTTGGGTCGTTTTGGGTTGGACGAGACACCGGACCGGACGGGCCAGAAGTTGCCGCACCGCAACCCGCCCGGATCGCACCCGAACACTGGACCAAAATGGCTGACTCGGCCGCTCAGTCTCCTCCAGGCAGGCCGGCGCACACTCCCCCGTCCAGAGCCCGAGGGTTTTGTTATAAACAAAAAAGCAACAAGTGCCCAATGTACAGATACCTCTTCATACAGAGATGTCTTTACAGCAAAAGACACCTTATGTTCCACTCCTTCATTGTCTATATATATCATTGTACAGATTTCAGAATCAAGAATAAGAAGCAATCTTTCTGTCCAACACTTGTCTCAATACCTCTTGCAATACGTTATCAGCACATACTGAGACGAACAAGGTATGGCCCTCTGTGAGAAACAGTAAGCAAACGCACGCTGTTAGTAACATCTGTCCACGGCGTCCACATGCACGTCGCCGAACCCGTCGCCGCCGGTGTAGAACCCGGTGAAGTCGACGCCTGTTTCCGGCACGGCGCGCGGCCCGAAGCGGCCGGCAAGGCGCGCGGCTCGGCGAGGCCCGAAAGCACGGCGGCCGGCACAGCGCACAGCCCGAAGCGGCCGGCACAGTGCGCGGCTGGCGCGGCCAGGCCCAGCCCGGCGCACGGAGCCCGGGGCAAGGCGCGACGGCACGGCGTGGTGGCGCACGAAGCGGCGCCCGCCCGAGGCGGCATCACCCGCGACGATGGCACGACGCTCGCGGCCGGCGCACGGCGCCCGAGCCGGAGACGCCCGCGGCCCGACGAGGCGCGGCAGCGCGGTATGGCACGGCGACCTGGAGCGGCGCCCGCAGCCCGGCGTGGCAAGGTTGGCGTAGCACTCACGGCCGGCGGCGGCGCAGCCCGGTTGACGCGGTGGCGCGGCCGGCGGTGCTCGACGGCGTGGCCCCCCCGGCGGCGTGCGGCGGCGCAGCCCGGCCCTTGCGGCCGGCGGCGGCTCCCCACGAGGCGGCAGCGCCCGTGGACGGCGGCGTCCGAGACGGCGCGAGGCACGGCCGGCACGGCCCGGCGCGGCGACCGTGGCCGTCGGTGGCGCCGGTTGCGCCCAAGGCCGGCGGCGTCCCCCAGAGGCGGCGCCCGCAGCGGCCCGAGGTGGAGGCGGCTGGCAGTTAGGGTTTGGGGGGAACCCTAAATCCCCCCATTCCTCATATATACATGCTGCCCAAAAAATGGGCTTTTTGGCCCAAAATTCCCCACCTCCCACATGGGCCACAAGGCCGGATAGGCTTTAGCCCAGGTTTTCGCAAATTTGCAAACCCCCCCCCCCAAATTTCATGGAACATGCAGAATTTCTATTTTAAATAAATTCCTATTGTAATATTTGCAGTATAGTCCTTGTGCTTGTTTATAATTGTACCCGTTAATCAGTACTTTTATAAATTAGCATTTCAGTCCCTACAAGATCTGAAAATCATGTAATTGTTCAAATAAATGTGCATGCACATTTCTATAACTTTTACATATGTAGGATTATTTTATTGCAATTTATTTACAATATGAATTGCGACCATATTTAAATTTGCTATCTTTTGCAAATTTAAATTTCAAATTCCCATTTAGTGAGTACCATTGTACTTAATAATTTGGTTTTTTTTTTGCAAAATATTATACCTACCATAAATACGATAAAATCACAATTTATGGCACTTTGCTTGTACGCTATGCCATACAAATTGGTGTTCACCACCAATATGTGATTATACGGTATTATAAATATAACCACATGTTATATTTAATTTGGGTATATATATATATATATTTGGATTACAATACTCATATTGTTTTCCACATATTTTGCATTTTATTACAACATTACCATACACATTAATTTACCTCGTGTAAATTAATTCTTTATGGTATACTTTTCATGTAGGCTTTCATGGCTACCAAAGATTTTGAGCCACTCGCTTTTGATGGTGCCAATTACCCTACATGGGCTATGGACCTCAAAATCAACCTAACCACACGTGGGTTGCAAATGGTGATATTTAATCCTCCAGATAATCAAATTCCTCCGGATATTGTGAAATATTCCATTTTAAGCATAATTCGGAATCACATACATCCAGATTTAAAGGCGGAATATCTGTATGAGGAAAATCCACTCACTTTATGGTTAGCTCTCAAAAATAAATATGAACAGCAGAAAGCTGTTATCATACCTGAGGCTAATCTAAATGGGCACACCTTAGACTCCAAGATTTCAAATCTGTTGGAGACTACAATCATGCCCTAAATGCTATTTGCTCTAAGTTGCGGTTTTGTGAAAAGGAACCAACAGATGCGGATAAAATAGAGAAGACTCACTCTACTATGCTCCCATCTGACAGGGTCCTCCAGCAGCAATGGCGTGCTGCAAATTACCAAACTTATTTTGATCTTATGCATACTATGCTTCAGGCAGAAAAGCATGCTGAACTTCTTTTAAAGAACGATCAGCAACGTCCCATTGGGGCTGCTCCACTTCCTGAAATACATGCTAATCAAAATAACACCAAGTTCGGTGGTTCCAAAAACTACTCAAAGAACTTCAAAGGTAAAATCAAACGCAACAAGAAGTAAAAACCAAGTGGATTCAAGAAAGGTAAAGGCAATTCTGGTAAGAAAGTTGACAAAACTGAAATTTGTCAAAAGTGTGGTTGCTACAACCATCCTACCAAGAAATGCCGCACACCGAAGCACCTTGTAAACCTCTACCTCCAGTCTTTGGCTCAAGGCAAGAAGACTCAAGAGAAGAGATATGAAGCACACTTCAATCTCACATCCAACAATGATGAAGCCGGATGCTCTCAAAAGTTCATTCAAGAACTCAAAGACACATGTGCTTCTCCAAAGAAGGATGATCTTAGGTGCATTGAGGACACACTTGAAGAATTTCATTCTCAACACATGTTTGGAGATCTCCAATAGACTCCTAGTACCATAGCTTCTAAGTACTATAGTGTTGTAATATAAATAATGTTGTCATCTATATTGTAAGCTTGTATGCTACAATCATATATCGAACATATTCGGTATTGCAAATAAAGTTTGTATGTATTCTATATATACTATAAGAATTTCATTAAATTCTTCTTTTGTGTATATAGATTTTTGGAGTCAATCCAATGGAGGAGGAATTATGCCTTGTGGATAGTGGCACCACAAACTCTATACTTAGGGACACAAAATATTTCCTAACTCTTACTAAGAGGAAAGAAAATGTTTTAACGATCTCTGGTCGCGCCTCTATCACTCTCCCTATGGGTACACAATTGGAAATTGAGGATGCACTCTTGTATCCTGCTTCAACACGTACCCTACTTAGTTATAGAGATATCCGTCAGAATGGTTTCCATGTTGAAACCCGCAATGACAACAAAGAGGAATATCTCCTCTTAACCAAAAACAACGGATATGGCAAACAAGTACTAGAAAAATTCCATCTTTAGACTCCGGATTGTACTATACATACATTAAACCCATTCAACATATTGCATACAAAGTAATTTTCCAAAATACTAACACATTCCAAACATGGCATGATCGCCTTGGCCATCCAGACATTGGAATGATGAGGAAAATTATTAGCAATTCAATTGGTCATACATACCATAAAACAAAATTTTCGGAATCCTCAGATTTTGTGTGTACTTCATGTGCCACCGGAAAATTGATTTTAAGACCCTCTTATCTTAAAATCAGAGCTGAACCACTTAAATTCCTTGAACGCGTTCAAGGAGATATATGTGGTCCTATACAACCATTGTGTGGACCGTTCAGGTACTTCATGGTTCTCATTGACGCATCTACTAGATGGTCATATGTGTGTCTTTTATCCACACGAAACCATGCATTTGCTAAGTTAATTGCTCAAATTATCCAATTACGAGCATATTACCCTGAATATCGAATTCAATCAATTCGAATGGACAATGCTGCTGAATTTTTCATCCCATGCCTTCAATGACGATTGTATGGCTCTTCGGATACAAGTTCAACACTCTGTTCCATATGTCCATACACAAAATGGTTTAGCAGAATCTCTTATCAAGAGAATCAAGTTCATTGCAAGACCATTACTACAGAATTACAACTTACCAACATCATGTTGGGGTCATGCAGTTTTATACGCTGCAGACTTAATCCAATTGCGTCCAACTACTTATCATAGCAATTCTCCGCTACAATTAGTACGTGGAAATCCATCAGATATTTCCCATCTGCGAAAGTTCGGTTGCGCTACATACGTACCGATCTCACCACCGCGGCGTACCTCAATGGGACCGCACAGGAAACTTGGGATCTATGTTGGGTATAAATCTCCGTCAATCATAAAATACCTCGAGCCCCTAACAGGGGACTTGTTTACGGCCCGGTACGCTGATTGAATATTCAATGAGGAACATTTCCCGGCATTAGGGGGAGACAACAAGTACCAAACCGAATGCCAGGAAATTAATTGGAATGTACAAGGCATTCCTGCCTCAGACCCACGTACTAGAGAGACTGAACTTTAAGTTCAGATACTCATTCATTTGCAAAACATTGCAAATAACCCGCCAGATGCATTTACTGATTATAAGGGTGTCACAAAATCCTATAATCCTGCCAGAAATGTACATGAAAGAGTGGAGGTACCACAAAATACCACTCAACTCCCAGTTCAAAATAAGAGGGGAGAAGTACGGCACAAATGGCGGATACAGCTTCTAACAAGCGACAAAGGAAACAAAATAATGTAAATGCAGATCAACCTCAAGTTGATAGACACCAAAGGATCCTTGTACCCAGATCAACAGTGCACTCAATATCTGATCCTGGGACATCGGAATACCCCGACTCAAATGTTTTGGGAAATAACATTGAGTCATCAGGGGTCCAAGAAATTTTCACAAACTATACTGATTCTGGAGAATCATACGATCGTAAGACTACAATTGTCGACATTTATTTCTCCACAACAATTGCAAACAACCTTCAAAATGATCCAGATCCCAAGACCATGGCAGAGTGCAAACAGCACTCGGACTGGATTCAATGGAAGGATGCAATTCTAGAGGAGTTAGCCTCGCTCAAGAAAAGAAATGTATTCACCAATGTGATACGTACACCTCCCAAAGTATTCCCTGTCGGTTTCAAACAATGAGGTGGTGAGATACAAAGCAAGGCTTGTAGCACAAGGGTTCACGCAGAGACCCGACATTGATTTCAATGAAATTTATTCTCCAGTAATGAGTGAAATAACATTCCGATACTTAATCTCATTGGCAGTACAAAATCATCTATCTTTTCAGTTGATGGATGTAGTGACCGCATATCTTTATGGGTCACTTGATTCGGACATATACATGAAAGTTCCCGATGGAATTTCAATTCCGAATCCGAACGCAAATCGCAATATGTATTGTGTAAAAATTAAACAAGTCTTTATACGGCTTGAAACAGTCGGGAAGAATTTGGTACAACCGACTAAGTGAGTTCCTAACCAAAAAGGGATACTCCAACAATGATGATTGCCCATGCGTGTTCGTTAAAAGATCCTCAACAGGATTTTGCATTATATCTGTGTATGTTGATGATCTCAACATCATTGGTAACACACAAGATATAGATGAAGCACGTAATAATCTTATGACGGAATTTGAAATGAAGGATTTGGGTAAAATCAAATTTTGCTTAGGTATACAACTTGAGCACCTTCATACATGCATCATAGTGCATCAATCAGCCTATGTCCAGAAAATATTGGAGAAATTCAATATGGACAAAGCATATACATCGAAAACCCCCATGGTTGTTCGATCTCTAGACAGGGATAAAAATCCATTTAGACCCCGAGATGACAATGAAGAGCTATTGGGACCCGAGGTTCCATATCTCAGTGCCATCGGAGCGCTTATGTACCTTGCAAATTGCACCCGGCCGGATATCGCATTTGCAGTAAATCTACTTGCTAGATACAGCGCTACTCCAACCAAAAGACATTGAGTAGGAATGAAGAATATCCTTAGATATCTTCAAGACACTAAAGATCTCGGTCTATTTTTACAGAAGAATAAAAAATGTGGATTTAATAGGATATACTGATGCTGGCTATTTATCAGATCCCCATAATGCCAGATCTCAAACAGGCTTTGTATTTTTACATGGTGGATCAGCCATCTCTTGGAAGTCTTCAAAACAGACTCTAGTGGCTACATCCACTAATTATTCTGAAATAATTTCATTATATGAAGCATCACGTGAATGTGTATAGCTTCGCAGAATGATTAACCACATACAACAATCATGTGGTATAGGTGCTATTGCATCACCTACCATTATCTACGAAGATAATGCTGCTTGCGTTGTTCAAATGCAAATGGGTTACATAAAGTGCAATATCACTAAACATATTGCACCTAAATTATTTTACCCACATGAATTGCAAGAGAGTGGGGAAATAAATATCCTGCAAATTAAGTCTTGTGATAATCTCGCAGACTTATTCACCAAGTCATTACCAACTTCCACATTCCAAAAATGTGTTCATGGAATTGGTATGCGAAGACTACGTGATTTGCAGATGTCAGGAGGAGAAATCTCCTAAGACTTAACCCGTTCGATACAAATATTGTACTCTTTTTCCCTTTATGAGTTTTTCCCCTAAGGTTTCTCATCAAGGTTTTTAATGAGGCAATATGACAACGTAATCATAAATATATCTCTATTTTCCCCACAGGGGTTTTTAGGAGATATAATCAAATATGTGTCATATCATTTTTCTCCTTAAAATTTTCCCATTGGGTTTTAAAGGAGTTTTTCATGGCATATCTACTCTATCGGTTCTCCTCATATTTTTTCTTACAGGGTTTTGGAGGAGTTTTTCCAAGATGATGAATCAAGATGATCATATGAAGATACATTGGTCAAGGGGGGAGTGTTATAAACAAAAAGCAACAGGTGCCCAATGTACAGATGTCTCTTCATACAGAGATGTCTTTACAGCAAAAGACACCTTATGTTCCACTCCTTCATTGTCTATATATATCATTGTACAGATTTCGGAATCAAGAATAAGAAGCAATCTTTCTGTCCAACACTTGTCTCAATACCTCTTGCAATAGGTTTTAAGCGCTTCCTCCTCCCCGTCTCGCCGCGAAACCAATGCTATGAATATTACGTATGTATTTAAAAATACTAATATACATTATATATAGGATATAAATAGGATATGTATTTAAAAATACTAATATACATTATCCTAGTATAATAGGAAATAGCAGTAATACTCTTAACACCCCTATGTAATAGTATTGTATTTGAAAGGATTAGCACTAAAATAGGAAAAATTCGAAGTCCACTCAATTGTGCATGTGTTGCACTTTGTGAGCAAGGAGAGAGGATTTAGATTGCATGTGTTGTATCTAGAGGTGAACTTAGTGTTCATTTTAGCTTGTGCATTCGTTGCACGTGGTGAGAGTCAAGCGAGAGACTTGACTTGTTACTCTTGGAGTTTGTGTCATCCTAGATGGTGTTGGAGGCGTCGTACGCAGTGATCTTCTCAAAGAAGGTTGTGAGAAGACCCGGTAAAGTTGTGAAGGTTAGATCTCACCTACCCAGAGTGCGAAAGAGCTACCACTAGTGAATTTGAGGTAGAAAGCTTAATTCGTGGAGCCGATCCAATTAGTTTGGGCTAACCTCAACGTGCATTAAGGGAGATCGGCAAGTTTCCGAACACCATGGTAAAAAGAAACCGTGTCAGTTGTAGTTTGTTTTCTTATGCTCAATTTACATTCAAAATAATTTACATGCATAGAATTAAATTGATTACTTGTTATCCTAGGATTGCAAACAGAGCCGCGGCGGTGCTCCGTGACGAGGACGGCAGCAGCGGCTCGTGCGCAAGCAGCAAGCGGGCGGCGCCAACCTTGGGAAGGCCGGTCGGATCTGGAAGGGGAGCTGTGGTGATGGTCGGATGCGCAAAGACAACGGTGACTCTTTAGATTTGATCGGGAAGGAGATGGCATCTGACGACGATGACGGCCTATGGTGCGAGCAGCCGGCGGTGTGGCCGCTCCCGGGAGTGGAGATCGCTTCTTCCGGGGGCAGCAGATGTGAAAGAGTAGTGGCTAGGAGGCAGCGGCGGCGACTATAGTAAACCCTAACCCTAACCTAAGTTTTGATACCATGTTATGAATATTGTATATGTATTCAAGAGGTCCAATAAGTAATATATATATATATATATAATATATATATATATATATATATATATATATATATATATATATATATGGTACAAATGGGACACAAGACTAAAGCATAGTACAATAGCTAGTAATATCCTTAACAACCAGCACCCCATGATGCCATCTGGCTGCCGAAGATGGCGACGCCACTGCCACCCCTCCGCCCCGCTGCTCTCCCCCAGCTTCTCCTCGTCGGCGTCTTCACCTCCACCGCATGCTCCGATCTCGTCATCTCTAGGGTAGATCGGTGTTACATCCCGACTAGTAGATCTCGTCATTTTGCAGAGGCATGGTAGCGGCGGGAAGTAATAGGAAGGAGCGGCGGTGAAAAGATCAGGTGGCGGTGATATTTTCGGATGATGAACAGTGGACGCTTGAGGAGGGACGGAGGAGATGGCTCGGCAGTGAAATCATGACGTGGATGGCTAAGATGTGTGTAGGATTTGGCCAAGATTCACAATAAATCAAAGTTAATCAAGAAATCAATTTCTTTTTGAATTTTGATTTGTTTCAATATCAATCAGGTGGGCACTACGAGTTGCTTACAGGCAGGCAGAAACTTGCAACTTGCTACTCTACCACGGAACAGTTTCATCGGCTACATACACCTAGATGTTTTCTCGCTCAAACACACACATTGGGGTGTCGGTTTGGCTAAGTTTGTATCGGTGTTAATCAGAAGATTTTTGACATAATCTGTTTTTTATTAATATTTCATAAATATATCATCAATTAAAACATTACAGAAATAATACTCTGTCGCTATTTCAAATGGTGATAGTCATGTGGCCATTTAAAATGACGACTGTCCTATATGGAGTCCTTCTTAGCACCATGCAGAACTCCATCGTTAGTCTAACTAGTGACAGAGGCTCTATCGCTAGTTGGAATGGCAATAGAAGACCCATGATAACTGTCGTGGTAAAAACGTATGCTACCTAGTAACTTTTGTGGAAAATATCAACTTTCAGTAATCTCGAAATAATAGCCAACTATTAACTTTCAGTAGTTTCAAAATAATAGCTAAAATTTAAAAACAGAGGACTGGCCATGGAGTCATTTATATAAATATTAACTTTCATGGTAAATATTAACTCTACATAGTTCAAAAATAATAGCTAACTATTAATGTTATAATTTGACGCATAACATTGCATTCATGATTCAGGTTTAAATAATTATCAATTTCAAATCCAAGATAAAAATTAGTGGTGATGGTATGAATTACATGGTGCGTAAGGTTTGAATAAGCGCATATGTGTTGCCTCACTGCTCCTATGATACAAATGGTAATATGCATGAATCATTAACCAAAACTACAGGTAAGATACATGAGTGCCTTTTGAAATCGAAAACACTCGGGATGGAGAAGAAGTCAGACTCCCAATCATTCATCATATACATTTAGGTGCATCGGTGCCTTTCCTTTGTCTCCCCTGCATGCTTTAGCTTTCGCGACGGTCGCCCAGTACTCAGCTTCCACAACTTCTATAGGCTTGTCTCGATCGATTTTCAGACTTAAAATGGGGAGGGGCATCTGCCGCCAATCGAAATGACGATTGAGGTTTTGCGGGCATCTGTCGTCATTTCAAATGGCAATTGGTCTATCTGTCGCCATTTAAAATAGTGATAAAATACGTGGTGCACTGTCATCAGTCGGTTCACCGACAGGCCAGGCCAACAGAGAACTACTGGCAGAGGGCTTGTTGCCGAACCAGTTGACGACAAAGCGGCGATAGAGTATTGTTTTTGAAATTTTTTTCAATCGATGTAATATTAATAAAAAAAATAGATTATTTAAAAAAATCTTAGTCAGAATGCGCTGGATTTGTCCAAAGTTGACTCATCTCGTTGGAGTGCTTCCTAAAAGCCAAAGAACACCATCATAGCCATCCTCATGGCAGTCTTCAGAAAGGAAAAGAAAAGGGGAGGAAAGAAGAAACAGGGAGATTCTGTGAGGGGAAAAAAACTGGGAGCATCCGATGCAGATGCCCTTCACTCCTTCCACTTTCTTATTTTATTTTGCAAATAATCAAGAGTAGTGGCCGGTTATTTGAAGATTGCATCTCAACGCTAAGCTGCTTTCGTATGTAAATATAGTTGCCCCAGTAATTTTGTTCTCGAACGTTATCGCGGCGAAGTGGTAAACCCTACTTGGGTCTGTTCTTTACGATTTTTAAAAACAGTTTTTGATTTTTGTTATAATATTTAACTTTTAAATGGAGTTTTTTTTAAGATAGAGTATATAAGTTAATTATAGTATACTTTAAAAACATAACATCTGTACCAGCTAAAATCATTAACGAGTATCTATTTTCGTAATCTCTATTATAATAGTATAAAATTTAAAAATTTAAATAAAAAATGATAAGGCAAATCTATATAAAAAAACAGACGCTTGTCTCTCTCTCTACAGCGATCGGATAAGTGGAGCATCGAGCTTGTGATTGATGCAGCCGCCAGCTCTCCGCCGTTCATCCCAGCAATCACTCCACCTGACGACTTCTTCGACAAGCTACTGCTCTGCCGACACAAGAGACACACAGGCACCGGCGAACTCGGCGGCACGCGCGCGTAAGAAAAGACGTGGCATGATTGCCATGCTCGTACTCGCGGGCACCCACACGCCGCAGTGCGTGTCGTCTGCATCACCGGCCGTCCACGTCCTCCTCGCTGCCTACCGGCACCAGTCCAACGACCCCACGGCGAAAGGCAAAAATCTCCCACCGTCACGACGGGTTCTCGGCTGCGTCGCTGCCGTTAGCGTGCAATCGAATATCATTTATCCTACATTCTATTCTATATTCTTTCAGAATTAGAGTTAAATACGAATAATATCGAATATCTATTTCTCCATTTCGTATCCGTTTCATAATCTTTCGGGCGATCAGTCAGACAGAAATTATCCACTTCTTTACATAGGACATTAGATATTATGGTATAATTAGAGCGAATATGGAGAGATTAATTACTGAGATGTTAACGGAAGAACACTCGGTACTCTCGCTTGTCTAGATGTGACAATCTACCTATATATTATTTTGTTTCTCAATACTTTCTCATATCATTTGACATACGGATATATACGGACGGATATCCTTATCTCATACCCAATTCCATATTTTTTTCTCGGAATCGAAGTCGACACAGATAGTGCCAAATACCCATCTACTCCTTCCATATCTGTTCCATATACCTTCGATCAGTCTAACGGATAAAAATTATCTGTTATGTTTACACCCTTAGCTGCCGTGCCGGCTAGGCCCTAGGGCTGTACGTAGAGATGGCAACGGGTACATACCCGCTGGGTATAGCCACCCCATACCCGCACCCGACAGATATAACTCTACCCGCTACGATACTCGTACCCGCACACGGGTATAGAAACTTACCCGTACCCGCACCCGCGCGGGTATTTATACCCGACGGGTAACCCATACCCGCGCGGATCATCATATGATTCATATCACAGGATGAGCAACAAAAGCAACATCATATAACAGGATACATATGCATACATACCTATATTGCTAGAAACGCATGCTAGCCCCATTTCTGTCACATTGCTGTAGTCATTGGTCCACAGTTTCACATATGCATACAGATTACAGACCTATATTGCTAGAAACGCATGAATGCATGATATGATCACTATCCACAGTACCACAAGTTTCCAAAGCTCCAAGCAAAATGCAACTCCAGTCCAGAATGTCTACATAGACCAACCATAGCAGTAGTAGACCACACTACCAAGTTCATGAGTTCATCACATATTATATTACATGTTCTTGACTCAACCATAGCAGTAGTTGTAATACCAGCATTACAATCAAAAGGAGATACATATTGCACTTGCATTTTTGACTTGGAATAGCTGCAGCACAGCAGCAGGCAAATGACTCATCTGGCAGTAGGCTGATGAGGCAGCAGGCAGCAACTTGGAATAGATGCAAGCGGATTAATTCAAAGGGCAAGCTCCTACATGCGGCGGCTAGCAGGGGGAGGGGGAGGCCGGATCGCCGGTCGCAGGAGGGGAGACCGTGTGCGGCGTAGATCTAGTGCGGTGGCGTCTAGCAGGGGGAGGCCCGGAGGGGGAGGGGGAGGCCGGATGCAGGAGGGGAGAGCGGGAGAGGTGTGCGGCGGCGGCTAGCAGGGGGAGGGGGAGGCCGGATCGCCGGTCGCAGGAGGGGAGAGTCGTAGATCTAGTGCGGCGGCGGCGGCTAGCAGGGGGATAGGAGAGTGGAGACCGAATGGAATGGGAGACGGGAGTCACGGGAGACCGAATGGCTACTGGCTAGGGTTTCATTGGTCGGCACTCAGCAGACTCGGCAGTCGACACTCACAGTCACAGGCCGCAGCCCGCAGGTCTCCGGCTCTCCGCACTTCCGCAGTATATGGGCCATGAGCCCATGACAGCTGAACCATGTAGGTATATTTTACCCACGGGTATGCGGGTACAGGTAATATACATTCGTACCCGCACCCGCTCTATCCGATGGGTACAAATTTTTGCCCATCAGTATACCCGCGTGTGAAGATATCTTTCCATAGCTACCTCCTTACCGGGTAAAACCCATTGGGTACTCGGATTTCGAGTACCCAATTCCCCATTGCCACCTCTAGCTGTACGTGAGGACTGTAGAAGACGGAGGCAAGCGGAGCGGCGTACGATGGGTCCCGCGCAAGTCTGTCGCCTGACACGTGCTTTTGCCTCCCCTTCCCGCCATGTCGCCCGTGCGTTCCCAGTCTCTCTCTCTCTCCCTCTGCATTAGGCTGCTGGAATGGATGGATAGCCTGTTGGAAGGGTAACTACTGCTAACTAAAGAGACGGTTTGTCTAGGTGGTAGTTAATCTGGGCATAGTTGTGGCCTTTTGCAAAACCAGATCATGTTGCTGAGTTCATCGTTTTTGCAAGGGAAATGTTGTGCTGCCCATATTAGTATTACTGCCCAAAAAAACACCCCACAAGTCCATCCTAATTAGTTACGTTCTAGTTTAATACTAACCACAAGAGTTTAACCAAACTCATATACTAAGACGAAATAACAAATTTAGTGCAGGTCCCCAAGCGCAAAGAACTCCCTCAGGAGCCAGCCAGATCACAAAAGTGGCCCTATCTTTATTTTTTTTTTGTTGTAGCAGATATCTTTTGGTCTAGTATAAACGAACTAAATATCAGTAAAATGCTTTAAAAAGAATTATTTTAATAAATTATTTTGAAACAATAGCAAATAAATTATCTTATTTATTTATTTTAAAAAACTATAAATTATAAGTGATGGGGTGAAAAGGTCCGAAAGCTCCGATTAATGGCAGTGGTATTATTACTTAGGGCATCTGTAGTGTATGAAAATAGAGGGTCTTAAACCACCTTAAGGTCAACCTTATACATTACAGGGGTGACCTTAAGCAGGCTATAAGCAAAAAAGGCTTAAAGCTGGTCCTCAAGCTAAAGACCTGACCACAAGCATTAAAATACAATTTTTCTTTATCTGCCGAGTGAGACCGTCTTAAGGTCCCTTAGGTTATATACACTATGGAGTCGGCCTTAAGGTTTAGATGGGACCTACCTTAAGGCCCCTTATGTTATATACATTATGGATGCCCTTAGCACTTTAGAGCATCTCCAGCAGGAGCCCTCAAAACAGGGCCTCTACTTCTTAATTCCCTCTATTTCCTCACACACTATATGCATATGTATTTGAGAATATCACATTATATGATAATTTATTTAAACTATAACTCTTAAGCACTATACTTAAAATTATGAATGAAAATACAAATATTCAAATTTAAATTCAAAGACAAATTTGGTCCGAATTTAATGATAGTCGATCACAACATAGTTCATAACATCTCTGCAAATCAAATGACATAATCATCAAACATATAGTCCGACAAAACAATTAAACAACTAACGTGCACCTAATCACCTGATACCTAAAATTCAAAGACAAATTTGGTCCGAATTTAATGATAGTCGATCACAACATAGTTCATAACATCTCTGCAAATCAAATGACATAATCATCAAACATATAGTCCACAAAGCACATGTAATGGACACCATTTTTTCTTGTTGAAGTTAACTAGTTAAGTTTATTTTCTATTTTTGCTATGGACTGTTTATTCAGTTTTGGGTATGCTTGTGGAGATTCCACAAAGCACATTTCAGCATAATCCCAATCTCCGGTCCTATAATCTGGCGGTGGCGCAACGGAGGGGGTACAGGTGACGCAACGAAGGTGGAGGTGGCGCAGGAGGAGATGGCAGCGGGCGAACCTGGCGTGAAGGATGTCCGGGTTGGCGACCGGCGAAGTTGGAACCGCTGGTGGTGGTCGCGGTCGAGGTCGGCGATGCGGTCGAGGCCGGCGATGCGGTCGAGGTCGACGATGCGGTCGAGGCCGGAGGAGACCGGCGATGCGGAGGAGAGCGAGGTCGCGGAGGAGAGCGGGGAGGCGGGCGGCGCTCGCGGGCGGGCTGCGGGAGGGGAAGAGGCGGGCGGGGAAAGAGGCGGACGGCGCTCGCGGGCGGGCTGCGGGAGGGGAAGAGGCGGGCGGCGCTCGCGGGCTGCGGGAGGGGAAAGAGGCGGGCGGAGGAAGGAGCGGGCGCGGGAGGGGAAAGAGTCGGGCGGGGGAAAATCGGGGCCAGCGCGCTCAGGAAACCGTGATTTGAGGGCTTGGCCTAGAGCCCCAGGAATGAGGGCTGGAGGGGGGATTTGAGGGGCCCCTCAAATTTGAGGGCTCTAGTAGGGGCCCGCTGGAGCTCTATTTTTATCTCAAACCCTCAAATTTAGTTTTAGAGGCTCAAGTAGGGGCCCTGCTGGAGATGCTCTTAGCGGGATTAAAACTCTAGCCTGCCCATGCCCCGGTACCTTTCAACTTCCCCTTCCAACCCGCCATTGCCATACCACCTCCCTCCTGATCCGGAGAGGAACCGACCGGCTCCGGCAATTAATGGCGTCGGCGCGGCGCCTCCTGCAGATCAACTCCGGCCAGTTCCCCACCGCCGACCCCCCTGACTCCCTTGCCGTCGATTCCGACGTCGTCGTCATCCTCGCTGCGCTGCTCTGCGCGCTCATCTGCGTCGTCGGCCTCGCCGCCGTCGCCCGCTGCGCGCTCTCCCACCGCAGCGGCGGCGGCGGCCCCGATGCCGCTGCGACGAACAAGGGGCTCAAGAAGAAGGCGCTCAAGGCACTGCCGAAGCTGGCGTACAAGGACGCTGTGGCGGCGGCGGTCGCGGCGCGCGGGGGCTCGGTGGCGGGGGAGGAGAAGATTCTGGCGGAGTGCGCCATCTGCCTGTCGGAGTTCGGGGAGAAGGAGGAGATCCGCGTCCTGCCGCAGTGCGGCCACGGCTTCCACGTCGCGTGCGTGGACACCTGGCTCGGCACCCACTCCTCGTGCCCCTCCTGTCGCCGCGTCCTCGTCGTCGACATGCCCGCCAAGCTGCCGCCCGAGCCCAAGCGATGCCACAAGTGCGAGGCCATGGAGGAGGCCTCCTCCTCCGGCGCCGGCGGCGACGGGCCCGCCGGCTTAACAAGTTAACATGATCCGAAAAGTGAGTCCCGGTTGAGACGAGTAATTTTTAGCTGCCAGCCTGCCACTCTACGACCCACATGTCAGTGAGCCACAGCCACTTCCGTTCCACTCAAGCGAAGATCGTCGGAATGAGGAGGATAATTTGTTAGTTACTGGTGTGAATTTTGCACACTTGCTCTACCTTTGTTAGTTTCAAAGATTTGGATTGCTGATGGAGTTGATGTTAGTGGCTTAGCAGGCAGTGAGATTGGTGTCGATTATGTGAAATTCATGTTTGGATTGAGATAAGAGGTTAAAAACGTCTGTACATATTTGTTCAGGAAGAGTTAAAAACCTGTAGGGAGAGGTGAAATGGAAAAGGAGCTTTCACAGCTGAAATTTCTAGTGCAGATTCGCTTGTTTAGGCATCTGACAGGTGCGCCTAATGTGTCTCTGTTCTGAAATTCTTAAAGCTTTTCTTAAGATTCTTTGACATGCGCCCTGCATACCTTTGTTCAGTGTTTTTCTTCTCCAGTGAGTCTTTGGTTCACCTGGAAAATCAATGTCAGTATGTCACTTAGGCAGCAATCGCTAACTGTTGACTTCCTCTTTGCTGGGCTGCCACAGGTCAACTGTTGCATCTTGTCATTGAAGCTGATAAAGTGCATGCATATGAGAGATGGGGTGCTGGAGTTCTGCTCTCCTTGTTCCACTCATGTATATACCATTTTTATCCTTCTAGTCCTTAAAGCTAATAAAGGAGCTTGGCAGGCACTTGCTTGCACACATTGCCATGCTTGGCTACTACGTTCAGGATCATCACCTTTCAATGTAAGAAAGTCAAGAGAAACTTTAGGTGTTGCTGGAATCTTTGTAATGATAGTATGATACCCTTTTGAGGTGCACTAGTTCATACCAGCATCTCTTTGCAGATACTGCTCAACAGATAATGTCATGGTAACACCACGGCATAAGTCTCCAATTGGAGAGAGGGCGTCCGCAAAACGGGAAGAGTTGCCTTGCTTTCCTTCGGTTCTCATTTTCATCGGCCAAATTATCTGCAGGAGATATCATATATTCACCACTGCAGCTTCCTGGAACATCAATCTGCACAAAGACCATTCCTAAATGTGTTCAAGTACGTAATTCTCATACTCCATTGACACTCTTAAATTCATCTGAATCGTCCTCGAGAATACTGACAGAATCGAACCAGGCGTCTTCCTTGCGGCAACCTACATTGGTATGAGTGAATTTTATTCATACTTTTGCACCATGTTATTCCTCTCCAATGAACATAGAGTGTTGGTTCACCTGAAAAATTGATGTCGGTATGTCACTTACGTAGCTATAGCTAACTATTTCAGAGTCGATAGTCTACATATGTAGCGTGAACATCAGACAACCTACAAGACCTTGTTGGCCGAAAGTTTCCTGCTGAACATTGGCTTGGCAGTTTGGGGTTCAGACTCAAATCACTTTTCCCTGAATTTCCAAATCACTTGTAAAGTTGTAATGCTTCCAGTGTAGCTGTAGTTACTACTAGCGACTGTACCCAATCCTCCTGGTTGAGTTTTTGGCGGATTTGGTCGTTTTTGGAGACGTATTTACAATAATAGCATTTGTCGCACGGCAATAACAAAAATAGCATTTTTATCGTCTGGCCACCATGTGGCGTGGCCTGAGATGCCGACACAACAGAGGAATGCACGGTGGCCTGCCATACAGTCACCGTGCAGCAAGCACGATGCCGCACCGTGGCCATGCAACAGGTGATTAGCGTCCATCATTAGCCCATGATTAGCACGAAATAATGCTCTTCCATACGGTCCCATGCAGTGGAGATTGGTGCCATACAGTCCAGTGCGGTGGAGATGGGGTCAATGTGTTTTTTTGTACCTTTATCATGCATGCAAACAAAGGCAGTGGACCAAAGGCCATTTGATTGCTCTGCAAAATCATTTTCGTACAATGCGCGACGAGGAAACAAATCACCGAAAGAGAGGTGGCGCCGCGTCTTATGTGTGTGTGTATGTATATTTATTTATTTCATCGTAATTTTTAATTTACAGTATTCTACTGTCGTTATCAATCTTCATATTAATATTTCATCTATTCTATCTATTGCAAGGTATGTCTATACCATAGCTTCTGGAAGACTTTTAAATCCATAACAACGTACGGGTATTCAGCTAGTATGTATGTGTGTGTTCTCATCGTAGAAGCCTTCCAGAATCTCTAGTACGGACATACCTTACAACAGATGGAATAGACGAAATATTAATAAGAAGATTGATAATGACAGTACAATATTGTAAATTAAAAATTACGATGAAATAAACACACACACATACATATATTACATAGGAGTTACCTGCTAATATGACTGCTAGAACGTGACTACGAGAGAAACTGCGAAAGCGACTACGAGAGAGCTCGCAATTTATAGCGAGAGCAAGAGCGCAACGCCCACTAACGACACGCCGGTAATGATGGGAGGGAACTACGCCGGGGATGGAAGACGCGACACCACCTCTCTTTTGGTGGTTTGCTCCCTCGTCACGCATGGCAAGCAACTAAATGGCCTTTGGTCCACTGCCTTTGTTTGCATGTATGATAAAGGTACTAAAAAACATACCTGCCCTACATGCACCGCACGGAGCCGTGCAACACCAATCTCCCCAGCGCAGTGGCCACCATGCGGCAGAGCATTATTTCGTGTTAATCATCGGCTAATGAAGGGGTTAATGGCGAACGCTGATCACCAGCCGCACGGCCACTGTGTGGTACCAGGCTCTATCGCACGGTGGACATGCGGTAGGCCCTGGCCGCATAGCCACTGTGTATTCTTTTGACGTGTCGGCACCTTAGGCCCCGCCGCATGGTGGACGAACGGCAAAAGCGCTATTTTTGTTATTGCCACGCGATGGGCGCTATTAATATAAATATGCCTCCAAAATCGGCCAAAAACTCCCTCCTGGTTTTAGGGTTTGGTACTTGCCAAGTACACGTGGTTAGAGGTATTCTGGGACATGCATGCATTGAGCCTCCAAGTGAAAACGATAATTTCTCTAGATTCATCCTCAAATGGTTAGGCAACCACTGTTGTCCTCTAGAGAATTTTTACGATAAGGCTATAACGTCCTCCTCCCAACTATATGTTTGACTATACATATACGTAGTAGTATTGTGAATTTAGTGTGAATCCTGAAAAGTTGTGACAACAATGGATACTTTCTTAGGGCCTGTTTGGAATGCATAATTTCATCGATGACGGTTCAATTTCCGTAGGAATCAGGCTAATTCCCGCATTCTGAATAAGGTCAGCCTCATTATGAGCATAATTTCTCAACTTTGCATGTGTTTTTCTTTTTACCGATTAGACTCATGTGTTACATATCGACAAGCATGACATGTATGTGCAGCTATATATCGAAAAGCATTGCAAACAAAACGACACATATAAAGACACAATGGAGGAGAACTGTAATTGTATCCCAATAAAAGATCTTTCGTACAAATTAAATGTAATGTAAAAGGCCACAATGCTATTATCGACTACATCCTCTTTCTGTCTAAGCAACATCTTTGCTAAGCTTTGCTGTGATGACCTCAACAGGCATGCCCTTCGTTTCAGGCACCTTTGTGGCCACAAATACGAGTGCTACTATGCAAAAAAGGGCATATATTCCAAAAACACCAGCAAGACCAATGGCGCTCAGCATTATGGGAAATGTGTAGGTGACAATAATGTCAACAATCCAGAATGTTAGGAGACAAATAGACATGCAGATGCCACGGACACCGGTAGGGAAAATCTCTGAGCAAAGGACGTTTGGGATTGGGCCGAACCCCATGACGAACACACAAACGTAGGCAATGACGCTAAACGTGGAGATACCAGCATGCAACATGGCACCCAAGTTCACAGTATTGACAAAAACCAAGACAACCAGTGATAGTATTAGTATTGGTATTGTGGAAAGAAGAAGAAACCTGCATAATTTCAGCAGAGTTAATATCACATTTCGTTCACACAAAAATATCCAAATACTATATACTAATTTATCCAAAAATATCATACTAACCTTCTTCCAAAAAGATCCATGAGCGACATGGCAACACCAATTGAGGGAAGCATCAGTGAGGTTGTTAGAGCACTGATAAGAATAGAAGCAGAAGATGAACTAAGATCAAATTTTGAAAAGATAATTCCAGCTCCAGCTTGCTCAAGTATCTGAGGAGTGTAGTAGAGAATGCCATTGATGCCAGCGAACTTCAGAAGATTGAAACAAATAAAGATCAAAAGCTCGTAATTTAGCTCTAGAATAATTTCAAATTTATTTAACTTCACCAAATGAATTGCTATAGTAAAACATTTATCTCTAGACTATCTTTTACCTGTTGAAGAATTTGTATTATAACACCCACAATCATGGCATGCTTTACCCCAGGCTCCAATAAATAAGTCCAACTTGGGACTTTAGCAGATGTCATGGATGGATGAAACATTGCAGGACGAGTAGGATGAATGAGAGAAGGTTCGCTGACAAAAGCCGTCGTTTGAACAACCCGACCAACATAGGGGATGCCACCTTGTGAGGAAAATCGTTGGAATTCACTTTGTGTTTGCCCATCTTCACTCTCTTTTCCGTCGAGTTTCCAAGCCACATGCCATTTTCCACTGCTAAATGTGGTACTAATTGGCTGCCCTCCTTGCATAGGGTTGTTGTTGTGTTGATGACAAAGAAGTGGACGGTGGAGGCCATCTTCACAATCATTTGCAGTATGGTTCGATATATGCTCTTCACCCTCAACTTGGCTCTCCAAGTCCCAATCTATCTTAGGCTGTTGTTGTACATCACTGAACATCTTTTCAAGTTTGGTGAACAGTGGCACCTCAGGTATATTCTCATGCATACTACCGAAAATAGGGACAAGAGGATCTAGGTGACTGGGGACTGGACTGAGGGCACGTTCAACAACACTTTGTCTCTTCAATGAACATGCAAACCAAGCCATGCCTTCTTCATGTCCGTGCAACTTAGTTATTTCTGCATTCGGTGTCAGTTCATCATCGACTGTTCCATCATCAAAGCTATTTTGGCCAACTTCCAAGCCTTGAACAAGTAATGCCATTTCACCTACATGACAAGATAGTAAATGTCATTGCTTCGTCTCAAAATTTTGCTTCATAAAAAGTAGAATAAAAATGTATGACCTAAATTTTAGTAGTGTTATACATACTTGAGACGTCTTTCCTTCCACGTAGTCTTTGCAGTACATTCTTAGCTTCTATTGTCCTTCCTTTGCTGACAAGGAATCCTGGAGACTCGGGCAGGTAGAAGATGCACAATAAAAAGTAGACAAAAGAAGGGACTGACATGACTCCAAGCATTACCTTCCAATTAGGATTTGGCGTAAGCGACATCCAAAACACCATACAATAAGATAACAACATTCCAAAAGACCCACTAAATTGTGGCAAGGTATTCAACAACCCTCGTCTGTCTGTAGGAGCAGTCTCTGAGATGTACAGTGAGACATGTGTCACCACCAAACCAGCACCAAAGCCATTAATAAGCCTCGCCAATAGTAGGATGTACTCATTTGAAGCCAACAATGATATCAATCCACTGATAAGGTATAGAAGAGATGCGGTAAAAAGCATTGGCCTCCTACCAACTGCATCAGCGATCACCCCTGAGATTGCAGTGACTAAAGTCGCCCCAATCAATGAGATTGCAAGGATAAGACCCTCCATCATTGGCTCATTTTGTAGGTTGAAGTCCTTCTTTATGTATATCATAGCACCTGGACAAATCATTCAACGAGAGAGAGAGAGAGAGATAATGTCATAAAAATATATACATGAGATGGTACGTAGATGCACTGATACAATAATGTATGAGCAAAAAGGTGGATTTCTAATATGTTTGTCATTGTGCAATCTGTGTATAAAGAATTGTAGATTTTGTTTTAGTAAGACAACAAAAACAAAAATGACAAGTTATATTAGTCTTTTTACTTGCGACAATACAATATATGATTTTATATACCGATTATCATATATCACAAGGGGATAATTGATGATTTGCCCCGTCTTTTATTGGCATCAGCTCATCTGTTCTATAGTTGATTTCAATTAATTATTTGCCCCATCTTTCGCTGACTCATTGATCGTTTGCCCTTTTTGACAATTTCGCCCTCATCTTCCTCCTCCCTCCCCTTCTTTCCTTCTTTCTTCTTGCTCCAACCATGGCTGACCCAATCCACCTCCACCGCCACCGTCGACTGATAACGAAGTAGTTCGCCAAAGAAGTTGATGAAAAGGCCTGCGTCAAACTCGCTCAAGAGGCCCACATGAAGATGGTGTCGTGTGCGAGGCCTTAGCCATCGCCGGCGACTGTGGGCATGCGGAGCATGAAGTCAGCGATGAGGCCGTGGAAGTGTTAGGAACTTCGACCATGGTAAATAATCAATTAAAATCAACTATATGGTAAATGAGTTAATGCCAATAAAAGACGGGGCAAATCACAAGTGCTAACTTATCAACAAGCATAGTTCAGAAAAAAAAGAAGGTGGTTAGTATATTTTAAAAACTCCAAATTTACCATATTATTCGAATACTACGATTTATAATACGCACGGATTCTATTCCATCCGAACACCTCAAAATTGTGATACAATTATTTTTTTAATATTCCTTAAGAACATTCCAAAAAGGCCCTAAACGGTAGATGTTTGCATTGATATTATCTTGTTTTCTTCATACTCCGATCATGGGAAAATGAAAATGTATTTACTAAATCGGTCCGTTAAGGAATTTTGAAACCGTACTTAGCGCAACACGCAACAAAGGTATTTTCTTTACCTGCAATGGCCGCATTGTCCCATCCCTGTAGCAGGTTACCAATGGATGCCACGATGGCGACGAGCACAGCATTTGTCGCCGAGCCATCCACTGCACAGAATAAGAACATTATGATCATGTATAGCTTTCGACATATATAAATAAATTTGTCCTATCAGTCAGAGGCATGTCAATGGAGATAATGATAAGTATGTTTCAATTCAGATGTCAATGGAGATAGTGATAAGTATGTTTCAACTCAGAGCATAACTACTCTTCTGCAGGCAATTATGGAACCATCAGCAATGTGAATATTGAAGGCCATGGTAGACCAACAGTGGCAGAATTTTTTAGATCTGTATAGAGATATAAGCCATTCACCTGTGGTCGTATTAGATTCTGAAGAGCGACGAGAGCCCACTTCTGAGGAGATCCCAAACTGAGAGCCGTCGAGGGATTCCGAGGAGATATCAGAAGATCCCAAACTGAGAGGCGTAGAGGGAGAGCCAGGACGTCTGTTGTTCCTCGCACCAATGATCGTCCCTACATCAGAGCTTGTGATCGCTGCCGTCGCCGTCGCCATGACTCTAGACATTGCACACGTACGGCTCCTCGAGCGCAGCCCGGTGCTGCAATATTTAAGCCGTCATCTGGCGTCGCCGTGCGGCAGACGGAGAGAAAGACGAGCAACGACGGGATTATTCTGTTCTGCGATCTCCTCTTTCTCGTTCGAATCAGTTCGACGGCTAGAGACAGGGACCACGCTAACACGACGCATATATAGACCAAATTGGCGGCGCGAATGGCGCATATTGTTGGCACGCGTGCGCAGGCAGGAAATCAAACTACCGGCCGCTCGGATTGGAGAGACGGCGCCGCTACGCGTGCGATATTTCTCGATACGATCGATGCTAGGGCCCGTTTGGCACAGCTCCACCATCGGCTCCTGGAGCCGTTTTGTGCTAAACGGGGTACAACAAAATAGCTCCATCCAAGGAGTCCCTTAAAACCTGCTGAGACAAAAGTAGCTCCTTGGGTGGAGCTGAAAAAGTAGCTCCACCCAACTCCACTTGTGAAATAAAAAAAAACAGCTCCACTTGTGAAGTGGAGCCGTGCCAAACGGGGCCTAGGAGTACTAACGTGAGAAGAGACCAGCTAGGTCACGTGACGTGAGGCCTCCGGATCGTACGAGCGTCTGACGCCAAAGATCGTGTGCGTAGCACTTCCCGATTGGAAAACGCTGTACGTGCGTAGGGTTTGTTAAGAATACTTCAGAAACGGCCGGCACTCCTATCACATAATTAAATTGGCAAGTTAAAGGTCAAAACTCAGAATTTAGGTTTGCTGAAAAAACATCCAGGAGGTTTTCTGAAAGATCGGGTAAGTAGGTTTCAGGTATTCTACCCTCCTCGATCCGAGCTTCATGAGCTAAATTGGACGGCTGTAGTAAGTTTTAGCACTGAAAATCTCTTTAGCACTAGATATACACCATATATATATATACACATACTAGTTAGAGATTTGAGCGTTGCAACGGAGTCATAAAATGATGAGACGGAACTTACTGTCTAGCCAACTTCACACATCAAACATTGGAGAGCAAGCGACATAGAGAAGGGTGGCCAGAATGCGCAAGAAGATAGGGAAAGTGGAAAGGGTGGGCGGGTGTATCCTGAGAGAGAGAAGGAGAGACGAATGGTCCAGATCAAATCGGATGGTTGTAGAGAGGGGAGAGGAGAACACATCGACGACCACCAACTTCTCTTTATATAATAGTAGAGATATATAAAAATTGTTGCTAGTTGTGTAGTGTTATAATTGATAATAATTTTATATATATTTAACAATAACTTTCTGACATACATTCTATACTGCACGCATAATAGTGTATATACACACACGTATACATATATACACTTGTTGAATGATCTCTCCAGATGCTATGATATACATAAAGGACTTCAACCGACAAAATGAGCAAATGATGGTCGGTCTTATCCTTGCAATCTCATTGATTGGGGCGACTTTAGGGGTGATCATTTGGGCTTTTTTGTGGCTTATGGCTGAAAAGCACTGTAGCTGGTTGAAAAAATGCTGTAGCTGACAGAGGCTTATTTAGCATAATTAAATTTAAAAAAAATAAAAAATATGTTAGCCCATTACGTATAATACAAACAAATACGGGAAAAAAGAACCGGCAAAAAAGCTCAACAAAAAGCCAAAAGTTCAGAAAAAGACGAAATTTATGAATGGTGAAAATAAGTCAGAAGTCAGAAGCTGAAGCTCTTTTGATCACCACCTTTAGTCACTGCTTTCTCAGGGGTGATCGCTGATGCAATTGGTAGGAGGCCAATGCTTTTTACCGCATCACTTCAGGAACGCCCCCTTTTTAGGAAAAAAAATATTGTTACCTTCCATAACAGATCAAAAGTTCAGCTATAGACAGAAAGAATATTATGCTTGCTCACGAATATTTCAAAAGTTAGCTTGATTAAAAAAAGACCTAACGGTCAATTTTAATAGCTTTAAGGGCGTCCAAGCCTAAAATTTACTTAGACTCAGAAGATCCAAAGAAATTTCCATAGGAACGCTTGAGTATAGTCATAACCCTAACACAAAAACTTGTAACATCATTTCTTCTTCTGATCCTTATGTTGGTGGAAAATGAAGCAAGACTGGGTATAACCAACTATACTCAACAAGTCACATGGGAAATGCTATATAACTACTTGCTAGGATTTTCAAGGGATGGGGAGATAGTGGTTTTATTAAAATATTTATGGATATAATTTTATTTGTAAATATATTTAAACATAAAAGAACACTTAGTCTCCCTCCACCCTTTGTAGATAGTCAATCTAATTTGAGCATCTACTAAACTAGGTTTGACGAATCAACACTTGTGGTTGAGCGATCACCATATTCTTACTTGGCACAAGGTTCTAGTGCTTATAATTTCACCGAAGCAACTTCCATCCATAAACCCTTGTTTCAGTGCACATCCGCACTGCCACCTTAAGCCTCCACTCTAGGATAAAGTCACGGGACCCTTCCATATAGTGGTCCTTCCAATCGGGTCTCGTATGGCTCTGATACCATTTGTTAATTTTATTCCAGGAGAAAACACACACATCGTAAATAACCTAAGAGAACACAGGAGAATTTCTGAATTTCTTTATTCTCTTATTTGCTCCCCTTTTTTTCTCTTACTTTTCTCTTACAAAACTGGCTATAAGTTTTCTCAATATATAAGCTAATAATCTCCTACTAGTATATATATTCGGACTTCAAATTGGACATAACTTCAACTTAAGTTACACACGGAGACAGACTCTATTACGTCTTGAACTTTAAGTCAAGATTATTTCTAACACATTTGAGGATGAATCTTGAGAAAATATTGTTTTCACTTGGAGGCTCAGGGCCTGTTCTTTTCAGCTTTTCTACAGTAACTAGCTTTTAAATGGGGTGTTTTTTCAAGATAGGATCTACTAGTTAATTGTAGTACATATTTTACTGACTTCATTTATGTCGGCCAAAACCGCACGTGAGTTTCTGTTACTCTGTAATCTCTCGTACAAACAGCCCAAAAACCACAAGCCGCAGCCAAAAAGAACAGACCCAATGCATGCATGTCCCAGAATACCTCTAACCACGTGTACTTGGCAAGTAAAACCAGGAGGGTCGGGTACAGTCGTTAGTAGTAACTACAGTTACACTGGAAGCATTACAACTTTACAAGTGATTTGGAAATTCAGGGAAAAGTGATTTGAATGTGAACCCCAGACTGCCAAGCCAATGTTCAGCAGGAACCCTTCGACCAACAAGGCCTTATAGGTTGTCTGACGTTCACGCTACATCGTACGCCGCCCCGCTTTCCTCCGTCTTCTACAGTCCTCACGTACAGCCCCAGGCGGCACGGCAGCGACGCAGCCGAGAACCCGTCGCGACGCGTGGGAGATTTTTGCCTTGCGCCGTGGGGTTGCTGCACTGGCGCCGTGGCCGTAGGCAGCGAGGAGGTCGCGATGTGTACGCGGACGGCCGGCGATGCAGACGACACGCACGGCGGTGTGCGAATACGAGCATGGCAATCATGTCCGGTCCGTGGTGACCACGAACTTGGTGACCTTAATCACGTCCACACATCTTTTATCGCCCAGCCGGTCGGTCTTGAGCCACAAGGCCTTTTTTTCACTCTCTTATAGCCACCAGACTCGAGGAGAGTTCGGGCCACAAAGAAATAATCTGCCGAAAATAACAGAGAAAGAAAGGAAGGGGAAAAAAACATCTCAACGAAAAGAAAGGAAAGGGTGGTGACAATGCATATCGTCTCCTCGCAACTCCTGTCCCTGATCCCCAGCGCCAACTGCCGCGCGCTTCTCCCGCCGGCCGTAGCCGCGACGTCCGTACCGTCGTCCTCCTCGCCGCTGCCTCCGCTTCGACTACGGCTGACTACCAGGTCCTTGGCGAGATCGCCTCCGCTCGCGGTCTCTCCGGCAACTTTCACCACCGTTGCCACGGACGGTTCGACCGCTGGCGTGCAGTCAGGTTATAACTTGCAACCACTTAGAACTTGCAGTTCAACTCGTCTCATGTTTCTTTCTTGCCCTCTTTGCTGCTAGTGCCTCTGGTTCGTGGGTCCCACGGGTGGGAGGGCACCAAATGATCAAAATATAAAAGTTGTTCAAGTGTTAGTGGTGACTGTATCAATCCTAAAACCATTTGAAAAAACAAAGCCTAAGACGATTAGATAGGCCTTTTCAAATGCCTTTAAGTACATGAAAAACATAACAGAAACAGAGTTTCTTCCTGAGGCCCTTATCAAGTATTGGCATTAACATCGCATTTTAACACAAGATGACAGGCCACAGTCTACATGCTAAGTAGGTAGCAGTGTTGAACTGCAGCACAGTTAGCATCGGCACACGCTCCAATGGGAAAGATTCTGCCTTAACTAACTTGAAGCACCAAACAACGCAGATAAGTGGGCAGAGTTCGCTGCGCGGGTGTCCGGCGAGTGGGACGGCTTCGGCGCGGAGTTCACCGCGGCCGGCGACCCCGTGGAGCTCCCCGAGAACGTCGTACCGGAGGCCTACCGCGAGTGGGGCGTGCAGGTCTTCGACTGGCAGACGCAGTGCCCGACCCTCGCCGACCCGGCCGCCCCGTGCGCCCTCCACTACAGGCTCATCCGCCTACTCCCCACCGTCGGCTGCGAGGCCGACGCCGCCACCGTGCACACCTCCCACCAGCGGCACGCGTCCTCCGCCTCGGCGTTCGCGTACGGCGCCACGGGGTCCTACGTCGCCGCGTGGCCCAAGGGCCCGGCGCCGGTTCTCGAGGTGGAGCACTGCATCGTGCACCCGGGCAACAGGGAGGTGAGGGTCAGGCTGGTGCAGACGGTGGCGCTGGCCAAGGAGTCCCGGCTGCGTGGGGTCAAGGTGTTCTCCGAGCAGTGGTACGGCCCGTTCCGCAACGGCGAGCAGCTCGGTGGCTGCGCCGTCCGCGAGGCCGGGTTCGCCGCCGGGGAGAAGCTCCATGTTTCGGAGGTGCTAGGGCAGTGGGAGAGCAACGATGCCTCGGCCGCGAGGTTCTCGGACGAGTTGGATCCCGAGACGGTGAGTTCCACTATTGTTACGTGATGGTTTCTGATGAAGCGCGTAACATGTACAGATTTGTGATGGGCAGGGTAAGTTCGCCGGGTTGTCGCCGGATGAACCGCCGAGGTTGGTCAGAAACGAGGCTGGCGTCGTGACACTGCCGAAGCAGCTGTGGAGCTTGTTCAAGGAGAACGGCGACGACAAGTTCCTCTGCGAGGTCGGATGGGTTCTGGGTCATGGCACTGCAGTGACATCGAGGTGTGTTCTATCGAAAGATGGAGACGTCAAGGCAAGTGTTCCAACACAACACTACTCCAATGCACAAGTCATTGCTCCAATCTTTTTGCAGAGCTAGACGCAGCAGATTCTTATTTACAGAGCTTGCTCGTTGCTTTTGTAGGAGATAGCCGCGGCCTACGAGACCCGGGTGTCGGAGGGCACTTGAGACAGGAGCTTCATTCAGGTTTCATCAGATTCTTCATGTACAATACATCCAGAATAGTCATACTCAATACTGTCATACAACAAACATGGTGCTCTACTCATCAAAAATTGCTCTCTCCCTCCAAAACCGTGCATTGGTGTGGCTGTCTGTTTCAAGCAGTGCACTGCCCAACAAACATTGCACTGACATACAACAAACATGGTGCTCTACTCATCAAAAATTGGTTTCTCGATGGCTAGTTTGGGTCACCAGGTGAGCAAGTTGGTACAGAAAAACGTTGCATGTGGATCAGCTCCTTTCGACCGTGTCTCAAAATAAAAAGTTTCCGAACGTCAACGAAGCCGTGTAAACGACCACCCTATGATTAAGGTGGCTGTTTGATTATGACTCATACAAATGGAGTAATAAATTTCAGGGTTTAAAGATTTTTTTTTAAAGAAATGCAAACTTGAAGAGTATGTCATATCAGGAGACAGGACTTCCTTGCGTACAACTGACAGAAAGAACAACAAACCGAATGCATCTCTCTTGGTATTTTTAATTGCTAGCCAGCCCTGCAACTACATGAGCCAATATACCACTACACTATATATTACCCATTCTGTTCTCTCTCATGACAATTATACTACTAACCATCCCACACTTATTTGAAGTAAATATGACTAAACGAATCGATCTGCGCTCTTCTCGTACAAGTCACACCCCAAATTGGGCCGTGAAGAAATAATGAACAAGAGAAGAGAACAAAATCTATACACGGCCTGTGCATCAATGTACTTGAGGTGCATCTCTCAAGGTTACATTCATACTGCTTTCCATTGTTTGCCACCCAAGTCCAATATTGTTGCCTTGCATCATGGCTACAAATTCGTCATAATCAATTTGACCGTCCTGAAAAACAAAGACATAACACGTGCATTAGATTCAGCTGGGAAGAACTTTTCAGATGCACTGTTGGCACTCATGAAAACTACCACTCGATTTTCTCTCAATATTATCCAGGTAAGATCACTCTTACTAGCTTTTTTTTACATACTAATGGTTTTTCAAGGCAAAGGAAAGTTAGCCCTTCTTACAAGTTTAATTATTCAGATATAAGAATATGTATTATTGCAACTTAATCCAAGACCAATGGGTCTGTCAAAAGACTGAGTCATGCTGACGCCATGTAGATCATCTTTTTCAGTTGTTGAGAAAAGACTGTCAGTATTAGGTGTGACAGTACGGTAGATGCCCAGAACCACCAAAGGTGTAATTTTACTAGCGAAATGCCATTTAAGACCCATCGCAATATCTTTCAAAGATGCAACCCCACACAACACTAAAAGTCTAACATGAGCATAAATATTTAGCTATTCCTAAAGTGTTACATTGAAACTCTTCTTGAGTTAGTATCGTGGTTACACGGCAATAGTCATTAACACAGACATCTTGGATCGTATAGAGTGAGATGATCAAACTTACATTGTTTTGATCGACCTCTAAAATAATCTCTTCAAGGAAAGTGTCCTCCATGTTATGTTCTCCACAAGCTCGTTGAAGCTTGTCGACTGTGATATAACCACTTCCATCTTTGTCAAAATATGTAAAAGCTGCCATCAAGTGTTCTTCACGTTCTATCTTGTTAATAGGTACAGTTGCAGCAATAAATTCTTCATAATTGATGGTTACGTTATTGTCTTTATCAGCCTGAAAAAACTTCAGATTTTAGATAAAGCACTACAATAAGGCAGATATTAGTCTTACCAACAAATGCATGTTACACAATATTACTGCAATGATGTCAGAGAAAAAAGAAACGGTTCTATCCCATACATATATTGCTTAGGCATTTTCCAATGGAAGATATCTCAGAAACTCATAATCATTGAAAATAATGTGACAGGCTGACAGCAAGTCAGTGTGTGTAGACAAACCATGCCTGTTACACATTTAATATAAATGCATGTATTCATAATCATGAAAAAAGGCATCTACTTACCGCTTCCATTATATCGCTAATATCTGTATCCTCAAATTCAGTGCCATATCTTCTTAAACCTTCTCTAAGCTCACCAAAAGTGATTACACCTCTATTTTTTGTGTCCACTGCCTTAAACATTTCTCTTAACCCAGCAATCTCCTCCTCTGAAAGACGCTCGGCTATCACCTGGAAGCCTATAAAGTGTCAGAAGAAGCATTGCCATATTGCTGTAGGACATACAATGAAAAGTGAAATGAATTGAATTCCAGCATGTTAGTGCCTATCCCACACAGAATGCCAAAACCTAAAAACTTGTGTTTCCTATTGCAAGAAAATCAGGTGATCAACCTAGAGAAACAGCTTAAATGAACTTGTTCACATGGCAGCAACCGAGTGCATACATGGCACATGGCCAATAGTAATTCCACATGAATTGTAGTTTAATTGATGGGTCAACAATAAATAGGCTTGCAGCATAATTTACATATTATAAGAGAAGTCTAAACTAGACAGCGCCAAATGTCCACGATAATACACATGGTTGTCACAGCATCGCTAAGTCGTCACCTTAGCAGTCCAAGGGGGACGCCATGGAGCTTCGTCGTTCTGGATCTTCCTTGGCTCCGGCCAGCGAGAACGGCCAGATCCAATTGGATTATGGCTGGATTCGGCGAGGAGATGCTTGGCAGTCCAGGGGGATGCCATGGAGCTTCGTCGTTCTGGGTCTTCCTCGGCTCCGGCCAGCGAGAACGGCCAAATCCAATTGGATTGTGGCTGGATTCGGCGAGGAGATGGGCGGGAACGATGGGCTGCGGTGGTGGCATGCACAAAGACGGGTGCATTCGGTGGAGACGGGACAGGAGGCGGCGGGGAGGAGAGGCAGCTGTATCGTGGAGGGGAAGCGACGCCACGGGGAAGGAGGCACGGCGCGAGTGCGCGACAGCGGTGAGTTCGGGAGAGAGTCAGGACTGAGAGTTATAGATAGAGGGGAGGACCCAATTGTAAAGTGATTACAAGATTCTTGGAGGACCTGATTGATATTCCACATTGATGGGCTGGATTAGAGATCGGATAGCCTGTTCGCCGTTTCACCTGGACGACGCCATGGCGTCCTGGCGCCTCTTAGACACCATGGTCACCAATTACACCGTGACAACCATGATAATACATGAAGTTAAGATGCTACCAAAAATCAAACTATTTCCCTATTGTAAGGATCCACAGAGGACAAATATCATGACACATCGAGAGATTCTGATGAAGTTCAATCACGATGCTTGACCATGATCATAAAACGACAACAAATGTTATAACAGACATGTGAAAGGGTAAAAGTAGATAAAGCACTCACTCTTAGAGCCAACTTCTTTAACTTGTTCATTGCAGAGAACTGTTTGAGCCGAGAGATAACACTGGGATCCAGAGCTTGATCAGTGGCCACTCCATTTTCACAGATCCAGGGATGCCCTGACATAACATATAATTCAGTAAAGAAACACAAACAAATCATGCATACTAAATAATTTGAGGAATTAAAAGTAAAAGTATGCTGGAAACTAGTTTATGGATCAATAGAGCCACACAAATAGGCAATAAAACAAGAGGGCGACCAACATTAGTGAAGAAATATACCAAATATACTTACTTAGCACTTCATGGGCTTTCAAACGCTCTGAAGGGCAATGGCAGAGCATCTTTCTTATAAGATCCTTTGCACTGTCAGAAATCTTAGGCCATGGGTCTGATTCAAAATCAATGTGCCCCTTCAGAACTGCATCAAATATTCCTTGATGTGTCTCTGGTAAAGATCAATATTGATCATTTTAGCAATTCCATAAAGACAGTGGACTCAAATTTAACACCAGATTAGATAACTCACCTGCCCAAAATGGTGGCACCCCACTCAGCAATACATAGAGTATCACTCCAGCTGACCACACATCAGATTCTGGTCCATAATGCTTGTACAATACCTCAGGAGCAACATAATATGGGCTCCCAACCAGCTCAGTGAAAACCTGACCTGACATTTGTAAATGACTAAAGTTAGATAAAAAAAGAAAAATCAAGAATTAATTCATAAATCCACATGACTTCACACATGTTCTGATGCCTGATACATACAATGCAAATACTGACAAAGATGAACAAGGTGGATAAACAGAATATAGTTGTGATGATCTGGGGCATAGATTTTTGTTATCAATTTACTCTATCCTCAGAATAAGCAACAACAACAGACTAACAATTTGTATGAATGGTTGAATCAGCGAGACATCCAATGTATTGCTCATGCCATACTATTATAGATTAGTTAGTGTTGAAGTTGTGGCTGATATAAGTCAGTCTTAAGGGCTTCATATAGTCAGTCTTAAGGGCTTCATATAGTCAGTCTTAAGGGTGCTAGCAGAAGTGTAATTGAATGAGACTACAATCTAGCTACAAGAAAATCTCATACAGCAAAACAGACATATATAATATCATTTATGGCATTCAATTGTTGATTAAAAAAGGAATTCCTAGGGAAGCATCAAATTTTGATATCATACCTGGTTTGAAGAACACTGATAGACCAAAATCAATTGCCTTTATTGACAGGTCATCATCTTTATCCAAAAGGAGGAAATTTTCTGGCTTGAGATCACGGTGCATCACCCCAAGTGAATGGCACATAGCTACAATGCTAACAATAATTCTTATAAGCTCTGCAGCCTTCCGCTCATTGTAATGCCCCTTCTCCTGAATTCGGTCAAAGAGCTCCCCACCTGCGCAGAGCTCCATCACAACGTGCACCACCTGCCCGTCCTCGTAGACATCCTTGATTGCAACAACATTCTTGTGGCCCGACAGGTGGTGCATTATCTGGATCTCACGACGCACATCCTCGACATCCTCCTTGGTGATGAGCTTGCGCTTTGGGATGGTCTTGCATGCATACTCGCACCCTGTATTGATCTCAGTGCAGTGGTATGTTGTGCCAAACTGGCCCTGCCCAAGCTTCCGACCAAGGATATAATGCTCCCTTAGGTCCACCGTCTTCCGCCCAAGGACAGAGATAGAAGTCGGATCCAAGCCCCGCCTCAGAATACCAGCAGCAGTGGGCTTAAATGAGTTCACCTCAGGCCAAGGCTTCTCAAACTTCTTCAAGTCCGAGTAGCCATCCTCCTCAAGGTGGCCATCGGAATACCTAGAAACGGTATGCTCCCTGGGGAACCGATTATAGTAATCACTCCCAAGGGTCCCATTCTGGCATTGATTCCCCATTCCAAGAACACCTAATGCAAACTGACTCCAAAGTTCCCAGTCTCACAGAATTGTATCCCTCGGATGCAAATGCCGCTTAAATAGCCGGAACACTACGCGCAAACCCGGTGAATTGGAAGAGCTCCTCACGAAGGCAGTCCTTGCTTGGCTTCCTGGGAGGTACGAAATCACCAACCTGACATTTCACAATACAAGACTTGATCAGCAACCAATACTTATCACTGCAAGGCAAGAAAATCAGGGCAAAATTTAACTTAGCCAAGGGAGGAAGTGGAAACCTCGGGGATGGCAAGAAATTCCTTCCAAAGGCGGCTCCTTTCGGCGTCTACAGGGAGGAAATCTCCGGCCTGAGGGCTTCCACCACCAGACTTGACCCACAAAAGCACCCAAACTTTGCTATCCAGCACACGTAATCCAACTACAACCCTCGCGAAAAAAACGAGATTTCCAGGCTCCTTGTCAAGCCCGGCGTACACCGAAACCCTCAGAACTGGAAGAGTTCCTCCCAATGGCAGGAAATCCCCAATCTGAGGGTTTCTAATGCTAAAATCTGAGCGCAAAGATCCAAGCTTCGCAGCCCCAAACAACCAAATCCAGCCACAAATCGGCCGAACCAAAGCCGAAACCCACGAGAAACACCTAGATAGTTGCCCCCAAGGCAAATCTAGGCCAAAAAACACGAAATTTAGGCCGGCGGAAACGAAATCGAGAGCAGATTCGCGCCCAGCACAACAAGAAGCCTAGGAGGGATCTTACAACAGGCGGCGCGCTCGATCGAAGCAAGCACACGCGGAATCGAGCCGAGGGACCGGACACGAAATCCAAGCTTCCTGAGGGGCTAAAATGCAAAAACGAGGGGAGGAAAAAAACGGAGAAGGGAGAAGAGAGGAGCAGGAGGGGGGCGTTCCAATTTATAGCCCCGGGAGGATCAGGCGCGACTCTGGGGTAGGGGACAGATTTTTGCTGTTGGGCCCCCGGATTCCACGATGGATTCCGAGTCAAAAACGATTTGCCATGCCTTAAGCCGGCACTGTTTTATACTACCCTCTTGAATTATTCAGTGACAAATACAAATACTAGTTTTGTACTGGAGGATTTCGATTTCTTAATCCAGTACAAATCAAGGTTAGACTGCCTCGCTTTAATTACAGATAGTACTAGTTTTGTACTAAATAATTAATTTGATTTCACAATGTTAATTTTATGAACTTTTTTTCTAAAAGGTCAAACTTCGGCTGATCGTATATGCTCCGTGATATTTTTTTTGTATGCAATGTGTCGAATCTTTTTTTTTCTTAAACATGGGGAGGGCAACATATTCTCTTTTGGAAATTGGAATAGGATAGCATGCAGGAAATTGGTAAAAGGTTTACTTTGAGCTAGTGTCCATCCATTCACTGAAAAAAATTCTTACTTTGGAAGGAAACAATTATGCTTTTAGTAGCGTGCTGTATTGGAATTACAGATGTCACCCAAGAATACCGAGTGATGCGATTATAATAACCTAAGGGTAAGGTTTCAATTAACGCTTACCGTAGGGTGCAACGCGGAAATATATCAAATAGCTTGCTCCTGCAAGGCAATACACTGTACTGCCTTACCCAATAAGACCAAGAACAAAAAGGAAATAAAATCCACCCGGTGACAGACAGGATGACCTACCCATGCTGTGGGGCATACATGTCATACTGAACTTCGCATGAGGCTCTGCGTTTTCTCCGTAGATGAAGGATTCTGTTGCGTCTTTTGGATCAATCTGCGCGGTCGGTGCCGTTCAGATTTGTGCTTTTAGAAACTTGGAAGTGCCTTCGGAATTCGGATGATGACAGCACGAATAAGCTTTGACCTGAAGCCTTCTCAGCCACATGAAAATTAACACCCCTTTATTTTTGCGTTTGCGAGTAATTTGGCTGGTGCCGTGTGCTTCAGGCCGTTCAAAATGGCTTTTTAGTGATGACTTTCATGGTCTATTCGTATAAATTTTTATTGTTGCTGAAAAATAGTAGTGACTAATGAATAGTAATATATTATATAAAAAAATGTAAAGAAAGGCACTACTAGATAGTAGCGCTCAGAAAAGTAATATATTCTGTAAAAAAGACAATGCAACGAAAAACACTACAACATTATGATCATTTATGTGACATACAAAATTGTGACATAATAAAGTAAAAAGTGTGTTACGACATATAAAAATGCAAAGTAATGACTGATAGTATCGGTTTATATAAACTGGAATGTTCGTATTGCCTTTAGCTTCTAGAAACAGAAACCAGAAACCAAAGGCAATGGGGTCGTTCTTTTTCGACTTATGACTAATGCTACAGTAACTAACTTTCAAACGGAATGTCTTATTAATACGGGGTTTACAAGTCGATTGTAGTAGCTATACCGACCAAAATTGCACGCGAGTGTCCCTCTCCGTACTCTCTCTTACGAACAATCAGAAATTCAAAATTTTCAATCATAAACCATAAGCCACAATCCAAAAAACAAACTAGCCCTTAACTGCGATTGTTGATTGAAATAAACCATTCAATTAAATGAAAATAAAAAAGAGAACTGATAAAACTGTTATATATCCACAGACAATGTAAAAGAAAAGAAAAAATCGTGTTAAAAAACCAACATATTTAAAATAATTTTTGGGCCTATTCTTTTTTGTTTTTGAGTTGTTCGTGAGAGAGACTGCGAAGTAACAAAAACTCACGTACGGTTTTAACCGATATAAATGAAGTCACTATAATGTATACTATAATTAACTTGTAGATTCTATTTTAAAATGCACTCTGTTTGAAAGTTAGTTACTAAAAAAATTAAAAATAGTTTTTAAAAATTAAAAAGAAAAAATCCTCCACCTTCTAAAAATTAGAAGCTAAAAACTATTTTAAACGGTACCTTAAACAGCGAGAAAGTGGTGAGTCAGAGCCACATGGTTTGGTGTACGAGGCACGGACCCGTGGAAAATCGTGTGGGGCAAATAATAATCCCCAAGGCCCACATGGCAGTGTCGCACAGCACCATGCGTACTATGAAGACGCGAGAACTTGTTTTAAAACGTGAGAATAATGTAAATATGTAATACGAGCTTAAGCTTTGCAATGCTAGATTTTTCTTGTAGTAGCTAGTGTTGTATGATTTTTTTTAAGGATAAAGTGCCTCATTTTATATTAAGTGAAGCAAAGTGAATAGTCCCAAGTTCTTCGGGTTCATTAAGTGCAGCACCACTTGACTTATTGTTGTGGGCATACGTTACTGCGGGTTCATTATCGCAGTACAACTTAAGTGATCTATTGATGTCGTCAACCACTTTTAAACCGGGTATGAACTTCTTTAGCCAGTTCACCTGCCCCGTAGCCTCATAACATGCTACAAACTCGGCATACATTGTGGACGATGTAGTGACGGTTTGTTTTGAGCTTTTCCACGATATAGCTCCTTTAGCGAGAGTGAACACATATCCGGATGTAGACTTTCTATCATCTCCCGCAAAATCAGAATCTGTATACCCCACTATATGGAGTGAATCTGATCTTCTGTATGTCATCATGAGGCCTTTTGTTCCTTGCAAATAACGCAAGACTTTCTTTATCAATTTCCAATGTTCTATTCCAGGATTGCTCTGGAATCTGCCAAGTAACCCGGTAACAAATGCTAAGTCAGGGCGTGTGCACACTTGAGCATACTGTAAGCTTCCGACAGCTGAAGCATATGGAACCGCTTTCATTTGATCGATCTCATACTGGTTCCTGGGGCATTGAAAATCCCCATATCTGTCGCCCTTGACTATAGGTGCAGGTGAAGGACTGCATTTATGCATCCCAAATTTCTTTAAGACTTTCTCTATGTATGTCTTTTGTGATAGTCCCAATGTCCCTTTGTTTCTATCCCGGTGAATTTCGATCTCTAGAACGAATGAAGCTTCACCAAGATCCTTCATATCAAAGTTTGAGGACAAAAACTTCTTTGTCTCCAGTAGCAGACTAACATCACTACTAGCTAGTAGGATATCATCCACATACAGGATTAGGAAGATAAACTTCCCATCTTTAAACTTTGCATAAACACAGTTGTCCTCTACATTCTCTTTAAACCCAAATTTTCTTATTGTACTGTCAAACTTCAAGTACCACTGTCTTGAAGCTTGCTTTAACCCATAAATCGATTTCTTTAGGCGGCATCCCATTCTTTCATTTCCTTCCATGACAAAACCTTTCGGTTGTGCCATGTAAACATTTTCCTCCAAATCCCCATTAAGAAATGTCGTCTTTACATCCATCTGATGTAACTCTAAATCATAATGTGCTACTAATGTCATTATGATTCTGAAGGAATCTTTACATGAGACTGGAGAAAATGTCTCATTGTAATCAATCCCTTCTCTTTGCGTAAAACCTTTTGCCACAAGTCGCGCTTTGTATCTTTCTATATTCCCTTGGGAGTCAAGCTTTGTCTTGTAGACCCATTTACAGCCTACTGTTTTGGCTCCTTTAGGAATAATTTCTAAGTCCCAGACTTTATTAGTCTTCATGGACCTCATTTCCTCTTCCATGGCCTCAAGCCATTTTGAGGAATTTTCGCTTCTCATGGCTTCTTCAAATGAGGTGGGATCATCCTCCATTTGAAATTCCTCTGTATGATAAATCTGATAATCATCAGAAATAGCTGATCTTCTTACTCTTTGAGACCTCCTCGGGGCCTCCTCATTGGTACATCTTCTGTTTGAGGCTGCTGTTGCTCCCCCTCATCTGTGGCAATAGGTTCTATAGGATCCTGAAGAACAGGTTCTTCATTCTCATTCATTGTTGCCACGGGAGGAACAATAACAGGTGCTGGCACCACAGTGTCTTGCACCGTCGGTGCAGCGACAGCAGGTAGTGTGAAGAATGGCTCTTGAATCATCGGAGTGGGCGCATACACCCGCTTCTCTTCAAGGTCAAACTCTCGAGCTACCATGCTCCCCCTCATCATTTCATCCTCTAAGAAGACAGCATGTCTCGTTTCTACAAACTTTGTATATCTGTCTGGACAGTAGAAACGATAACCTTTTGACTTTTCAGGGTAGCCAATGAAATGGCAACTTACTGTTTTGGGATCAAGTTTCCCAAGGTTTGGGTTAAATACTTTAGCCTCAGCAGGACTCCCCCACACACGTAAGTGATTTAGTGAGGGAACTCTTCCTGTCCACAACTCGTACGGTGTTTTGGGCACCGACTTACTAGGCACTCTGTTGAGAATATGAATGACGGTTTTCAACGCCTCCATCCACAAACTCAATGGGAGTGTGGAGTAGCTCATCATACTTCGCACCATATCCATCAGGGTACGGTTGCGTCTTTCAGCTACTCCATTTTGCTGAGGTTCGCCCGGCATAGAATACTGGGCCACTATTCCATTTTCCTGTAAAAACCTTGCAAAAGGTCCAGGAACTTGTCCATATGGGGTATGTCGACCGTAGTACTCCCCTCCACGATCAGATCGGACTATCTTAATCTTTAAATCGTGTTGGTTTTCAACTTCAGCCTTAAATATCTTGAATTTATCCAAGGCTTCATTTCTTTCTTTGATTGGATAAATATATCCATAACGGGAGTAATCATCTGTGAATGTTACGAACGAGTCATAACCATCCACACTTGTCACAGGAAAAGGACCACAAATATCTGTGTGAACAATTTGTAGAACTCTTGTGCTTCTTTTAGCGTCTTTTTTAATTTTCTTTACATATTTTCCTTTAATGCATTCTCTGCATTGTTCTAAGTCTGAGAACTCTAATAGTGGAAGAATTTCATTCTTAACAAGTCTTTCTATTCTCCCCCTCGAAATATGGCCTAAACGACAGTGCCATAATTTCGACGATTCATTATGAGTTCTCTTTCGTTTTCTGCTCGCATTCACAGGCGAGGATATACACTCATTCACATCACATACGGAATTCACATTTTCACGAAGTGACAACAAATAAAGCTCATTCTGTAAGATGGCAAGACCAACACATTCTTTATTAAACATTATTTCACACTTGCCATTTCCAAAATTGCAATCATAACCATCTTTATCCAAATTTGAAACACTAATCAAATTCCTCTGTAAAGAGGGAACAAAAAGGACATCTCTGAGTAAAAGATTGGAGCCATTAGCTAACTCTAATGAAAGATCGCCAACGGCTTCAACTCCAGCTTGGACTCCATTTGCAACTTTAATGCATCTTTCGTTTCTTTGCGTAGTCCTCGTCGAACGGAATCCCTGTAAGGAATTAGCAACATGAACAGTTGCTCCTGAGTCAATCCACCAAGTGGATTTTGAATATTTCACATACAGGCATTCATTTACAAAGGTAATAATGTTCTCACCTTTCTTTGCCATTATCATCTTTAAGTAATCGGGACAGTCCTTCTTATAGTGTCCCGTCTTCTTGCAGTGAAGACACTGATCTTTGTCTACAGCAAATTTGTTCTATTGAGGCTGATGGACAGAGGTTTTTCCCTTGTTCTTTGAGAAGGAGGTACTGCTGAAGTTTTTTTCTTGTTATCCTTCACATAGTTGATGGATCCACCATGTGAAGATTTAATTCTTTCCTCCTCTTGCACACACATAGCTATGCATTTTTCCAAGTCCCATTTCTCGGGCTGCATATTGTAGTTGACAACAAAAGTGTCAAACCTTTTTGGCAAGGAAGCAAAAACCAAATGAATAAGGAACTCATCCTTGAGAGCCAAATCCATTGGTTTAAGCTTGGATGCAATGTTGCTCATCCTCAGTATGTGCTCTCTTATGGCACTGCCACCTCCAGAGTACCTCTCTGTCACAAGCTGCTTAATCAGCTGTGTAGCATAAGTCTTTGAAGAGCCAGTAAACTGGCTCTTTATCCTCTCAAGGTACTCTGTGACAGTGTCACACTCTGCGATTGAGCCCACAATAGCAGGCTCAATCGTGTTCTTTATCACAGCCAAACATTTCTTGTTGGCAGTGACCCACTTTTTATGATCAAGATCATATGACATTTTTATGGGAGCATAGTCCCTCTGTCTGGTCTGCCAAGCAGCATCAGCCTCATTTTCATCCCTCACCGGTGCCACAGGCTCTGTGGGACATGGTGTGGTGACTACCCAGTCCACCTCAGCCAAGATGAAGGCCAGGTCAATCTTTTTCTTCCATTCACCATAATTGTCTCCTTTGAGAACAGGGATATCCCTGATGTAGCCCATCAAGGAGTATCCTCCTGAAACCATAATCCATATACAGTGAGAACATTTAAACATTAATCACATCAAAATTATATGCCTTATTTCCAACGTTGGTCAAAAATACGACATACAATTTTGTTTATGCATTAAATCTACATCACCGTTGGGCAGAAATAGAAATAATGCATAAAAAACATCAATTAAAGATTATAATACTGTTATTATCAACGTTGGTCAGAAAATAACAATATCATAATTATCTGGGATTTATCTCTATTTTTTTCAAAATTAAATTCTCCCGTTGGTTCGAATTTAATAATGAAAATCAATTAACATTAACTTTTGCAGCGGAAACTGTAATTATTCTGAAAATAATTCATAATTCAGAAGCATTATACTGTACACATTTAATCTCTGAAAAAATATACACGTTGGTGCAAAATTTTCCAGAAATTTAATTCAAATTTCAATCAAATTCAATCATTAATGCTTCTGAAAATAACAATAAAATTCATTTAGCAAAATTTCTGTGCAAAAGGCCATTTTTTTTGGCCCAACCCGCGCGCCACGGCCCATGACATGCCCGCCCAAAAGGGCTACCGCACGCGCGCGCGCTTAGCCAGCGGCGCGGCCCATGGCAGCCCATTGGCCCTCTTTTCCTCTTGGCCGTTGATCTCCATCGGACGGCCAGGAGCTGATTTCCGCCCGAACAAAACTGCCGCCCCCAAACAACCCTAACCCTAGACCAAATCAGCCGGTCAGATCCGAAAAAAATGGATCTGAGGGGAGGAGGGAGCGGCGGCGCACGGGCGCCCGCGTGGGCCGGCAGCGACCCCGACAGCGGCGGCGGCGCGTGCGGGCGGCAGGCGCGCGACGGGGCGGCCGCGTGGCGGCGACGGCGAGGAGCGGCTCCTCCCGCAGCCTGAGCGGCGGCGCTCGCCTGCGGGGCGACAGCCAAGAGGAGACGGCCCAGAGGCAGGGCGCCCGCGTGGGGCGCACAGAGGGCGGCCCCGAGCGGGGAAGCGGCGGCGGCCGAGCGCGCGACGGAGCGGCGCGGCGACGGCGGCGGCACCCAGGAGGGGCGACGGCGCACGGCGATGCCGACGGCGCCCGCAACCCGTGCGTCCCCTTCCCCTCTCTTTTCTTTTCTTTGCCGATTTCTCGGTTGGGGATTCTCGTTCTTTTCCTTTTTCCGCACTAGATCTACGCCTAGAACATGCTCTGATACCAATGTTAATTCTAGGTCTTAGGATCTCTAGGTTAGATCTAGCGGGGCTATCCTTTTCTCTAGGTTCTTCGGGTTCTTGAGTGCTACACTGAGAGGGAACGAGGGGTACCGACCTTCGGATGTAGAGGAAGCAGAAGCAGCCATCACGCGTACACTCGGTGACATCTGCGCACGGGCAGCGACGGTCGGGGAAGAGGTGCGAGGCTCCTCGGCGGCGTGTCCCGGGCGGCGGCGTCTTCCTGGCGGCGGTGAACGGCGGTGGAGTTTCCCGTCGCTACAGCGCCCCCTCAACAGATCGGTCTAGGGTTTTGTCGGTGGGGTGGCGGCGGCACGGTCAACCTTGGGATACGTGCCGCCCGGCCCCCACCTCTGTTTTTATAGCGCTGGCGACAGGGGCCCACCAACCATTATGGGCTGGGCGCCCCCGATCAGGGCGCGAGCAAGGGGGGATTTGGCCGTTGGGCCAAATCCCCTGAGATCATTCTAACACGACATACCTCCACGATTAGGATACTGTTACTATCCATGTGGAGGAAATGAGCAGACGAGCAAGTATTGCCATAATAATGCAGGGCTTTAGGAGCAGTAGTTCTGCTATCATTCTAGTTGAGTTAATACTGTCATATTCGCTCAAGCTATTATAGGCCTGGCCTGGTGCTGATGACCTTTTGATCTGAAGTCAACGCAGCACTTCATCATCAGCAATTCCATTCAACAAGTGTTGCGGGCTTGCGGCATAAGTGCATCGGTTGGCAAAAGGCCAAAAGGCAGAATTAAGTCACTCAATAATGCAATGGCTGCTACGAGCGTGTACATCTCTTAATATTTAAAATAGACGCTAAAATAGATATATCATCTCTCTCTACAAAATCATTGTTAGCTATTTTTACTCTAATCCTTAGCATCATTTATAGGTACTAAAGATTTAACTTTTTTTCTGATATAACACCGGCTGCTAAGATTTACTTTGATACCATATAATAATACAGGCTTACTCCCACTAGCAAATGAAGCAGCAACGAATTGGCTGCTCTACCCAATGAGCCGCTTGAAATGGGCTCCTCTCGCGTTGCCTGGTGCTGGCATTTGCCCACGCGGCACGATCGAGAAAACGAAAGGCAATCAGTTTCTGGCCGTTGCTTTTTTGCCATCTCGGCTCGGCTTTGAATTACCACTCGCTTTCTTAGGTCCTGTTTGGATCAATTTCAGATTCTTAAAAACCAGCTATTACTTCTAGTTTTTAAAAGCTGGTTTCTAAGCAAAAACTGATGGGATGTTTGGATCCCCTAGTTTTTAAAAGCTGGTTTCATTTATGATTGGTGCTAATAGACTATTATACCCTTACATTTATTGCTCTTGAACAGCACATTAAACAGTTTGCGCGTGGTCTTTAATGAGGGTAAATGGGTATTTGTGCAAAAAAAACTGGCAAAAGCTGGGTATCAACAGCTTCTTAATTTTTAAGAATCTGGGTAGATAGATTTTAAAAACTGCCCCAAAAACTAATCTGTTTGGATCCCACCCAGTTTCCAAAAGCCAGATTCTTAAAATCCGGGTGGATCCAAACAGGCCCTTATTGATTTCGTCGAACTGATCGCAATGGGCAACTCGAATTATGGGGTGAATAATGGGGTGCCGTCGCTGTCACAGCGATCAGATCAGCAGTTGCTGTGTTGCTAGCTTTGCCAAGCCGTCGATCACGATCTGCTGAAAGGTAGGAGTAATTGATAAGTCGCTCTTGAACCACGGTGATTGCAAGACATGCGAGAACGTCTCAGCAGTCAATTCACCGTATGCTGTGCGGCTGCACTTTATTGTAACTTAGATTTTTTATTTTAGTATGAATACTTATACTAACACTAAATACCGATAAGCTGTTTTAAGAAAACTATCTTGCTAAACCGTTTTAAAATAACGATAAAAAACTGTCCATTTATTTATTCGAGTAAAGTCGTATACCGTAAGTTACCTTTGAAAGTAACATACGTCATTATATGCATATTGTTGCACAGAATGATAGGCGGAACCGGATGTCAAACGCTAGGGTTAAAAAGAAACGTAGGACTGGAGTAAGCGATTGGTCTAAAGTACAGGGCGTGATTTTGAAATAGGCAGCAAGTGGCTTGTTAGCGAGAAATACAGAGACGGTACCTTGAAAATTTAGGTTCATGTACTGGAGAGAGTCGTATGCGTTGAAAAAGGTTTCCTGGAACTTAAAGTCCATTTTATCCAATAAGATGCCTCTCCCGATATGTCAAAGGGTATTCGTATTGATTTCTATATAAAAAAACCAAAAACCAATTAAATACTTAGTTTTTGAAATAGTTTCTTTACTCTTCTTATTTTCACCTAGCTTTGAAGATAAGATAGAGAGTCACGGGTATATCGCACACTTCACTTCTTTTACTCCAATTTCATACACATATCTCTTCCTTACTTTTCGTATTGTTTGTTCTCACTTTCTAAAAAAATATTTTTTAGTCACTAATATTTTATTATTAAACGAAATGGAGCTTTCCTTTCTATGACAATGAACGGTTTCAAACACACTGCACAATAATTCGACGGGCCCTACACATCCACTAGCTAATCTCTCCACTTCAACTCGTATCTGACCGCACCGATCATATCATGCTTTTGTTGGTCCATTACTTGACATAATTAGTAGTAGTAGCTTAATCGTTGTTATTAGTTGGATTCTTTTAGGCTGTGGCTTTTAAATTCTGGACTATTCGTGAGAGGCAGTATACAAAGAGAAATACTCGTATGTGATTTTGACCGGTATAGATGAACTCGGTACAGTTTGTACTACAATTTTTTTGTTGATTCCATCTTAAAAAACACATCAATTTTGAATTGATTACTATTCATCCATACATAAACCAAAAGACTAAAGTGTAAACAAACCCAGCCAATAAACTTCTCAGGAAGTCATGGGACTGCGCAACAGCAACCAAGAACCCTAATCCAGAAACACGCTTACACTCGCACACAGAAAAAGAAATGAAGCAGATAAGCCCGAACATATCCAGTTGGCCTCGGCCGTTGCTGTGGGAGTGGGACGTTGCGCTACATGGAGGAAGGAAAGAAAGATTTGCTGGGTTTGGCGACAGGGGCGGAGCCACACCCTAGGTAGGGTAAGCTTTAGTCTAGGATACAGAAAAACATCTAGTGTCCAGCCTGGGTAAATTTAGTTTAGCCTGGGTAAAATTTTCGTGGTCCAACTCAGGTAGCATAGATCATTCCACCACCGAGCCCGAGGCGTAACCAAATTCTGACTCCGCCACTATTTGGCAATGCAATTGCACAGCCGACGTGGCTTTCACGGGTTGGTTTCCTGGGCCTGTCGCGAAAGCTAGTTGAATCTTGGAATCGGTTTTGGCTTTCAGGTTCAGTTCAAAGACACTAGAAGTCAATTTAAAATCTATATTTTAAAAATGGTTTCTTTAAGTTATGTTTAAAAACAACTTCTCCAAGTGGCTTTCAAAAGTAGCCGGTCGGCCTCCGTCATCTCCTCCATGTCCATATCTTTCAAAAGCCTTTCTTAAATTTTATTTTAAAAAATATTTCTTTCAATTATTATTATTTTATCTTAGCTAAAAACCAAAATCTTCAACTAAAAGTCTTTCGGAATCGGGTGAACTGTCCGTGTCCCCAGCCCTATAAAGAATTCCTCTCCGGCCTTCTATTGGTGGTCTGTGGATAGATTGTAGGTGCAGTGTTATCCTGTCAATGTGAACAGTTCACCGTTTATGCATGATGAGATAAAAAAAAGAAATCTTTAGGTTATGTATAAAAGAAAATATCCAAGCAATTGTATACAACGTACTTGAAGAGCTTAGATTTTCTTTTTTTTGTGTTATATCTGATGAACTATGAGAGGTTTGTATTTATGGCCGAGCAAAAAAAACCCTGGTGTGCTTACTCCGTAAATTAAGGACTCCTCATCGACGAGCAACACTTCAGGCAAGGGGTGATGGCATGGTAACACTGATAAATGTGCAGGCGAGGAAGTGGGCGAGGGGAACGACACATACATAATGACATTAGTACGGACGAGGGAGCGTGCGAGGGGGGCGACACGAATAGAGTGACAGTTATGAAAAGGACACAATAGAAAAGAAAAGATAGCAGTAATGGGCAACATATGTACAAAGGATAGAGGTTAGTCACTACAAAAGATACCTGAGCATCGTTAATTTCACGATTAAATTAACATGACAAATTCAGAGCACATAAAATTTCCAAAAAATTACATAATTACTATAACTATGTCAGGAGGCTTTCCATAAAGTTTTGTAATTTTTGGAACTCATTTGCTATATGTAACAACCCCTACAAATATCAAAATTGTACAAATTTTTGAGCAACATTCATAGTGGATAAAATTACCAAAACATTCCACAACCAAGCACATTATGCAAGGAGCCTTCATGTGAAATTGGGATAGGTAAGTAAGCTGGCTAATCAGCTGGGTTAATCACCTACCGCTTAGCCACGGGACAGAAGGCTCCTACCATCTGGTGGTGGGAAGCAGGCTACCTACCATCCGGCTGCGGGACGGCAGCGGCTATGCGTCAGCCCATGGACGTTACCACCCGGCCACCAGACGACAAAAATGCCATTTTTGTTAATACGTAAGATATACGGCTATTTTTGTAAATATAGTGGCAAAGAGTGCCAAATATGCTGCTAAAAAGTCCAATTGCAAGCTTTGCAGTACTCCATCGTAGGAGACAATAGTAGTACTCTAGATGTGATCTAACAGCAGCGGCACAGAAGAAAAATAAAAGAGAAAAAATGACTACCAAAGGCAGAGGGAGAGGGTGCTAGCTCCCTCGGGGTAATAAAATTTCTACTGTCTTCTTTTTAATTTTTAGCGAATTTAATTTAAATTAGTATCACTCTCCATGATCTAAATTACTAACTCCATCCATGTCTCACCAGTCGAGACTGAGGAGCGAGGCTCGAAGGAGCATTACGCCCCCATATTAGGCTCGCAATCCATCGACGCCGCCCCTCACGCCCGTAATATATCCATCGGTGCTGCCCTAATGCTCCCCTACTCCCGCTACGCCCCCATGCTCCTTCCCCCGCCACTCCGCCCTCTCCATTCCCGCTCCGCCCATGCTCCTTCCCCATGCCTCCGCCCCATGCCCCTTCCCCCGTCACTCTGCCCTCCTTCGCTCCCGCTCTGCCACATGCTCCTTCCCTCCCCTTGTTGCTCCTCCCCCTCCACCCCCCATGCCGCCACTCCTCCCCCTTCCCCTTTGCTCCCGCTCTACCCCCACCCTCCAGCTCTGCCCCCATCGCTTCTCCGACCACGGCACTTCAGCCACGCCATGTCGACCACGGGACTTCGACCACGGCGCCTCGACCACAGGACTTCGACCATGGTGCCTCAATCACAACGCCTTGATCACGGTCCTTCGACCACTTCTCTGACCATAGCACTTCGACCGCTTCTCTGACCACGGCCCTTCAACCGCTTCTCAACCACGATCCTTCGACTATGGTGCATCGACCACGGGACTTCGACCATGGCTCCTCGACCACGGCACTTCGACCATAGTGCTTCGACCACAGCACTTTGACCGCTTCTTCGACCATGGTCTTTAGATCGCTTCTTGACCACATCACTTCGACCGCCTCTTGACCATGCTACTCCAACTGCTTCTCCAACCACGGCATGTTGACCACAGTGCTAGGACCATGGCGCCTTGACTACGGGATTTCGACCATGGCTCCTACACCGCTTCTCTAACCACAACACTTTGACCACAACTCCTCAACCACAGGATTTCGACCACAACGTCTTGACCATAGCACTTCAACCACTTCTCCAACTGTGGGACTTCCATGATGGCGTCTCGACCATGGCACCTCAACCACGGCACCTTGATCGTTTCTCCGACCATGGCCCTTCAACTGCTTCTCTGACCATGACACTTTAATTGCTTCTCGACCACGGCATTTCGACCGCTTCCTGACCACGATATTTCAACCGCTTATCTAACCACGGTCCTTCGACCACGGTGCCTCAACCATGGCACTTCGACCGCTTCTCCGGCCATGGGACTTCCAAGACGGCACCTCAACCACGGCACTTTGATCACTTCTTCGACCATAGTCTTTCAACCGCTTCTCTGATCATGGCATTTCGACCGCTTCTTCGACCATGGGACTTCGACCACAGCTTTTGGACCGCTTCTCTGACCACGACACTTTGACTACTTCTCCAACCACTATGCCTCAACCGCTTCTTTGACCACGGCACTTCGACTGCTTTTGACCACGCTAGTTTGACCACTTCTCCGACTACGGTCCTTTGACTACAGCGCGCCGACCATAGCTTCTCGACCACAGGACTTGGACCATGGTGCTGGGACCACAGGTGACTTTGACCATGGCTCCTCGACCGTTTTTCGACTATGGTACTTCGACCACATCTTCTTGACCATAGGACTTTAACCATGGCATTTTGACAACTTCTCGGACCACGGAACTTCCATGACGGTGCCTCAATCATAGCACCTCGACCACAACACTTCGACTATGGTCCTTCGACCGCTTCTCCGACCATAGCACTTTAACCACTTCTCGATCATGGCACTTCGACCGCTTCTCCGACCACAGTCCTTTGACTGCTTCTATGACTATGGCACTTCAACTGCTTCTCGGCCATGGTACTTCGACCACTTCTCTGACCACAGTCCTTCGACCACACCGCTTCGACCACGAGATTGGGACCATGGTGTCTCGACCACACCACTTTGATCATGGCTCCTCGACTGCTTCTCCGACCACGGCGCCTCAACTGCTTCTCCGACCACGGTCATTCGATTGCTTCGCCGACCACGGCACTTTGACCACGGCTCCTCGACCACGGCGCCTCTACCACACCCTTCGACCACGACACTTCGATCATTGCTCCTCGACCATGGGACTTTGACCACGGCTCCTCAACCACGGGACTTTGATCACGACTCCTCGACCATGGGATTTGGACCATGATGCCTCGACCATGCCACACCGCCGCACTCCATGACCCCTCCTCCGCTGCACCGTGCCCTACGACCCCTTCCCCGCCGCACTCCATGACCACGGCTTCTCGACCATGGTACTTTGACCGCTTCTCCGACCACGCCACTTCAACAGCAACTCCGACAACAACTTCGCGACCATGGAACTTTGACTGCCTCTATGCCCACGGCTTTTCGACTACGCCACTTCGACCGCAACTCTGACCACAGCTTCTCGACCACGCCACTTCGACTACTTCTCCAATAGTGTCGCTCACACAGACTGGTACGATCAATTCACTGTATTCACGACCGATTCACTATAGCTATGACTTCTACGCAGCTTGACTCACGACCACGACCAGTTCACTGTAGCTGCGACCGGTTCACTGACTCCAACATCTTCGACTTGACGGTAATCGAACACACGAGTACTCGACACACGATTACACAGTACTTCGACCACGGCTTCGACCATGATGCTTCGACTACGGCGCTTCGACTGTAACTAGATAGGCGTCCGCGCAGGGGGCAAAGGGTGAATTTCACGGGAGGGGGCAAAGGGGGAATTTCTCTGCTACAGGAATCAGAAATGACCACGTTTCGCCAGGGGTCCAGTTCCTTGACCTCTGGTCTAGCATACCTATCCTATTCATTTAAGAACGTGGCATAATTTTTTAACTTGCTGTCATAAGGTGTACATAACTACATAACTCATGATAAATTTAATCATAAGATATGAAATAAAATGCATATATAATTAATGTTTTGAATATAGATTCTACGTACACGTTTACTGATAAGTCTAAACTAGCAGCATGAGCGCGGCGTCACGTCGCGCTAGCTACTGTGTAGACCGAAATGAAAGAGAGGACAATTCGCAGAAAAGTTTTTTCACAAAAAATCGAGGACATATGCGTAATTTCAAGAAAATCAAAGGTCTTTTTCGTAAAAAACCGAGGACCTATAAGGGCCTATATATAACAAAAAGGACCCGTACGTAATTTTTAAAAACCGCAGGGTGCTATCCTACAAAGGATACAAAATTTTGGTGAAGTGGAGGGGTGTTTTCAGAAAAAAACCTGGCAGAGACCTTTTCGCGAGAACCGAGGACCTTTACGCGATTTCCAAAAACTTAGGGGACTTTTCGCAAAAATGATGATGTGGCGCGGGGAGGAGCCGGGAATCCCCGGGCGTAATATAAAATTTCGGTGAAGTGGAGGGCTGTTTTCAGGAAAAAAACCTGGTAGGGACCTTTTGGCGAGAACCGAGGATCATTACGCGATTTCCAAAAACTCATGGGGCTTTTCGCAAAAATGATGACGTGGCGCGGGGAGGAGCCGGGAATCCCCCGGGCGTAATATATACTAGCCTCATAGGCGCGGCGTCACGCCGCGCCAGCCACCGTGTGTACCGAAGTAAAAAAGGCGATAATTTATGAGGAGTTTTTTTTTAAAAAAAATCGAGGGCACATGCGTATTTTCGAAAAAGCCAAAGATCTTTTTCGTAAAAAATCGAGGGCATGTACGTAACTAAACGAGGACCCGTACGTAATTTAGCAAACCGCGGGGCGCTATCCTGCAAAGTATACAAAATTTTGGTGAAGTGGAGAGGTGTTTTCAAAAAAAAATTTAAAAAAACTGGCAGGGACCTTTTCGCGAGAAATAAGGACCTTTACATAATTTCGGAAAAACGCAATGATTTTTTTTGCAAAACGCCTCCCCTGACCGTACGAAAAATTTCCGGCCACACGGCGGCCGCAGGGAGGCAAAGGGGCGACGTGGACGCGGTCTCCTCACGGGGAGTCCCCCGGAAATAATAGGGGTAGTATAAGTATGTCCCAGTGATCAACAATGAATAATCGATCGCGGCACGAAATCTCCACGTGCGTCATGGATGACTCGTGCCATCGGGCCTCATCTGGAGCAGACGAAGAAAAAGCACAAAATCCCAGACAGATATGTAGCAGCCTAAAACACACGTGCGTCACGCCAAGAATATTTTATTTCCATGTCAGTCTCGGCTGCACTAGTATTGCTCAGCATCCCATTGCCCCTTTCTTTTACTTATAATTTATAATTTTGTATTATCTTTTTTGAGTCGTTGACGTAGATAGTAGATAGTGATCCTGGTTTTGAGCTTGAGAAATCTCTACAAAATCTACTTCAACAACCTGCTTATTTTGACATTTAACTTTCCCACTTCCAGAGAAACAATAAAAGACCATATTTTAAAAGCGAGCAGTGGTGCTGTACACAGTGCTCGATGCTAACTACTGGTACTGTACAACCATGTACACACAACACTGACAATACCTGTTAGCTGTTCAGTACTTACAGGCATTACCATTCAACTCAGTAATCTTCTTTCTACAATTCAGAATTCCACCGAATTACAGTTTTACGAGCGTGTTTCGAAAGTGATATATGCCCATACATCCTCCATACTCGACGTAGTAGAGACTGAGAGACATGGCGCTGTCTGTCTAAGAATTCTGTCTGACTTAGTTCGAGCGAACTTAAGCTACCTTTTTCTTCTTGGGCAAAAAAATCAATCGACTTTTCTAAAGAGAAACAGGATCAAACCTAATGGGCTCATGGGCCATAGCAGTATTTCCCCCTTATTTTGGCTTCTTTATTCTATTTTCAGAAATCATCCCTCCCAGAAACTAATTCCAGAAATAACCTTTTTTTTTCTCAGCGCTAACACGAATGGCAACGCCACCTCACCCTGTGTCGTCCTCGTCCACGTTGGTAATTCCAGAAATAACCTCATACTTGCTACTTAATTAAGGCTACGTTGTTAATTAAGGCTATGTTGCTTTGAACTAGCTTACGTAACTTAGTAATGGTAGCTAGTTTGGTAGTTTATGCCCTATTGGCTAGTTTGGTAGTTTATGCAATTAAACAAGCACAAGAATTGGTCTTGCAAGCAAAGCAAGCATGTTAGGCCTCCTACGTGCATGGGACCGAATTTTTTCTATATAGATCTCCTGTTCATCACAGCGCCGGCCCTGAGGGGGGGCGAGCGGGGCGGCCGCCCCGGGCCCCCCAAATCCAGGGGCCCCCATATATATATACAGTAGTACATATATGCAGTATGCGTCCGAGTATATTATACCGCATCCGCCGAGGCCCCGAGGCGCCGACGTCATCTTCTCAAATCTCAAGTTCTCATCCGCCGAGTCGCCGACTGCCCGACTTCTTGTCTTCTGTCTTCTGAATTTCTGATCTTCTTCGCAGCCCTGCCCAGCCCAGCGCGGCAGCGCCTAGTCTCCTGGAGCATCTGCCGCCGCGTCTGTGGATGCCCTCCGGCGACGGCCATACCTTGGTCTCAGCCGGAGTCCGCGCCGTCGTCAACGCCGGTACGTGTTAATCTCGCACTGTAGGCCGATGCACCATGCATGCAAGCACGCTGTACCCACTACCCAGCAACCATATGTATTGCAGTACCCAGCAACCACATGAGTACATGACAGTGAATGCATGCATTAGTACTCTACTAGCTAGGTAAGCAGGCCAGTAACTGCAATGAAACGTTTTTATTCGACATGAACAATATCGCTAATTAATCATGATGTACACAAATTAATTGCTGATACTGGAAGTACTGAACATGATCAGGATATGCGTCTTCACATATCTGCACTCACCATCACACGTGCACATCAAGTTTCAATTATCAAATTTAACATGCATATCCCTGATTCCCTGAACTACGTAGTGTCCGACCGCATCTACATCACTTTGTCATTGCTTCTTGTAGTTTGCATATTAGAAATTTTTTAATCAATAATTAGTGATTTGTAGTTACTAATTATACTATTGTTCTTTAAATTTTCAATACCATGTCATCTAGAAAATATGTATCCGGCAGTGAAAAAAGAAAAAAGAGAAAACAAATAGATGAGTTGATAGAATCACAGAGGGGATCCATTGACAAATTTTTTAAAAGTAATACAAGCAGTTCAAGAAATCCTGATGAATTGGCGATAGTTGCTGTGGAGGAAGATGCTAATGTGAATCTAGAAAATGAGGTAATATCTATAAACTCTTTGATATGAATTTTTCTTTAATACATAACATATTTTAAGTGTTTGTTGGTAAAACAATATATATATATATGTGTGTGTGTGTGTGTGTAAATTTATATTTAGATATTTATACTAAGGCCCTTATTTCTAGTTTCGTCCCGGGCCCCTAAAATCCCAGGACCGGCCCTGGTTCATCAAGACATAAACTTCTTGCTTCTTTGTCTCCTAGCTAGCCGCCAGATCATTCAGAGACATTAGCAAGAAAAATTAGGTAAGACACGATCAGATTCAGTCAAATCATGATTGTGATTTCATATGTGAAACAACATGGATAAGGGATTGTGTTGGACCAAGCTATATAGCTAGCTTGTTAACTAGGGGCCTGTTTGGTTGCTTGCATGAGCTGATGCAGCTGCATGAGCGTGGCCAGGCTGAGTAGAGAAGGTCCTCAGCCGCGTTTCTCCTCAGTCTGGCTCCAGTTGATTTTTTGCATCCGCTCGTGCAGGCTCTCACTCCGATGCAGGCAACCAAACACCATCTCCCTGCATGCGCTCGTGCGAGCCACCCCGATGCAGGCAACCAAACAGCCCCTAGATGACTATAAATTGGCAAGCAAGTAACATGCAGCTGCTAGCTAGCTAGCAACAACATGACCACTTGATCATGGCTTTTTACTGCTACCCTTTTCACGGTTACGCATGGAATTTGAAGAGAAGTTGAAAAAACTTATCATACAATCCTAACCGAAGATAATCCCCCCAACCAGTTCAATCCGGTCGGTTGTAAACCGGTTAAAAGACAGAATTACGCAACCAAAAAGATATCCACGAGTGCAGGTGTGGATAGGGGTGAAAACAGATCGGATATTTTCCGTCGGATCCGGACGGATACGGATACGGATTGTGTCGGATCGGATTTTTTTCGGATCGGATACGGGTACGGATTTTTTTTATCGGATACGGATATGAATACAGTAAGCCTAGTATCCGTCGAATACGGATACAGATACGGATAATTCGGATAATACGAAAACGGATATCCGGGATTTCAGCCCATAATGCTAGAAGCCCAGGCCCATTCTAACTCATGCGCAATCCAGCCGTCCATCTCACCCACCCCATGCGATCCAACCATCGGGCGCCGGTTTAGCTTTTAGGCTTTAGGTTTTCCCTGGGCGTCGGCCGCCGCAGAGCCCCATCTCCACTCTCCAGTCTCCCGTCTGCCGGTCTGCGCCTGCGCGACAGCGCGAGCGACTCTGCCTGCTCCGCCCGCCTCCGTCTCTGCCTGCTCCACCGGATCCGCCCGCCTCCGCCGAATCCGCCTACTCCGCCCGCCTCCGCCTCCTCCGCCCGCCTCTGCCGGCCGTCTGCCTCCGCCTCCGCCGGCCGCCTGCTCCGCCCGCCTAGGTGATGCAACTATTACTTTTGCGTTGTTAACTAAGAAATAGGTGATGGATTTGCACATAAGGAATTTGTTCACCTAGTGATATTGCATAAGAATATTTGAGCTAAATTACACGCGATGGAGTTCAGATGAGTCTCATCGAATTGAGTTAAATGTCGTATAAAGCCCCAACAGTCTATTTAACCCAGACTATGAATCTGCAGAACTATAGAAGTCAATATTAAACACAAGATGCCAAAACAGTTTTTATGGATCAATGAGATGTTAGCTACTGAATTTTCCAGATGCTATTTAGTGAAGTTTGCACACTTCCGTGATGTCACGTATGTTTAATTATTTACGGTACCAGTGCTTCTGAATGTTATACTTCATTTTCATGAAAAGTTGAATCCCCAGAATGGTTTAGTACGAGCACGATCTTACTGCTTCTGAATGTTATACTGCAATCTTACTGCTGATTAAACAAAAATGTTATACTGCAATCTGAATGTTAAACAAAAACGTATTTTCGTTAATTTTGGATGTATAGTTTATGGGGTTTTCATGTTTCGATAAATATTCGTAACCGTATTCGTTTCGATTCATATTCGATCCGTATTTGTATTCGATATTATCCGTATTTGTATTCATATTCGAGTTATCCGTATTCGTGTCCGAAAAAAATATGAAAACAAATATGGTAGAGGCATTATCCGTCCGTATCCGATCCGTTTTCACCCCTAGGTGTGGATAACTTCGCTTAGAATCGGGCCAAGCCATGTGACCAGTCGTACAATGGAGAATCCGCAAAAAAGCATGTAGCAAGATGGCTTGTCGAGGTAGGGGGCGATGGTCGTCTTTTTAATAAAAACACAAAAGATAGTGTCTGACGAGGATTGAAATCATATTTAAATATGACTTTAATATTTAATTAAAACATAAAGGCCTTTGTGGTCATAAGCCTCTATAGGCTATTTCTTGGTACCCTGGTCAGAGATCCACTATGCAACTTACCCGACCAGATGATCACTCAGATATTTTGTGAACTGATACCTGAGCTTGCTTCCAGGAGATTCCTCCCCATGCGACGGATAGAACACGTGTCTTATCCACCATAAACAGCACAACACTTCAGTTATGAGTCTCTGATAAACAGGCGCATACAGTTATTCTCCACGTTTGTCTCCCACTGATAGCAACCGACGATTAGTTATCCTCTCTTCGACAACAACAACCTACCCGATTAGACGTGTCAGTTCCATGAGGCATCTCCCCAGGCAAACAACTGGCATCTCTTCAATGGTATTTAAGGGTCGACGAAAGAAGACATATAGGAAATTCAACAATCAATCACGGACAAGAGACTCAAGTAGATCAAATAAGTAATAATCTTTTGACCAATGGGAAGAATATAGAAATTAGAGCTAATTTCATACATTTGTAAGGGCATCATGTAACAAGTTCAAAGTAATAAACAACATCCACATTCTCTTCTAAGAAATTTAGCTATCTTTCTCATATTATTTTGTAAGATCGGTAACTCAATTGTTGATAGCCGGTGCCATCCGTGGGGTGGCAAGCGCTAAATCCTAGAAGTTTTCTTCATTCAGTAATCATCTTCCTCCCTTGTTTCTGTCGACATTGTCCATGCAATCATGGCAGGAACCTGGGACAAGAAGAACTGGTTCGACCTGGTAGACTATGCCGACCTCGACATGGAAGTATGCATTTGCGCCATGGAACATGATGCCTCCTCCTCCATTCTAGACTTGCCGCTCACTGAGACCAGTGAGACTGATCTAATGGAAGAAGACTCACCACCCTCATCAATGACACTCTCAGAGGAATCAGTCATTTTGACCAGGTCAGAATGCACAAGTACCTCTGTAATCCCAATACTTTCAACCAGCAAAGATGGCGATAAAAGCGTGATGCCATGATTTGAGGGTTAGAGCACTCTCAATTTAGTCGTGGGTGACCACTATTCACCAACGGCTCCTACATATTATGTGAATCGACCAACACTTGATTGCGGTGTTGATGAAGTTACCTCTGGCAGAAACCCAGGAGAAGACAATAACACTCAGCATCCGATCGACAATCCGTCAGATCAGATTGAGTCCACCATAAAGCCCTTCCATAGGTGGTGATTTCCAATCGTTCTCCATCGTGGAGGCTACTTGATCTATGATATCACCTGAACCAAATATTTGGTCGAAGACACCATGTGAGTATGCCCAGTCAGATTGGAGTATCAGTTCCCCAGTACGACTACCAATGAATCGGTCTCCAACATACTATAATCCGATCTATTTCCAAAGAAGGCAGCATAACTTGATCACAGGCTATCAAGCTTTCTTAGCAGGCTTTCAAGCAGCACACTAGCCAGATAGGTTCTGATCATTAAATCTTGAGAAATTCAATAAAAAAGTAGAATCCATTAGAAGTTTTGCATATTTACACCACTACCATCAGAGTCGCTGGAGGCGATGGCAGTGTGATGGCAAACTACTTGCCCACAGTTCTCAAGGGATCCTCCTAGTCGTCGTTGCTCAACCAACCAGTCAAATCAATCTACACTTAGGAACAACTTTGTGACTTATTGATTGCGAACTTCTAGGGGACATACGATCACCCCGAAAAGGAAGCCAATCTCCATTGAATCCGATAAGAACCCAATGAGACCCTACAACAATATAGTAAGAAGTTCAGTCAATTTCGTAATTCTATTCCAGAGGTTGCATATTCTTCTGTCATCCAAGCTTTCAAAATAGAGTTAAGGAACCGGCGATTTATAGAGGACATTGAAATGAACTCTCAAAGGACAATCACGAACTATTCGACATGGCCGATAAGTATGCAGCCGCTAGTGAAGCGGTTGAATGGAATAAGGTCATCGATCGGATAGAGAAGATTTCTCAATCTAGCCTAGAAAAGAAATTGAAGAAGCCAAAGAAGTCTTTCAAAGATAAGAAGAATTGCATACCTAATGTTACAAAGGTCATTGCGATTCCAAAGAAATACACTAAGAGCAAGAAGGATTATTCCGGTCAGAATAAGGCAAAAGCTCCGACCAACGAATCCAAGAAGAATAAAAGGTGATGTCCACTCCACCAAGTGGCAGGACACGATCTGTGCAACTACCATGCCAAGCAAAAGAAGCTAAAGATTATTACTTGATGAGTAGAATCGTTTCGATAGCATCTAGGAGCCTGATGGCATCGTGGATGGAGACGAAGAGATAGACTATCAGGAGCCACATTACACCGACAACATGATCTTTGGTAAGTCCTCCTATAAGTCATCGATCATTGCCGAGTCATCCAGGTGGTCAGAAACAACAATCTCCTTCAGCCGAGAAGACTGCCCCATTCCTTCAACTCGACCAGGTAAGTTCTCTATTGTCGTAGAATATACCATAAATAATTACAGGATTAATCAAGTTTTGATAGATGGAGGTAGTTCGTTCAATATTCTGTTTACGGGAGCTTTAGAAGAAATGCAAGTTACTAAGTCAAAAGTAAAGCTTATGAAGTATGACTTTCATAGTATAGTCTCAGGATCCTCGACCAAACTGATTGGATAAGTTTTCCTACCGATTACGTTCAAAAGTCCAAATAACTTCTGAATGAAAAGAATCTTATTTGATATTGTAGATTTTGAAACCGTATACAACGTGATCCTTACTGGTATTGGTGAAATTCATCGTAGACACACATTATGGTCACCGTAGTCTTAACATGCTAGGACCAAAAGGGATACACGTCCCATCATGTCCTCACGTGGCATTAGATATTAGCGCGGACATGTTAAAACTTAATGTTATTTTTGTTGGCACTAGCGCCGACATGTCAAAACTCAACGTCATTTTATGTTGGCACTGAGAAAATGACTATTCTTGGAAATAGTTCCTAGGAGGAGTTAATTTTGAAAGTAAAATTAAAAAGTTCAAAATGAGAGAGAGAAAAAACGTCATGGTCACACGTAGGGATGAAAACGGTCGGAAAACTCCTCAACCATTTTCTACTTCTACATTTGAATACGAAAACGAAAGCGAAAGCGGTAAAGCCGGACACAAAAACGAACGCGAACTTACGGAATATCGAGAATTTCGAAAACGAACCAATTCGAGTGGAATTATGTCGAACACGGTCGGTATACGAAAATTCAATATGGAATACCGACCTGTAGGATCAAGTGCATAACAATTAACAAGTGACCAAGTACATAACAATTACCAAGTGCATGATCAAGTTCAAGTGCATATAATAATTAACAAGTGCATGACCCTTGGTCTTAAGTATTAACACAATAGCCGACACAAATACAAATACACTACACGTCTAGAACAAGCAATTAACAGCTAGCAGAACATCTACAGTTCATCAACATCATCCATGAGGTCAGGATCGCTTTCCATATCTTTTGCTTCCTCATTGTCCTCCTCAGAGT